>CM073141.1:16463381-17130881 GCA_037039145.1 Fundulus diaphanus | reverse complement strand
AAGTGTTTAAACGTGTATTCCCAATGCTGTGGAGATATCAACTCAGTGTTGGACTGCCCCACTAGCTCTCTTAGTAACTTTCCTCCTTGACATAGAAATCCCTGGGATATATATATATATATATATATATACTATAACATCTCCAGTTACTGAGATCATTGTTCTGTTGGGCTATATCATAAATCTAGGTGGCACCGTGTCTCTAAAGAAACACTCAAGTTAAGATTTGCTTTTGGTTTTCTCTTGCTCGATATTGTGGTTGTTAATGTTTTACAGTAGGTAGGCTTTGGATTCTCACAGTTTAACTGCATTTACACCAATTTAATTTTCTTTAAGCAGAAAGGCCCCATTTGCTGTCAAAATCAGCATATTGTTATAGCTGTCCACTGAAATGTATTTTTAAAGTTATTAAGCCAACATATAAACCTAAACACCTGTTACATCTAGTGGTAATTTATACCTTTTTTGCCATTCTGGTCTTTACAGAGAAAAATGCGTGTAACAGCCTGATGTTAGTAGATGACTTTGTTCTAACTAATTGCTTTGGGCTCTGGTTAACAGATGTGCTGCTCTTAGCTTGCCATCTGTAGCTTTAAGCCAGTGTTACCTTAATAAGGAGCCACAGCTGGTCCATAGGAGCGTCTTTTCTGCTGGTTTACTGGCAGTGTACAGCAACAGGTTTGGGAGGGGCAGTGCTGGGTTACTCTGCTCTGTAAAAGCTGGAAAAAAAGAGCTTAGGAACGGTATGACGGTAAAATCTTTAGCCATTTTTAAACTTGACGTAGGGTTACACCAGATGGATTTGTGGAGCGCTCACTGTGTCCGTCCAGTTAGCTGATGGGTTTTACTTGAGGTAAAATATTTTTATTTTACAATGTTTGCTTTCTAAACCTCATCCACGACGCAGACAAATAATTGGTTGGTGTTGTACAGAGAAACCAGCCTGTTTACATTGTCTGCAGCCGGGAGTTTGAAAGTGTCTCTTTGTTCAGTAAATGTATTTAAAAAAAGTGCCTTTTCTCATTTACTGCAAATTAACCTAAATTCAGTTTCGCTCCTTCTTGTCTTTCTTCTCTGTCCTGAATTTTCCACAATTAAAAGCTCGTGAGTCTGACTTGCAGTTCTTTCGATAACTGCATGGAGGTTCTTCTTTTAAGCGGTGACCCAATCTGTGTATGAAAATACCAGTGAGAACATAGAAGCAGAAGTGATCGTTTCGGCTTAAGCGGGAAAATGCAACGACCAAAAATAGTTTCCATTCTTGGTTTAACTATCGCTTCTGCTCTCTGCAAGCACGCGGGGTATCATGCTTAAATCTGTATTCAATTTCAATTCTGGTGCAAAGCGTTAACATATGGGCTACAGTTTTCAGAATATTTCAACCTGTGGGGAAGGAAAAGGTGTATAAAGTACTTGAGTATGTGAAATCGCATTAGAATCATTTTATTCCAATATAATAGAAAAAAAAAACATGACAGCATCTATTGAGGGCTAAAAACCTGAAGATCCAGGTGAAGGCTTATTTGTACACAAAGCCACTGGAACATGAAGATTTCAACCTCAAGCTTTCATTTCTTTGCAACTCCAGTCCAGATAAATCATTTCGTTGGCGTTCTCCTCAGTCCAGCCAGTATAATCACAAAGCAAAATCAGAAAATGCACTAGACAATAGGATACAAAATTACTGTAGAAAAGAAATGCAATCGAAAAGAAAACATTGCATTTTGACGAGGGAGTGTTCACTGGCGTAACGCCTGTTCTTCCCTGTCCTGTTGAAGAAAAAGATTAATATATTATTGCAGTTAAGTCTTTATCTAGCTCGACTCGTCGGCGTTTACCCACCTGAACAGTTTAGATTGTGTTGTAGTTCAGAGGCTTCCAGGCAAATTTCTGACAGTAGAACAAAGTCTGCATACAGAAGAGGTCGTATATTAACACCAATAAGCCGAACTGGTTGTTTCATTTCAACTGTTTACTTATACTTACTCCACATTTAAGGGCAGTGCTGACATCTCTGCATCTGTGTGTCGTCAGTGTACACGGGTCTGTGAATTCAAAGGGAAAATCGGTTGGAACTAAATATGCATTTCCTCTGTGTGTGTGTGTATATATACATATTTTTTCTGACTTTATAAAACTAATGCTCTGAAGCTTAGAATGGTTACCAGATGCTATTGGCTTAAAAGCCCTTGATAAGTAAAATTTTTAGTTGGGCTTATTTTATTTTAATTGAAGGAAAATTCTATGGGAAATTCTTAAATACCTGGAATTTAGTTAAGTTACTGTTGCAAAGAAGCAAATTAACACATTTTAGTAAATGCAGACTAAAATATATATTTTTTTTCTTCTACTTTATGCAGATTTAATAAAGCTCTCATGGCTTAAACATGTTAAAAAATACTTTTTCCTAATTTCCCCACTTTTGCATTTTATTTAAAAAAAAAAGTGAAATTTTTAGTTTTATCAGGTTCAAAGTTGATTAATCTGTCTTAAAATGTGTATCTCAGGATTCCACCTTCATAAAAAAATGGAAGCAAATATTTAGTAAGTTATCTCAGAATACTTAATGGTCCTAATTATTTTCAACTAATATTTTCTCCATATTCTAACATATGTCAAACAAATCAGGTCCATTGAAGAGGATCAATCTTGGTATTATTGGAATTTCAAATGTTTTGGATGAAAAACTGCATTTTGGAAGAATTTTGTTATTAAATACATATAGCAGATGCATTTTTTTACAGGTTGGGTTTTTGGGTTTGCCTGTGTGTTTCTTTAAATAGGCCAAACCTGAGCTCTCGGGAAGTTTTCACAAGTTAAAAACACTTCAGGAACTGAAATAGATGCGTTTTATTTATTTATTTTTATTCTGGTGGCCCTTTATTTGATAGACAAAGATAAAAAAAATTAAGTTGTGACTTAAACCTGCAGCAATGTAGATTTTTGGATTACTGTACATTTAGAGAAAATCACTGACCCACAATCGCCTCCTGCCCTTTACACTGGTGGATCAGGGCACAGATGGCCTGAGGAGTGGCGTAGCCCAAGATTGCATCCAGCACTGTTTTGCTAAACTTGCCAATGACGTCTTCGCACTGGTGACGATACGTCGCTGGCAAGATGTGGCAAATCTCTTCCAGCAGTTTGATCACGGCACCCTGCAGACGAGAAGCAGGAAACAAGAAAAGGTTGCATTTAATGTGTCTGCTGCTGCACATAGACGCTGGGAAGCACTCCCTGCCTGTAAAAACGACTCACCTCAGTCCTTTCCTTAGGCAGCATTTCTTCCAAAGTTTTGAACAAGAAAATACAGAAAGAGCAGTGTGTTGCAGGCTCCCCCTGATAGACAAACACAAAAATCTTGGGTGAAAAAGAAATAGTGGTGTTAAATTTTCATACATCATTGTGCAGTATTCGTTTACTGACATTGTCACTTTTCACAGCAGCCTGAAGAACCTCATTAACAAAGTAGCTGAGCATCTTCTGACGGTCTTCATCGGAGCCACACAGTCCAATCAACTTGCAGATCTCTGCTGGTTTCTGCAGAACCAAAGGGAGCAAAATGTGGAGGATGGCTTATCCTATTTTTGATATATATGTAAGTTAGGTGTTTCTTTTTTTAAAAACCCACAACTTGACTCAGGTCTCCAACTTACTACAACACCAGTAACAAAAGTGATGGCTAGTGGGAGCGCCTTGTCCACTTCTTCTTTGCAGAGTTTGGCAGCTGGCCCTGGCAGATGTGCACACAGACCATCAATCCCTGCCATGATCTTTTTCTGAAATGGAAAAAATACAATTACTGACTTTAGAAAGACTGGACCACTTTGCGCCTAAACAGAGAGCCCCCCTAAACAGACAAATTAATGACAGAAGCTGGACCGCACCAAAATGTTACTATTGCTTCCACTCAGAGGAAAAATGCTGGTACTTAAATAATTATGTTGATCTCAAATCTGCCAGGATTATAAGCAGGGGCGTGCATACATAGACACTAGGTGGTGCTAAAGCACTAGGAAGTTTGCCCTTTATCAACGAAAATGCCCTTTTGAAACTCGTTTTTTTTTTTTTTTTTTTTTTTTTTTTTTTTTTTATTAATATTCAGGGCAGTCAAAACATTTCCCTGATTATATAATGGAGCGATATTTGTGCCTTCTGGGTGAGCGCGGAGCAGACCCTGGACTGGAAGCCGTCTTTTTCTTTTTTTTTCTTTTTTTACCTCGGAGTGGCCATCCTCCTTTTAGTACTATCTTTGATGTGTCAATCATACAATTTAACCAATCAAATCAACGACTGAAGGCAACATGCTAGCCAATCACAGCTGGGGAGGGGCGGGACACTGAGTCATAGCCTTCAGTCTCCGCTGCAGTTCGGCTGTTGTCACCGTTGGTGTCGGTAGAGCGGGATGGAAATTTGGTCTGATTACCAAACAATTAAAAGAAGTGACAACAAAGCAGAGAGCGAGCTGGAAGGAGCGCTATTAATTTATGTTTGAAATGTCAGCGCTGATGTCTAAACTGGAGTAAACATTCACGCTAGGAGGGTTAGCTAGGGGACAGCTAGCAGGGTGAGCTAGGACAGCTAGCAGGGTTAGCTAGGGGACAGCTAGCAGGGTGAGCTAGGACAGCTAGCAGGGTTAGCTAGGGGACAGCTAGCAGCACAAGGAGCAGAACCAAGCACTAAAACTGCCAAACTGAAGAGATTTGAGTTACTTGCAGGTAGAAGGGAACTCTGCTTTGTTCTGATCCTTGTTCTCATAGCTGCTGTAATTACAGAACCTGTTCTAGTCAGAATTGTTACTTCAGTCAGTGTTCAGCCTTACACCAGCGCTCATGTTTATTAGCGTGTAGCTTATGCTGGACTTTTGAGTTAAGACACAGCACTACAGGTTACCCTAAGTCAGTCTGTTAGTTTCCAGTAACCCAAACCAGCAAAAAACCTGCCCAACTTAAAAGAAAAAACAAGGCCAAATCTCAAACTCTCTCATGTTAAAAGCAAAGAACTATTAAACACATAAGAACATGCTGTTAGCACACAACTGAGCTGAAGCAAAGAAAAAAAAAACTGCGCATATGGGCCCCAAACAAAATGTACAGACAACCAAATAACACACAAGATCTCTTTAACAATCAGGATATTTCACCCAGAAAAAATAAATTATAAATAGCTTCCCAACATGAGTTGTAAATCTACCTTTAATATGAACTTAATTTCTCTCAGTATAGCTCAATTAAACATTTCTCTTACACGCAGTTATGAAATATTTTTAAGTTGATAAGTAGAACTCAACCCCTCTTGGGCGTTTACACTGACCAAACACTTGATTAACCATTATTCTTCTCTTGTTTTATTATAACAATCAATATTATTCATTATAACTAATTTTCATTGACGATGTCAGATCGACAGATTCAACATATTTAAAAAATAAATAATGACTATTTTGATATATTTTGTTAGTCATTCTTTCTAAAAGCCCAACAAATGTTATGAAAAGCTTACGAAATTTTTTACAATCTGCCCATAAGCTATTTTTTTTTCCAGCTCAATGTGTTCAAAAGCCTTATTGGTTGGAAACCTGCCTAATTTGGCAAGACCGACTACACTATTGCTATTTGTTTGTTACAGTAGTCACAGAGCCACTGTTCAGTCTGAAGTATATATATATATATATATATATATATATATATATATATATATATATATATATATATATATATATATATATATATAAAGTGCACCCTCCTACCTGGTAGTGTGTAGCCTGCCACTGTAAAAAAAAGTTTGACTGCCCTGAATATTATTAAGATCTTACTGAGGTCGGTTTTGAAATGATCTTTTGAAAACCTGAGCCATTAAAAACCACTGAAACAATGCCCCGAAATGAGCCACCTCCTTGCGCACACCCGACCAGCCTATCTCTCTTCCTTTGTCACGTGAACTCGCGCGGTCACCTGCATCTTCTATGGAGAAGATGAGGAGCAGCTTAAGACAGAACTAAAGGTCTTCCACTCCAGCTTTACTTCAAAGAACCTATAAGAAATATGTTCAATACTGAGGGAAAACAATGGCCAGCTGATCTTTCCTGCCTTTGTCAAAATGATCCAAATATATGCAACATTACCAGTGATGACAGCTTCAGTTGAAAGATCATTTTCCAAGCTGAAAATCATCAAAACTAAACTAAGAAGCCTGTGTGGAGAAGAAAGGCTCTCTGACCTTCTTCTGCTTGCCATTGAAAAAGACATTGAGGTAAACCACAGCGAGGTCATCAACATCTTTAAAGACATGGCACCAAGGAGGATGCTGCTTTAAAGTAGTACGCTTTAGTCTGTTCTGTTGGTGGTGTGACTTTTTTCCATTGAAAACTCACATTTAGAGAATGTTACAAATAAAAGTCAAATTTCATTCAACATGCGTGTGTATTTTATTATTATTTTTTTTATAATTAAGTGTTCCACATGCGCTAAAAAGTGCCCTCCCCCCCCTCCTGAGCACCTGCCCCCCAAAATGTCTGTGCACGCCACTGATTATAAGTAATTTGGATAAATTTTATTCCATCTGGTTGGCTAATTTTATTATCTTAAAAGGACATCACTAAGGCCACCATACATGATTCCTGAAGCAATACATGATTGACAAAAATAGGTGTATATTATAACTATTTTTGGTTGGTGCAAATTTAAAAGATTTTTGCTTTTATGTGGTTGGATTGAAACTACCACTGGCTAAAACATTTCATGAATTTGTACAACTAGTTGCAGAGATTCATTATTAGTGTAGCTGACTAAATTTGGGGCTTAGGTTGACACTGACAATTTGATGTAGCATCTGAGATAAATATTTTCTGAGAGCTGCAAATTTGAAATCTGACATGGTCAAATAGTCCAATAGTTTACTGGCTAAAACATTACAAGAACGTATGCAGCTAGTTGGCCAAATTGTTTGCTAAAGCTAATCCAGACAGCTATTTGTACGCCTGCTGGCTAAAATGGGACGCGTTTCTGATAGCAACGGTGAAGTGAACTGATATTATTGCTCTCTGAGTTTGGTTTCTAACGACCAGTCCAAAAAGCATCATCATAACAACTGCTTAATTTAGACCCACATTAAATTGCATGTTTGGGGAAGGGAATTTTGTTAATTATTTTAAGATGATTCATTTTTAGTGTAATCTTTTGGTGATCCTTGCAGGATTTTTAAACTAGGGGGAAAACATCAGCAAGGAGAGTCAGGGTACATTCTGGAGAGATTGTGAATGCATCACAAAGACAATTGACAAAAAAAGCTCCAACTAAGGGCATTATGGTCTACAGTTAACCTAACATGTAGCTATATTGGTTGCAAAGGAGAAGAAAAGAAAACATGTATGCATTAGGGGCAAATGCAAACTCTACACAGAAAGTGCTGTGCCTGACCAGCAGTTGATTTACAAAGTTGTGTTTAAGCAGATTGATCACCTTCACTTTGAAAATCTCTCTGCAGACGTGTTCAGTGATATTTTTGTTTTGTCTCATGACAAATTGCTCTACAAATGTATATATTATATTTATGAAGCCACAGGGCCTTTTCTAAAGATTGTATTTCCAAAGACTTACATTAATCTTTGTGCATTGGTTTATGTCATCAACCAAAATATAGTTCAAGGTGTAAAATCGTTACTTTTTTGGAGTAAAATGCTGCATGTTGAATTTTGAGAACTACTACATTATGGCTCACTATCGTGGAGATCAACAATCGCTTGGTTTAGTTAAGGATTAAGAAAGCGGATGTTAAAGATGTGGACAGAAACAACATCTTCCCAAGAACTCTTTCAGTTTTTGTTCTTAGTAAAAAAGAGGAAGTGACTTTTTATTTGTGAGAAAACAGGAACATTTCTGTACTGTTTGTCTTGCAGTTCGCGCATGACTTGATCAGTGACATTTTGTATCAAGGAATGTGAAAAACGTGTTTCCGCTGATAACAAAACCTGTTTAAAAATAGCATTCCTATTCACCGGTAACTATTCAACCGCAAGTATATTAGCAACTGACTGCAGAACATCGTGTTTTTCAGATCTGACCTCTGAATGTAAACTTAAAGAGGATTGATAGTGTTATCAGTGGTCCAATATGAACGCCCAGGTATGTTTGCCCCATTGTTCTTACCTGTAGGTCAGCGTTGGACAGCATGTCAACAAGGAGTGTGACTATCTGGGTGCAGTCCTGGCAAACGTCCCCCGTCTGCATATAAAATATTGCATAATGAAGATAGATTCATCGAAATTTCTCCTGTTTGACATTGTTTTTAAAGCACATGTAGGAGGACAGAATTTTACCTCCATCAAATTAACTTTATTTAAAAAGTACCCCACAATCTTTAAGCAATTCAGTAGCATTCAGATTTAAATGTTTCCACTCATCTGTTAAGTTGGATTTAATACAATTTAAATGCCTGAAACTCATAATTACCTTTATAATATATTTTTGTGCAAAAAGAAAGTTTGTAAATGCAAAACTGTTTCACCATAAACAAAATGTTTTTAATGGATCTTTTTAAAACAATTTTGGTATTTGTTGGTTTTGGTTGAGTAATTTGTGAAATGCTGTTGAAAATGCAGTGCAATTTCTTTAATTCTAATCAAAAGCATCCTATCTGAATCATGTATTTTTAATCCAGGCTGTTTATATACAATGTTAATATGCTTGTAAAAAGTTGTAATCTCTTACTTCATCAGGAAGATTTTGCAAGTGATTCATGTCGTAAGTTGCAGTCAGAGCTGCAGAATGAAATTCAGCACCGCAAATAAGGATGTTAATGACATTTGAGAAGTATAACTTTTGTAAAAAGATTTACGTTAATTTTCTTACCATAGCCTTGGAGACCAAATATGAGAAGCAAAGGTAATATCAGCATGGCCATGGCTGCCTTCTGGGATTTTTTTTGTTGTTCAAGCGATTTGCTTCTCACGTCTCTGCAGGAACGGCATGTGGATTTTATACCTGAAGGTTCACCGGTTGTGACCCCCACCCACCAGACACAGATAAAAGAAAATACAATGCCAAGTTTTTTTTTTTCTTCAGTGCAGCTGAGAGGGGGTTTCAGTTCCTCATACGAAGCGAGTAAAAGCTCAACATGTTTTAAATGAAATAGATGTGATCACAGTTATGGTGTTGAAGCTATTTAAAACATCTTTTTCTCATCCCTTCTGTCTCCTGTATTGAAGCCGTGTTGTATGTTAAAGAAACATGTGCCCACTCCCATTAACTCTCTTTGAAACCCACAATGGAGATTGTTTGGCTTAATTTGTGTCTTAAATAGATGGAAATCAGGTAAATGTGTATCCTTTTTAATAATAATAATAATAATAATAAACAGTTTGGCTTTTTATCTCTAAAAATAAACCCTGTATCTATAGAAGTTTAGGGAAGTTTTTAACTTGTGCCACTGATTTGTGATTTAGGCAAAATATGCAGCCTTCATAATTCTTATTTCTTTCATTTTGAACCTTAATCTAACTGTTCAGCCTAAAAGACTCCACCTCAATTAAATTGTACAACTGATAGCAACCAGAGTATTAAAATGTAGCTCAGAGAGAGCTCAAATCACTCCAGTGCTAATCTCCTTACAATCTCCTTATTACCACAAATTCTTAATTAGATTTAGGTGAAGGTCATTCTGACACATCTGCGCCTCCACCCTAGTCTCAAGTTTATTCCAGGATTCTCCCACATTTAGCTCCTTCCATCTTCTCATCAACTCTGATTAACATACGTGTCTCTGCAGAAGAAAAGCATACCCACAGCAAGATGCTGCCACCACCATGTTTTAATGTGGGGGTGACCAGAAAGTCCCATCTTGGTTTCAGCTGACCAGAGCACCTTCTTCCACATTTTTTGCATGGTTTCACCGTGATGATAATAGGTTCAGGGCCTTACTTTTCCACCACATTTTTGCATTAAGTGGACGATAGGTCTCATCTGATCACCTTTTTCACACAGTTACCTAGTTCCCCAACACGGCTAATGGCAGACTGTGATGCTTTTTCTGGTTTTCTGTCTTCTGTAAAGGTCAATTTTTGTTAAGTCCTCAGTTAAAAGTTATGCTCTTGATAAATTCTCCAATCCTACAGTCTTTCCATTTTCAGATGATGGACTGACCAATGGCCCATTGGATCTCCAAAGCTTGTGATAGTTTAGAAACTAATCCTGCTTTTTATTTCTTCCCACCTACTGTGTTAATTGGTCTCCATGATGCTGTTTGTTCTCCAATGTTCTTTAACAAACTTCTGAGGCCTTCACAGAACATTATGCCTCTGTAAATGTTTAGACTGGCTGTACATTATACACGTGATGTCTCTATTTCCTCATTTAGGTTTTGACAGCAATTATTTTGCTAGATTTATTTAGGGATATGAGAGTAAAGGTGGCTGAACATGTTTCACACTTTCAAGTTTTTATTTGAAAAAAATAGATGGAAGAAAAATAAGTTGACTTTTTTCCCTTTTACAATTCTGCACACCTCTACGTTGGTCTGTTCCAATAAATCCCAATAAGATACATTGATATGTGTTTTTCTTAAGTAGAAAATGTAGAACGGTTGAAGGGCTATTTTTTTTAGAAAACAAGGCACTGCATACTACTACTAACTTGTTTTATTTTATTTTTTAGATTTGTCTCTTTTTGTTTTCTCGTTGGAGGAGTTGGGGAATGTTTTGGAATATTTACATTTGTGTATATGAAATTTACCATACTAAATGAATAGGTTTATAATAAAAGTAGCATTAATGTCTCTGTGGACAAAATACAATATTACACTCTTACAGTCAATTACAATGTTTGTTTTGAGTTTACACATTATATATTGTTCAAGATGAGTGTATAAACTCTCTGTAAGCTTCTGTATTTCCTCCTATAAATCCAACTACGTCAATGTTTTTTTCATAGACATAATATAAGAGTAGACGCGTCATTGGGAGGGTTCTGCCTATGCTGCGATGCGTCAGAGCGTCCGCCATGTTAAATGTGGCAAATCTGCAGTTACTCAGTCACTTAAACAGTATCAGATGGACTTTAATCTCTGAATATACTTTGTATTTGTAGTATTTTTATTTTTGTAATATTACAAGTTTATTTTCGCATCCCTTTAGCTTCATTCTCCTGAATTTATTCTCCTAAAGAATAAAAATATTTAACATAATCTAACCTGGCCCTATTACTCCAGGAGTGAAATAATTCTGCAAACTGTGACTATTCTGGAAATGTTCCCTCTTAATTCTCATAATATGACGTTTTTCTCATAACATTATCACTTTTGTGTTTTGTTTTTTTTTTACTTTATTGACATAGGACTTTTTTTTTACTCCCCTAAAAAGTCTGTTCCTAAAGGTTCACATGTGACACCGTTTTATGAAATAATGAAGACCACAATGTTTAGATTTAACAAATTGATCCTTATATTCATAACATATATATCTTGTATCTGCCTTCTATATATATATATATATATATATATATATATATATATATATATATATATATATATATATATATATATATAGAAGGCAGATACAAGTAGTGAAATCAGCCAGAATACATTTCCATGCAGCACATGAATGAGGCATCTTTTCTGATTCACGTTCACAATAACAGAACTCAACTTTTTTCTGCCACATACAATATGGCGGTGACGTTGACGTGCGAACCTGCGCCCTATGACGCGTCTACGTATATGATGTCTGTGGTTTTTTCACTGAGCTATATAATACACTGGAGTGCTAATCACCTTCTGTATGAACGAGTCGCTTTGAAGCCACCGGCCGCCATATTGGTACTCCCTATTTCCCCCCAGTAACTAGGGAATATGTGCGCTACAGCATCGAATAACGAGGATTTTCTCATGTTCAAGGGGGGCTTAAGACCAGGGGCGTGCATACATAGACACTAGGTGGTGCTAAAGCACTAGGAAGTTTGCCCTTTATCAACGAAAATGCCCTTTTGAAACTCGTTTTTTTTTTTTTTTTTATTAATATTCAGGGCAGTCAAAAGTAGCCGGTCAACATTTCCCTGATTATATAATGGAGCGATATTTGTGCCTTCTGGGTGAGCGCGGAGCAGACCCTGGACTGGAAGCCGTCTTTTTCTTTCTTTTTCTTTTTTTACCTCGGAGTGGCCATCCTCCTTTTAGTACTATCTTTGATGTGTCAATCATACAATTTAACCAATCAAATCAACGACTGAAGGCAACATGCTAGCCAATCACAGCTGGGGAGGGGCGGGACACTGAGTCATAGCCTTCAGTCTCCGCTACAGTTCGGCTGTGGTCACCGTTGGTGTCGGTAGAGCGGGATGGAAATTTGGTCTGATTACCAAACAATTAAAAGAAGTGACAACAAAGCAGAGAGCGAGCTGGAAGGAACGCTATTAATTTATGTTTGAAATGTCAGCGCTGAAGTCTAAACTGGAGTAAACATTCACGCTAGGAGGGTTAGCTAGGGGACAGCTAGCAGGGTGAGCTAGGACAGCTAGCAGGGTGAGCTAGGACAGCTAGCAGGGTTAGCTAGGGGACAGCTAGCAGGGTGAGCTAGGACAGCTAGCAGGGTTAGCTAGGGGACAGCTAGCAGCACAAGGAGCAGAACCAAGCACTAAAACTGCCAAACTGAAGAGATTTGAGTTACTTGCAGGTAGAAGGGAACTCTGCTTTGTTCTGATCCTTGTTCTCATAGCTGCTGTAATTACAGAACCTGTTCTAGTCAGAATTGTTACTTCAGTCAGTGTTCAGCCTTACACCAGCGCTCATGTTTATTAGCGTGTAGCTTATGCTGGACTTTTGAGTTAAGACACAGCACTACAGGTTACCCTAGGTCACTGTTAGTTTCCAGTAACCCAAACCAGCAAAAAAACTGCCCAACTTAAAAGAAAAAACAAGGCCAAATCTCAAACTCTCTCATGTTAAAAGCAAAGAACTATTAAACACATAAGAACATTCCATTAGCACACAACTGAGCTGAAGCAAAGAAAAAAAAAACTGCGCATATGGGCTCCAAACAAAATGTACAATCAGACAACCAAATAACACACAGGATCTCTTTAACAATCAGGATATTTCACCCAGAAAAAATAAATTATAAATAGCTTCCCAACATGAGTTGTAAATCTACCTTTAATATGAACTTAATTTCTCTCACTATAGCTCAATTAAACATTTCTCTTACACGCAGTTATGAAATATTTTTAAGTATATAAGTAGAACTCAACCCCTCTTGGGCGTTTACATTGACCAAACACTTGATTAACCATTATTCTTTTCTTGTTTTATTATAACAATCAATATTATTCATTATAACTAATTTTCATTGACGATGTCAGATCGACAGATTCAACATATTTAAAAAATAAATAATGACTATTTTGATATATTTTGTTAGTCATTCTTTCTAAAAGCCCAACAAATGTTATGAAAAGCTTACGAAATTTTTTACAATCTACCCAATCTCTCAATGTGTTCAAAAGCCTTATTGGTTGGAAACCTGCCTAATTTGGCAAGACCGACTACACTATTGCTATTTGTTTGTTACAGTAGTCACAGAGCCACTGTTCAGTCTAAAGTATATATATATATATATATATATATATATATATATATATATATATATATATATATATATATATATATATGTGCACCCTCCTACCTGGTAGTGTGTAGCCTGCCACTGTAAAAAAAGTTTGACTGCCCTGAATATTATTAAGATCTTACTGAGGTCGGTTTTGAAATTATCTTTTGAAAACCTGAGCCATTAAAAACGACTGAAACAATGCCCCGAAATGAGCCACCTCCTTGTGCACACCCGACCAGCCTATCTCTCTTCCTTTGTCACGTGAACTCGCGCGGTCGCCTGCATCTTCTATGGAGAAGATGAGGAGCAGCTTAAGACAGAACTAAAGGTCTTCCACTCCAGCTTTACTTCAAAGAACCTATAAGAAATATGTTCAATACTGAGGGAAAACAATGGCCAGCTGATCTTTCCTGCCTTTGTCAAAATGATCCAAATATATACAACATTACCAGTGACGACAGCTTCAGTTGAAAGATCATTTTCCAAGCTGAAAATCATCAAAACTAAACTAAGAAGCCTGTGTGGAGAAGAAAGGCTCTCTGACCTTCTTCTGCTTGCCATTGAAAAAGACATTGAGGTAAACCACAGCGAGGTCATCAACATCTTTAAAGACATGGCACCAAGGAGGATGCTGCTTTAAAGTAGTACGCTTTAGTCTGTTCTGTTGGTGGTGTGACTTTTTTCCATTGAAAACTCACATTTAGAGAATGTTACAAATAAAAGTCAAATTTCATTCAACATGCGTGTATATTTTATTATTATTTTTTTTATAATTAAATGTTCCACGTGCGCTAAAAAGTGCCCTCCCCCCCCCCTCCTGAGCACCTGCCCCCCAAAATGTCTGTGCACGCCACTGCTTAAGACTTTTAAAATGTCAAATGCCATATACTTTTATGTTATGTTCTAAAAATATCAAGTACTGAGAAAGTCATGTGCTGAAATATTTTGCATTTTATTCATTTAAATATATATGTTTAACATTTATAAATATATAAATAACAATATACAAAAACATATATTTACATATGTGTATACATATATATACATATATATATACACATACTTATATATACATATATATATATATTTAATATGAATAACATGTAAAATATTTCAGCACCTAATTTCCTAGTAGTTGATAGTGTTAGTACATCCACTGACTGTAGAATTACCTGTGAAACGTTTTCACTCAGCCAGAAAACTTCTTGTTGTTGCAAGCAAATCCTGTGGGATTCTGTGAGAGTAGGGAGTAGCAAGATGGCGGCCAGTGACTTCAGTTTTTCGGCAAAATCAGCACTCCAGTGTATTATATAGCTCAGTGGGTTTTTTTTCCTGACTTATTCTTCGTCTTTGCCAACTGCGATGATTGTAGCGCCGCCTGCAGGACTCTTCTGTAGTTGCAGCACATGCCTATACGCAGCACCTTATTATTGAGCAAAGCTAATGATTCCTCTGTATTTCTAGTTTTGTATTCTTCAAACAAACGTGATGCTATCAGTCTAAAAGCTGACGACTGATATCCCAAGAACATCGATTACCAAAAACCTGGAAAAAACGTACACCTGTACATTACTCTATTTCCCCCCCTCAAATGATCATGGTCATATTGTTGTATTTACAATTTTATTTAAATTTCTTGATGTGTTAGAATTTTAGACCATTTAAGAAGTTTACTTTAACTATAAAACATAAACTTGTATTGGTTATTTTTCACTTGGGCGTCACACTTCCCCATAAGAAAGGAAGCGGATAATTTTGAGAAGTAACATATTTGCTTGTTCGCTACCCCCCTCGGTCGTACAGGTTAACACATTTCTTTTTCCGACTGTGAGCAATCACATCTATTTACATAACATACGTCCAGGCACATGCACAGACATTTTTGGTGGCAGGTGTTCAGGCCAAAGAAAGGGCATCCATCGCCAAATGTATTCATAACTTAAAAATAAAAACAGTACAATATATTTAACTTCCATATTTTGCATGCTTTTTAATAACCAAACAATTTGTGGATAAGATACTCACAGGAACCCTAATAAATGACTGTCAAATATCAAAACATTTATGGGGGGAGTTGATGACAGAGATTGTATTTTTTTTTAATTGAAAAGTCCAATTGTTTCAGTAATTACAGTGATTTTACTCTTACAGTTAATGAAAACATAACATTTAAGATTCGAATCTGACAGCAGACCTACATATATGTTGGCTTAATAAAAAGTATGTTTAGTACCTACTGGTAGGTTACTTTCAAAACGTGCTTTTAGACTGTTCAATGGACCTCATCAGAGCACATACTCTAGTAGTTTATTGAATCTGACTGTAGATCTCAAACGATTATCACAGAGGAATCTGCTTCAAATTTAGCTCTGATAATGCCAAATTTGAAACCCTTTAAACGTCTTTTAAAATTTAAATGTATTTTTGATTTAAAAGAAGCGACACGAATGCCAGCTTTTTTCTAATTCCTGTATTCTCACAGTTCTTGTCTATTTTCCTTACCATCATTGGACTTCAGGACATAACCTTTGACACAGCTGAAGGAGTATATAGGAAGTGATGCTACGCTTAGAAAACTCTTGAGGTCTAAGTATTTGGAAATACTTCTGCTAATAATCACTGACTCTGTATGGTATTGGTTAACATACATATGCAAAGAAATAGATTCAGTTTCTCAGCCAAAGCCTGGATCCTCTAGTTGGCCTATAACATGTCCTAATGAAGACATCGCCAGCTGAAATTATAAAAATAAATCTTAATAGTTAATGCCCCCAGTTTATTTTGGCTTCCTGTTTCTTTTGAGGCCAGATTTAGCAACACCTGAAGTGTTTGTAAGTAAATTGTGACAAAATGTTGATCATTACCCACGGTTGCTGGTACACACAATCAGTAAACCTTGTCTCGTCCATCCCGACTCTACTAGGTCTGCACTGAAATGCTGTACACCAAAATAGACTCCCACTGCCAAACGAGTCAGCCAGAGAAATAACTCGATGTCCATAACGTATTAACAACCGTCACCTTCTAAAATATTTTATCCCAAGGTCTTTTTATGTAAAGTATAACCAAACAAACAACATTCAGTCAAGGGCACTATTGTTTGCTCCCTGGTTAATTATAAACCTAGTCAGAGCTGGGTCGAGTAGCCAAAAATGTTATTCCAGTAAGAGTAGCCTTACGTCATATTTTTACTAAAGTAAAAGTAAAAAGTAGCCAACCAAGAAATTACTCAAGCAAGAGTAAAAAAGTAATCGGTAAGAATGCTATTAAAGTACTGAGTAACTACAACATCTGATTTAATATTTAAAATGATGTCATCGCACAGACAAAAAATAAAAAATTATGTACAAATTCTGGTATGTTAAAGACCAGAATAAAATAATGCCTGACTTTATTATTTTGTAATAATAATTACAAAATAATAAAGTCAGGCAGATGAAACACTTTTCAGAATCATCTTTTTCAACATGAAACTTGTGAAACCAATACCTACAGAAGTTAATGTATATACAATGTTAGAACAGTGCAAAGTACTTCCAATGACAATATCTCAATGAGCTCAGCAGACAGAAAATAACATTAAAACAACAAAGCTTGCGTACAAACAAGAAGTCTCACTTTAACACAGGCTGTAGGTGCGTCTCTCTGGTGCACTTTTGGTTAAAACAAATCTGTTCTTTATCTAATGAAGTTACTCACGGTGAGTAGAGTATCCAGAAATATTACCCTCATAAGAGTAGTGATACCTCTTAAAAATATTACTTCACCTAACATTAAAAGTAAACATTGTAACGACACTGAGAAGGCAAAATGTTGGAGGAACTGTGGGAATCTGTCTGCAGAACATTTTCATGTCTTCTGGGAATGTACTAAGATCGCACCCTATTGGTCAAAAATCAATACTAAAATGGACTTAAAGTTATGCTGTGATTTTACTACGGTTTTCCTGGGTAATTTACCCCAGGAACTGAAGAAGTCTGATAGATCTCTCCTATTAATATTATTAGCAGGTGCAAAGAAAGCTATAACTTGCAGGTGGCTCGATGTGGAACCACCATCATGTTCGGACTGGAAGGACATAATTGAGGAAATTCACACAATGGAGAGACTGATTTTTCATTAAGACTTGTCACTTATAAATACAATAAATACTGGAAGAAATGGAACATTCATCGGAGATTGACACCAACTGTATAATTAATGTAATTACCTTTTTCTCCTTTTTTTTGATTATTACTCAACTGCTCCTGTCAAACTGGTTGCTCTGTAATTTTTGTTAGAGGGGGGTCTAATTGTTCAATGTATGTATGTGTATTTCTAAAACTACTAAAATTACAAAAATAAAGTATTAAAAGACTTCAGTACAAGTGAAAAGTACAGTGCAGTAAAAGTACTCCTAAAAGTACATTTTGTTCAAAATGTTACTCAAGTAAATGTAATTGAGTAAATTACATTACTACCCACCTCTGCAACTAGTTGGCTTAATCGAACAAGACACAAATGATCCAACATCTACAACATTAAAGAGATGTTGGGTGGCTGGTGGATTTAACTAGAAAGTCAAGTTCTGCTGAGGGCCTCATGTAATCCTGGCTGTGCTGTTGTTTAAAATTTGCACACAGAAAAATAAAAATCTTCTATCCTGAAATTTTTTACGCCCGACGTTTGTTTCTTCACAGCATTATCAAGTCCAGTAGTCACAGTATGAGTTCTAGAAGAAATAAGGCAAATAAAGAGCCAGTTACTTCATCGTATAAACTAGATGCCACGGTGGATCAGCCAATCAATCACCTCTCTCAAAGCATATTCCTGTGTTAGAATGTCCTAGTCAAAGTCCAAGTCCAAATACGACTGAGAATCTGTTTCCAATCGTAACAATTGTTGGTCACAGATGGTCTCCATCCAGTCTGTCTGATCTTGTGCAAGGCCATTAGGGACAGACCACCAAGGAGTTGAAGGTGTAATTGCAGAAGACAATGGTTCTACAAAATATTGACTCAGGTGTACTGAAAACAAATGCATGCCACACTTTTCAGATATTTATTTGTAACAAAATCAACATTAGACACGTCTATCATTTTTATTTTGTGGCTGTAACTTGACAAAATACAAAGAGGTTGAAGAGGCATGAATACTTTTTCACAACACTGTAAATCAAAGCTGGATTGCTTTGGACATATCTTCTCTTATCTTTGTGACCTGAGTTTATGATGGACCAAGACGGATATTACAGGACAACAAAGTTATAGCACAATTCAGGTTACTAGGTCATTTAAAATGTGCATATATGCACCGCTATAAGATAATAAAGAAATTAAAAGCTTTTTTCCTTGCATAGCCTTGTATGCAGCACAATGGTAATGCTGATTTTGAGCGCAGCATAAACACCAAACTCAGACAGAGAAGGAAGTAGAATTTAATTTTTAGATGTTTTTTTTTGACGGTAACAACACCTTTTTGTTCCTAGTTCATGTGCTGCTGGTGTCAAAACCGAGACAATAGAAGGGAGTGTGTGATGTATTGCAACACTTTCTTTTTTCTTTTGTGTTTGTTCCCTTGGAATTTCCATGTTTCTTTGAAATGGCCTCACCCAGCTCAAATCTCCATATTTCACTTCAAGGAGCCTGAACGTCTTGGCATCTGTTGGCTGGTCTTAATCACAATTTTTTTAAGGCTTTATTTCAGGCCTTCAGAAGTTGTTTCTTTGGAGATTGGCTACTTTTTGAATAATTTTCAGTGCAGACCTAAACATGACAGCATTTTACACAGAGTATGCTTAAAGAACATGGAGTGAGGACAAATTGTCATGAGTATGAAAACTGTTTATGACAGTGTTTAAAAGTCGTGTATTTAAGAAAAAAACCCCACTAAGAACTGAAACAAGAACTGAGAGAAGCATCATCCATCAGGCGATTATTAGTTGCCTGACAGATTGACCTTCTTGGTGCATAAATTTCATTTCTGTCAGTTGTGTTATTCTCAGTATTTCCCATAGTTTTGACTAGAGGCAAAAGGACAAACCATGTCTTTGTGACTCCTTGCTGGTACTTCAGTGCCTAAAGGTCCAATTTGCAACAAGTTTCTTGTAAACATAACTGGTACATTTTCCAGTTTTCAAGCCCTTTAGTGTTCAAATGACTCACAGGTTAGAAAATTGTTTCCCAACAAACAAGGATGACTTCATGTGAAAACTGTTTGTTGCTGATTTTTTTACTAAGCAACCAAACATTTGAAGAAAAAACTTTCAAATTACTTCAGACTTGAGCTGTTAAAAAACACGTGTAGCAAACTGAAAAAGCAGATCATGGATGCACTCTGTGTCAAATGTTTTCATTCTTTTCTTTATTTCTCTGTCTATAAAAACGGATGAGCAGAGTAGCTATTCTTTGTAGGCACACCGTGTCTCATGAATAAACATCTCTTACTTGAATGACACGCTTTTGTTGTCTTTCCCATTTTTGAAATGTGGCTAAGAGAAATTGGCCTCCATACTTTATCTTATTTCACAGAGAAACAGGAAGTCATACATTACCAATTCAAACTTCCTAGATCTTGTGAACAACTTAAGAAAGTACAAAACAAAACAAAAAAACTTGCTTTAGTTACGTTCATTTCTTAAAAATTGTCAGGTGCCCTAGTACAAAGGAGTTTGCTAAAAAATATAATTTTGGAATATTGGACTATTAGAAATCTTAGTGTGACATTGTGTCATTGCAAAAAAATACATTTATTTCAAGGCTTCTTCAGCATCTTTACCAGAAGTGACGATAGGGGCAAAAATAGTATACAATCACTATACAATTCATTGATCCATCCATCCATTTTCTTACTCACTTATCCCTCATGGGGTCGCGAGGGGGTGCTATGCCTATCTCCAGGAGTTCAATGGAGGAGGAGCACACCCTGCACAGGTCGCCAGTCTGTCGCAGGGCACAATTAATTGCTATTTATATTTTATTTTTTTCAAAATAATATCAATCAAATAATGAATCATATGAGAACTTTTCTTTCACACATTGTTAGTGTTTAGTTGAAGCCATTTATTATGATGCAATTTCTTTTTCTCTTAATTAATTATTAAAAAAGACAACCTAAATAACCTTGTTTGAAACTTCAGATAACCTGGAAGTTTAAGGTGACATGCACAGACATTAGTTTGAATAGCTCTGAAAGGTAACCATCTTCACCTGAGATCTATTTACTTGTAATTAGTGTTTATGTATAAAAATGCCAGTGAGTTTCGGGGCCCCTAACAGACCACTGCATGATTCATCCAGGACTGCACAAATGTTGCTGGATTCAGATCCACGGTGAAAGCAAGAAAAAAGCTTCATGTAGACAGCAGCTGAACTTCTGAAAAAGGTGTCTAAGGAATTAGAAATGCCAGTTGGCTGTTTTCAGGAACAACTGCTAGGGAAAATTGGGAGAAAGAACAAAAAAAATCCATTATTCACGATTCTGCAGAATTTTCTAATTTAGCTTTTTGAAGATGTGAAACAAGGAGGTATTTTAAGAAGAAAAAAAAGGACTGCAGGGTCAAATCATTAGAAAAACTGTGGTCATGCAAAACAGCACAAAAACAAGCAAAAGTTTAATGACAACAACCAACAATGCTTCCTTTGGAGAGGAAATAGCATTAAAAAAGTACAGCATTGCTACAGTGAAACATGGAGGTCGATGGATGATGTTTTGAGGATGTGAGAGCTGCAAAGGAACAGAGCGTGTTAGTCAAACTCTATGACGATGAATTCAGCAAGCTACCAGAAAATGCTACAGGATATTTGCACTCATGAGCCTGAAAGCTTTGCATGGGACAGACTTGGCCATTATAACAGAACAATGATCTAAAACACAAGCCCAAGTCGACCTGTCATTGGCTTGAGCAGTAAAAAGGAAACGTTCTGGTATGTTCATATTAGTCTCCAGACCTGGATATAACGAGCCATTTAGGCAAGCCTAAGGATTTAAAGGAAATGGAGGCTTTGGTTCAAGAGCAATGGGCTTTTTATGCACCTTGAGAAAATAAAGTGACTCATCCGCAGCTGGAGAAAAGATTTCAAGTTGTTGTCGATGTAAAAGGGAGTAATACACAATATTAAGAAATAGGTAATGTGAACTGTCGATCAATGTCCTTTCGTATAGTTTTGGTTATGATTTAAAAAGAGCATGGACCATTGTTTTGACATTAAACTACTTCACCCACAACTAACCATGAGTGGTAGAAAAGTTTGTTTTTTAATCATTAATATTCTCTGAATCAACGGTCAAAAAATGCCAAATTCTGCCTGGGCCTGTAAACCATCTGATGGTTGGTTGTGTGTTGAAAAATTAAACGATTTTCCCAGACTGACTTCTCGGTTTTGCACAACACTAACATTTCAGCAACTCGGTTACTGCACACCTAACTTTATTACTTCTGTTTCTGTTAATTTATTAGCATAAAAGAGGTTCATATGTGTTGCAGGGAACCATCTTTACAGAGACATGTTAGTGCACGAGTGTTTGTACTAAAACTTGATTTTTGATTTTCATTGACAACTTCGGCGCATGTTTTTTAAGCACAGTCACTTTTCATTTTGCAGTAATGTCACCCAGTGTGATATTATCGCAAAACGTCCATTAAACACCATGATATTTGTGATTCCCAGTTGAATTGAATCAGAAAAGTTTCTTACTAATAATGCCTTTCATAGCTGATTCATGTTCTACATTAAAACCTTTAAAGGCTACAGCTTTCTATACAAAAGACAGAACTACAAAATCCTATATTTGTTTTCTGCTTCCTTTGTGTGCATTCACAAGTAGGGTCAAACTGGTTTAAACATTTACATTAAACTGATGTAATTCTCATTAGTAAAGGCATAACGATAAGAAATCCTGCATGTCGGGAATTCCTTTTAGTCTCCAGGATGACGCTGTGGACTTACTGTCTTCGCCGCTGAGGACAAAGCTTCCTTATTATTTTCATAGAAAAGGTGAGGTCAGCACAACACCTCCTAAGTCTAGTAAGTTATTGTCTACATAAATGACTCATGCATTGTATCAAACACGCTCTTCTTCCTGGTTAAGGGAAATGCACAAATCACTGATCAAAGTATGCACCTTTGTTCAAGTAACATTTGATTTAGGGGTTTATTTGTTTCTGTGCTTTCATGGAATGTGGTATTGTTGTCTGACTTTTTAAAGCACAACTTTGCTGATTGGTGCCCACCCCGACGTGAAAATCTACCATTTCTGTAACACCTCAGGTGGTGTAATGTGATTTGTTGCCATACTTCTGAGTTGACCAACAGCTTCTCATGCCTGTTTCTGCTTTTCTTCTTAACTTCCTTTGAAAAGGGGTTATAACACAAGCGCAACTCTTCACTGAATGTTGCAAAAGCGTTGAAATGTCTCTGGTATGTGACCTTTTATGCCTAGAAGACAACCTGGGTCTGCTGTTAGCTGCTGATTTGTATGTTAAAGCTAGATAAAAGAGCCCTGTCACACGCAATCCCCTTTACTGAGTTTATCAGCACAATTAAGGAGATTTTTATTGCATCTTGTTGTAAGACATCCAGGAAGTGTTCCTGTTATATGGCTACATACAGTAAAAGGCTGTGAGTTTAACCCCATATATTTACTAGTTATAACATACATCATAGTGTATTTAGGAAAGGTGGTTAAATGATTACAGTAATACAGTTAAACATCCATTCTTTACACTTCATTAACATAAGCTTTAAAAAATTTACAAAACGCAGAGTTGCAGCAAAAATAAACACATGAGGATGATGTTATCTATAAAAAACACAAGTCCATATGTAAATTAATACAAACAACCTGTAAATGTAGGATGCAATATGAATTCAAATTCAAAACTGAAAATTTGGCAGCTAATGTTTTTTACTGGAAGTCCATCCAATTGCAGCCCAGCCCTTAAAATGCTGAGATATACAGCAAAAATACATTTTCCACAGGATAAAATTCTTAGTGTTTGTTAAATGCCAAACATTACATTAGATTTTTCTTGGGCTCGTATTTTACTTTTGCATTTTCTGTTTTTGGTGTACTCTGTTTATATATGTATAAACAGAGTACACCAAAAACAGAAAAGTTTGTGATTAATTATGTTATTTTTCTTTACAACACATTTGATGGAGTAATAGCTGCCATCTACTTTATGTACTTTCTTTTTTATTTCCATAGACAGTGCAGCTGGCTTAGTACTTCTGTGTTTAGCTGTTTCTCTCTCCTCTTTGGACCCATTGGCGTAGTTGATGTTGCTCAATAACTTTGTGTACTCTTTTTTTCTCTGTAGAAAGTACATATTCATACATAGTCATATGCAATATATTAGAATCTATGTTCCAGTGAGACTTGTTTGTCAGACTGAAAGTACCTTTTAAAAATAACCTTTTAGCAGGTATTAACTATGTTTTTCATTAAGTCCACTTGTCTGCATTAGTTTAGTTTATTATGTCTGATGTGATTTCTAAATATTGTGTTTCATTAGATATAAGGAGAAAATCATAATTATCATAAATATAACTATGTAAATATAGCTATGTTTTTAATATAATAAAACATCCGCCTTTGTAACTGACCCATATAATATGCATCTCTCTTTGTTGAATGAGGTGAAGAAATAAATGAACTTTTCAATAATCAAATTTATTAAATAGGTCTGTACTACTGGCCCCCAAATTATGTGATAAACTGGTTTACTTTTCTAGACAGATATTTACTTATGGATATACTGCTGATATCCACTTTTGCGTACCATTTTTCTTTTCTTTTTTCTACAGAGATTTACATAATACTTCTGGCCCCAGTGCTATTTTCTTTAGCCACATTTCTATTGAAGGTTCTCAGTGTAGCCCTGTGCTTCTTTGTGTACCTGAGTCTTTTTTTTTGGTTGGAGCCATTGACAATGTGATTATTGTCATATAACAATATTTTCTCTGAGAGCCATACCTGCCATTAAGTTGTTGTACTTACATGGATGAAGTTGTTGTACTTACAGGATGAAGGACTGCTGCAAAGTCAAACATCCAATGCAATTAGCTAGGGTTACTAACTTTTTACCAACTAGCATTAAATTATCAACATAATTTAAAGGCATTGCATGTCAATCAGCATTTAACTGAACTTGATCTTAATCTGACAACTAGAATATTAACAGAATTTGCCTAATTGTATATAAAATGAACATCTTCGTTTAATGATTCAAGAGATGATTAAGATTTAAGTTTGTATTCCTCACAATTATCACGGCAAAATTCCAAACACGCAATGTAATAAGAGATCCCAACATGAAACATATGAACACTTTGGTGGCATTATTTTCCTATTGACATCCAAACATTTAATCACTGGGCCTCTGTATCTTACTTGTCTCCCCCCCCCAACCCCCCCAACCCCCCCTCCCCCACCACCAATCAATAAACTTGATGGTAACTAAGGTTGAGAGACGTTGCTTTGTTTGTGTGAAACTTTGTCACAGTGTGCGATGCCGACAGCAGCATGAAAAAGTTATTGTATGTGCAGCAAAAATACACACGCTTTTCAAGGAAACGTTATGTTTGACTCTACATCTGTTTTCCTTCTTCCTTATTTCACAACTCTCACAAATGCAAAAGCTTTATTTACTTATCTCTGTGACTCACGTTTTCAGTCAATACAGCAATGGATTAGACTTCAATCTTCCTGGATTTTTGTTTTATTATTAAATGCTAAATAAAACACGAGGAAGCTCTATATTTGATTTTCTTTTCAGTATTATTTGGATTTCTTATCTTACTAAGCTGTTTCTGTTTTTTATTTGATTTTAGTTTCTATTTTAGTAGTTCTACTAAAGGTTATCACCTGTAATGGCATCAGTAAAGTATCCCGAAGCAAAGAAACTTGCTTTTTCCCAAAAGGTATTGTCCCTTTCTTTTTACTTTTCTACTTAAGGCATGATTCCAACAGTAGCATTGGGTCATTAGAAAAAAGTCATTTACCTATATCCATATCAACAAATTCACCCTAAAGATTGACTTTCAAGGATATTAATTAGGTCACATTAAATAATTTAAAACACTAATCAAACATGCTGGAACGTTTTCACTAGAAACTCACTCAAACTGTTGGTTCATTCACTTTTTATTCTCATTTGTTGTAAATGGTGCCTAGCAGAAAACAGTAGCTAAAGCTAACATGTTTGTATGTGTTGTATCAAGAATGGCTACATGGCTATAAGTAAAAGT
The DNA here is from genome assembly GCA_037039145.1 of Fundulus diaphanus. Classification (NCBI taxonomy): domain Eukaryota; kingdom Metazoa; phylum Chordata; class Actinopteri; order Cyprinodontiformes; family Fundulidae; genus Fundulus; species Fundulus diaphanus. The sequence goes on along the minus strand of CM073141.1, from coordinate 17,105,057 downwards.
TAATGGCTAAAAAAAGTTGTGGTTGAGGAAGTTCCTATTGGTGCAGAATGTTAGCTTCAACAAGCTTAGCGACACTGCTAATGCTAAATTTGAAGATGCTAGCTAGCGATTCTTAACTATGAGGCAGTGGCTGTCAACCATCTCCGCTGTGGTTGTTAGTAGTACACACTGTGATATTTCAGGGAATTAAGAAATGCTTTACTCAAACTCACAGCTAAATGGTGGGCAACAAATGGCACATCTTAGCAGTGTTTGCCACCTTGTCCTTCTCAGAACTTGTTTTAAAAGGTTATTAGAGCTAAAACCATATAAGCAAATTAATCAGATTTATTTGGATTTACCAAATTTAAATAAGTAAGTTGAACAAGTACAGTTTCAAAAATGGCTTAAATTCAGCCTATTTACTTGTCCATTGTATTCGTTAAAATATGATTTCTAACCACAAATATTTTATAAAATCTACCCAAATAGAATGCATACAAGTTGGTTTCACGAACAAACAAATATCACTTAATTTAACTACTAAAAATGAAATGCCAGGCTTAATTATTTTTCTGGATTTTGTTACTTCTCTGCTTTTAATCAACTTACTCTTTAAAATTTACATTTAAATCAGCTTTTTATTAAAATATCTTAAAGTGTTAATCTCCAGGTCTCTGTTTCTGACCAACCCATCCAATGGCAGTTGTCATGCTATTGTTTGAAGGTTTCTAGATAAGGTTGTTAATTCTATGACTTGACCAGAAGCTGTAACTGATTAGGTAACAACGACATTTCCTGCAACACAATGATAAGAATGAAGGAAATGCATTTCTTGACAGTAGCCTCACCTGCTCATCCCCTAAAAGGGGCGAGGCCTCGGGTTGGTCTAATATATATAGGAGGGCCACATGGACAAACACAGCATCACTACCTCCAGATCTCAAGGAGCACCTTAACCACCACAGACACCTTTAAAGACACAGGTAGAAATATTTGTTTTAATCCATAGAGGAATTGGTTAAAATTTCAATGTGCTTTTTAACCTGCTGACATTTGTCCTGTTTTGTTTCAGAGATGATTCTCTCTGTTCTTCTTATCCTGGGCCTCACCTTGGTGCCCAGCCATTCCAAACCTACAGGTAAATCTCTTCTAAGACAGCTTTCTTACTTGTTTGCTTTTTTAAAACATGATATTTAATTTTAAATTTTTGTTTTTCAGGGGAAAGACTAGGCAGTCCTTTTCTTCAGCAATGCTTTGAAGAAGCAAAGAAAATAGTAGATGATGCATACAAATACTCCAGAGAAGAGTGCGTTGATCACACTTTCTTATCTAAAAGAATAAACAGTTTTCTGTAGTGTCTGAACTGCACAGCTCAGAATTTCTTTTTAAACTTAGAGATATTTCCATCTCCTCCACTGCAGGAGCCTCAGACGAGTCCGCAGGGATGTGGTGCAGCCTCATGATGCTCTTCGTCTCCTGAAGCAGCCCCGTGGTGACACTCGTTCAGCAGTGCGTTCTGCCGACTACATGGCACAGACTCTCCGTTTGGTCCAGGAGAAAGTGCATCATGTGCACAAGCGCTCCCTCAACGCAACAGGTCAGACACAGTCACAGCTGGGGGTTTCCTTTTCTGGTTAAGATTCTGGTATGTAGGCTTACTGCTCACCAATGTGATTACAAACTAACAGGATCCCTAAACTATATCTTTCAGATTTGCTCACTGACCAAGACTTGATAGAACTTGCAAGGATAACTGGATGTGAAGCCCGAATCAGGAATCCACCTTGTCACAACACAGCAAATATCAACAAGTATCGTACAGCCACCAGCGTCTGCAACAACCTGTAAGTTTTAACCAGAAATAAAGATTTCTTTTATATTTAAACATCAGTTTTGTATTACTAAATTATCAGCTACCTTAAGAACCTGTTCTTAGAAATAAATGTGGGGTGTATTCAACAGAGCATCTGTTAGAGAAGCTTCTGTTCAAACCAATTAGCTGAACTTACCTTCTAAAGAAGTGTTTGTGAAATTTTGGGCCATAGACCACCAAAGACGTGTCCACTTCTGTGGGATTTCAAAATCACCATTTCAAAACTTTCAAACTTCTACGTTTGTTTTACAGAAAAAACTCTCGCCTTGGAGCTGCCAACACCCCATTCACCCGCTGGCTGCCCTCTCAGTACGACGACGACATCTCCCAACCAAAAGGATGGGACAGAAACCGCAAATTCAACAACTTCTTGCTACCACTGGTACCCACTTAGCTTATAAAGTCCTGAGCTATTTATCATAATTTTTGTTTTAGGTTTTGAAGTAAAATGTTTTGCTCTCCTCTTTCAGGTGCGACAGGTGTCCAACAACATCCTGAGCACAACAGATGCAGGAGTCGTCAATGACACGGAGTACTCTCACATGGTGACCTTGTTCGGCCAGTGGAACGATCATGACCTCACCTTCACACCGTCCTCACCCAGCATCCGCTCCTTTAGCAACGGGCTGAACTGTGATGAGAGTTGCGAGCACAGTGAACCATGCATCCCTATCCCGGTTTGTAACAAAGCTCAAACCAAATTATTTATTTATTTTTTCTCTTCTGTTATTTTGATTAAAATTCATGCTCTCTGTATAATCTTAGATCCCCCCTGGAGACCCCCGCATCCCCTCCCGCCCAGACACCTGCATCCCGGCCTTTAGATCCGCCCCTGCCTGTGGAACAGGTTACTCTGCATTTAATTTTGGTGGAGAATCCAGCAAGAGGGAGCAGATCAATTTGCTGACGGCCTTTCTGGATCTGGGGCAGGTGTATGGCTCTGATGAAAAGCTTGCTCTGAACCTTCGAAACCTCACCAGCGATGCTGGCCTGCTGCGAGTTAACACCGAATTCAAAGACAACGGCCGCGAGCTGCTGCCCTTCCAATCCCTCCAGGTTCAAACGTGTGCCACTCGCAGAAGAATCACCAACGATCCAAACGCCACGGAGGTGCCCTGTTTTATTGCAGGTTTGTGAAATTCTAAGAAGAAATGAAGTAAGCTTAACAGCTAAATGATAAAATTTGTTTAAAAAATATGTAAATCTACATACTTAACTAAATTACTTCAATTCCAACGAACGTTTGAGATGGTGTGGCTCCTCTGGTTCATCTTTCCATTGTAAAAAGCTAACAAACAGAAAAACATTAACTTTTAGTAAATAAGGCATAAAACATTGTTGAAATAATGACAAAAAAGGTGGTATGTAAACCGTTTTTGACAACCACAAAAATTAATGATAAACACACCTTCTGATAACCACAGCTAACATCTTGTGTTTCGGAATCATCTACCTCAGAGTTTAGCTTAGCTGGCTAGCATGTTTGACTTTAGCACTGTTGCTAAACTAGTTAAAGCTGGATAAAAACCTTTTAAACCTGTTCTAACAAGATTACATGCAGAAATTTTCCCTGACAAATGCAGCTACAATGTGCTGTTCTTTAGCAAAAATGGCTTCATTGTTTAGAACAGGGGTCACCAACATGGTGCCCGCGGGCACCAGGTAGCCCCCCAGGACCATATGTGGTGCCCTCAAGCCTGTTAAAAAAATAGCACAACCCTCCAGTGAGCTGCATTTAAAATGTTATTTTATTTAGTTGCTCTTCCTTTTTAATCATACTTGTATTTACATAGATTTAAAATGAGAAATGCATTAAAAACATGTTTATAGTAAATAAAGGTAAGGTGAGTTCTGACTCTTCTATTTCAAAGGTCAGTACAGGTAGCCCTTTGTATGACACAGTACCAATAAAGTAGCTCTCAACTTCTCAAAGGTTGGTGATCCCTGGTTTAGAAGTTAAACTTGCATGCGAGTTTGAGCTTGACTTGGCTTAGCGCTGTCGTCAAACTACTTAAAGCCAAATACAAATTTCAGATGTAGCCCAGCAGAGAAACCACTAGTCTTAAGACTTATGTCAGTTCTAAATATACAACTCACGGAAAAAATATTTTCTCCTGGATGCTTACATGACAAATGAGAATAGTAATACCTGATTTAACGCACGTTTCAATAGATTATTATCAAAATGTTTAGAATTTGTTACAAAAAAGCAGGAGATAATATTGCATGAATTAAGTTTATACAAACATTGCATTTAAAAAACAGTTAAATAAAATTATCTCACATCTTCTGTTATGAGATTAAAATTAACGTGACTGATTTAAATAAAATCAGGCAAATTATAAGCACAAGATTTTTCAGTTTGGGACTATGTTTTCATTATATAGTATTTTTTTATAATTAGACATCAGACTTACGCCTATAAATCCTTTGAATTGTGTTTGTATACAAATTTCTTCTCTCATTCAGCTAGGTAATTAAAACAATTATCAAAAAAGCAAACCTGCTAGTGCACATTTTAAGTCATATTCATCTCCAATGTTTAACATTTATCAAATGGCTTATCAATAAATTACTGTAATGTATCATTACAGCACGTACAGCACATAAGGTCTTTATAAGGTAAAAATGTCAGCGGGAAATGAAGTGTTAATGTATTTTTGTGCAGGTGATGCCCGTGTGGACGAGAACATCGCCCTGACATCCATCCACACCTTGTTCATGCGTGAACACAACCGTTTGGCTCGCCAGCTGAAGAGGCTGAACCCACACTGGGACAGTGAGACACTCTACCAAGAGGCCCGCAAGATCATGGGTGCTTACACCCAGGTAAAAACAACCCCAAGACTCAGTGAGAATCCACATTTTCCCCAAAGTCTGTTGTTTACTCGAGCTGTTTTGTTCTGTGTCAGCTGTTTGTCTTCAGGGACTATCTGCCTCACATTGTGGGTCCTGCTGCAATGCGTCAACAGCTTGGACGTTACCCTGGCTACAACCCCAATGTTGACCCCAGCATTTCTAATGTGTTTGCGACAGCCGCTTACCGTTTTGCTCACCTTGCCATCCAGCCATTTTTGTTCAGACTCGATGGAAACTACAGAGAGCACCCACGGTTCCCCAGTGTCCCCTTGTTCAAGGCTTTCCTCACTCCATGGAGAGTGATCTTTGAAGGTGTGCAGCACAGAAATAAATGCAGAATTCCTGTTATTGTGTTTTAGTATGAAGACCTAATTTCTTCTTAACACTCTCCAGGTGGAGTTGACCCTTTGCTGCGTGGTCTGTTAGGTGGTCCTGCTAAACTGGCCACCCAGAACCACATGATGGTGGATGCTCTGAGGGAGAAGTTGTTCCAGTTTATCCGAAACCTGGCTCTGGACCTGGGTTCTCTGAACATGCAGAGGGGTCGGGATCATGGCCTGCCTGGTACGTGATTTACTTAGTCCACCCTCTTGCTGGAAATCTGAACCTCAGTTCTCAAGAATCTGACTCTTCGAACATTACAAGCAAATTAGTTATCCTCATTATCTCCCAGTGACCTCCAGAAAGCGGCAGATAAAATGACAAATAATAAATCAAACAGATCCAATGGATTTTATAAATATGCCTAGTTAAGTATATCTTCACTATTTTACACATTAACTAAATAATTTTTTAAATGTACAGTCTAAGCAGGTGAGAGCTAATTAGGTTCTCACTTATGTTCTCTTCTTCTGGACCCGTCAGGGGTGTTTCCTCTCGCCCCTTTTATTTATTTATTTTATTTTTATAGTAAGGATTGTCTCTGCCAGTATCACAACATCACATTCTTAACCCCCTGACGATTTTCTCATCCTGTTCTTCCTCATCAGTAATGACCCTGATCCTTGGTCAGTGGTTAGAGATTTACAAACTGGTGTGAGTCCTCATTTTTTAAAGTTATATATCTCAAAAGGCAAAGGAAATCTTCATATGTGGTGAAACTATTGAGATTGTGAACCAGTATAAATACCTGGGAACCATTGTTGATGAGAGGCTGATCTTTGAAGCCTATGTGGGCTCACTCTATAAAAAGACTCTTCAGCAGATATGTTTTTATTGGAATTGCTGTGGTTATAATGTGAATTCTGTTTTTACATGTATGTTTATTGTTTATGTTGTTTTATTGAGTCTGCATTAACTTTTAATAGTATCTGTTGGTTTGGGCTTTTAACTTTTAAGGACAAAAACAAACCGTAAATGGCTTCAGATCATTACCTTGACTAGTCTTACTCCACAAAAAGGAACTAAAGCCATAGTATTTCCATTAGATACTGAAAAGCGCCGGAAATTCCTATTTGGCTTTGGTAACACTTTATACTTCACCTAATATTCCCAAATTGGATTTTGTCATAAAGAGAAGGATGTCCACTGAAAATGTCTTTATTTGATGTCTGTACTGAATCCCTTGTTGCAGCAATATAACAAAATAGCAAAGATTAAAGATACTCAAGAGACCAGCATAGAACACAACATCTTACCCTACACAGATTAAATTTACAGCAGTCACAAAATTCATCAGAGGAAATTTTTCAGAATATTAACATCAAAATATTACTATACATTGATGACCTGTTATTTTTGTTTTGATTAAAAAAATTGTTGCTTATTGCTTAATCATTTTCAACTTTCTCATCCCCATGTTGATTACTGCTTCAGGCTACAATGCATGGCGCAGGTTCTGTGGTTTGTCCCAGCCCCGCAACCAGGCTGAGCTGGCTCAGGTTTTGGGGAATGCTGACCTGGCTCGTAAGCTGCTGCAGCTCTACGGGACGCCTGAAAACATTGATGTGTGGCTTGGAGGCGTTTCAGAGCCATTTGTGCCCGGCGGCCGTGTGGGGCCTCTGTTCGCCTGTCTCATTGCAACTCAGTTCCAGAGGATTCGCGAAGGTGACAGGTCAGTAAATCATTGTATGACTCTTTGAGAACTCGAGTTTGGGTTACTGAGGTTGAAAAATAAACCCTAGAGTTAAATTTAATTTTTTATCAAAATTTTGAACGTTTTCAGGTTGTGGTGGCAGAACCCCGGCGTTTTTACAGCACAGCAAAGACAGGCTTTGTCTGCTGTTACGCTCTCCAGAGTCATCTGTGACAACACGGGCATCACAGCTGTGCCTCCTGATGCCTTCAGCCTCATCTCAAACAGAAACCGTGTGGTACAGTGCTCCACTCTGCGTCCTCTGGACCTGTCGGCATGGAGAGAGAGACCCTGTGGCTTTGGTACGAGAAGCAGCTTTAATAGCAGGGAAAAACCTCAGCCCAGTTTTACGTGATGTAGATAGTTTGTTCTTTTGCTATCAAGTGTTTAACGCATATTGGGTTTTTTTTGTTGGTTTTTTAATGTTACAGGAAATCCTGCTGGTTGTTTAAAGTCTAGGGACAGAGAGGTCAGTTTTCATCTGTATTACTAAAGTCAAACTCTTTTGTCAATACAATGCTGTTTTTTTAATGGAAATGCTTAGGTAAATGTTTATATCCTTTTGATAAACAGGATATAACCCAGACAAATGAATTGAACAATCTGGACCCTCAGGATCTCCAGGATCCGTTACACCCTGTGGACCCAGTAGACCTTCAGGGTCCTCTGGATCTCCAGGAGCCTCTCAATCTTCAGGATCCCGTGGAACAAGAGACCAATGAGGTAGTTTCTTCTGAGAAGCTTGGATTTTCACTGATATTAAACAAAAAAACGTCCAGTCCCCCATTTTGATGATATCATGTCAGTGGTACTAATTTATAATTTGAATTCTTAGTTGTTTTTTTACATGTTTTTATAGAGACAGCAGTTTATTTCTATATTTTCCTAGCTCAGGTTTGTTTTTTTTCTTCTAGGAGGATATGAATTTGGATGATTTTGTACAAACTGCTTCTCAGCTTTCTGACATAAATGATGTTTCTCCTCAGATCCTGTAAGATCATACAGCCTCAGAGGCTTCTCCAGTTCCACCAATATTTAAACATCAGTGCCATGCAGCTGCAGTCTGTTTTCTTGTCCTATCTGCAAATACAGCCGTTCCCCAGAGAGATTCTGTTTCTGTCAAACAACAAAAAGAACCAACACGGCACTCTGACAAGCCTGATTTTGTTCTTCAGCCGTTGGCTCAACACCTTTTCCATCGGAGCAGAAAGTTGGGACTACAATGAACATTTTTAAGATGGCCTTTAGCATCTTCTTCTCAGGACGTTTGTTCTTAACTGTGGGACTCAAGCACACCTTCTCCAGCTTCAAAAACACCAGTGACCTCTGGGCTTTAAACTCTGTTTACATCAGTTCGCTTCTGCAGCAGATGACCAGATAAAGACAGATCATCCAACTATATCCTCAACTTAATGTTCACTGTAAGAATATGGCATTTTTTTGTTAGTTTTAGCTTATTAAGCATAGGTTTTAATTGAGCAAATCTGTTTCATTCTGTTACAACTTACAGTATACTATATTTAACTATAATTCAACATAAGGCCAATTTGGATGGGAACAATCAGTATGAAATTAGGAATATTAAAAATTGTACTTTATACATTTTATAAGTTATGCGTTGTCTGCCAGTATTTTTGTTATGCTACATCTTTGTGTTATATTGAATATTGCATTCAATAAAGCAATTGAGCAATCACTGTACAGCACTGATGACTTTTTATTATGGATTTGTTTCAAAGTAAAAAATAATGCTTTTGAAAAGTAAAAGGAGCTGTGAAACATCTAGAAAGACAACTCAAAGATGTTAAATGTGGAGAGCCCTCCACATTTCTTGGCACTTCAAGTAAAGATGTAGAAAAAAACCTAAACTAAATTAATCTTCTATTGCAGCAGCATAATCTCACACCAAAAATATAAAAATATCCAAGAAAATGTGGTTCCTTAGCCACTAAAGAGAGCTGTGACTGAAAGCGAAGGGATGATAAAAAACTCAATAGAAAAAACTATATCTCCCTTACGTCTGAGATGATGGTTGCTGTGGGGGCAGTGTATGATCTGGGGTTGCTGCAGTTGGTCAGATCCAGGTTCAGCAACAGTTCTCTAAGATTGAGGTCAGCTGACAACCTGAATATACCGAAGGACCAGGTTATTCCATCAATGGACTTTTTCTTCCCTGATGGCACTGGCATAGGATTCTTCGGGCTCGAATTGTGAAAGAGTGGTTCAGGGAGCATGAGACATAATTTTCACACATGAATCAGCCACCAGAGTCCTGACCATAAACCCCATTGAGAATCTTTGGGGTGTGCAGGAGAAGGCTTTACACAGTGGGCACTCTACTATGATCAATGCAAGATCTTAGTGAAAAATTAATGCAACCCTGTGTGGAAGTAACTCTTGTGACATTTCAGAAGCTTCTCAAAACAACAACAAAACAAAACAAATATCACTTCTTTTAAGGACTAAAAATGAAATGCCAGGCTTAATTATTTTTCTGGATTTTGTTACTTCTCTGCTTTTATCAACTTACTCTTTAAAATTTACATTTAAATCAGCTTTTTATTAAAATATCTTAAAGTGTTAATCTCCAGGTCTCTGTGTTAGTATGGCTGTTTCTGACCAACCCATCCAATGGCAGTTGTTCTGCTATTGTACGAAGGTTTCTAGATAAGGTTATTAATTCTATGAGTTGACCAGAAGCTGTAACTGATTAGCTAAAAACGGCATTTCCTGCAACACAATCATAAGGAAGAAGGAAATGCATTTCTTGACAGTAGCCTCGCCTGCTCATCCCCTAAGAGGGGCGAGGCCTCGGGTGGATCTACTATATATATAAGGAGGGCCACATGGACAAACACAGCATCACTACCTCCAGATCTCAAGGAGCACCTTAACCACCACAGACACCTTTAAAGACACAGGTAGAAATATTTGTTTTAATCCATAGAGGAATTGGTTAAAATTTCAATTTGCTTTTTAACCTGCTGACATTTGTCCTGTTTTGTTTCAGAGATGATTCTCTCTGTCCTTCTTATCCTGGGCCTCACCCTGGTGCCCAGCCATTCCAAACCTACAGGTAAATCTCTTCTAAGACAGCTTTCTTACTTGTTTGCTTTTTTAATACATGATATTTAATTTTAAATTTTTGTTTTTCAGGGGAAAGACTAGGCAGTCCTTTTCTTCAGCAATGCTTTGAAGAAGCAAAGAAAATAGTAGATGATGCATATAAATACTCCAGAGAAGAGTGCGTTGATCACACTTTCTTATCTAAAAGAATAAAAGGTTTTCTGTAGTGTCTGAACTGCACAGCTCAGAATTTCTTTTTAAACTTAGAGATATTTCCATCTCCTCCACTGCAGGAGTCTCAGACGAGTCCGCAGGGACATGGTGCAGCCTCATGATGCTCTTCGTCTCCTGAAGCAGCCCCGTGGTGACACTCGTTCAGCAGTGCGTTCTGCCGACTACATGGCACAGACTCTCCGTTTGGTCCAGGAGAAAGTGCATTATGTGCAAAAGCGCTCCCTCAACGCAACAGGTCAGACACAGTCACAGCTGGGGGTTTCCTTTTCTGGTTAGGATTCTGGTATGTAGGCTTACTGCTCACCAATGTGATTACAAACTAACAGGATCCCTAAACTATATCTTTCAGATTTGCTCACTGACCAAGACTTGATAGAACTTGCAAGGATAACTGGATGTGAAGCCCGAATCAGGAATCCACCTTGTCACAACACAGCAAATATCAACAAGTATCGTACAGCCACCAGCGTCTGCAACAACCTGTAAGTTTTAACCAGAAATAAAGATTTCTTTTATATTTAAACATCAGTTTTGTATTACTAAATCATCACCTACCTTAAGAACCTGTTCTTAGAAATAAATGGGGGGGTGTATTTCAACAGAGCATCAGTTAGAGAAGCTTCTGTTCAAACCAAGAAGCTGAACTTACCTTTTAGAGAAGTGTTTGTGAAATATACCCCGAACATCTTGGGCCATGGACCACAAAAGATGTGTCCACTTCTGTGGGATTTCAAAATCACCATTTCAAAACTTTCAAACTTCTACGTTTGTTTTACAGAAAAAACACTCGCCTTGGAGCTGCCAACACCCCATTCACCCGCTGGCTGCCCCCTCAGTATGACGACGACATCTCCCAACCAAAAGGATGGAACAGAAACCGTCAATTCAACAACTTCTTGCTACCACTGGTACCCGCTTAGTTTATAAAGTCTTGACTTATTTATCATAATTTTTGTTTTAGGTTTTGAAATAAATTGTTTTACTCTCCTCTTTCAGGTGCGACAGGTGTCCAACAACATCCTGAGCACAACAGATGCAGGAGTCGTCAATGACACGGAGTACTCTTTCATGGTGACCTTGTTCGGCCAGTGGAACGATCATGACCTCACCTTCACACCGTTCTCACCCAGCATCCGCTCCTTTAGCAACGGGCTGAACTGTGATGAGAGTTGCGAGAACAGTGAACCATGCATCCCTATCCCGGTTTGTAACAAAGCTCAAACCAAATTTTTCATTTATTTTTTCTCTTCTGTTCTTTTGATTAAAATTCATGCTCTCTGTATAATCTTAGATCCCCCCTGGAGACCCCCGCATCCCCTCCCGCCCAGACACCTGCATCCCGGCCTTTAGATCCGCCCCTGCCTGTGGAACAGGTTACTCTGCATTTAATTTTGGTGGAGAATCCAGCAAGAGGGAGCAGATCAATTCGCTGACGGCCTTTCTGGATCTGGGGCAGGTGTATGGCTCCGATCAAAAGCTTGCTCTGAACCTTCGAAACCTCACCAGCGATGCTGGCCTGCTGCGAGTTAACACCGAATTCAAAGACAACGGCCGCGAGCTGCTGCCCTTCCACTCCCTCCAGGTTCAAATGTGTGCCACTCGCAGAAGAATCACCAACGATACAAACGCCAGGGAGGTGCCCTGTTTTATTGCAGGTTTGTGAAATTCTAAGAACAAATGAAGTAAGCTTAACAGCTAAATGATCAAATTTGTTTAAAAAATATGTAAATCTACATACATAACTAAATTACTTCAATTCCAACGAATGTTTGAGATGGTGTGGCTCCTCTGGTTCATCTTTCCATTGTAAAACAACAAACAAACAGAAAAACATTAACTTTTAGTAAATAAGGCATAAAACATTGTTGAAATAATAACAAAAAAAGGTGGTATGTAAACCGTTTTTGACAACCACAAAAATTAATGATAAACACACCTTCTGATAACCACAGCTAACATCTTGTGTTTCGGAATCATCTACCTCAGAGTTTAGCTTAGCTGGCTAGCATGTTTGACTTTAGCACTGTTGCTAAACTAGTTAAAGCTGGATAAAAACCTTTTAAACCTGTTCTAACAAGATTACATGCAGATATTCTCCCTGACAAATGCAGCTACAATGTGCTGTTCTTTGGCAAAAATTGCTTCATTGTTTAGAAGTTAAACTTGCATGCGAGATTGAGTTTGACTTGGCTTAGCGCTGTCGTCAAACTACTTAAAGCCAAATACAAATTTCAGATGTAGCCCAGCAGAGAAACCACTAGTCTTATGTCAGTTCTAAATATACAACTCACTGAAAAAAATATTTTCTCCTGGATGCTTACATGACAAACGAAAATAGTAATACCTGATTTAACACACGTTTCAATAGATTATTATCAAAATATTTAGAATTTGTTACAAAAAAAGCAGGAGATAATATTGCATGAATTGAGTTGATACAAACATTGCATTTAAAAAACATTTAAATAAAATTATCTCACATCTTCTGTTATGAGACTAAAATTAACGTGACTGATTTAAATAAAATCAGGCAAATTATAAGCACAAGATTTTTCAGTTTGGGACTATGTTTTCATTATATAGTATTGTTTTATAATTAGACATCAGACTTACGCCTATAAATTCTTTGAATTGTGTTTGTATACAAATTTCTTCTCTCATTCAGCTAGGTAATTAAAACAATTATCAAAAAAGCAAACCTGCTAGTGCACATTTTAAGTCATATTCATCTCTAATGTTTAACATTTATCAAATGGCTTATCAATAAATTACTGTAATGTATCATTACAGCACATACAGCACACAAGGTCTTTATAAGGTAAAAATGTCAGCGGGAAATGAAGTGTTAATGTATTTTTGTGCAGGTGATGGCCGTGTGGACGAGAACATCGCCCTGACATCCATCCACACCCTGTTCATGCGTGAACACAACCGTTTAGCTCGCCAGCTGAAGAGGCTGAACCCACACTGGGACAGTGAGACACTCTACCAAGAGGCCCGCAAGATCATGGGTGCTTACACCCAGGTAAAAACAACCCCAAGACTCAGTGAGAATCCACATTTTCCCCAAAGTCTGTTGTTTACTCGAGCTGTTTTGTTCTGTGTCAGCTGTTTGTCTTCAGGGACTATCTGCCTCACATTGTGGGTCCTGCTGCAATGCGCCAACAGCTTGGACGTTACCCCGGCTACAACCCCAATGTTGACCCCAGCATTTCTAATGTGTTTGCGACAGCCGCTTACCGTTTCGCTCACCTTGCCATCCAGCCATTTTTGTTCAGACTCGATGCAAACTACAGAGAGCACCCACAGTTCCCCAGTGTCCCCTTGTATGAGGCTTTCTTCACTCCATGGAGAGTGATCTTTGAAGGTGTGCAGCACAGAGATAGATGCAGAATTCCTGTTATTGTGTTTTAGTATGAAGACCTAATTTCTTCTTAACACTCTCCAGGTGGACTCGACCCTTTGCTGCGTGGTCTGTTAGGTGGTCCTGCTAAACTGGCCACCCAGAACCACATGATGGTGGATGCTCTGAGGGAGAGGTTGTTCCAGTTTGTCATGCACCTGGCTCTGGACCTGGGTTCTCTGAACATGCAGAGGGGTCGGGATCATGGCCTGCCTGGTACGTGATTTACTTAGTCCACCCTCTTGCTGGAAATCTGAACCTCAGTTCTCAAGAATCTGACTCTTCGAACATTACAAGCAAATTAGTTATCTCCATTATCTCCCAGTGACCTCCAGAAAGTGGCAGATAAAATGACAAATAATAAATCAAACAGATCCAATGGATTTTATAAATAGTTCCAGTTAAGTATATCTTCACTATTTTACACATTAACTAAATAATTTTTTAAATGTACAGTCTAAGCAGGTGAGAGCTAATTAGGTTCTCACTTATGTTCTCTTCTTCTGGACCCGTCAGGGGTGTTTCCTCTCGCCCCTTTTATTTATTTATTTTATTTTAATAGCAAGGATTGTCTCTGCCAGTATCACAACATCACATTCTTAACCCCCTGACGATTTTCTCATCCTGTTCTTCCTCATCAGTAATGACCCTGATCCTTGGTCAGTGGTTAGAGATTTACAAACTGGTGTGAGTCCTCATTTTTTAAAGTTCAATGTCTCAAAGACAAGGGAAATATTCATATGTGGTGAAACTATTGAGATTGTGAACCAGTATAAATACCTGAGAACCATTGTTGATGAGAGGCTGATCTTTGAAGCCTATGTGGGCTCACTCTATAAGAAGACTCTTCAGCAGATATGTTTTTATTGGAATTGCTGTGGTTATAATGTGAATTCTGTTTTTACATGTATGTTTATTGTTTATGTTGTTTTATTGAGTCTGCATTAACTTTTAACAGTATCTGTTGGTTTGGCCTTTTAACTTTTAAGGACAAAAACAAACCGTAAATGGCTTCAGATCATTACCTTGACTAGTCTTACTCCACAAAAAGGAACTAAAGCCATAGTATTTCCATTAGAGACTGAAAAGCGCCGGAAATTCCTATTTGGCTTTGGTAACACTTTATACTTCACCTAATATTCCCAAATTGGATTTTGTCATAAAGAGAAGGATGTCCACTGAAAATGTCTTTATTTGATGTCTGTACTGAATCCCTTGTGGCAGCAATATGACAAAATAGCAAAGATTAAAGATACTCAAGAGACCAGCATAGAACACAACATCTTACCCTACACAGATTAAATTTACAGCAGTCACAAAATTCATCAGAGGAAATTTTTCAGAATATTAACATCAAAATATTACTATACATTGATGACCTGTTATTTTTGTTTTGATTAAAAAAATTGTTACTTATTGCTTAATAATTTTCAACTTTCTCATCCCCATGTTGATTACTGCGTCAGGCTACAATGCATGGCGCAGGTTCTGTGGTTTGTCCCAGCCCCGCAACCAGGCTGAGCTGGCTCAGGTTTTGGGGAATGCTGACCTGGCTCGTAAGCTGCTGCAGCTCTACGGGACGCCTGAAAACATTGATGTGTGGCTTGGAGGCGTTTCAGAGCCATTTGTGCCCGGCGGCCGTGTGGGGCCTCTGTTCGCCTGTCTCATTGCAACTCAGTTCCAGAGGATTCGCGAAGGTGACAGGTCAGTAAATCATTGTATGACTCTTTGAGAACTCGAGTTTGGGTTACCGAGGTTGAAAAATAAACCCTAGAGTTAAATTTAATCATTTATCAAAATTTTGAACGTTTTCAGGTTGTGGTGGCAGAACCCCGGCGTTTTTACAGCACAGCAAAGACAGGCTTTGTCTGCTGTTACGCTCTCCAGAGTCATCTGTGACAACACGGGCATCACAGCTGTGCCTCCTGATGCCTTCAGCCTCATCTCAAACAGAAATCGTGTGGTACCGTGCTCCACTCTGCGTCCTCTGGACCTGTCGGCATGGAGAGAGAGACCCTGTGGCTTTGGTACGAGAAGCTGCTTTAATAGCTGGGAAAAGCCTCAGCCCAGTTTTACGTGATGTAGATAGTTTGTTCTTTTGCTATCAAGTGTTTAATGCATTTTTTTTTTCATGTTACAGGAAATCCTGCTGGTTGTTTAAAGACTACTGACGGAGAGGTCAGTTTTCATCTGTATTACTAAAATCAAACTCTTTTGTCAATACAATGCCGTTTTTTTTTTAATGGAAATGCTTAGGTAAATGTTTGTATCCTTTTGATAAACAGGATATAACCCAGATAAATGAATTGAACAATCTGGACCCTCAGGATCTCCGGGATCCGTTACACCCTGTGGACCCAGTAGACCTTCAGGGTCCTCTGGATCTCCAGGAGCCTCTCAATCTTCAGGATCCCATGGAACAAGAGACCAATGAGGTAGTTTCTTCTGAGAAGCTTGGATTTTCACTGATATTAAACAAAAAAACGTCCAGTCCCCCATTTTGATGATATCATGTCAGTGGTGCAAATTTATAATTTGAATTCTTAGTTGTTTTTTTACATGTTTTTATAGAGACAGCAGTTTATTTCTATATTTTCCTAGCTCAGGTTTGTTTTTTTCTTCTAGGAGGATATGAATTTGGATGATTTTGTACAAACTGCTTCTCAGCTTTCTGACATAAATGATGTTTCTCCTCAGATCCTGTAAGATCATACAGCCTCAGAGGCTTCTCCAGTTCCACCAATATTTAAACATCAGTGCCATGCAGCTGCAGTCTGTTTTCTTGTCCTATCTGCAAATACAGCCGTTCCCCAGAGAGATTCTGTTTCTGTCAAACAACAAAAAGAACCAACACGGCACTCTGACAAGCCTGTTTTTGTGCTTCAGCCGTTGGCTCAACACTTCTTCCATCACAGCAGAAAGTTGGGACTACAATGAACATTTTTAAGCTGGCCTTTAGCATATTCTTCTCAGGACGTTTGTTCTTAACTGTGGGACTCAAGCACACCTTCTCCAGCTTCAAAAACACCAGGGACCTCTGGGCTTTAAACTCTGTTTACATCAGTTTCCTTCTGCAGCAGATGACCAGATAAAGACAGATCATCCAACTATATCCTCAACTTAATGTTTACTGTAAGAATATGACATTTTTTGTTAGTTTTAGCTTATTAAGCATAGGTTTTAATTGAACAAATCTGTTTCATTCTGTTACAACTTACAGTATACTATATTTAACTATAATTCAACATAAGGCCAATTTGGATGGAAACAATCAGTATGAAATTAGGAATATTAAAAATTGTACTT
The DNA here is from genome assembly GCA_037039145.1 of Fundulus diaphanus. Lineage (NCBI taxonomy): Eukaryota > Metazoa > Chordata > Actinopteri > Cyprinodontiformes > Fundulidae > Fundulus > Fundulus diaphanus. The sequence continues at coordinate 17,088,260 of CM073141.1, read as the reverse complement.
TATAAATGTTATAAGTTATGCTTTGTCTGCCAATATTTTTGTTATGCTACAACTTTGTGTTGTATTGAATATTGCATTCAATAAAGCAACTAAGCAATCACTGTACAGTATTGATGACTTTTTATTATGGATTTGTTTCAAAGTAAAAAATAATGCTTTTGAAAAGTAAAAGGAGCTGTGAAACATCTAAAACAGGGTTTATACAGGAATGAGTAACCCCAATTTAATGCTTTTTAATGCTCTTTTAATGCTCATAGAAATAAATTTAATGTCATCAACAAGTACCCATATATATATATATATAGAACTTGTTGATGGCTGTATTCAGACACCAGAGCACCTCAGCATGCAGTGTGGCATTGGATCCAAATGTTGTTCGAAGACCGCCTGATTTCCTGATGTTAGTGGCGGTAGAGCTTGCTCCAGCTGCTGCTGCGCTGTTTGCGGTAGCTAATGCGGAAGTGACTGCGTTGGTTACAGAAAAGTAACTTGACATTGTTAGCTGTTGTCTGCCCCTTGCAGCTTATCTGTGGCTGTCCGCAGTGGTGCAGTGGTCCCTGGAGAAGTGGGTATACTCTCAATGTTTGCCCTTTTAGACGCAGCTCAGAAAAATGCTGTTTTAGAAACAATGACATGTAACACTGCTCTATTTAGTTTACCCAAAAATCCATCACTAGGGTTTACTCATTTTAGCCTAAAATATTTAGCCTAAAACATTTAGATTACAATATTTCCTTGAGCTACTACGTGAGCTGTGAAAATACTGTTGTCTCTTTTTTAAAGATTTTATCCAGCTTCTGGCAGGTAATGTAAAATTTTCTTTGGTTTATATTGAAGGAATTCCTACACTACATCCAGAATCAACATTTCATTACTTTACTGTAGGTTTTTCAATATAGACCTAGATGATAAGGCATATGGAAAGTCCTAAATTGAATGAGAAAGAGAATCTATAGAAAGAGATAAAGTTAATAACGAGGAGAACATCAAAACTCAAATCTCTTTGTCTTTGCAAATGAGGAATTGTCAAATATACCAGTTGAAACATCCAAACAACTGTTGAGCTTGTTAATTTAGACACCCTGACAATGAATGTTTAGCCTCTCGATTTTAAAATGGACGGTGATTTTAAACTTGACAGTCAAAAAGGGACCTCAGTTAAGTCATTTTTATAATTTAAGGAACAAAGCAAAGGTAAAACCTATTCTTTCAAGGCAAAAACATGGAAACACTACTCTAAGTCTTCATTTCATCATGACTGGATTTGTGTAATTCTCTTTATCTCTGAATCGGTCAGTCCTCACTCAAACGTCTGCAGCTGGTTCAAATGCTGCTGCACACCTTTTAATGGAAAAACATAAAATAAAGCACATTAGCCAATCCTGGCCTCCCTTCACTGGTTGCCTGTTTATCTTAGAGTTCAGTTTAAAGAACTTCTGTTTGTTTTTAAGGATTTAAACAGCTTATTATTATTGTTGTTTTAAACTGTTGATTCTTTACTCAAGTCATTTTATTAGATGTTATTTTGTTTTACCTCGTGTTAAAGTGCTCTTTAAATAATGATGACAATGATGATGATTATGATCACAAGAAACGTTTGCATCATCACCCAGAAGCTGGAAAGAAAAGAGACAAAAAGATTTTTCACACCTCACTTAGTCACTCAAGGAATTATTTTAAACTAAAATATTAAAGTGTTTTTTGGTTGTTTTTTCTTCAATCCCACCGTTATGTTTAGTAATTTCTGCCAAAAGCTGCAGCATTTTCATTTAATCCATCTGAATGCAGTATTTGTAAGCCCTACTCTGATTGGATGGAAAGAAACTGTGATTGGCTGGTGAGGTGGACAGTTTTTTTTTTTTTTGAAGACAGTTTTTGAAGTCAAGAGCGCAGAATCCCGCGAGCCGCGCACAGCTGGTGTTGAGCGTGGAAGTAGCAGGTCACGGGCAGACACGGAACCGAAGGCGAGCAAAGTGGATTGAGAAGAGTTTATCAGTTTTGAGCGCGCGCGTGATGTTTAAACGCTGCATACCTGTCTCACTGCGCGCTCAAACAAAATATCGCTCCAGAAGTTGATATAGGCAATGCTGACTGAAAAATAAGTGGGTATACGCCGTATACCCGCGTACATCCTGGACTACACTGTCCGACTTCATGTGAGACCGTAAAGCAGAGGTCACGGATTAGCGGACCGCGGTCCGGATCCGGACCCACCTGCTGGCTAATCCGGACCCAACCTGATTTAAAACATTTATATATTACTGCATGTTGTCCGACGACAGTGTCTAACTATGGGGTTAAAGTTCTCCGTCACTGCGACGGATTTCCGTCATTTGGAAACTGAGCGCAAAAATTTCCGCCTAGACTTTTTATTCAAGGTTTTACACTGAAGCTACTCTCAACCAATTAAACCTGGCAGAGGCGGGACATTAGCCAATCAGAAAGAGAGTAAGGCGGGTCTTTCCAAAGCGGACACTGCCAGTCTGAGGTTTATCAGTGGTCAATCATTTTAACTTTTAGGAGAGCATTTTAAACTGGCTACAGATGGTATGAATGAAAGTAGCGGTGGTCAAAGGTTTCTTTGGATTAATGCAAACCAGCAGGTCAGAAACTTCAGCAGATAGAACATCTGACAACAACTTCCCTCGGTAAGTGTTTCTGTCGCTATTCCTGCAGTTAATCAATGGATTATTTCCTCCTGTGGCCATGTCGTATGTCACCGTTTATTCCCTCGCTGATAAACGCGGCGATCAAGCAGGGATCTCCTCGTGATTCGCTATTATGTTTTATTTAAAACACAAAGAAGAGTAACGCGCTAGCTCAGGCTAATTTAGCATGATCCTTGAAGAAGAGTCGGAATGTGAAATAATGTGCCGCATTTGACTGGGTCCGATTCGGAAAAAGTAAAAAAAAAAAGAAAAGAAAAAAACCTGCGCTGTTCTGAAACAAAGAAGGCAGAGCTGTATCTGCTGTCAGTATGCAGCAGTGTTCACCTGATGAGCAGCTGCGCTCCAGGACACTAAATAAAATGACAAGGATTTTGATGCTTACAGATTAAGAAAACTACATCAAAAAGATAAAACAAATAAACTGCAGCTACAACATGGACTGGAGAACGGGTTCTACGTGGGTGAGGCCAGAGAAAGGCGATTCTCAGAGAGGTTTTTTATTAAGTTAAAGTGGAGCGCGGAAACAGGGTTCATCCTGGACAGGTCTCCAGTCACTGGGCTAAAATATAACAATTTTATTAAACTTAAAAAAAGGTAAATTATGCCTTTTTATAAACTGTAATGATTAATTGGTGAACAATAACGGGCAAAGCAGAGACTGATTATTGTCATGTGCAATCTGTGTCAAATTGAAATGTATGACGTCATGATAGTGTTGGTGATGTGTCCTGCATTTCCAAGGCTGTGGTTGGCCTTGTATCATCATAAAATTGGTTTATATTGAATGTGACAGGGAACCAGTGGAGTTAATGTACAGGTGTGAAGTAGATGATGTAATGATGAAGCTGCTGTCCTCTGAACCAGCTGCAGTTTATGGAGGGTTTCTGGAGGACAGGGAGGGAAGGGAGCTGGGATTATAAAGTGGACTGTGGACCAGTTTGTCAACAGTGTGAAGGAAGAACTTGATGCTGCAGAGATGAAAGTAACCCAGATGATGATGTGGATGTGGAAAGTGATGGAGAGGCTGTCCAGGGTGACGCAAAGGCTCTAAAGCTGAAAGGTGGCAGAGATACAGGAATTTTCAATGGATATTTTAAAAGTACTAGATTTGGTTGACTTTGCACACTAAGCAAGTGAGCCAACTAATGTGGCATGATGTCCACGGCCCGGGAATATATGGGCTGGTGAGAAAATCTTTTCAGTCAAACATTATTTTTGCTTCAACCCCTGTGCTAACTTCACTTGCGCTGCTTCTCTTGTTAATATGGCAAAGCCCTCCGGAGCGTCAGGCACCAGGATGCACGTGATGCAAATTAGCCAATGAGCTGTGTCAGTCAGGGTTGCTGCTGCTGGCTACTTTTTAGAAAAAAAAGCAAAATCAAAAAGCACTTTGGATTTTAAAATAGAAAAACGTTATTTTTTTGTTTAAAAAGTCAATGTATAAGGTGGATGCATAAACATTTTATTTCAGTGTTAAATACTGTTTGAAGTAACGGATTGTAATTAAAAATGTGTCCGGACCTTTACTGGTTGTTGATTTTTGTTATTCGGACCCCGCTGATTTTTAATTAGTGACCCCTGTAGTAGATGATGCATACAAGTATTCCAGAGAAGAGTGCGTTCATCAAGCTTTCTTATCTATAGTGATAAGTGTCTAAACTGCACAGCTCAGAATTTCTTGTCCATCCTATCTCTTGTCGGAGCCTCAGACGGGTCCACAGGGATGTGGTGCAGCCTCATGATGCTCTTCGTCTCCTGAAGCAGCCCTGTGGTGACACTCGTTCAGCAGTGCGTTCTGCCGACTACATGGCACAGACTCTCCGTTTGGTCCAGGAGAAAGTACATCATGTGCACAAGCGTTCCCTCAATGCAACAGGTCAGACACAGTCACAGCTGAGTGTTTCTTTTTATCTTTAAGAATCTGTGCCCGTACAATTCACAAAGATTCACAAAATCCTCTCAGAGAACTCCTATTTTATCCTAAAAATCCTGCCAAGGAGTTTGAGCTTTAGAGTGACCCAGATAGTTGCTCAGAGCAACTCTGAGTAAGGAGAGAGCTGAAATTTCTATCTTAGTGAGGCAGTGTGGATGATCCAGTGTGACACTGTCTTCTAAGAGCTGTAATTGGTTGATATAAGAAAAAGAAAAAAAGCACACACACAACTGCATGACTTCTAATCAATGGAGAGAAATTAACCGATTGGACTGGATTAAGAAATGTGTGATATGATGACGAAACTTTCATAATCAAATAATTGATCAAATAATTGTCATAGTTTGGGTTTTGTTTATATTTGCTTTTGGACTGTTTGAGACTTTTCCTGCGAGCCTGTTCACCTCTCAGCCACCAACCACTACCCAATCAGTTCAGTCCACCTCCAGCCACCACCTTTCTCCAGATCAGCTCCATCTGTTGCCACTAATTAGTTTTCAGCTCCAGTCACCTGTTCACCTAATTAATTATACCTGTCTCAGCCTACTCTTCTTTGCCGGATCATTATGAGCCACCGGTGAGTCTAATCCAGCGTCCTAAATCCTGTCTGTCTGTTACCTGACCAGTTTCTGCCTCCTGATGCTCAGAGCCTGCCTTTCCCCTGTCGGACCTTATTATCTGTGCTACCTGTTTCTGTGCCCTGACTCTGCCTACGGATTCTGATTTGGACTGTCTCTGGATTTCTGATCACCTACCGTAGCTCTGACTCACGACCAGCTCTCACACTACGGACGCTGGTTTATCCCCTCGATCACCCTGCCTGCCTCCGTTATCACGGTTCTGACCCATTGCCTGTCTCCTGACCAATAAACTGTCTTTAAACGTTACCTGTCTTATCTGGCTGAATTCTGGGTCCTCTGGTTCTGTTCATTACAATAACTTTCACACAGCATCGGTATGTTGGAATGTACCTTATTGAATCCTTATTATTTTGATTTATTGTTGTTTACTTGCTATACTGGTCATTTTACTACTTTGTCTATTTTATGTAATTGCACACTCACCTGTCAGCATTTTACTTTGATTGCCTGCTTGTATAATGGAGGGAAAAAAAGGTAGAGAAAACTGAACTGGACAGAGGAGCAGCACCTCTGTCCGCACTGCCCTGGGAGTAGAATAGAGTGTTGAAAGGTAAATTGATTCCTGGATGACGGTGCAAAAAGACTAACTTTGAAGCGCATTGCTGCAGGTGAAATCTTTTTCTCTGCTTTCATGCACCAGCCTGAAAAGTGAGAAGTGCTGTGTGCAGCAATCAAAAGCCAGACACAGGAGATGGCATCACACAAGCAAAAGTTTAGCTTGCTAGCGTTTGACTTTGGTTTTAGTGCTGTCACTGAATTAGCTAAAGCTAGATAGAAACTTGAATTTTTGATATAGCAAAAAAGCTTTCTCAACCACAACTCTTAGAACAGTTCTAAGTTATTACTAAGTAACATTCCTAAGACAACCTATTGATAAACATTACATTTTCTGCTGGATGCCACAAATGAGAAAAACTGAATTAACACACATTTTAGCAACATGTTTAATTAGAATGCATTACAAAAAATTAGGAGAACAAAACAACATTTAAAAATACTTGGTAAATAGCTATACAAATTATTTTAATGGATAACATTTAAAAAGCTTGCAAATTCTTTTTCACAGTGTATATTTTTCACAAGTAGATTAATGTATGTTCTGACATGATTATCTATATGGCCCAAAGAAATGCATCAGATATTGAATAAATCACTTTTTATTTAAACAAAAAGTTAAAAAAAAAAAAGACAAGGACAAGTCTCCAAAAAGTAGATGGGTTTAAAGATAAAGCAATTAGTCTATGTAGTGGCAATGCATTGACAACAAAATTATTGCTGCATGAACAATACTTTCCGTTCCTGGTGTCAGCCCTTTTGAAGGACTGATAACAGAACAAACAGAAACAGAATCACTGATAAACCGATAAACCCTGTCAAATACAAATTGTTTTGCTCAGCTGGTGATTTGGGATTGACTCAGTCAAACAAAACCAAAAATTATCTTGACCAAATGTGTAACTTTCAAACACAAATGCTTAAATATGCAATAAATCAATTTAGTTTATAGAAATCAAATGTAGTATGTAGTTTAACATTTTTATTCATTAGCTTTTAATTTTTAACTATAATAAGACCAAATAATTAAACTTAAGGACACATTTTTGTCATGCAAATATATGCCTATTTTAGTTAGTAGAACCCTTGCAGTTTTTCTGTGTACTTTTAAGATATCTTTATGTATTTACCATTAAATTACACCAACCATAAAGAGGTGCTATATAAAGAGGTGATAAATAAAATTGTTAGAAATTACAAATAATGAAATTATTTCATATCTTCTGGTATGACGAAAGTCAAAGTTACTGATTTAAATAAAATGGGGCAAATTATAAGCACAAGGAACCTAGCTCTGGACCTGGGTTCTCTGAACATGCAGAGGGTTTGTGATCATAGCCTGCCTGATACGTGATTTAATTCATCCACCCTCTAGCCGGGAATCTGAACCTCAGTTCTCAAGACTCTTGAACATTAAAAGCAAATTTGTTTGACTCTCCACTGTCTCCAGTGACCTCCAGAAAACTTCAGATAAAATGACAACTAAAAAATATCACATAGCTTTGATGGATTTTATAAATGGTTCTAGTATATCTCCTCTATTTGCCATTCTAACTTAGAAAAATCAATTCTAGTTGAATGATATAATTTAGTACTGTGCAGCGCTATGCTGTTATTCACCAGTTCGGAGGAGAAAAGCTAACTCAGAGTCAAACTGCAGCTGCTTCTGCTCTCCAAATGCTCTCAACCATGGCAACGTGAGGCCAGTGTTAATCCTTGTTTTGTCTCTTTCCTTATCTGACAAATTTTTTTACCCTTTTTGTGGCAACTGATGCAGTGTACTAATCACTATTTACATTATAGACACGTAAAATGGACTAAATACTATTCAGAAACAGTTACATTCATCAGAAACAACAGTTTATATTGTGGTGATGAAAGTAGATACAAGGAGAGTTTTGGGTGCAATTGAGCAATCACTGTATTGATGACATTTTATGGTGAATTTGTTGTGAAGTAAAAATAATGCCTTTAGAAAATAGGAGCTGAACGTGTTACAACGTGCTGCTATAACGTTATGTTATAATCCCCAGGCTGTGTCTCTGATGAATACTAAAGTCAGGATCGACATTTATTCTGCTGCAATAAATAAATCCCCTGTAAATACTACTTATGTTTTTACCTTTGTCCCCTGAAAATGTCTTTTCTGTTTAGATTGTAGTTGTTGTCTGCTTACTGTTACTTGTCTGCTTGTTTCTTTCCATGATGCAAGCTTTGGAATCTATAGTCAAATTCTTTGTTTTTACCCTCAAACTTGGCGAAATAAAGTTTGATTCTGAAAATTAAACATCAGCAAACAAATTCTTTCCAACCAGAGATCTCCTGGGTTTAGTTGTACTGCTTATTAACACAGGTATCCTACTGAAATAAAGAGGTTGGCTGCAAATCTCATGCAGGTTTATTTAATGTACCAGAATTGAAGACAAAAAATAGACATGAATAATCTAGATTAACATATTTTTCTCTGTGACTTTAATATGCACTTTGTTTAGTGTATCATTTCAAAGCTATAACATCTCATAAAGTCAGTTGAATTTAAAATGCTCTTCAGTAGGCCTATTCATTCACACTCACACTATTCATCATCATCTGTTATGTCTGCTCAATACAAATGGTTAGAAAGTGTTTCTATAAATTTACACATTTGTGTTAACAGGAAGACGTTTGCTTGTGAAATAATATTGCACAGTTAATAAACATAATTAAAAAAAGAAAAAACATAATGCAGGAGCCCTGACCAATTTAATTCATACTGAAAAACAAGGGAATAAATCAGCCATGGCAGTTGGTTTGATCTGGCACTTTCAAGTACTGCCGCAGCTCATCACTAACTTTTATATTAACTCTCATTTAGGTATCGTATTGTAAAAGAACAAAGTGACTCATGAAATGTATTTTATGCAAAAAAAAATTTATTTATGCCCATCACTCACCTGGAAAACAAGTTACAATAGTTAAACAGAAGAAAACAGACGAGGCAGGTAGTTCTTGACTACTCTCCAGCATTCCAATAGTTAATTTTACCTAATTTGATTCTTGCGCATTAGAACTGTTTCCATCCGCCCCCTAGTGGTGGTTCTTGGAACAAATTTACAATTTGACTAGCAATGATATAAAACAATAGACACCCATTAATAAATAGATGCATACTTTATAAAATGATGTCAACAGCTTGTCTATCACATTAGTATGGCTGTTTCTGACCAACCCAACCAATATTGTTCTGTTATTGTTTTTGCTAGCTTTCTAGATAAGATCATTAGTCTTATAAGTTGACCAGAAGCTGTAAATGTCTAGCTGAAAACTGCATTTCCTGCAACACACTGAAAGGAAGAAGGAAATGCAATTCCTGACAGTAGTCTCACCTGCTCATCCCCTAAAATGGGCGAGGCCTTGGGTCGATCTAATATATATATAAGGAGGGCCACAAGGATAAACACAGCATCATTACCTCCAGATCCCAAGGAGCAGCTTAACACGCCACTGAAGCCTTCACAAACACAGGTAGAAAGATTTATTTTAATCCATAGAGGAATTGGTTATAATTTAAATGTTTTTTTTATCTGCTGACATTTGTTGCGTTTTGTTTCAGAGATGCTTTTCTCTGTCCTTGTTATCCTGGGCCTCACCCTGGTGCCCAGCTACTCCGAACCTACAAGTAAATTTCTCCTAAGGCATATTTTTTTTTACACGTTTGCTATTTTTAATACAAGATAAATAATTATTATTATTTTTCAGGGGAAACACATGGCAGTCCTTTTCTTCAGCAATGCTTTGAAGAAGCAAAGAAAATAGTAGATGATGCATACAAATACTCCAGAGAAGAGTGCGTTCATCAAGCTTTCTTATCTATAGTGATAAGTGTCTAAACTGCACAGCTAATAATTATTATCCATCCTATCTCTTGTAGGAGCCTCAGACGGGTCCGCAGGGATGTGGTGCAGCCTCATGATGCTCTTCGTCTCCTGAAGCAGCCCTGTGGTGACACTCGTTCAGCAGTGCGTTCTGCCGAATACATGGCACAGACTCTCCGTTTGGTCCAGGAGAAAGTACATCATGTGCACAAGCGTTCCCTCGATGCAACAGGTCTGTCACAATCATAGTTGAGTGTTTCTTTTTCTGGTTGAGTCTGTGCCTGTAGTATTCACAAAAATTCACCAAGTCCTCTCAGAGAGCTCCTATTTTAGCCTAAAAATGCTGCCAATGAGTTTTAGCTTTAGAGTGATTCAGAGAAAGGAGGCAACAGTGTGATGCTGTCTTCTAAGAGCTGTGATTGGTTGATACAAGAAAGTAAAAATAAAACAAAAAACTAATGATGAAACTTAAATAATCAAATAATTGATCAAATAACCTCCTTTGTTGATGGTGAACTTGATCTTATCTACATATTATTTGTATGAATGTTCAAAAATATGGAACAAGTCTAATTTTCTGCTCCGTTCCGGTCCGTTGGACTCCAGCCATGTTAAGCAATTGTATTAAAAAAAGGAAAAAGAATGCCAACAACATCTGGTTTGTCAAAGTAAAATAGGGTAACGATAGATCGGTAACTACAAATTACAGCATCTTGTTTTTTATACTCCCAATAAAGTTGACCATTTTATTTAAATATTGGATGCAAACTACTGTTTTTTCACCGAACAAGGAAGCAGATGTGTCATTTAATATGGGTTTGTATATAAGTTTTTGGCGGCCAATGTACTCACTCATACTTGATGGAAGTAAAAATACACTGAGTCTATCTATAATCAGCAACAGAGAACTTTTCGGACGCTGTTAAAAGGATGAATGAATAGTTTATGTTTCCGGCTCCTTTATATCCCCTTTTTTTTATTGTGTGAACTCGTATCTCTCTCACATGCTCTCCCCAAGCTCCAAGGAACTTGTAGATAATGACGGAAGTATTCGGAATGAGACACAGCCATTATGTATTCACAAAAAGGAGGTTAAAACATTGTTCCCTGTGGGAACTTCAGGCCTGTAAAAACTCTAACAATTTCTGCCATGGTTCAAAGGACAGGGATTTGTCAGAGCTTTGTTCCTGTTCTAACCCATAGACATTATACACTCACCCTCTTTGTCCCTCCAGTTCTGGGGGAATCGTCTTAACTATTAATTGTCCCACGTGCTAATTATTCTGACGCACTCATGTAATGCCAGTGTGCGTCAATGTCCCTTATTATTTTCCGTTTGGTGGCTCCACATGCGCACTTTTAGTGTTTACGTATCTGGTTAGCTTAACGGCTAGGTTAGCTTAGCGGTTAGCCGTTTATTGTAATTCCACTGTTCATTGTTGCTCCACTGCTCTCATCACCGTAGACTTTGAATGTTTATGAGAAGAAGAGGAAGGCCTCTGTAGAAAGAAATAAGACCAGAGTGGATTTGGGAGATTTTTTTGTTCGAGATACCCCTGAAGAATGGAAGAAAAAGGTAAGACGGTCTGGCGCATGTGCAGCTATTCAAAAAGGGACTTTGGGAAACTTCCGTAAAAAATCTTTGAGGACTAAGATGCTTTGCGAATTACTTTTTTCTCAGAGGTAAAATTCTTAGAAAAGTCTTAATATATGAGAAAATTCTAAAATTCTACTTTCAGTCTTAGGAGTCTTTGCGAATATGGGCACTGCTATGCCTACTGTTCACCAATGTGATACAAAATAACAGGATACATGGATCCTTAAACTGTATCTTTCAGATTTGCTCACTGACCAAGACATGATAGATCTTGCAAGGATAACTGGATGTAGGGCCCGAATCAGGAATCCACCTTGTCACAACAAACCAAATATCAACAAGTATCGTACAGCCACCGGCGTCTGCAACAACCTGTAAGTTTTAACCAGAAATAAAGATTTGCTTTATTCTAAAACATCAGTTTTGTATTACTAATTGATCAGCTATCTTAAGAACTTGCTCTTAGACATTTATGTGGGGTTTATTTTTGCAAACTATCATTTTGTGAAGCTTCTTTTCAAACTGAACTTACCTTCTAGAGAAGTGTTGTGTGAAATGCATCTGAACATCTTGGGTCTTGGACCAAAAAAGATGTGTTCACTCCTGTGGGGTTTCAAAACACCATTTCCAAACTTTAAACCTGCTACATTTGTTTTGCAGAAAAAACTCTCGCCTTGGAGCTGCCAACACCCCATTCACCCGCTGGCTGCCCCCTCAGTACGACGACTGCATCTCCCAACCAAAAGGATGGAACAGAAACCGCAAATTCAACAACTTCTTGCTCCCACTGGTACCAGCTTTGTTAACAGGCACTTAAATTATTATTTGTCCAAATTTTTGTTTTAGATTTTGAAATTAAATGTTTTGCTCTCCTCTTTCAGGTGCGACAGGTGTCCAACAGCATCCTGAGCACAACAGATGCAGAAGTCGTCAGTGACACGGAGTACTCTGACATGGTGACCTTGTTCGGTCAGTGGAACGATCATGACCTCGTTTTCACACCGTCCTCACCCAGCATCCGCTCCTTTAGCAACGGGCTGAACTGTGATGAGAGTTGCGAGCACAGTGAACCTTGCAACCCTATCTCGGTTGGTAACAAAGCTCAAACGAAATTTAGAATTTTATTTTCTTCTGTTTTTTTAATAAAATTCATGCTTTTAATATAATCTCAGATCCCTCCTGGAGACCCCCGCATCCCGTCCCGCCCAGACACCTGTCTTCCGTTCTTTAGATCCGCCCCTACCTGTGGAACAGGTTACTCTGCATATAATTTTGGTGGAAGAGCCAACCAGAGGCAGCAGATGAATGCGCTGACGGCATTTCTGGATCTGGAGCAGGTGTATAGCTCCGATGAAAAGCTTGCTCTGAACCTTCGCGACTTCACAAGTGATGCTGGCCTGCTGCGAGTTAACACCGAATTCAAAGACAACAGCCGCGAGCTGCTGCCCTTCCAGTCCCTGGATGTACAAATCTGCGCCACTCGGAGAAGAATAACCAACGATCCAAACGCCAGGGAGGTGCCCTGTTTTATCGCAGGTTTGTGAAATTCTGAGAAAACTATCAAGCTTAACAGATAAAAGATCAAATTTGTCAAATTAAAAACATATAAATGTACATACCCAACTAAATTACTTAAATGTAACCATTTTTCACAAGCATTAACTTTGAAAGAATCCATACATGCTGTGTGCAGGATGGCAGAAATGTCTTCAAATTACATACAACCTTATATGTTCAAAACCAAATACGAATCTGGGGAATCAGAGTTTGAAAATGGGGACTATTCCATTGGATCTATCGCATGTTCATATTGGCCTGGTGCAGTTGGTACGTCATGGCTATGAATATTCTTGTGTTATTTTAATTAAATTTTAATTGTGTAGCACCAATTCACAACACATGTCATCTCAAGGCACTTTACAAAGTCAAATATTTCAGTGACAGTTTGTTATTTGAGTTGTTGAGGATGCCAAGATGGCGGCGCCTGTGAAAAACACAAAAAGGATTTTAAAAAATATGGTGTTACTCTATTTAGGCGTGCCTTGGTAAGAAATTTCTAGTGGCAATGCTTCAAGTTTGCCATATAATGAATCAAAAAACATTTCTAGGGTTTATTTAACTTTAATAAGCTCAGCCTAGCATCAGCACTGTTGCTAAAGTAGTTAAAGTGGGATATAAACTTGAGAAATAGCTATACAACTTATTTTAATTTTTTTTACTACTTTTCATATTGTACATTATTTCACAAGCAGATTAATAATTGTCCCTAAATGATTATTTATATGGCCCAAAGAAATGCTTTAAAGATCGAATAAATCCCTTTTTATTTAAACAATGAATAAATAAAATAAAAACACAATGACAATCTCCAAAAATTTAGATGGGTTTAAACAAAGCAATTAGTCTATGTTGCGGCAAAAAAAAAATGTTGTTGGGTTAACAAAAACTTTTTGTTCCTAGTGTAAGTCATTTTGAAGGAATGAGAACAGGACAAACAGAAACAGAATCACCAATAAACCGATAAACCCTGTAAAATACAATTTTTTTTGCTCAACTAGTGATTTGGAATTGACTGAGTCAAACAAAACCAAAAGATTATCTTGATCAGATGTGTAACTTTCAAACACAAATGCTTAAATCTGCAATAAATCAATTTTATTTTGTAGAAATCAAATGTAGTATGTAGTTTAACATTTTTATTCATTAGCTTTTAATTTTCAACTGAAACAACCAAATAATTAAACAAATAATAAAGGACAAATGATATTTGTATGTAATGCAAATATATAGGTAGAAGAACCTTTGCTGTTTTTCTGTGTACTTTTTAAGATTTCTTTGTGTATTTACCGTTAAATTACATCAACTATAAAGAGGTGCTGATATATAAAACTGTTATAAATTACAGTTAAATAAAATTATCTCACATCTTCTGCCATGAAGAGACTAAAGCCAACGTGACTGATTTAAATAAATTGAGGAAAATTATAAGCACTAGATTTTTCATTTTGGGACAAGGTTTTCATTATATTTTACTATTTTAGAACTTCATATCAGACTTACGCCTATAAATCCTCTGAACTGTTAGTATACAATTTTTTCTCATTCAGCAAGGTAATTAAAACAATTGCAAAAAAGCAAACCTAGTGCACATTTTAAGTCATATTCATCTCTAATGTTTAACATTTATCAAATGGCTTATCAATAAATTACTGTAATGTATCATTTGCAGCACATAAGGTCTTTATAAGTAAAAATGTCAGCAGGAAACGAAGGGTTAATGTATTTCTGTGCAGGTGATCGCCGTGTGAACCAGAACGTTGGCCTGATATCCATCCACACCTTGTTCATGCGTGAACACAACCGTTTAGCTCGCCAGCTGAAGAGGCTGAATCCACACTGGGACGGTGAGACACTCTACCAAGAGGCCCGCAAGATCATGGGTGCTTACACCCAGGTAAAAACAACCCCAAGATTCAGTGAGAATCCACATTTTCCCCAAAGTCTGTTGTTTACTCGTGATGTTTTGTTCTGTCTCAGCTGTTTGTCTTCAGGGACTATCTGCCTCACATTGTGGGTCCTGCTGCAATGCGCCAACAGCTTGGACGTTACCCCGGCTACAACCCCAATGTTGACCCCAGCATTTCTAATGTGTTTGCGACAGCAGCTTACCGTTTTGCTCACATAACAGTCCAGCCATTTTCATTCCGACTGGATGCAAACTACAGAGAGCACCGTCGGTTCCCCAGTGTCCCCTTGTTCAAGGCTTTCCTCACTCCATGGAGAGTGATCTTTGAAGGTGTGCAGCACAGAAATAAATGCAGAATTCCTGTTATTGTGTTTTAGTATGAAGACCTAATTTTTTCTTAACACTCTCCAGGTGGAGTCGACCCTTTGCTGCGTGGTCTGTTAGGTGGTCCTGCTAAACTGGCCACCCAGAACCACATGATGGTGGATGCTCTGAGGGAGAAGTTGTTCCAGTTTATCCGGAAGCTGGCTCTGGACCTGGGTTCTCTGGACATGCAGAGGGGTCGGGATCATGGCCTGCCTGGTACGTAATTTATTTAGTCCACCCTCTAACCGAGAATCTGAACGTCAATTGTCAAGAATCTGACTCTTCAAACATTACAAGCAAGTTCACTTGACTCTCTACTATCTTCCAGTGAACTCCAGAAAGCTTCAGATAAAATGAACAAAAGATCACACAGATCTGATGGAGTTTATAAATGGTTCTAGTATATTTCCACCATTTAAGACATTAACCAGAAAAATCAAAGCTAGTTCAATGATATAATTTTGTACTGTGCAGCACTTTGGTCAAACAAATAGCTTTTTCAATCTGCTTCATAAATTATATTTATTTGTTCCAGGTTTGTATTTGGATCATCTCATATGAATCCAGTCAGCATGGCGTATATAATAAGATCCAAATCACCCTGCCATCTGATTGAGAAATACTGATTTAAAGATTCAATTCAATTCAATTTTATTTATATAGCGCCAATTCACAACACATGTAATCTCAAGGCACTTTACAAAGTCAAATTCAATCAAATCATACAGACAGATTGGTCAAAAAGTTACCTATCTAAGAAAACCGAGCAGATTGCATTTAGTCTTAGTAACATTTTGTCTTTGGGGGTTAGAGAAGACAGAGCAGAGACACAAAAAAGCACAGAAGCACACACCGATCCAGGAATCCTTTCTATGTTAGATGGTAATAGCGGATGATCTGCCTCCCCTGGATGATGTCACAGCTAACAGAACGCCAGACCAGGTGTACCTACTATGAAGAGAAAAAAGACGGAAAACAAAAAGTTACATGTTGAAATAACAACAAACAATGCAAATTAGAGAATAGTAGGATAATTCAACAGAGTGAGAAAAATAGATCTTGATGTACTTAATTAACAACTATTTTCTCCAGAATTTTATATAAGAAAGGAAGATTAGATTCATTCAGTGCGAATGGCTTGGATTGGTCAGAGGTTTGGCCCTGCTTTAAACCCCCTTCTGTCCCACAAGTTCCTGTTGCATCGCCTTTTATATTGGTTATCTCTCATGCCAATCATCCTGACGCCCTCATGTATTGCCAATGTGCATGCATGTTCCTTGTTAGTTTCCGTTTGCTGGATGCGCATGCGCACTTCTAGTGTTTATGTATCCAGTTAGCTTCGGTGTTAGCCGTTGATTGTAGCTCCACTGCTCTGACTGCGTACTTTGAACATGGCTGAGAGTCGCAAGAAGCAAACGGTGTTCAGGTTTATGAAAAGAAGAGGAAGGTCAGAAATAAGACCAGAGGGGATTAGGGAGATTTTTTCACGGGATCACCCTGAAGAGCTGGGTAAGACGGTCTTGCCATGTGCATGCGCAGTTATTCAGAAAAAGACATGGGGAAACTTCCAGAAAAATCGCAGACTCTAACTTTAAGTAAAGGTTTAATAACAGATACTTTAAAAGCCTGTGGTACATATCCATTTACCAAGGATAGATTAATCATGTCTAAAAGAGGGACATTAATCAAGGGGAATACCTACTTAAATAACTTGGTTGGGATTGGGTCTAACATACAAGTAGAAGGTTTAGACAAAGATAAAATTTTAGATAACTGAGACAGCTCTACTCCGTCTAAACAGTTCAAACACCGATCTAGCTCTAAACATTCCTCCAATGCCACCTCACTTACTAAGGACGAGGTAATCATGTTTGGAAGGATGGCAATTATTTTATTTTAAATAGAATACATTTTATTGATGAAGAATCCCATAAAGTCCTTTCTGCCAAGAGTTAAGGGAATGGAGGGATCAACAGACCTATGACTGTGTAAGTTTGGCAACTGTACTAAAAAGAAACCTGGGATTGTTTTTATTCTTCTCTATTAATGATGAAAAATATGCTGCTTTAACTTTGCGAGGGGTCTTTTCACACACCCGTTGGCTATTTTTCCAGATTGGGTAGAATTCCTCTAGATGCGTAGAGGGCCGTTTTCTCTCCATTTTCCTTCAAACAACGCAACTCTGGATTAAACTAAGGAGCCAGCTTCCTGTCAATAACAAAACGCAATGAGGAAGTAACACCAGCAACAAGAGCGTCAATTTGTGAAGTGGAAAAAATAACATTGTTGCCCTCTGCTGGGTATTTTTGTGTTACTTAAAAGGGGGTAAGACTCTTTGTAGTTTGAAACATCATTTGTCTGATAAAGATCTACTATAATTAATCCTTTTGGGGGTTGATAACTCAATTGGATTGAACTCAGAAAATGGTCAGAAAGGACAGAGTTGTGAGGAAATACTGTTATTTCCCATAAAGTTAAATGTCTTTATTTGCTCTCTGTACTGAACCCCTTGTAGCAGCAACATGCCAACATGGCAAATATTAAAGATATTCAAGAGACCACAACACCTACCCTATACAGATGATCTGTTTTTGTATTTACAGACGTCACAAAATTCCTCAGAGGAAATCTTTCAGAATATTAACATCAAAATATTACTACACATTGATTAATGTGTTAATTTAGGTTTTTATTTTAACAAACGTTTATTATTTCTTAATGTTCTTCAACTTTCTCATCCTCATGTTGATTACTACTTCAGGCTACAATGCATGGCGCAGGTTCTGTGGTTTGTCCCAGCCCCGCAACCAGGCTCAGCTGGCTCGGGTTTTGAGGAATGCTGACCTGGCTCGTAAGCTGCTGCAGCTCTACGGGACCCCTAAAAACATTGATGTGTGGCTTGGAGGCGTTTCAGAGCCATTTGTGCCCGGCGGCCGTGTGGGGCCTCTGTTCGCCTGCCTCATTGCAACTCAGTTCCAGAAGATTCGCGAAGGTGACAGGTCAGTAAATCAATCTATGACTCAGTGAGAACACAGGTTGGGGTTACTAATGTTGAAAAAGAAATCCTAGTGTCAAATAGAATAATTTTCCAACATTGTGAAAATTTTCAGGCTGTGGTGGCAGAACCCCGGTGTTTTTACAGCACAGCAAAGACAGGCTTTGTCTGCTGTTACGCTCTCCAGAGTCATCTGTGACAACACGGGCATCACAGCTGTGCCTCCTGATGCCTTCAGGCTCATCTCAAACAGAAACTGTGTGGTACCGTGCTCCACTCTGCCTCCTCTGGACCTGTCGGCATGGAGAGAGAGACCCTGTGGCCAAGGTGAGAGAAGCTGCTTTTATATCCAATAGAAAAACCTCAGTCCAGTTTTACATGATGTGTATGGTTTGTTCTTTCATGTGAATTTGGATAGATTTGTACAAACTGTACTCCACTTCTATAATTTTCTCAGCTTTCTGACACAAATTATGTTTCTCCTCAGATCCAGTAAGACCATAGAGCCCCAAAGACGCCTCCAATTCCACCAATATTTAAACATCAGTGCTATACAGCTGCAGTCCGTTCTCTTGGTCCTTTTGTACAAACGGCCCATCCCCAAAGAGTTTCTATTATAAATAACAAAAAGAACGAACACAGCACTCTGATAGAGCCTGTTTATGTTCCTCAGCTATAGACTCAACATTCTGAGAGGTTTGTTCTTCACTGTGGGACACAAACACACCTTTTCCAGGCTGAACTTCCAGCCTCCAAAACAGCAGGGACCTCTGGGCTTTAAACTCTGTTTACATCAGTTTCCTTCTGCAGCAGATGACCAGATAAAGACAGATCTTACAACTATATCCTCAGTTTACTCTTTACTGTAAGAATATGGCAGTTTTTGTTAGTGTTGGTTTATTAAGCATAGGTTTTAATATACCAAATCTGTTACAGTTTACAGTCTACTGTATTTAACCATAATTCAGCATAAGGCCAATTTGGATGGGATCAATCAGCAGCATTAGCTATACTGCTCATTAACACAGGTATCCTACTGAAATAAAGAAGTCAGATGCAAATCTCATCTCACCTGTTCTTACCTTTTCCACATAAAATATTGTTTCTGTTATAGATTGCAGTTTGCTGTTCTGCTTGGCTATTGTTTTTTACATGTTGCGAGCGCTGAAGTACAAAGTCAAATTCCTTGTTTATACCCACAAACTTGGAGAATAAAGTTGATTCTGATTCTGATAAGGTATGCCTTGTCTGCCAATATTTTTGTTTTACTGCAACTTTGTTGCCTTACATTGCACTCAATAAAGCAATTGAACAATCACTGTATTGATGACTTTTTATCATGAATTTGTTGCAAAATAGACATAATGCTTTTAGTAGGAGCTGTGAAATGTCTAAAGAGACAACTCAAAGATGTTAAATGTGGAGTGTCCTCCACATTTCTTAGCACCTCACATAAAGATGTAAAAACTTAAAATAAATTCAGCTTTTATTGCAGCAGCATAATCGCTAACCAAAAAAAAAATGCACTCTTTTAAAATGAATACATTGAATCAGTTGGTGATAGGAAGGTTGAGATCAGAATCAGAATCGGGAATACTTTAATAATCCCACAGGGAAATTACAAGATATAAAAGTGTTTAACAAAATCATCACTCCCGTTCACTGGTCAATCTTTGGCCCCCTTAAAATGTGTAATCCATTACTTTATGTGTCCGTGGGGGATCAATATGACATGGCACAAAAGCCAATTTCTGTAAGTCACACGTCAAACGGGGAAACACAAGAAAACATGCCATTCAACTGAGGCTCATGTGGGCGGATCTTCATAAATTAATAAATGGCTACAAGAAATTAACGACTTGCTACTTACAGCTCCTTTAAGACCCCAAATCATGTTAGATTTAATACTTTTATTTAAAACAATCAGATTTGTTTCTAGGGTGTTCCATATAAGTAAGGCTGAAGTTAGCATTAAAACCTGAATGACTCAGAATGGGCTAATTGCAAGTTACAACTAATCACTTACATTCACCCAGTAGACATGAGGTGGAAGTTTGCACTATTAACCTTCAGCAAAGTCATCATGAGGAACAGAGATAAGAGGGACTTTCACCTGAGCTACAGCTAGAAGTTAAAGCTGTGGCTATGGCTCTATTTCTGGTATAGCTTCAAGCTGGATTTGCATCATGACTGATGGGATACTGAAGTATCCCATCAGTCATTATGTTGAATGAAATCCCTGGCTCTCCAGCAAAAGTTGAAGGAACTGCAGCTGCTGTCACTATATACTATCTTGCTGTCCAAGAAAGGTCTGGGATGAGGTTCTGTTATATTTAAATATCACAAGTCATCATCTTTTCCACTACAGAAAGTGCTTATTAATAAACACTTCCCTAATGGCTCACATGGTCAGTGAAGAACAGCAGAATGTGTTGTAAAATGTTTTATTTATTATTTGTGGCAGGCCAAATGAAAATACTTCATGTTGAATGTGGGACTGAAAAGATGCAGGAAACAGAATACATTCATGAAAGAAGGAATATATTTAAAGAACAAATTTTGATCAACTTTTTGGAAAGCTTTCCTCATTATTAAAATAAATGTGCTTTTTAGGCTCTGACCGTGTGACTAAGATTTAAAGGAGCTAAAAGTAATACTGACACCTCATCAGGGACCCCTCACACCCCCACCATAGACTATTCTCCCTGCTGCCCTCTGGAAAGAGGTTCCGCAGCATCCGCTGCAGGTCCACTAGGTTCTGCAAAAGCTTTTTCCCTGTTGCCATCAGACTGTTGAACTGCTGAACTGCTGAAGTATAAAAAACGGACTGTGTACCACACTAGATTCGCTGATTTGCACATCTGCACATTTGCACATTGTATCGTATCCTGCAAAATTGCTGCTGCACCTTAACCGGAAACGTACTGCAAAACTGTGTACAATGCAACTGTCTACATTTAAATCACTGATGCACCTTACTGCATATTTGTTTACATTTGTTTTACATTGTTTACATTTCAACTGCCTACTGTTCACTGCTGCACTTTATCCGGAAGTCAATTGAAATTTATCCTGTAAGTGACTGCGATTTATCACTGCACTTTATCCTGTACTGTAATTCACCGCAAGGTATCCTGTAGAGTTACTGCAATATTTCTGAGCTGTGTGAAAACGAAATTTCGTTCTGTATGCACTCTGTGTATACAAAATGACAATAAAGAAAGTCTAAGTCTAAGTCTAAGACCTTGTGGCCCAAATCGGTACAACAGCTTGTCAATCACAACAATCTAATATGCTGTTTTTAAACTGTGTGTTGCTGTTGTGAATTTTTACTTCCACGTGTATTCTGTTCTATTTCTGATCTTTTTCTCTTACTGGCTTCCATGTTTGCAGGCTGCTGCTCCTTTGCCAATTTAAAATATCAAATGCTGTGCTCTGTTTTGAGAACCCTGGGAACTTTCATATGACTGGCTCAGAAACCAGGAAGTAAACACTGGCTACACCATAGACATCATATACGTAGACACCTCGTTGGGCAGGTTCTGCCTATGCTGCAGATGCGTCAGAGCGTCCGCCATGTTGAATGTGGCAAATCTGCAGTTAGTCTGAGTCACTTAAACAGTATCAGAGGGAGTTTAATCTCAGAACATACTTTATATTCGTAATATTTTTATTTTTGTAATAAGAACTGAAAACTAATAGTAAACCAAAGCCAGATCAAAACTAAACCCTGACAGAAACAAAATTAGGTGATTCTTTTGTATTTAAAACAAGTACTCCTTTGCTATATATAGGTAGAATCTCTGTAGGGTTTTCTTTTTTTCACATGCTGTAGTCCTGAACAGGTGGTGCTTTAAGTTGCACAGAGACACTAATTTTGAATAAGAGAAAAACCTACAGTCTGTCCAACAGAGGGAGCCTTCAAACAAAACAAAACAAAAATGTGTATGTTGCCACATTTTCAAATAGCAATAGTTCTCTCTGCTGTCCAGGACTTTGTAACTTCCACTGTTGAAGGATTCCCTGTGAATCCTTCAACTCAACACAAATTATTTATATTTACATTGACGACAAAGAGAAGTTTAGTAAATGGAAAAAGAATGTCTGCAGTGCTTCAAACTGTCTGCTTTTATTTATAAAATGAAGAAAAAGTACTTCAATGTCATCCTTAATTGTGTCTTTGACTATCTCTAAATTCTTTATAAGCCAGATTTATCTCCTAAACTCAAACTCACACACATTTGCTCACCCCTGGGATCGCTGGGTGAACTTAGTTTCCCAGACCACCTGGACAGCATGTGTCTGCAAAGAGAAGAAGACAGCGGTGTCTTCAGTATAAACGGAGGTGAATATGGAGTAAACATGCAAATGTTACACAAGAGAGAGGTTTAGGGGAAGCTAAAGCAAATCCTTTCTTACTTGGAGAAAATAGGCATTTTTCAACCATCAAAGAAATTAAGATGAATAAAATTTGATACCTCCGTCCCTAATCTGGATTTTGATAAGGTATATGTGTCTGTCTTTGATGCCTAAGAAGAAGATTTTAAAGATCAAAAGCCAAATAAGAAAAATACTAATTTAACAAACCAGAATTAACAGTCCAAATCATTTCTAATGACACCTTATGTCTGAATCTGAAAGGGTTATCTGATATATTTTTTATTAAAAACCCTAAGGATAGTGACACTCCTTGTTGTTTTTCTTTTTTACTCCAAGAGGCAAATAACCCCTGAAAACCAACAGACTATATGGTTAATCTAAATACAAAAATGTACAGAGTTTTTTTTCATGATTAAATATGAGCACTGTTTTATGTTTTATTATATTATTGACAGAGACTTGTGCCTGCATCTCAGTGGATGTGGACTCAACAGGAGAACGAATAACCCCACAATGTAAAGCTTGCTGGGCTGCGTCACGATAAAGTGCTCCGCCTACCGCTTTTTGGTTGAAGAAAACACAGTGCATGTGCAGTTTGCCACGTAGTCCACCAGACTGTGTATGTGTGTCTCTATGTGTTATTTAACCTCAATCTTGTGTGCTCCAACGGGAGTGCATACCTACTATTCATACCACAGGAGAAAGGATTCAAATGGTCTGTTTTTGTCATAGAGCATTAGCTGAACTTTATGTGAACAGACTGAGGGGAAACTAGCTACTGGAAGGAAATGTTGGAGTAAATCTGGATAAATTTACAGAGGAATCTGAATGTTACAAAACACATGAAGCTGATCGGAGGATGTTGGATTGACCATGGACGTTTTCAGGGTTATGTGTGGTCCTGCCTCACTTTTGAAGGGGTTATAATGTATAAATATATAACATATGGCAAACAATGCAGTAAGTGGCTATTGTAAAAGAGCTACAGATGTTTAAATAAGTTATTTTGGGATCATTGTAAGCAGGAGGCAAACATCGTGTTTTCACATTTTACTTAACATTTTTCTCCTGTATTTGTTTCAAGTGCAAAGTAGACCCTAATGACCTAACACCTCTGCTATACATTACCTTGAAAAAAGTAGCCACACTCTTTTTTTACACTTAATTAAAACCAAAATCTCCACCCAATTCTCAAGTCTTTTTAAGCCTTGAACAGGTTTTCTTCCAGGATCGCTCCATACTCAGCTCCATCCGTTTTCCCATTAACTCTGATCAGCTTCCCTATCCCTGCTGTAGAAAATCACCCAAGCAGCATGACGCTGCCACCACCACGTGTTATAGTGTGATGGCATAGTTAGCCTGCATGTGGGTTATAAAGCTCGAATCTGGTTTCAACTGACCTGAGCTCCTTTTTCCACATGTTCGCTGTGTTACTTGTGGCAAACTGCGGAGAGGACTTCAAATGGCTTTCTTTCAACAGGGGGTTTTTGCTTGCCACTCTTCCATAAAGCCCAGATCTGTGTAGCTCGTGGCCGACACTTTCCATGCCAACAGATTTCCCAACCTGGTCTGTGAAAGGAGGCTGAATACAATTCCAGTCCCACAGATTTTTATTTGTTAAAAAAAAAAAAATGTTGAAGCGATGTAGAATTTTTCTTCCACTTCGCATTTTGGTCCAACACATAAAAAAACAATAAACTACATTGAAGTTTCAAGTTATACAAAAGCAGCAAAAGTTCAAGAAGTACAAATATTTTTGCAAGACACTTTTTTTTTACTGACTCAGTAATGACTCCAAATGTTTATGTTTCAGTTTCATGATAAATTTAGCACCAGGACCTGAGCAAGATTATCTTCTTTTCTCACGTCTTCAATGTAGTCACAGTTTTTCCTTCATCTCTGATTTATTCAAATTCCTTAAAGCTTGTTTCAGTGCCCAATAAGTCAGGAACAGTGAGGCATTCCAGAGACGTGGACTGAAGAACCAGGCTAATCCCTTACAGATGTGTCTCGGGATCATGTGAAGGAGCGGTGCAGGGCATAAAGACAGAGCGAAAGAAGAGACCTCGACATGGAAAAAGTTCAATGAATTACCAACAAAACACATGAATGGCCCAGAACAGCTGGTTCTGACTGTCTGGAGTCTTAGGGTAGAGCACAGATTTGGTCATGAAGCACATGTTTTTCATTTTCTGGAGGAACGTTTGGTACGTTGAATCAAAATGTTAGCCATCCTCAAAGCTGAAGTACAAATGCATGCAAGCCAAAATAAAGAGCATCCTGAGTCATTATATGCTGGAAAAATATTAAACTGTGAGACAAAACAGGAAACATTTGCAATATGCCTTTTTTTATACTGCTGAGGTTTCTATGACTGAAGAGATCATTTTTATGAGGCTACAAATGCTTCTTAACTTATTTGTTTCTTTCTTGATCCTTGAAGTTATTGTTTTCCTAAATTAACATGGAACTTTATTAGATTGCTGAAGTTTTATCCTCATCCTTGATTATCCGCATCTAAAATTTACAGCCTGTGCAACTCAGCTGTCTTCAGGGAGGATTTATTCTGGAGCTCCACTTGCCTCTGATTTGTCCTCATTGTTTACACAAGCTAAGAAGGAACATTATGTGACTGGGGGACGGCGTGTCCTCCAAAAACAATGCAACTGCCTCAATTGTAAATTACAGCATGATTTAATGACTTTACCCTGGCAGGGTACTGATTACAAAGTACTTTGCTCAGGTCTTCCTGCTTTTTCTCTTTCAGCTGCTCCATATAAGGACTGGGTATTCCTAGGCATGCAGGTCATATACCAGCATTGTTCTACAAAACTAAAATTAAACAAAAGAGGGAGGAGTATATCCATTTGACGATATTAAATTATGTAGCAAAAAACCAACAGACCATACACTGCCCCTCCCTCGTCATCAGCCAGGCGCCCTTGAGCAAAGCCTTTAACACCCAGCAGCTCCAGTGTTACCAAAGAGTGAAACGACGATTTAACTGCTGGGTAGTTTCTAGGTGAAAACGTTAGCAAGGAATGTCTGAGATAAACATAATATGCTTAACTGTCACTATTACGATTTCATACTATTTATATGACGAAAGAACTCCTAAATGATAGGCACTGAGCATCCGGTTCCACTTTCAACACATAGGTTCATTTACAGAGACGAATACAGATCAAACACCTGCAGATCTTTGCAAAGTTTTAAAACCACCCTAATGTTTGTAGCACTGCAGGAATCTGTCCGACGTTTTCAGGAATCATCAGTGATACAGAAGTACTTGCAGGATACCTAGAAGACACAGAAGGGGTACCTATGGTGTAGATACAAGGTACCTCTGGCAGCACAGCAGCCCCACAAGGGTTGATGCTACCTCGGTTCCTCTTCACCCTGTACACATCTGACTTCCAGTACCGCTAAGTTGAAACCCCGTCTGCCAGTCAGCATTGACGGGGTTGACGTAGAGGTGGTAGGGACCAACGGGTATCTGGGTGTCCACCTGGGGAACAGATTGGACTGGTCCAAAAACTGACAGAGGCAGTTTTTGGAGCCAAGATGGAAACAAGCAGACCTAATAATATTATTAATGTGGGGAGTGAAAAGAGGGTGCAATCCACGATGACTCTGAGACTCTTTACCTGAAGAAAGGTGGAGATTGGGAAATTGTCGATGGTTAAAATAAAGGTTATTGGTTTTAGAGAGGGTGGCTGCAGTCATGTCTTGATGACATCAAAAGCTGGATGACTTTAAATTTCCTGCACTTAAATTCTGACTAGACAGAAGTTGTATTCTTTGGACCTGAGTCCTCAAAAAATAAACTTCTTAATCAACCACTTAATCTGGATGGCATTAACCTGGCCTCTGGTAATAAAGTAAAAAATCTTGGTGTTATTTTTTACCAAGACATGTCATTTAAATCCCAAATTAAACAGGTTTCCAGAGTTTCCTTTTTTCGCCAAAATTAGAAACATTCTGTCCAGAATGCTGAAAAACTAGTCCATGCATTTGTTACATCAAGGCTGGACTATTGTAATTCTTTACTATCAGGAAGTCCACAAAATGCAGTTCAAAGTCTTCAGCTGATCCAAAATGCTGCAGCAAGAGTTCTGATGAAAATCAACAAGAGGGATCATATTTCTCCAATTTTAGCTTCCCTTCATTGGCTTCCTGTTAAATCAAGAATAGAATTTAAAATTCTTCTTCTAACGTATAAAGCCCTTAATAATCAAGCTCCATCATATATCAGAGCTCTGATTACCCCGTATGTTCCTAACAGAGCACTTCGCTCTCAGACTGCAGGTCTGCTGGTGGTTCCTAGAGTCTCTAAAAGTAGAATGGGAGGCAGATCCTTTAGCTATCAGGCTCCTCTCCTGTGGAACCAACTCCCAGTTTTGGTCCGTGAGGCAGACACCGTGTCTACTTTTAAGACTAATCTTAAAACTTTCCTTTTTGACAAAGCTATAGTTAGAGTGGCTTATGTTACCCTGAGTTACCTCTATAGTTATGCTGCTATAGGCTTAGGCTACTGGAGGACATCAGGGTGTACTGTATATTGAAGTGGCGGAGGATGGCGCCAAGGGAGAGAAGATAAATAATAAAAAGGAGTGGGCCCAGGACCGAGTCTTGGGGGATGCCAGAAGTAACAGGAGAATGAACTGACTGAAAGGGTACCTGCTTTCAGTGACCGCTGAAAGCAGGTACCCTTTTTTTATTAGCGTGTTCTCCTTGCTCCCGCCATGGCTGAGGCAAAAGAACTCATATAAGCTGTAAATGATAACTCCGTGACTGAAAACAGCCTGAAGGAGCAGCAGTCTGGTTTGGCAGGGGTGGCCGTTTTAGGAAGCTCGGACCCCAGGAAACCCCTGGGAGCTCGCTTGGCTGAATGGCCCAAAGCTTGTGGGTTACGGCTCCGCATCTCTGCTTTTGTCTCTCTTCTTTCTCTGTCAAACACACAATTTCAAAGCAGACAGCAGAGAGGTTGTGTCTTATTTTATTATTAGATGTGTGATCCGAATATTTACCCCTGTGCATTACTCCTTAAAAATATCCAAGACAATATCTCATATACAGTTATAGAAACAATATTTGTATTTTTTCTTTTATTTATGCTTCGTGTATAATGATGTTTTGTTTTTTTGTTTTCTTTACCATATTTTGCAGATTTCTTCAAAATGTCAATGTCCCAAACAGAGCGTGGGGCATGAGGGATGGAGGCTAAAGCGACCTCCAGGAGGCTTTTCCCTCTTCCAGGCATTTCGAGCCCGGTTGAGTGGGAACAGTTCCAGTTGTCAAGGGGGGATGGATATTAGTTGCAATATGAGGCAGCAGAGAGAAAAGGCATGACTTGACAAGGATTGTGGGAAGGGGCTCAAGGAGACAGGTTGAGGATTTGGAATTGAAGATGAGGTTTGAGATGGTAGCCATGTCAAGGAGGCTAAAATATGATAAGGAGTGAATGTAAGACATGGGAGGGGGCTCAAAGGAGAGGGTTGGTGGGACAACAGAGCTGAGGATCTGATGAATAGTGTAATATTCTGGTTTGTTATTAGATTAAGTTATTTTACTCTCCTGCCTTAGGTTCTCTGGCTGCTTTGAGTTTTGTGTTGTCTAGATTCTTGTTTACTGTTTAGTTTATCCTGTTATGTCCACTTGTCCTGTCAGCTTTTTAGTTTAGGTTCTGTCTTAGTTTGGTTTGTGTCATAGTGTGGGTTTTGAGGTTTCTTTTGCAATTATTGTTTTAGGTTTGGTTTCTGATCTGTTCTTGTTTTGAGCCTCAGCACTGATGTCTGGTCTATTACTTACTCTGCACACCTGCCTAACTCCACCCCTGCTGCAATCACCTCTCACCGGTTTCACCTGCTTCCACCTGCTTCCACCTCCATATAAACTGTTGAGACCAGACATCAGTGCTAGGTCGTCTTGTTGATTTCGGGATGAGTCTTTTCCAACAAACTTTCTGTTTTAACTTGTGGAGGTTTTTTTTCCCAATTTCTCCAGAGATTTGAGCCACCCTGTTCCTGCCTGCCTGTCTGTCCCTGCCTTACCTGCCCGGTAGCGCTGTTTGTTTGTTTTTGTTACAGTCCTTGAATCAGTTATTAAAGAGCTTGTTCTGAACCTCTGCTGGTCTGGTTAAATTCTGGGTCCCCTGCCTCTGATTCATTACAAATAGAGAGAATTTTGTCATTAAAGTTTGTCAGTGAGAGGTTCTGCTGGAGGAAGGTACAGAGCATCCTGGCCTGGAACGGGCACCCACTTCCCCCCATCCTGGCTGGTCAGGAGAGCAGCCGTAGCCAAAAGATCAGGTCGCTGAGCTGCAGGACTGACTGCAGAGAGGACTGTTATTGAATTCTCAATGCCATTAGAATACACAACTTGAACTGTTAATGACGACCTGGTTGATTGTATAATCAGTTGCATACTTCCACATCTGATACTTTAGCTCACAGTACATTTAAATGTTGTGGCTAAATATAATATGCAATTGAATTCAATTTTATTTTATTTATATAGCGCCAATTCAAAACACATGTCATCTCAAGGGACTTTACAGAGTCAAATTCAATCACTCATCCAGACAGACTGGTCAAAAAGTTTCCTATCTAAGGAAACCCAGCAGATTGCATCAAGTCTTGACAAGCAGCATTCACTCCTCATGCAAGAACGTAGAGCCACAGTGGACAGTCGTCTGCAGGAATCCTTTCTATGTTAGAGGGTAAAGGAAAATGATCTGCCCCCATGGATGGTGTCACAGCTAACAGAACGCCAGACCAGATGTACCTACTATGAAGAGAAAAAAGATAGAAAGAACATAAAGTTATAAGTTGAAATAACAACAAATAATACAAATTTGGAGAACAGTATAAAACTCAGCAGAGTTGAAAAAATTGATGATTGGTGTCCTCCAGCAGACTAAGCCTATAGCAGCATAACTACAGAGATAGCTCAGGGTAAGCTAAGCCACTCTAACTATAGCTTTGTCAAAAAGGAAAGTTTTAAGCCTAGTCTTAAACGTAGACAGGGTGTCTGCCTCACAGACCAAAACTGGGAGTTGGTTCCACAGGAGAGGAGCCTGATAGCTAAAGGATCTGCCTCCCATTCTACTTTTAGAGACTCTAGGAACCACCAGCAGACCTGCAGTCTGAGAGCGAAGTGCTCTGTTAGGAACATACGGGGTAATCAGAGCTCTGATATATGATGGAGCTTGATTATTAAGGGCATTATATGTGAGAAGGAGAATTTTAAATTCTATTCTTGATTTAACAGGAAGCCAATGAAGGGAAGCTAAAATAGGAGAAATATGATCCCTCTTGTTGATTTTCATCAGAACTCTTGCTGCAGCATTTTGGATTATCTGAAGACTTTGAACTGCATTTTGCGGACTTCCTGATAGTAAAGAATTACAATAGTCCAGCCTTGAAGTAACAAATGCATGGACTAGTTTTTCAGTCACTCCTGGTGAAAAAAGGAAACCCTGGAAACCTGTTAAATATGGGATTTAAAAGACATGTCTTGGTCAAAAATAACACCAAGATTTTTTACTTTATTACCAGAGGCCAATTTAACGCCATTCCGATTAACTGATTGATGAAGAAGTTTATTTTAAGACTGTGGTTCAAAAATGACTTGTCAGAATTTAAAAGCAGAAATGTTAAAATAATCCAGATTTTGATGTCATCAAGACATGCCTGTAGTCTAAGTAATTGATTGGATTCGTCAGGATTTATGGACAAACATAGCTGAGTATCATTAGCATAACAGTGGACATTAATCCCATGCTGTCTGATAATTTTACCAATCAGAAGCATATATATATATATATATATATATATATATATATATAGTGCAGAGAATTGGTCCAAGGACCAATCCCTGTGGTATTCCACAAGTGAACCTGGAGTATCAAGAAAATCTATTATTGACCATTATTCATTATACATCATATTTATTTTATTTGACTTGCAGGTTTTGCCTTTTAGTCTTCCTATTCATATTCTATTTTATTCAGTTTGACTTTTTATTTACTGTATTTCTGTTTGCACTGTTTTTTGTGTTCACTTGGACAAAATAATTTCCCTGACAGGATCAATAAAGTAATCTTGATCTTGATTGTGTTTGGAATATTACGTCAGATCTGTAACAAATCCTTTTGATGCAGCGATGTGAGCTTAATGAAAAGTGTGTTTTATATCTGCTTGAAGGTTGTTGTTTTCTTAAAATACTTTTAATCTGATAGAAGGCCTTCATCAAAGCACATATTCTAATTTATTTAATATGACACTACCTCTGTGGGTGCTTGGTAAAATGCCATAAGTACCCTGAAGGTACAATTTAAGTATCACATGATAGCATACTGGATTTTTTATGACAAAACTTTCTTTGCATTTTCCACCCAAGACATTTGCTGCTTAGTACTTTTACATTTTTAAATTATTATTTTAGGTTTTGGCATCTTTTTGCAACCTTTTTCTTTTTAGTCTTTGGCAGTAGTGACTGCTCAAAAAAATCAGGATAGTAGGCAAGCTAAGGATGAACAAAAAGTATCTAGAGCAGATGAGCAGTGTGTTATGAGCAGGGTTAAGGAATAAAAGAAAGAACTGAAAAGACAAACAGAGACAGATTCTGAGATACATCATCCTTTTCTAGCATATTTTTAGTGGGTTTTCAGCCAACAGCCCTTTGGGAGTTAACTCATTGCTGATGCTGTACAGTTTTATGATTGAATCGTTGTTTTTGTATCCTCCCTGGATTAAACTAGAAATCTAATAAACTTGTTATCGACTGGTGGTGATCCAATTTTCCGTAAGATTTGTTGCCTGAACAAGTTATGTATTGTGTGTAGACACAACACCGGTTCATTCCTTAAATTTAGAAGACTTTTCATCCCTGCATCATTTAGAATAAATAATTTTTATTGTCGTTATGTGTTACTATAATGAAATTTTGGTGAGACACCGGTTCAGAATTACACATAACACACAGACCCAACAAGGCATAATGTTCTCAAACTTTTTTTTATATATATGGGCAATACTTTAAAATAAAATCTGAAAATGGTCAAGTTGGGTTCTGGAAATGAATGGAGAATTGTCTAAAGTTAAAATAAGAACTTTAATAAACACTTTCAGAAAGCCTGAACTCTTCATTAAGAGAACTTCAAAATATCACAAGAGTCTATGTTCACGCTCAACCAATCAGAGTTTGCTCTCTCTTCAATTCAGTCACCGCACCTCGTTAATCCACAGGTTGTAGTTTTTTAGTTTATTTGGCGGAGACCATGTACAAAAGCATTAATCAATGAAACACTGAAATCCAGGCTGTAGCTGTCAGAACTGATTTCCATCTGCAGTCCCTCAGAGAGACAAAACACATAGTGCACATTTATCATAAGAAAATGCAGTCTATATAGCATAATCACTTTCTATAAAATGTACTAGCCATAGGAGGACAGCAACTTTCTTCCTCTTCATTTTGGGCTCACGTTTTTCATTCCAGCAGTGTTTATGTGCCCATGAGATTAAACCATAAACATAAAACCTCATTCTAAACACAACATCATTAATAAGGAGTGGCATGAGTTTAGCTGGACAAACTGAGGAGATCGATGCTTTAAATCCGTTGCCTTATGCAGTCTTTTAGAGGTCACAAGTTTGGATTATAAACCAACACCTCCATTACAGTGTGACTACAAGAACATAAGAAGGAATTAGAGGCACTTTAAGGCATTTGTACAGTCCTTTATCTGTGCAGAATGTGCAAACAAGGGTTTATTGTAATTAGTTGGGGGGCGAGGGGTAAAGCTTTCAGCACACTAATGATTTTTAACATCTTTGTGACTCCATGCAATGAACATTCCTTATTATTTGTTGCTCCACTTTCTCTCAGTGAAGACATTTACAGTAAAATTTTCCTTTTCTGTTATCTGCTGCCAAATTAAATCATGATGTGAAAACCGATAACAAATTATATTTCTTAGAAGTTAGGTTATGTTTCAGCCATAAAGTATGTTAAATGTACTCTCTGGTTGTATTTATGGATTAGCATAATTTGATACTGAAAGTCTTTGCTTTTGTGTCAGATTTTGCAGTTAGAAGTTGCTGTGGTTTAGCAGCAACAATCGTGCGGTCTATGTTGTACATAGAAAGAATTTCATGGTTTTCTACACACAGTAAAATGAAAAGCTTGGATTAAGTTTTCCAACCTATGCATTATACATCTGGAATTATACCAGCAGGACCGGGATTTGACTTTCCTCCTGCAAATGAGTCCAATTCATCAGCAGAGGAGCTGTGAGTCAACAGTCTGCCAACAAGCAGAAACCAAGATATCAAGTATCCCCACGCAGACTCCCTTTCCCCTCCTTTTCACTGTGAAATGAATAATTATGACCTTATAGAAGATTGCCAGTGAGACGCATGTGGATTCTACGTTTTCAGGAAAGCACTAATGCAGAGGAGGCTCTGGAGAAGAGGGGGGTGGGTTTGTGGGAGAAGGTTTCCTGGAAATACTGAAAAGTGCAGGGGCCTTGAAGAGTAATGCATTTCTGAGCAGATAAGTAAAGGATCTTAGGGGTGTTGCAGCACCAAATACAAGGAGACATATTAAGATTAATACTTATATATTATGTTCAGTGCTTAGCAAAATGTTTCCTACCTACTGAACTCTGTCAGATTTTGTCACGCCACAACTTCAAAATCTCAGTCGTAAATAATGTAAACTTCCACCCCAGTCTTAAGTCTTTTGCAGTGTCTAACAGGTTTGTCCATAATTGCCCTGTATTTATCTCCACCTACCTTCCTACCCAATCTGACCAGCTTCCGCTTTTTTCCCACACCTGAAATATTAGTTTCAGTCTCATCTGACCAGAACACTTTCTTCCACTTCTTTTCTGCCGTGTCTACATGACATGTGGAAACTGGGACTTCTTGTAGTTTTCTTTTAATAATTGTCTTTCTTCTTGTCATTCTTTCATAAGGGCTACATTTGTGGACTGCATGACTACGTATCCCATTGGCAGGTTCTCCCAACTGAGCTCTGTGGATCTTTGCAGCTCCTCCAGAGTTACTTTGGACCCTTAGATGCCCTTGCTATCGGTTTAGGTGGATGGTCATGTCTTCATAATTGTTGTAATAGTTGTGCCATACCCTTTTAGTTTTCAGATAAACTAAAAACGGCTTCATGTAATCTACAGAAATTGGCAAATTGTTCTAAAACAAAAATAGTTTGCAAAGGATTTTATTAAGTGGCTTTACAATAAAAGGGACTGAATCAAACAAAATGTATCACACTTTTGATTTGTAAGGAAGTGAAAACTATTTATAATTTTTCTTTCCACGTCAACACTACTTTGGGTTGGTCTACCACATTAAATTAAAACGGGGAAGTTTGTGGTTGTAACACAACAAAATGTGAAACATTTCAATAAGTGTCAATACACTTTGCAAGGCGCATTCATATCAGACTTGCTTTTAGCATCTTGCATAAAGTCAGATTGAGCAAGTTTGGTAGGAAAAAAATCACAAATCACTGGGGTTACATGAGCAGCAGCACCAGACTTGTATAACAGGATCCCAAACTCCTCCAAATGCTGAACTCCTCCTCCTCATAATCATCATCATCTTATGCATCTCTAGGCTGCAGAAAAGCGTTATGAGTTCAAGGAAACACTAACACTTAGCTTTTCATTTTCTCTGCACATTGGACATTCTTTATTTAGACATGAAGACTGCTAAGCTCTAGAACATTCGGTTATTATCTTCTTTCCATATCTGGCACATTTTATTGAATCGATAATGGGAGTGCGCGTATTTGGCCCATTTGGCAATTTTTACGCATGCTTCTGCCTATTTGCCGTGCTCCTGCAATTTGCCAACTCCCAGAGGAACCCTGGAGCGCAACCAAGAAATGACAGACGAGGGGCTTTTCGGCAGACGCTGCAGTGGTCTCACAATGGTAAGGTTTTCAGTCTTCTGAGCCAGGGCTCGGAGTACGTGCCACCGAAGCGCAGGGGCGCAACGGAGGAGCAGGCGCAGGCGCGACCTGTCACCATCATCCAGGATGCGGTCGTGAGACATCAGGACGCCCGGAGTCAACAGCAGCAGGAGCCTCCCCGCAGCCTCCACGCGCTTGTGAGAGGGCGAGAGCACCGGCAGCATCTTCACCGGGAACGACCCGCGGAGCGCGCCGGGACGCACGAGAACCGCACGGCCAACGACACTCAGGAAAATGTCAATCTCAGCCCGCCTCCACCCGGAGTTAATGACATGATGGTCGGTGATGATCCGTACGATCCATACAAATCCATCGACTCTGATAACCCCTATTACAATCATTATGATGTCTACGAGAGACCGAGACCGAGGTCAAGACCCGGATATGGCACCGGGTATCATCAATACGGTAAGAGTGGAGAAAGCGCTTCTCAGACTACACTTTCAGAGCAAATGGGCAGAGTTGTGAGAAAGGAGCGCTTTTCATGAAAGAGTCAGCAAATTGTCATCAAAACGTGCCTGCCTTTTCTTTATATGGTGAAAAAAAATGTCAGGATTTAACCAATTAAATGAGTCGAGCAATGTGTATATTTCATAGTATGCAAATTATGTGTGTACAATTAACAGCTAAAATACACTGATTTTAGTTTGTCTCTAACTAGTCATAATAAATTAAGATACATTTTTTTCTCTGTGCCTTACATGTAATAAATAAAATTAAAAATTAAGAAGAAGAGTTATTTTATGATCCAGACATTAAAGAAATGTCTAAAATAGCAACAACCTTTTCAAATATTATCTAACATGGTGGCTAGAGAACTTTTTTTCAACTGCAGCTAAGATGAAGTGTACATCGGTAACCACTGCCACCGCTTTGAGAAGCTCAGATTGCAACTGTGACTTTAGCATTAGTGCTCTGTCTCACCAGTTTAGTTCATGCAGGAAAACAAACTTTTAGATCTATAATTTCTGCAGTTAACTCCAGCCAAGATCTGGTGTTCAGTGGTAATGCTTGGCAAGTTAGCTCTCTTGCTAAACCAGTTAAAGCTGCATGCAAGTATTTTATATAAACTTTAACAGTGGCATTAAAAAGGCAGTTAAGATGTGCTGTTTACTGGCAGGAACTACCTCATGGTCATGAAGTTCAGCTTGCCAGTAAGTTTGACTTTAGCATTGTTGCTTAACTATTTAAAGCTGCATAGAGTGGTGGTGCAGTTGGTAGCACCGTTGCCTTGCAGCTAGAAGGTCCTGAGATCTTTCTCCATGAAGTTTGCATGTTCTACCTGTGCATGTGGGGGTTCTCTGGTACTCCCAGTCCAAAAACATAACTGTTCGGTTAATTGGTTTCTCCAAATTGCCCATGGGTGTGAGTGTGTCTCTATGTTGTCCTGTGATGGACTGGCAGTCTGCCCAGTGTGTACCCCGTCTCTCACCCAATGACAGCTGGAGACAGGTACCAGCCTCGGGTAAAGACAATGCATGGATGGATGTACAAGGTGGAAAAGCCACAGCTAAGGTGCGCCATTCATTGGCAACCACCGCTACAGGGTTTAAAGGCTCAGACCAAGTCTGATTTGAAATTTCACACTTTCGCTAAACTAGTTAAAACCTTTAATTAAACATGACATGTAAATCCTTTTCATTGAAGATGTGCCCTTCACTGGCAAACAATGCCTCGGGACTAAAAAGCTAAGGCGCTAACAAGCTTGACTTGAGCATTAGTGCTGTCTCTAAGCAAGTTAAAATTGGACATAAACATGTTAGATATATTCTAACAAAGTGCCGTGTTAAACATTTCCTTGATAACTGCGGTAAGAAACCAGATCAAGGTTGAGAAGCTCATCTTACAACAGGTATGACTTCACAAGTAGTGTTGTCGCTAAGCTAATTACAGTTTGATACAAGCATTAACTCCTGGTTCAACAGAAAAACTTACACCAGCTCTCAAGTATAACTCACTTGATACTGTATGTAATTGTTCATAGTACAGAGCTAAAATGTAACCCTGTCCAAACTTACATTTTTTTCTGTTTATTCACCGGAATCATTTCACCATTTGCTGGAGCTATGTTGTTGGTCAATCGTCTTCATGTGTTTTCCTATCGATTTTTAGGTCTCCCTGATCTTGTACCAGATCCATACTACATTCAAGCCTCTGCTTATGTCCAAATGGCACCAATGTACAACCTGAGATGTGCAGCTGAGGAAAACTGTTTGTCAAGGTACACTCTGCTGTGTTAGGGCTGAACTAGAAGGGGGAAAGGGAAAAATAGAAAGGGGTGGGGGTTGCAGCCTTGTCTGAGTGTGAATCAGGGAGCTCTGAGCCATAACAACCACCTAAGTGGTTGTGGGTGAGGATTGCCCGGTGGAAGCAGTGAGATGAGTTAAAATTAAGTGACTCCTGCAGCTGATGGTGGAGAAAGGGGGTGGGGTTGGTGGATTTCTGTAAAAGTTTAATCATAGCCTGCCCTGAGAGAGAAAGCCCAAATGGTAAACACATTATCGAGGACTAACCCAAACAACTGAGTGCCTCTGAAGGATTTTTTCCACCCAGCATTTAAACACACACACATACCGGTTTTAGTTTGCACCCTGAAAGTCTGCTCCACTCCGAGGAAGAGATGAAGCAGGGAAAACATCAGTGGTGATGTCATGTGTCCACATAAGAGGGTTTTTTTCTGCCCCTTCAATCACATCTGTTTTCTTTGCTCTGTGCCTGCAGCTCATCCTACAGAGCAAGAGACTATGACACCCGAGTGCTGCTGAGGTTTCCTCAGAAAGTGAAGAACCAGGGCACCGCTGACTTCCTCCCCAACAGGCCACGCTATTCCTGGGAGTGGCACAGCTGCCACCAGTGAGTAGAAAGTTCACGTCCACGCTGCCCACCTCACCGTCACACAGACACTTGATCAACGTTTTTTTTCTTTCCGCTCCAGTCTGGTTGGATTTTGGTTTAGCTCCTTTTTTTTGGCTTTGTGAGTCAGCTTGTAAACTTTTCCCACCCCATATGGTGTTCTTTCTAATCCCATAAATCTGCTTATTTTAACAAAGTCTAAAACTGTCAGAATAAAAAAAGAGGCTTGTTAAAGTTGTCGAAAATTCATTATGTGGTGCATTAAATACTTTATGCAGTCCCCTCCCCCCAAAAAAGAAAATTGGATTCAATTTATTGAGTGTTTTTTTTAAAAACATAGTGACCAATGAAAGTGCTTAACACAGTGGCTCACAGTCACTTATCAGTACACACAAGTACACTTTTATTTTGAGAGACACAACAATTATACAAAAATACTGAACATTCTCCACTGTTTACCTTTTGCTGCTTGAATTTCTTTAAAATCATATCTATATCTATATATAGATATGTATAGATATATTGAAAATCCTTCCAATGCGATCCTTGTTATGTGTTAGATATGCATCAGTAGGCATTGATGGTACAGATACACGATGTTGGGTGTGCGATAACTTGATTCAAATTCATATAAAAGGTATATGAGGGGTTTATAAAGTACACTAATAATATTTTTTAAACTATATGCTGATCACTACATTTTCTGACAAATGTCATTATTATACCTACAGATATGTTGGACCTTTCTTTTGAGTTTATTTGCATACTAGGCTTTTAAAATATAAGTGTTTTGTTTCAGCATTAAGAGAATGCATCTTTCCTCATCTAAGTCATGAGATGAGGTTATTTAATTTCCCTATAATCACTGAATTTGAATCATTTGCAATTGCAGCGCCAAGAATGAATACCTAAAATACTATAAAGAGTTTCATGATTATTAAGGGAAACCTGCTGATCCTTCGGCCCCTTCACTGGGTTTACTGTAAAAGTCCCACTTCAGTTTCTTCTGAAACTACGTCAGTCCATAGCTATGTTGCGAAGTGAGAGGTCGGCTGTGCTGCTTCCCAACATGGAGCGCTTCTGGCCACGATCCAGTAAACTGTTGTAGTCTGTATAGATTTTTTTGTCAGTGTTGTGAAAGTCAACTGCAGTTACATGCCAGACTGTTTTTCCTTTGAGGCAGCAGAGTTAAACCAGATGTTGATCACCTCAGGCCCACATACCTAACTATGTATGTAAAACAGAATTATCACCTGTTTGCAGAAAGCGTTTACTCTATTCGCTGACCTGTGTGTCCTGCTGATGATCGACAGGCACTTCCACAGCATGGATGAGTTCAGCCACTACGAACTGCTAGATGCCACCACTCAGCAGTCGGTGGCCGAGGGCCACAAGGCTAGCTTCTGCTTGGAAGACACCTCCTGCGACTATGGATACTACAGGAGATATGCCTGCACGTCACACACCCAGGTCTCAATATGAGCTCTATTTATTTTAA
The DNA here is from genome assembly GCA_037039145.1 of Fundulus diaphanus. Taxonomy (NCBI): domain Eukaryota; kingdom Metazoa; phylum Chordata; class Actinopteri; order Cyprinodontiformes; family Fundulidae; genus Fundulus; species Fundulus diaphanus. Next base: position 17,049,456 of record CM073141.1, on the reverse strand, counting down.
GGAATGCATATTTATACAAAAATGTAAAAAAAAATGTGAAAATCCCTGAACACTCTTGAGTGTTTCTAGTAACTATATTATGCTCATGTAAAATGTCACTCAGTTTCAGGGGGTTAAATGTCGATTCTGGATGCACTTTTATGCAGAATGCCATGTCTCTTCTTGCCAGAACCCCTTTTATCTGTTAGAGACCTAGTCTGCTCTCGCCAAGTTGTGTTACATTTCTCTTAGAAGTTAGACTTTGATGTTCATGACAAATGTGTATTTGTAAATGTAAATTCTCTCTTTCTAGCATTAAAGTCACCAGTGTCAGGGGGAACTCTGAGATCACTTAATGTAAAACAGATAAAAAAAGGAAGCTCCAGCTCCCATTACAGTATCTTTCTCCATCTGAAAAGAATTTTATAGGGTGAAAAACACTTAGATTGAATACCAGGATTTCTTCGACTAACAAAGAAATGTGCATGCCCTATAACACCAAGCACATGCGTGCACATGAAACCAGGCAGGGAGCTGTAATGTTTGGCGTCTAGACTGTGACTGCCCGCTTTCATCCCACCAGTCTCTGCTGTTTCCTCTTATACAAAATCCCACACAGTGCACCAGCATATTTAAGATTTTTTTGCATTTTGTTTTTTATTTGCCGATTTCTGATTTGATCTTAACTTAAATTTCGTGTAATTATTGTTCTTTTAGTTATTATCAAGCAATAAGAGACTTTAGTATAGGTAAAAATCACACTTAGCATTCGTCACACAAAACATCTGCACATTGTTAAATGCTTTGCCAATTTCATTGCTGTATGTGGATACTGTCTGATGTGCAGGGTCTGAGCCCAGGATGTTATGACACCTACAATGCAGACATCGACTGTCAGTGGATCGACATCACAGATGTGAAGCCTGGACAATACACACTCAAGGTTTGTGTCAGATACCTTTGTTTTTTAAGCACATTTCTTTGTAGAATCATATCTTTAATTATGTTTCTTGATGTTGTCTAACGGCGTTACATGTTTGTTGTGCACAGATCAGTGTAAATCCTTACTATCAGGTCGAAGAATTGGACTATTCCAACAACATTGTGCGTTGTGATGTACGTTACACCGGCAACTATGCCTACGTGTCTGGCTGTCATATGTCGCCGTAAGTATGATGGATGAGGGGACACCATTTTGTTTGAGGATTTGGATCACATCCTCTGTTAATTCACATGCTCTTTGTATTTCCATATTTTTCAGATATTAAGACAGCAGCGATCCACTGATTTTCAGCAAGTTTCCCCTCCCCCTGTGAATGACTTTGATGAGGGGGCATGTGAAAGGCAAAAGGACAATAAAAAATATTATGTGGCATACAGTCACAGTAGAGTTAAAAATTTTGAAAAAAATAAAAATTACTATCAGATATTATAGCACCAGATTACATTGAATCCCTGTTGCTTTTTGAGAAACAGTGCTGTTTTCCTTTTTTTTCCATTTCTCATATGTTGTATGCCTGTACTGTAAGACACTTAAAACAATATATATTAAATTTAAGAGTTTAAAGAAGTGGGGGGAAAACACCTAACCTTCAATGCTTGGTCAGTATATCACATCTCAGAATAAAATGGCTATCTAAAATGAAAGTGCATTTATTATATTTATATAATGCCGCAGATAACGCTCTTTATTCCAAAGCTTTTCGTAAATAAATTTGGGGATTTATGGTACTGGTTATTTATATGTCTCATTTTACCTTTTTCCCTGCATTGTAATTAATTGTGCCTGATAAAAAAGGAAGAAAAAAAATCCGACAAATTGCTCCTGTGTTGACAAACTTCCTCAAAGAACTAGATGAAGTATTCCTGAAAATGGAAAAATATGTTATTGATCATCTGTTTATCTGCATGAGCATTATCATTACTGATGCTATTATTGTTATTATTCATTTCATTACACGTTGTATTGCAAACATTTATTTTATTGTTATTGACATTTTGTATAATTTATATAATTTGTATAATTATATGATGTAAAGAAATATTTATATTCAGAGGGAACTATATACACATGTGTCTTACAAACAAAATGCATTTCACTGAGGCTTATGACAGTAACATAAATAATTTATTACCTACTTTCATCTTTAAGGAATAAATGAAAGCGGTAAAACCGGAAAGTTGCCAAAATAACATCCTCAAACAAATGTAAATAATTTCAATCATTCGCATTTATTGAGCGAACAGAGTAATCATTTTATTTTAAGAATAATTTAAATGAAGCGATGTAGTCGACCGCAATCCAGGCCATAGTTCATGTCATCCAGTCCATCAGGGGGCAGCATTGAGTCGAGTTCATTTAAATTCTGGGATTTTTTTATCACACTAACTGGAGTAAAGCACCAGCGGTCAGTGTGTTTTGGGGATCTGTGCTGCCTACTTGTGTGTGTTTGTGCCAGAAGATCAAACCGAACCTAAACAGAACCGATTTCAGCGGAGAACAATGCATCCGGTCCGAGTGTCGATCCCGTCGTTCCGCTCAGAGAACAGCTCTGTGGAGAAGGGATTCACGGTAAACTCAACTCAGACCTCTCCGTCTCTCTCTCTCTCTCTCACGGTCTAAAAGTCACCATTAAACCTGACCGACTTTCTCTGTGGATATTTTTAAATTGTCTTTTTTTTTAGCCCAGCCATGCTCCTCAGATTAGAGTGGATGCAGTTTTCTCTGGGCATGTCAGACATGTACATTTTCCTCATGTAACTGAAGAACACGCTGCTCAGTTAAAGAGCCACTGCCTGGTGGCGTTTAAATTATTATTTTTTTGTGTGGACAAATCTGCGCGGTTTTACCTGGACGTATTCACCAAAATCTCAACAACTCGGAAGAGTACATCATAAATATCTGTTGTCAGGATATTCACCATAAAGTCTACGCCCTCTGTTTCAAACTGCTGGTCTAATCATGGATAATCTTGGTGTGGCACACTAAAGCCAACAGCTTTAACAGCATTTAAAGAGTTTAAGATGGGTTTTTAAAATGGAGTAAATACGTGTTGAGTAAAGTATAATCTCTTTGCCTAATATTTATTAAAAAATACTATGCATAATGACTCTGATCTGCACTTTGACTAGGCCACTGTGACACCTGAATATCTAGTGCCTTGCAAAAGTATGTCCTGTCAGAAGGTGAACCTCCGTTCCAGTCTCAAATCAAAGGGAGACTGGCACAGGTTTTGTTTCCTGTATTTAGCACCATCCATCTTTCCCAGTCCCTGCTGCTGGGGAAAAAAAAACACCACAGGATGATGGTGCCACCACCTTGTTTCTCTGTGGGCATGGTGTTCTTGGCATGATGAGATGTGTTAGGTTTGAGCCAGACATGGTGTCTTCCTCGGTGGATGAAAAATTAGATTTTAGTCTCATCTGACCAGAGCACCTTCCTCTGTACATTTGGGGAGTTATCTTTAACACTAAAGGCTTTTTTGGCCACAAAGGAGTCCTGTGGACAGATCCTCCAGTCTCTGCTTCAGGGTTACCTTTGGTCTCTGTGCTGCCCCTCTGATTAATGCCCTCCTTGCCCAGTGTGTGAGTTTTGGTGGGCAGCCCTCTCTTGGCCGGTTTGTTGTGAAACCGCGTGCTTCCCATTCAAAGTTGATGGGTTCAATGGAGCTCTGGGGGAAAATCAAAGATTTGGATATTTTTCATAACCCTGCCCTGACTTGTTCTTCTCAACAACTTTACCCCTGACTTGTTTGGAGAGCTCCTGAGTATTCATGGTGTGATGCCTCCTGAAAATGTCTATTTATACTGACAGATCATGTGACACTTAGATTGCACACAGGTGGACTTAATTTCACTAATTATTTGACTTTTGAAGGCAGTTGGTTGCACCAGAACCAGCAAAGAAGGTGGATAATTATCAGCGTCCTCAGCAGGATTTTTTTTCCCAGAATAACGTTGGACGTTGGTGACGGAGGGGAGGGAGGGCCATGGGTGTGTCGTTCCGCTGCTTCTCTGGATGCATTCCCGTGGCGGTGGGTTGTGCAGTGCAGCTCGAATGGGGCTATTCGTCAAGCTAATAACAGCTAGCGTTGGCTCATTTTGTTCGGGAGGTTTATAGATGCACAGATGCACATTTAAGAGCTTTACTGACTTTTCAATGTTGCTCTCAAGCATCCGTTGTCGTATTGACACAATTCAGTACGACTAGTTACGCTAATTTCAGCGTAACCTTGACAACTTTCAGCGTAACGGTTCATTATGCTGTAATGCGCTGCCACAAAATGTTCAGTTTTTGATAATTTTTTTTATCTACTCTGTATATTTTTCCTAATTTCACTTGACCAATTTAGACTATTTTGTGCTAATGCATCACATAAAATAGAAAAAAACAAACACATTTTTTTTTTTTAAATATACAGATATACAGGTTGGCATGTAACCAGGCAGGGGGAAAGCAAAAGGGGGGTGATTTTTTCAAGGCAGTGTACTTTGATGTAAACCGTTGCGATGTAGCGCCGGCTGTATGTGTGGCGTTGCTGTCTAACTGGAAGGGGAAGTCCTTTGTAGCCTCCAACAAGTCTTCTCCTGTGATTGACCTGTGTTCAGCGCCGTCCAGCGTCCCATCAACCCTGACCTGCTTCCCTGCCCCTGCGGAAGAAGAAAAGCATCTCCACGACATAAGGCTGTGGCAAAAAGTGCTGCCCACAAACTAGTTTTGTCTGGTTTTGGCCGTTGAAAGCTCTGACATTCACGACCAGGTGAACTGCTTTCCGTCAAAGAGAGACGGTTATTACAGCATCTTGCAACCTCCTCGGGGTTTTTAGAACCTCTGCCTTTCTGTCCAGAGTTTTCTACCAAACCCCGTTGTTGCTCAGACTTCCCTCCTGAGCGTGCTGTCGTTGTGGTAAGAACGGCGAGGTCCGCCCGCAGCCTTTTAAGGAACAATCCAGCAGAGTGAGGGAAGTAGACGGAGTGCCGTTCAGGGATATCAGCTGTCACTCTGACAGATCCGTCCCCCCCAGCAGACAGATGTTTCCTCTCTGTAAGCAGCTAAATGCTGACTTAATGAAAAGTTCCCGCTACAAGATTAGGTCACTAATTTTTGTCTTTCTTTCAGGTCTTTAAAATTGACGTGCTGGTGAATGGCAGGCTGCACAGCGTCGAGAAACGCTACAGTGAGTTCCACGCTTTGCACAAAATGGTGAGACCCAGGTTTATCTGAAAAGAGGAAAACTTCTTTTGTTTTTGTTTTCTCAGATCTGCAACCGTTTTATGTGGGGAAAAATAGTTTAATATGAAAGATAGTTTTATTTGAAAGTAATTGTAATGTACAAATTAAATTTGATAACAGCTTTCAAATTTGTTTAAAACCCTTTCTATATATATACATATTTATTTATTTATTTATTTATTTACTACCACATTTCTTATGCATCCGTCTACAACAAGCAGCTTCATGATGCAGAGCCGAGATTTGGACCACTTCTTCTGTAAAGTTATATTTCTTTGTGTAAATTAGTCAAAAGGACAAAAAAATCACGCATACTTGAGATATTTCCCTGCTGCAACGTGCTGATTTGGAAAATTATCAAGCCCTTTGCAGAACATAATTATTTATACGAGCCCTTTGAATCAGTTGTGCTGGAGCAGGGATGCCACTGGTGCATACAGCTGATTCTGCTTGTAAAAGTAAAAGTAGTTAAACTAATCTAAAAATATAAAATATTAAAGTAAACTGTAATATATATATATATATATATATATATATATATATTACTGCATTTATACAGATTTTAGGAAATGCTGAGCGGGAACTATTGATATGCTTCCCTGTTCATCACACGTAGGTGGAACCTACAAACGACGGGGAAAAGTAGACTGCCTCAATGAGAGTCAGTATGGAGTAACAGAAATTATCTCATTACTATAATGATTTCCATTATGCGGTTGAAAAATTTCCAGTTTTATTTTTTGCCTTTTATAGGTCCAAACGCCCCTCATATGGCATTTACTCCCCATCAACCCATAGTGGCTACTTTCCCCCAGAAGGGTGTGCAGACGTTTTGTAAGGGCTGAGTACCCAAACATTTATAGTATACCGTTTAACATTCATAGTTGTACTCTTTAACTTCCTCTCTGCATCCCGTTTAATTATACACTTTTTTTTTTTTTAGATTAGATTATTGTACCGTTTATTCCTGTTATTTTTTTCTATATGATTCACTGAAACAGAGACACCTTGGCACAGATAAGATGTTGCAGATATTTTTACATGAGGGGCGATGGGGGCGCAGGAGTTAGGGAGTTCATCCTGTAACTGACGGGTTGCCGGCTCGATCCCCCGCTCTGACCGTCTCGGTGGTTGTGTCCTTGGGCAAGACACTTCACCCGCATTGCCTGCTGGCGATGGTCAGAGGGCCGATGTATGGTAGCCTCGCCTCTGCCCCATTTACCATTTATGATATCTACAAAGCTCTGGATCCAATGTCTATATTCTGACTCCTCCTCACCTGTCATGAGACCAACTCTGTCCAATCCCAGAACCTTTTTGTCACACCATTCAGTTCTGTTTAAAACATTAGCATTATGTCATAACTCAGCAAAACAATCCTGGTTTTAGGTAGAAATTATTTTCCTTCATGACAAATAATTCACGGAGCAATATGGGATAAAAATAAAATTGCCGATTTTATTATACCAAATTCGATTAATATATATTTTTCCCCTCCTTTTCGTTTCACAAAAATAAATTATTTAAAAAAAAATTGCTTTTATGTCAAGCATTTTATGGGAGTTGACCTGAATTCAAAGTGCAGCTAAATACAAGCTGTGAAACACGCTTGTAAAACAAGATGGCAGCCCTGCTGGTGTAAACAATGAAAATATAACTAAATGTTTGCTGCTGGTGGTTTTACGCAATGAGCTAAGAACAGGCTTCACTTCACTTGTGTAACTTCAAACGAACTTAAAAAAAAAAAGAAGTAAACGAGTAAATTAAAGTGCCTCGTCTTATGGTTAAAAAAAAAGTTTCCTCTTGACAATATTTTGACAATATACTTTCTTAAACATATTTTCAGCTTTTCATACTATTCTCTTCATGGAAGCCCAATGAGGGCTTTGGCAAAATAAAATACGATTTTAAATTCGAATTAATTGATTAAATCAATTCATCAACCAGCTCTGCTAGAAGGTGTAGTAGAGTAATAGAAGACCAGCAGACCTGACAGTAATGGTATGCGCACACAAAACAGATAATTGTTTCTTCCTCTTTTATTTTGGAATAGAGTACGCAGAGTCCCTGACGTATTTGTATGTATGCAAATAAAAGCTTCATGAGAGCGTTACTCTTCTTTTTTTTTAAACACAACCTTTTATTTTGAACAGAACTGCATTGTGTAGTGTGAGCTAGAGAAAAAAAAGGAAAAAATAACAAGTGGGGGAGAGAGGAAAAGGAGAGCAAAGAAAACTACCTGAACAGATAAACAATCTGCAGCCTGAAGGGTTTAAACTAACAACCTAAGATTTCTGTGATAATTATTTAGAAAAGGAGACAACATCCATACCTCAGTAAAGCCTGGATAACTATTGGTCAAAACCGCTTCAAAGAATTAGAAGAAAATGAAAATATATTTTGCACAGAACTACCTTTGCTAAGAAATCCGCTAAGTTGATGAAGAGTGCCTTAAATCTTTGTGTATTTATGTTGTTCTTTATGTTAAACATGCACAGTTTTTTTTAACATATTGAAACCTTTCAGCTGAAAAAAAGCATAAAACCTCCTGAAATCCCTTCGAAGCACGTCAGAAACTGGGTCCCCAAAGTTCTGGAGCAGAGGAAGCACGGCCTGGAGCTCTACCTGCAGGTAGATTGTTATTTTTTTTTTGTTTTTACGCACACAGTCAGTCTGATTTTGCCAGACAGACTGTGTCCCTGACCTAACTGAAGTCCCTGAGCAGTTTGTTACTGTTTCCCGGCGTGGTACGCTCACTGAAATGTCCTTTTTGTTTTGTTTTTTCATGTCAGACTGTAATTATGGAAAATGAAGTCCTCCCAAAGATATTCTTGGATTTCCTCAAAATCCGCCATTTTCCTTCAGTGCCAAAAACAGAAAGCTGCGGGTGAGCTGGAACTGCACGCCGACTTCAGAATAGAAAAGGAGAGAGTAATTTGTGGCAGCTTTTGTTTGTAGGAGAGTTTTGTTCCCAGACTCTAGGAAGGGTATGTGGTCTGACTTTTCCTTTTCTGCTTTTCAGCTCTTTTGACACAGAATCAGTGGAGTCAAGGTGAGTCATTTCGAGTTTCCTCCTTTGCATAAATCTGTGCTTGTGTTGCACTTTAACCAGCGAGTGCGTCAGTCAGTGTTTGATCTGCTGCTGAACTTCAGACTCTCACTTCTCCTTTTTTTTTGGTCTCTTTTTCAGTAAACTGTCTCATCAACCAGTCATTGTGTATCTCAGGGATCCATACCTGCTGCCCGCTGCACACGGTGCGCTCAGATGACAAAATTATCCGTGGTGTTGTGAAGAAGTATTTGCCCTCTCATAGATTTCTTCTGCTTTTGCTTCACAGCTAAATGTTTTTAATCATAGAAAAAAAATAATGATACTATTCATTTAAGGAAGAATGCTTTCTGCAGTTACTCCAGCAGCACGTCAAAATGACCTAACCCGGGTTTCACAATAGAGCCAAAAACATTTGAAGAATTATAGGCCTTATTTGCTTCAGTTCATGAGTCAACTAAAGAGACTGAACAAAAATGGCCTCAATGGGTGAATTGCAAGGGGAGAAAAACATTGCTGACCAAAAATAACACAAAGGCTTGCTTTAGATATACCAAAAACCATTTTGATGATCTCAAAGACATTTGGGGGAAATATTCTGTGGACTGAAGAGACAAAAGTGTGAGACCCAGTATTAAGCTAATGCAGTATTTGAAGGAAAGGACACCACCCTGACATGTAAACATGGTGGTAGTGTGATGGCCTTGGGCTACTTTGCTTTTTCAGGACCTGGAGCTGTGAATTCTGCTCTCTACCAGAAATACTGAAGGACATTGTCCACCCATTAGTTTTCAACCTTAGATTATTTGTAGTATGTTTTTGGGAAGTTATTATTAGTGCTAGTTCCCTTACCTGTAGTATAAAGATGTTACATCACTGTAGGGATGGGTACTGAATTCTGTACTTTTATTGGTACCTACCGGGTACCTATTCACGTAAAATCAAACGGTACCATGTTTCGAGACCTAAACGCATCACTGCGACACTGAGGGAGTGGAAGAGTGGGCGATTTTTCCATGCCGGACTTGAACACAGCATTGCACGCACAAGAGCGTGACGAGGTCAGTAGCCGCTGGTCCAGTAAACAAAGCATGGCTGATAGAAAGCGCTCGAAAGTATGGCTCCATTTTTCAAAATGCGATGCAGATTACGCTTGCTGCTGTATTTGTGATGCAAGGTGCAAGAACAGCGGCGAGAATACTTCTAATCTAAGGAAGCAGCTGCTCACTGCTGCTAATTTAGCGACTTTTCAGGCCCATCCAGCGACCTTTTTTTCAAAAAGGCGAGTAGCGAGAAATCTAACAATTTATGTTATTGGTGACTTCCCATGAAAGCACTAATCGTTCTGGAGTTATTGTCTTGGGAGAGCGGCCACTGCTGTGATCTCTTTCACGTTTATCCATGCACTGTCTCACAGACAGCTGCTGCAGCCTCGTCCTGAAACTTTCCTGTAGTCAGAGCAAAGAGAGCAGAGCCTCTCTGTTCCCTCATTGGAAATGTATCCTAGGCTGCCACTGTGGCTCCCTGAGCAAGACAATTAGTCCCAGATTGCTCCCCAGGTGCTGCCATAGCTGCCCACCGCTCCCTAAGGGCTGGGTTAAATGCAGAAGACAAATTTCTTTGGAATGTACAATTACAATGACAAAGGAAGATTTCTTCTTCTACATAAACACACGAAAGTACCGAAAATGAGGGTTTTGGATTGATCCTAGTCAAAGTCTGGATTTCATTCTGATTGAGCTGTTGTGACATGAGCATAAAAAGACCATAAATGTTTGAAAGCTCTCCATAGTTGCTGAATTAAAACAGTTCTGCAGTGAAGAGTGGAGCAAAATACCTCCAGAGTGATGAAAAAGACTCCCTGCATGTTATAGCAAACACTATACGACAGTTGCTGCTGCTTAAGATGCCACCACCAGTTATTAGGCTCAGGAGACAATCACTTCTTTCCCCTGTGGTTAGGGTTGGGGTTTAGATTACTTTTCAGTTAAATTTTATTTTATTTATATAGCGCCAATTCATGAAACATGTCATCTCAAGGCACTTTCCAAAGTAAATTTTAATCATATTATACAGATTGGTCGAAAATTTCCTATATAAGGGAACCAGTTGATTGCATCAAGTCTTGACAAGCAGCATTCACTCCTGGAGAAGCGTAGAGCTACAGGGAGAGTCGTCTGCATTGTCCATGGCTTAGCAGCAATCCCTCATACTGAGCAAGCATGAAGTGACAGTGGAAAGAAAAACTCCCCATTAACGGGAAGGAAAAACCTCCACCAGAACCCGGCTCAGTATGAACGGTCATCTGCCTCGACCGACTGGGGGTTACAGAAGTTACTTTCTTTCCCTCAATAAAAGAAATCGTCCATCTAGCCATTATCTGTTCAAGCGTAATCCTTGCAGGGTGGCAGGGGGCTGGAGCCCATCTCCAGCGGTCATTGGACCAGAGACGGGGTACAGCCTGGTCAGGTCGCCAGTCCACACAGGACAACTCAGAGACACACAATAATGCACACACATGAACTCGTACCTAAGGGCAATTTAGAGAGACCAGTTAACCTGACAGTCTTTGGACTGTGGAAGGAAGTGGGAGTACCCAGAGAGAACCCACGCATGCACACGGAGAACATGAGGAAAAACCCAAGGCCTGGATTCAAATCTAGGATCTTCTTGCTCCAGGGCAACAGTGTTACCACCTGCAACACTGTGCAGCTCTAAACAAAATCAACTATTAGAAAATTTCAGTTTGCATTTACTTGTTTGTATTTATCATAAAAGTTCACTTGATCTTTTACATTTTAGTGACAAAGAAAATCGAATCGAAGGAAAACTTCAGGGGGGGCAAATACTTTTCCACGGCACTGCACATTAAAATTTGTTCAATTACATTTATAGAAAAAAAAAGGTGTAAAATTATGTTAATTTATTTTCTTGCCTTGCATTTTGTTTTTGTTTTTTAGAGACATTTTCCAACGTTGTGATCGAAGGCGTGGTGCATGGAGTTTTCTACCCCGATGTTCAGCCGAGGTAGAGACACGAAGGGCACGTCACCATGACACCGATGCTTCTCACCAGCTTTCGTTTGCACCTGAAGGAATATATTGGAAAATAATCTGAACCTTCTTTTTTTTTTTTACTCACAAACATGCAACAAAAAATTATTTATTTTATTTTTTTAACTAAAAGGGATTTCTGGTCTCTGAATGTTTCACTACATTTTATACATCATCACTACCGTATGTTTTGTTCATTATTCCATGCGATTTTCAATTTAAAGCTATTTTAAAATATAAATCCTCCAAGAAATAGCCAGACAGGTAAATTAAAATAGCTTGGAGAAATGTGGAAAATGTAAAAGTTGCAGTAAATTACCTGAGACGTCATACTTGGGCGGGGAATCGTATCTCAAAGGCGACGGCGTTGAGGGTTGAACAGCGGGCCTAACGTCCCTTTGCGGCACCTTTTGATGTATTTTTATTATTATTTTATTTTAGGAGACAGTTAATGGTGAACAGTAGGAACATTTAGACCGCTTCCTTTGCAGAACTGAAGAGTCTGTCGCTGCGCTCAGCCGAGGCTCACAGCAAATTAGCACATTTAAATATAGATGCTGCAGTGACGTGGACATTTATCTGTAGTTTTAAAGGCGTTGAAAGCTCAGATGCTGATTGAGCTGCTCAGTTATGAGCGGATTGAGCTTTTTAAATAAGTAGACAGTTTGAAACTAAACTCCATCTTTAAATATGTAGTATAATTTGAAGAAAATAAAAGTTGTCTTTAAATAGAAATGGCCCTTATGCCAGCAATAAACGGATTATGACTTAGTTCATTGTATGGAGCCTGATACATAACACTCCCTTATCAAATATTGGCACCCATGGTAAAAATGTTTAAAAAAGCCTTTACATAAATTGTCCTTATGGAGATTTAATGGATCCCAGTATGTTACAGAAAGTTTTGAGTTTTGCTCCAGCTGTAGATATGGGTAAGTTTAGCTGACCTTTTTCACTGTAGTCAACACACATCTTTCCCATTTTGAAGACCGACTTGAAGAAATTGCTTTCTGTCCCATCTTGTTTTTATTCCAAGAAGTAATCAGTTACCATTTTTAAAAATCCTACACATTCTGATGAGCAAGAGAGTTAAATTATAAATGATTTTTTTTTTTCCCCACTCAATAAATTTCAAAATGGTTGGATTTTTGTAAAATGGTCAGCGCTACATTGAAAGATGGTCTTATTTTAGGTCTTTTTTTTTTTTTTTTTTTTACACATTTTTCTCCAAATGTACAAAATGTTGAAAATTTTTAGCCATTTTTCTAGCTAGTTGGACTTCGATGAGTAAAGTGAACCTGCTTGGCATCAGTTTCAATTAGACACGTTAAGATGAAGCGTCCGCAGACGTCTCCACCAGAAATGTAAAATTAAACTCTTGAGGTCAAACTACTGAAGAATCATGTTTTGTGGGTTTTCAGTGCAACCTACTTTATTTTTTTAATCACAATTTATCTCATGAACTAAAACAAGACTTATTTAGTGTAAGAGGAGAAACAGTAGGGACGGCCTGTAGAGATACTCACTTGAATAATCATTGCTTTTTATTTGTAGTTGTCATCTATGCAAAACTGTTTCAGTTTTTAGCTGTTAACTGTGAAGCTGCCTCTGTACTGCTGTGGGTTCTAGTACATTTTTCCCACACAGAGGTTCTAGTTTTTACACAAACCAGCATCTGACACTAAGTCCAGTCGTGTTTTATTAAAATGGAAATATACCCTAAATAGGCCAGTTGTGAAGTTATTATTAGTGTAGAGATGCAAAGGGTGCTTTGTTTTATTGGGAGTTTGTGAAAAGTTAGTAACATGTTGTCCAATATAAGGCAACTACTCCTCATTGTTCTGTGGATGTCAGCTAAATCTGTGACTCTGTTTGGACAATAGTCAATGATCAGTTATTGCATCCATCTTTTTCTAGGCTGTATCTTCACTTCAACACTGAAACAAAGATTTTTTTTTATTATTATTTTTAAGTAGTACGATGAAGTAAAATACAAAAATCCTCCTAAAGGCTCATGATGACGATGTTTATGTATTTCCTGTGTAACTCTTGAGTAAAAGTGTCACATCTGTGCCATAATGCCAAATTACAGTGAGCGCCGATTCTACTGTTGCACACTAACAAATGCTTTGTAACATACAAACACTAATAAAATCATGATTTACACTGTTTTGTCACGGCTGATTTTATTAAATAAAAATATTAATACAGTTTTTAAAAAAATTACAGCTAACAAATTATTTTTACACTTGCCATCAAGTTGGTTTCTCTCACATTTTAGTAAAAACTGATCAGAGTAAGCTCCTTTAAAAAAAAAAATGGCTGAAAGTCGCTGAAACTTGACCCCAGGAGACATAAAACTCATTCAGCCTCATGTTGTCTCAGCCTTCTGAAGAAAGCAGCATTTATAGTCTGCCATGTTTACAAGTAAAGCCTCCAACAGATCCCATAATGACGCCTTTGTAGTTGAGACGACATCATCCACCCATGAATGGACACAAACATACAGGATTTGGGGTTTTACTGCAACGTGTCCTCTTTAAGAAACTCACACTTTAAGAACAAAATAATACATTTGAAAATAACCTGAAATGCAAACTATTTCAGGGTACCTTAATAGCCTGGGCCAGAGAGGACCCTGCTAGGTAACAGTCCAGCAGTAACGCGTTCATAGGAATGTGTGATCCAGCACCTGGAGTTCATCCATCCTTACTAATGACACTTTTTGTCCTGACAAGTTTAAAGCTCTGCATGAGCCATTTCATTTTTGATCGTCTCGTCTGGGTCGGCTTCTGCTTCGGGTTCCTTCATGTTGGCAAAGGCCACTTCTCTCCGCAGCTGCTCCATGGGAGGGAGACCCAACACCAGGTTTCTAATTGCAATGGCTGTCATCAGGAATCTACCAGACAAAGCGGCGAGGTTAAAAGGTTAACTTCTGGGCAAGCTGGCTTTGGTTGCAATAACAGTTTCTTCATGTCATGATCTCGTGTTTTCAGAGTCGTTTTGCTGCAATGACTTTCACCACATCTATATGTCGAGATACACCTTAAAGGGGACTTATCACGCTTTTCAGCCCTTTTCACATTGAAATCACGCAGTTGTGGTCTATATAAAGGGGAACTACAATGGTTTGGTCTGAAGTCCTGGTTAATTTACCCCCACGTTCCCCTCTTTTACCCCTGCTTTGAGGAATGTCTTAAAGCAACAAATTTTGGTACGTTCTCTTTAAATCCAAAGGAGGTATTTCACATCTCGCCCCCCTCCAGCTCACAGAGCGTTTCACTCCCAGACGTTTTTTTGTTGCATGCTGGGGGATTGTGTAATGCACAACAGAATATTTTCCACTTATCTTGAGCTTGGACTACAAACTCGTTCAGAGAAATAAAAAAATAAAAAAGACAGATTTGTGAAATCAGTAAGCCGGAAGTCCATGACCTTATTTAGCAGCTTTGAAGCAAATACTGTGACGCCATTGTAAAAAAAAAAAAAAAAAACGTAATTGAGAACAGAGAAAACTGAACAACTTGAAAAATATGACCCAAAAAGAACAAAGATATCTACGCAGCTCCTGGAGAGACTACATTCAGACTTTCTGCATTTTTAGAGAGTCCAAATACAGAACAATGTCTATTTAATGGATAGAAAAGTGAATTTTGCATGATATGTCCCCTATAAGGTTGTTTTCTAGCGATACCAGTGCCGTTATTTCATCACCCCGAGATGAACTGCAACCATCTTTTTGTCATAAAAATTTTTACAACACCATCCTGAGGTAACAGGAGTTTTAACTTGTTTGTTCAAATTGAAAATTCTTTTTTTAATTATCTCGAAATACTAAAACCCCCCAGCTTGTTGCTCCCCGAGTCAGACCGGGTCCTCCTCCTGCATGAATACCACCACTCCAGAATGAAAATGTAAAGATAGATTGGATTTTAAATGAACTGATCTGCTCTCATAGGAAGAATAGTCACACATCCACACAGCAGTCGATTTATACCAATTTAAAATCTGAATGATCGGTAATGGTGGGCTATTGCTTTAACCTCAAAACGTAAACGCCGACAAATGTTTTCACTTTACCGATTAAAATCGCTTTCAAAAGGCTTTGTCGAGGAAACTGTAATTATCTCATTAATGCGTTAAGATTTCAAACTTATTTAGTCGCGTCAGGTTTTTACTTTTAAGAAATATCAAGCAAGCAATATCTCAATCATCAGTTTCCAGTTGGGATGGGATCTCCATCTCCGTTTGTCACAACAATGAGACAATCTGACATAACCGAGTTTGGTTGTTGCAGTTATCTCATTATCTCCAGAAAATTAAATGTTGTGATTGTTTCTGTCGCGATGGCAAGTTCCTTTTGACGATAATAGGATTTCCCATATTAACTTTGTCTCATTAACTCAAGGAAACCACATGTCAAGCTCATTTTAGTGTCAGATCTGCTTGAATTGTTTATTATCTCGATATCTCAAGCTCGTTTTGTTGCATTAACCGTGTCATTACATTATTATTTCCAAATAACATAAGCTTGAGCAGGTTGCTGCCATTACCGTGTCATTGACTCATTATTTTGACACAATGAAATCCCACATTTATTTCTGGCTTGATAAAAGTTTGTTATGTTGTGAAATCAGTGATGCAGGGTTGTGAGATACTGACCAAAATAAATAAAAACTCTGCCAGTCGGTTTAAACTGAAGTGGCTGCGGACATTGATCCTGGACCGGAGGATTACTGCTATATATCAGCACTAAGTGGAACTTTAAACAATGAAGCTGCGTTTGGCGCCAGACCTCTTCCTTTATGCTCCATAAGCTGCATGTTATCTCAAAATTGTGTTTTTGCCCAAACAGAGATGGTTCAGCTCTTGATATTTAGAAAAGACAATCTCATGAAAATTAATCACAGCTGCTAAAGTTGATCTCGGCTTTCATTCAGCAACTAAGCATAAACAATCAGAAAGATTGTCTACTTTGATTTGTCAGTTTTTGTTTGGATTTTTTTAGATCCTGGAAATTAAACCTGGAGAAGAATGTGGGCGGACTAATGTTAGTTTAGATTTTTTTTTTCAAGAATGGAAAAATATTAAGAACAAATACAATACTTTCTACGACTGAGCAGGAACCCTGTAGCCTGAGCTCTTGCAGTCAGACAGCACTTACCCCCTCCGTATTGTGTAGTACTTTTTAACAGCGAAGCGGTCCAGTCGCTCCAGCATACCCGCCTCCCTGCGTTTCTTCACCTCCTTCAACCGACGCTGCCTCTTCAGGAACAGCTGCACGACGGGGTCCGTGGCGTTGACCTCCGCCTCTTGGTCATCATCTGCAGCCATGAGAGGCTGCAGCTCGGGAGGCAGCGGCTCGGTTTCTGCACGAAGAGACACACTTTTCAACGTATGATGTGAAAGATTCAAGAACTTAAGCATCAGTTCCCTGTTCAGCCTCCAACATCTCAGTATGCCCAAAGAAAGAACCAGAAACATGAGGAACTTCAATGGATAAGATGCAGGTTTAGCCAAAAAAAAATACATGAGAGGACGTTCAACAGATCTTCTCTTAAATACTGCAACAAAGGTGGCGTGTTTCAATGAAACTAATGCTAGTATTATACCATATTCTGGTCTGTCTTGCACGTGTTTTCACCTGTTCCATTGCGAATGCGCTCCTGGATCTCCTGCAGCTTGGTGAAGTTCTGCAGCAGCGCTGCCTCGGTGGTGTTGACATAGACGTACATGTAGCAGGACGGGCCCTCAGACACGGTGAACACTTTGTGATAAGCCCCAGCAGGAACCTGCACACATCCACATAAGAGGAAATAAAAATGTAGGCAAGTCGTCATAATATTACCAAATCTTAAGCCTCAAGAAGTAATAACCAAAAATGTTTTTGATTTGCCGCAGTCCACCTGCTTCCTTTCTGACTGTCCAGATGGCATTTGTACGTTTGGTAAA
The DNA here is from genome assembly GCA_037039145.1 of Fundulus diaphanus. Lineage (NCBI taxonomy): Eukaryota > Metazoa > Chordata > Actinopteri > Cyprinodontiformes > Fundulidae > Fundulus > Fundulus diaphanus. The sequence continues at coordinate 17,032,190 of CM073141.1, read as the reverse complement.
CGTTTAGGACCCTTGGAGGGTGACTTACTTAATGCACAAGCTGGCAACTCAATCTGTTTTCAGGAACTTGCACAGCAGGTTTCATCTTTCTTTACCACAATCAGCCTGTCAGGAGGAGAGAAAGGCCACCTGTCTGGCAACACAAGCAGTCTGAAGGCTGTTCCCGTGCTCGCTTTAAAGAAGCAGTACGATAAAGGAAGAGTTGTTCCTAATCAGGATTAAGATAGTTCCTTTCCAGCCCCGCACCAAAGACCGACATGGAAACCTCCACCGTCTACTTTAATATGCCACAGTAGACGGGGCCTGAACCAGTCAGATACGCAGCAGCCAGAATTTTAAAAGGTACAAGATGAGGAAGGGGTGAAATGGCCAGCAGCTGGGTGACTTGGTGCAGCATTGTTGGGTTTACGGCAGAGGATTTTTGTAATGCCAGTATTTTGGCAAATATTGCAATGACAATATCAGTTGTGATCTGCGCATTTGTTCTTTCACCTCTTTTTCCCATCTGCGCTCAGATGAGAGAGAACAACTCAGGAACCACCAAATCTCCAGCCTCACAAGTGTCAAAGTGAACAGTGAAGCCTTTTTTTTTAAATCAACATGAACTCAGAGGGTGCAGAAAAAAAAAGAAAAACTTGCTCCAGACAGACACCTTAAAGCTCAACTACAGCTGAGCCAACAAGACAAAGGTTGAGCAACTTGATCACCGTAACACGAGGTATGTTTAGATGAGTCAAGGTTAAGCTATCAAACCTAAGAATACATACTGTCTAGCCTGGAGGCGGCAGCATCATGCTGAGGGTCTGTTTCAAAGCCAGTATTGTCCAGCCATTGAGAATTAGTGGATTATGCTTAAAATAACTTAATTAACTCTACAAATTCTACCAAGAAAAATGGTTAAATATTCAACTTGAGTTATTACAGGCGCTTGCTGAGAGCTACAAAACTTCAACTTAATGTCAGCGGGAATGTATGAATACATTTAAACCGATGTTTATAATTTTGACCCATTGTGAATTAGTAAAGAACAATTAAGTTGTACCGTAACACCCAATCTTTTCTTTTTTTAATCTTTGAAGTTTTTAGCTGTATAATCCCCCCACCCCACAAAAGCAATGGCAAAATTATTATGAGATTGATTCTCAGACCAGCTTAAGTAAATGTCCGGCCAGAAGTGTGTAACAACAGTGAAAAGCGCTCGGCTTCATTGACAAGTTCGTTTTAAGAGGTGTTATTTTGTTTAGGTAAAAAGAATAAACACAGGAAACTAACTTTTTTTTTTTTTTACCTTCCTCTATTCATTTCAGATGTGGAAAACACAGAATATCCACTTTCCCCAGCATATTCCCAACTTCACACATGCTTATGAAAATTGTTGTTGACTCAAAGATCTAACCACTGTGGATCAGATCCATGTCCCCATTGTGCCTCCGTAGAATGGGGACTTGAATGTGTGCATTTTCACCCATTCACATCCACAGCACAGCAAACGCGCCGCAAACCTGGGGTGAAAGCGATAGTGTGCAACTACCTTTATCTGGTCACCAGGCTGCAGAGTGTGGTTCTTTTTCTCGTCCACCATCTCAACATTCACTTGGCCCTGGAGCACATGGACGCTGGTGTTGCCCAGGTCTTCACTAACAAAGTTCTCCAAGTGGAGACCTGAGAGGCAGCAAGATGGCAGTTAACATAAAGGTAGCTTCCCAGAAAAATTAGGTCAAAGAGAGAGTCTCAACCTGGGAAGTCAGCAATGAAGACGATCTCAGTCTGATTGTCCAAACTGCCCTCAATCTCCTGGAACTTGGTCCTCCAGGGTGAGAGGTCCACGAGCAGGGGCATCAGCCACGGGTTGGGTTTGAACGGTGACCAGTCGGCCTTCACAATGTCCACGCGAGGATCGAAGATCCTTAAAGAGGAGAACCAGTTCAAACCCCACGCTTTTTCTCTCCCTGATCCTCCGTCGGATTTTCGAACGCTCCCTTACCTCTGCTGGAAGCGCTCGTTGATCGACACCCAGATGTCAAAGTAGATTTCAGGATCAGCGATGTTGTAGCGTGGAAGCAGCCCACTGAGACAGGTGGCATACTGCTTCAGCATGTCGCCGTGATCCTTCCAGCGACGACTGTGGGTGAACACCTGAACACGGGCGGGGTTATTGAAAGCTTTAAAGATCCGACAGGTAACACCAAGTTAAAAAAACAACGGCGGTTTAAACCTGTGGCCTAAACAGACATCTTTAGGTGAGAAGCGTGTACTTTTATTGCCGTGATAATCATAAAGGCACCAATTAGGCTTCCCAGGCCAATACCAATTTTTGATTCTCCGAGGTTTAACCTGCTGATTACATTTTTTTCCAAAAAATTGGGGGGAATTTTCGCGGCTCTAGTGCCTCGCTTTTTATGAAAGTAGGCTGACAGGAAGGGGGGTGGAAGAAGGGGAGAGACATGCGACAAAGGACCGCGGCTCAGATTCAAACCCGGGTCGACCGCGTCGAGGACTAAGGCCTCCGTACATGGGTCGCGCTACCCGCTGAGCCACGAGCGCGCCCTCCAAAAATATTTTAGCGACTTACAGATAAATGATGTGCTGCAGGTTTTCTAATGAGTTTGGAAACCAACAGAAAATGAAAGTAATGCAATGTAACAATAACCAGGAAGTCTCAAAGTGAAGCCATTGGGGGCCCGTTTCCTGCCAGATTAGGTAGATTAGGAATTCTACCAAATCTGGAGGGACAGTCTATTGTTGTATAACAAGACCATTCGCAGAGTTAGAGCAGCATATTTTTCATCATTAATTGAGGAGAATAAGAATAATCCTAGATTTCTCTTTAGTACAGTTGCCAAATTTACCCAGAGCCACAGCTCTGTTGATCCAGCCATCCCCTTAGCTCTTAGCAGTAATGATTTTATGGGATTCTTCATAAATAAAATTGATTCCATTAAAATAAAATAATTGGCATCCTCCCAAACATGATTACCTCGTCCTCAGTAAGTGAGGCAGCATTGGAGGAATCTTTAGAACCTGCGCAGTGTCTGAACTGTTTAAAAGCAGTAGAGCTTTCTGAGCTATCTAAAATTTTAGCTTCATCTAAACCTTCTACCTGTATGTTAGACCCAATCCCAACCAAGTTGTTTAAGGAGGTATTCCCTCTGATCAGTGGTCCTATTTTAGACATGATTAATATATCCTTAGTAAATGGATATGTACCACAGGCTTTTAAAGTAGCTGTTATTAAACCTTTACTTAAGAAACCATCTCTTGATCAAGATGAGCTAGTAAACTACAGACCTATATCTAATCTTCTTTTCTTATCTAAAATTCTTGAGAAAGTAGTTGCTAATCAACTTTGTGAACATTTACAAAGTAATGACCTACTTGAGGAGTTTCAGTCAGGCTTCAGAGCTCATCATAGCACTGAAACGGCTCTGGTGAAGGTCACCAATGATATTCTCATGGCCTCAGATAATGGACTTGTGTCTATACTTGTCCTGTTAGATCTCAGTGCTGCATTTGACACAGTTGATCACAATATTCTCCTACAAAGACTTGAGCATACTGTAGGGATTAAGGGAAAAGCATTAGGCTGGTTTAAATCTTATCTGTCGGACAGATTCCAGTTTGTTCATGTTAATAATAAATCCTCTTCAAACTCTAGGGTCACCTGTGGAGTACCACAGGGTTCAGTCCTTGGACCAATTCTATTTACTATATATATGCTTCCGGTTGGCAAAATTATCAGACAGCATGGGATTAATTTCCACTGTTATGCTGATGACACTCAGCTATATTTATCCATAAATCCTGATGAATCCAATCAGTTACTTCGACTGCAGTCATGTCTTGATGACATCAAAAGCTGGATGACTTTAAATTTCCTGCATTTAAATTCTGACAAGACAGAAGTTGTAATCTTTGGGCCAGAGTCCTCAAAAAATAAACTTCTCAATCAATCACTTAATCTGGATGGCATTAACTTGGCCTCTGGTAATAAAGTAAAAATCTTGGTGTTATTTTTGACCAAGACATGTCATTTAAATCCCATATTAAACAGGTTTCCAGAGTTTCCTTTTTTCACCTTCGGAATATCGCCAAAATTAGAAACATTCTGTCCAGGGGTGATGCTGAAAAACTAGTCCATGCATTTGTTACTTCAAGGCTGGACTATTGTAATTCTTTACTATCAGGAAGTCCACAAAATGCAATTCAAAGTCTTCAGCTGATCCAAAATGCTGCAGCAAGAGTCCTGATGAAAATCAACAAGAGGGATCATATTTCTCCAATTTTAGCTTCCCTTCATTGGCTTCCTGTTAAATCAAGAATAGAATTTAAAATTCTTCTTCTAACGTATAAAGCCCTTAATAACCAAGCTCCATCATATATCAGAGCTCTGATTACCCCGTATGTTCCTAACAGAGCACTTCGCTCTCAGACTGCAGGTCTGCTGGTGGTTCCTAGAGTCTCTAAAAGTAGAATGGGAGGCAGATCCTTTAGCTATCAGGCTCCTCTCCTGTGGAACCAACTCCCAGTTTTGGTCCATGAGGCAGACACCCTATCTATTTTTAAGACTAATCTTAAAACTTTCCTTTTTGACAAAGCTTATAGTTAGAGTGGCTCATGTTACCCTGAGCTATCTCTATAGTTGTGCTGTGATAGGCCTAGGCTGCTGGAGGGCATCAGGGTCTAATTTTCTCACTCTACTGATTTCTACTGTTCTTCATTCTACTGTTCTCCAGTTTTGCATTGTATTACATTGAAATGACTGTCGTCATTTCAGCTTTTAACTTTTTGCTCTCTCTCTTTTTCTTCATAGTAGGTACACCTGGTCTGGCGTTCTGTTAACTTTGACATCATCCAGAGAAGACGGCTCACCCGTTACTACCATCTAATGTAGAACAGATTACTAGATCAATGTGTGCTTCTGTGCTTTTTGTCTCTCTTGTTGTGTCTCTGCTCTGTCTTCTGTAACCCCAGTCGGTCGAGGCAGATGACCGTTCATACTGAGCCCGGTTCTGCCGGAGGTTTTTTTTTTCCCGTTAATGGGTGGTTTTTCTTCCCACTGTCGCTTCATGCTTGCTCAGTATGAGGGATTGCAGCAAAGCCATGTACAATGCAGACGACTCTCCCTGTGGCTCTACGGTTTCCCCAGGAGTGAATGCTGCTTGTCGGGACTTTGATGCAATCAACTGGTTTCCTTATATAGGACATTTTGACCAATCTGTATAATCTGACCCAATCTGTATAATATGATTGAACTTGATTTTGTAAAGTGCCTTGAGATGACATGTTTCATTATTTGGCGCTATATAAATAAAATTGAATTGAATTGAATTGAATTTTAGACGTGTATCTGCTTCAACTCACCTAAATTGAACAATTACGTTCAATTTAGATGAGTTTATAAGCAGGTATACAATATTTATAAGCAGGACTCTGTAGAGGTTGACTACATGCTGAGGAGGCAATATAGCTGTATGATTAACATGCTTTGGACCGGGGGGGGCAAATAAGCTTGGCAGGGCCCCAGCCCCCGTGGACATAAGTTTGAGACCTTTGCCCTAACCTTAATAACATTTTTTATGGACATAAATCTGTGGCAGGTGTTAGTTTAAAAATGTACTAAAAAAAAAAAAAAAATATATATATATATATATATATATATATATATATATATATATATATATATATATATATATATATATATATATATATATATATATATATATATATATATATAATAATAAAAATTTAAAAAGATTTATCTCTATTTGACCAGAGCTGATCGGTGTAACTCTATTTACGATAAGCATTTTTAATCCGTCCCATAGTTTGGCTTTAACAGCTGTTAGAATTATTTTTTCTATTCTCTATATGTTTTATTTTATTTACTATGTTCATTGCATTTATCACATATTTACTCATTACTATTAAAAAGGGTTTAAGGTTTGAGCTTATTCAGATATTAAAGTGTTTTTCTAATGACTGATATCTCTCTCCCCTATGTTACAGAGTAAGGCCTTGGGCAAGAGACAGACTCACAATGAATGTTTGTTTTTGCATGCATTATCCATAACCGTGACGAATTGCACCTAGCCATCTGTGATTACTTCTTTTCCTGAGAACTGAATGATTAACTGTTAAGGTTGTTCTGCCTAACTGAACTGCTAGTTTATTATGTCAATGGTCCCATTGCAGAATGTCTCCCCCCTTCCTTAAGCCCTGCAATGTGTTCTGTAACTAGGGTCCTCTGTGATAATAAAAAGCGAGGCTGAAGCAGAGAATGTTTCAGAAGAGTAGGAGAGATGTAACAGAATGCATCTCCCTGCTTCTGCTTGCAAGATTCAAAAGAAACTAACGGCTGTTGTCTTTTTTTCCTTTATGTTGTTTCATGAATAGTCTAGGTGTTTGAACCTGACAACAGCGTTTTCCTGCAGTCTCACCCCTGGGTTCAGATATCCGATTTCACCCGTTTTTCCGTCTTTGTAGGTGATCTTCACGTGCTGATGGCTGCGGGAGTGGACCATCATGTCCCAGGAGTAGCCATACAGTCCATTGGTCCAGTTATTGTAACCCTGGACAACAAAAAGAAGAAGACTATTCAAATGATTTCACATTTCATCGAGCCCGTATTCAGACTTTACGTCACGTGCGAGAAAGAAAACTCCCATGTTTTCAGTTTATCAAGAGACTCAATGATAAGGGTTCACCTATTTCAAAGTTTCGACTATCAGAGCTCCTGTTCATGGTGAAACAATGACTGTTGACCCTGATTGAGCAACTCGGTCAACTCAGGAGGGGTTTAAACAGCCTTTGATCACTGGGGAGTACAACATGCACACAGCAAAAAGGAAAGAAAAACATAAGAAATGAATGCAAAACTCTGAGAAGACACACCTTTGTGATGAAGTGTGAGTAAGGCATGAAAAACTGCTCGGCTATGTAAAGAATGGTAAAAACAGCTCCCAGCTTGTGCTTGAATCTCAGTTTGGAAGCTTTTGCAGGATTTTGTGTCGCCTGACGTTCGCCGCTGCTGCTGCCGCTGCCACCACTGCTGCCGCTGCCACCGCTGCTACTGCCACCGCTGCTGCTGCCGCCGCTGCTACTGCCCCCGACTTCCGGGTAAACGCAGGAGGTGCTGGGCTGGACCTCCGCTGAGGTGAGCGGGAGGATACTGCTGAGGAAAGACGGGAAGCGGGCAAAGAATCTCCTTGGCCAATCGGCGTAGCAGAAGAGAAGACTGGTCGACAACATCGTGTAGGCGAACATCCCTGAATAGGGTTAAAGATGCACGTAAGTAATGGCTAGCTCAAGCAAATATTTTAGAGCTTGTCCTTGGAATAAGGAAACAAAAACGGCACACTGACCGATGCTGAACAGCTGGGAGTTCATGCAGTGGAAATAAGAGACGAAGAAAAACGCGTAAGGCCGCGTGGCGTCAAAAAACAGCAAATATCCGGCGGTCAGGTCCAGAATAAGGCCACCTCCGTGCACCACCAGCAGACTTACTAACTCCACAGGAAGAATCACTCTAGAAAAAACAAAAACACTGGTTAAGCTCTGATGCACAAGAGGCAATCCCTTTCAAAAACATTCGCACCCCTGTGATGTTTTCACATATATGAATGGTTTGAAGTATCTTGAAACAGTGTTAGCCTGAAGCATGGCATGCTCATCTATTCAGGGTCCCTACAGAAATGTAACCACCTTTTGCTGCAATTACAGCAGCAAGTCCTCCGTAGTATGTCTCTACCAGCTCTGGACATCTTTTACCAGTTTTTTTTTTTTTTTTTTTTGCGCGAAATACCTCACGCTCAGTCAGATTGGGTGCACCGTCTCAGTGACCTGCAATTTACAGATCATACCAAAGATTCTTAATTGGATTTAGGTCTGGACTTTAAGTTGGCCATTCACACACGCTTTGATCTAAACCGTTTTCATTGTATCTCTGTATCTTTTCTAGCATTATCCTGTCTTTTAGCTCCATCTGTCTTCACATCTACTGGCCAGCTTCCCCATCCTTGCTGAAGAGAAGCAACTCCACAGCATGATGCTGCCACCACCATGTCTCAGCAGGAACGGTGTGTTCAGTCTTAGCTTTCCGCCGCAGATCAGGTCATGCAGCTTAAAAAGTTCAATTTTGCTCCTATTTTGTTTGTTTATCCCCTAAAATCCCAATACAAAACACTAGATGTGTGGTCACAAAATGGCAAAAAGTTAGAAAAATGATTAGGGATTAAAGAAAACATACTTGAAAGGATCAAAGAGCCAGTGGTGCGCCAGATACGACATGGAGTATCCCTCCACCCAATCCGCGTCCAATTTTTTAACTCCAGCAATGAAATATACGATAAAAATCTTAAAAAGATACAAATAAAAATATTCAATCATAAGTTTTCACAATGCCTTCATGAGTAATTTGCACATAACAACAAGCTGACGACAGCTGAAACAAACCTGCGTCCGCAGCACGGTGTAATTCCAGAGAGGAACATGAGCGTTTCTTATGGAAGGTTTCCGTAATCCATCCACCGACCTAAAGAAAAATAAATAAATACACGCATCCAAAAATGACTGCAGTGGAGAAAAGCGTGCCAAAGCGTTCACCAGTAGACTAATAAAGCTTCACCTCACCAGTATCTGTTGCCGTCCATGATCGCGAGCTGAAACCCAATGAGGCCGTAGAGATACGAGTGGTTGTTCCAGGCCGTTTTGTCCAGGAAGAAGACGTACCAGTACGTCGAGATGAACATGAGGCACGAAAGACGGTAGAAGCAACCGAGCATGATGCCCAGGGCACCTTTGATTTAAAATAAACACACGGCTTTAGTGACGGAGACATGAGGTGTTCAGGAAGCTGCTACACGCTGCAGAGATCGTAAACATAGAGTGTAACAGTAATCATTCGGTCACCACCAGGTTCTAAGACTATTCACATCTAACCTCAAGTTAAAAAACATCCAAACACTAAACCCACGCTGCCAATCTGGGAAGGGGTAGCAGGCCATTTTCAAACAACCTGAAGTCCATTATTCCCCCGGGGAGGAATACGATCCACAGGTAAAAAATTTTTCAGGCTGGTGCCAATATTCACAGGAGTGAATGTTCCAGCGAAGTTCCCCACGAAAGGCAGACCACGCAATTTCCCAGAGAGCACAGAACAAACTTAGGATCTCCACAAGTACGGTTTGTCATGAAGAGTTAGTGAGAGAAATCTTTCAAAACTGAACATCTGATCAGGAATTAGGTTTGCAAAGTTGCATCCGAATGAACCACCAGGCTTCTGGAGCAATGTTCACACAAAGGGTTAAGCATGGTGGCAGAGGGGTGATGAAACGTCCATATAAACATCCATAAGCCGAAGTAATGTTGAAAAGAAGAGCGACCCCAGATTCCTCCACACCGATGTGAGAAATTCATAAACTCAAACAGACATGACTCCTTTAAGTCGCAGCTCATAAAAATTGACTTTCAAATGTAGTTCTTCACGCTGCTGATTTTGTTGATAAATGACGTTAGCGTGGGACCTATAGAGAACTCTTTCTACACTAGAAGTTGGATTTAAATTGTTTTAAAACCTAGAAAGGACCAGTGACCGTATTCACAAAGAATCCTAAGACTAAAAGTAGCTAATGACGTCACTTTTGGGGGGGGAAAAAATGTAGAATTCCCACAATTCTAAGATTTTTCCTTCGGTAAGAAAAAGAAAAGTTATTCACAAATCATCTTAGGCCTTAAGAGAGCTCCTAAAACGAAAAACGTGAGGAGGACTTAGCGAGCCTAAGAGTGTCTGAAGCAGAGATGACGGCAGAAGCAAAGAGAGCTGACCGGTTGATCCACCACCTTAACAATGGAGGAAATGAGCACATAAGCTTCTATAGCAATTATTAATATCTAGATAAGAAATTTTATCATCCTCATAGGGTTGAACTAATTAATTTCAGCGTGAAGGTGTGACGTAATTTGAGTAAGGATAAATAAACAATAGGAAAAATATTTAATAATCATAAATACAAATTGGAGAAATGTACAAAGAATGTAGTACAGGGGAATTTTTTTATGTTATTGGTCGTTTGGCCAAATACGACCAGTATGTCGAGTAAACATTACAATAAGCAAATCTAAATAATGATGAGGATGTGAATAAGGTACGTTCAAACATTTTGATGCTGTGTGACAACTATTTGATTTTATTAAGTTTCGTCATCATGTCAGACATTTATTTCTTATTTATTCCAGTCTAATCAGTTAATTTCTCTCCTTCGATCACTAGGAGCGCATTTGTGTTTTTTTTTCTTCCTGTACCATCAACCAATCACAGCTCTTAAAATACAGCGTCACACGTAGCAACGGGTTCAACCGTACCTCCTCACTAAGATAGAAGTTTCTGTCGTCTCCTTACTCAGAGTCGTTCTCAGCAGCATCTGAATCCCTCTGAAGCCAGGACTCCTAGGTAGGAACTTTTCAGCTAAGATGGGAGCTCTCTGAGAGAACTCTGAGGATCTTTGTGAAAACAGCCACAGATTATGATCCTTATGACCTTATATGTGAGACGCTGGACGTGAAACAGGGTGAGATGCAACTTCTAAACTTAAAGAGATATTTAAATAGACTGAAACAGCAGCTAATTTGCTTTAATTCATATGTTTGTTTCTTTAAAGAGCATTTCTTAGCTAGAGGGAGATTTTAAGAGAGAATGTATGGGTCTGTTTGCGCTTTCAGAGCTCTTCCAATAACAACGGCAGCATTGTCTCAAAATCTAGTCTAGCCTCTCTTAATAGTAAGATACCCACCGAGGAACATCACCAGATACACCAGGTACATCCAATCCAGCGGGAGGGGCTCTAGGAAATTGAAGAGGGGAAAGCGGCACACAGGGGCCCCGTCCAGGTATTTGTAGTCCAGGTGGCTGAGGCCCCGCTCCTGTGTGACGTCTATAGCCATCAGCAAACCTGCACAAAACACCAGCCATGAATACAGGCTTCTCTAATGCAACGAGTTTTGCCGTAAACACTAGACTCACCAAACAAGCAGCGGAAGATGCCCAGCGATGCAGGGTCAGTGGGTCGGTTCAGAAGCGCCACCAGGTTGTCCCAGGAGCTCAGGTCCTCCTTCTTGAACCCAAACAACGTCTCCATCCTGCTTTTAGTCTGGGCTTTCACTTCTTTAGGAGCTGCGCCCTTCTTTGCAGTTTTTCTCTCTCTCTCGGTGCCAACAAACGCGCCTACATGTCGAGTAAAGGAAAATCAAGACACAAATCACATAGTTAATCTTTGAAGGAAAGCCTAAACCAGATCTGAATGGGTTCATTAAGTTCTATTTAACAACAACCAGCCGGGTTTAAATTCAGGGTCATATTTACACGTGTCAAAGCTGTGGTTGCTCTAACTGGTCATTAGAGTGAAGAGACAACAACAAACAGCTTCCCCTCTGTCTGTCTGACTGACTGACAGTGCTAACAGTAACCTCACCTGCAGTAGCGTCTCTCCCCTCCATGTTTTTCTTTTTTTTCTTTACAGATTCTGGATTATACTGGTTCGGGACAGGGAATGAGTCTTTTCTCTGCTCCCCCTGCCCCAGGTGAAGGTATCCTGCGAGGGGAATGTGGCGGACAAGGTTTACGTGTCACAGTCCCACACACACTCCGGGAAAAGAGCAAGAGAGGAGGGGGACATTGTGGGAGGGATTGGAATGTTGTGAAAGAGGTGCTTCGTGCTCATTGGCTGATCTCTCTAGAAATCCCGCCTTCTTTGCGTCATATCCGGGAAGTTTCCTCCTGGCAACGATACGATTAGTTAATGTTTAAATTAATTAAAAACATATTTTATCAATCCCAAAAGGAAATTGGATATTTTCACACTTTATATAATTTCTCAATTACTTTAGAACATGTGGTCACCATTACCTGTAATTCAATGTAAATTATATATTCTGGTCAATTTATTTGCATTAAGAGAGATATCAATTTACATTTCTGTGTAACGTTCAGGTTTGAATAACAATTCTTCCCGAATTTCCCGTTTGCATGACAATAAAGGAATTATTGTCTTATCTTAACAAATCTTTATCATTTTTCTTATTTTAAATAAAATATATTAACAGCCTCCAGATTTCTGTGATAATTTTTACTTTACATACAGTTTTAATTCATATGCTGGTGGCGTCCTTAAACTAATCATGGTTGGATATTAACATATTTGTACCCTGAAGACTATTTGCATACTTAAAGCTTCTTAGGAAGCATGTTGGTCAGTGCAATCGACTGATTTTATTTATTTATTTATTTATTTATTTTAAAGTGTGAAAATATTATGTATGTTGTGTCTGCGTGTTATATGTTTTCTGTGTACATCCTGAACCGGTGTCCGTCTGAAAGAAAAAATCACCATGGTAATACATGGTGACAATAAAGATTCTTGATTCCTTATTTATATATTTAGAAATAATGAGAATGAAAAATGCATTAATGGACATAAACATTGCATCTGTAGCATGAAAGATAGAGTTCTATAAAGATAAACTAACAAAAGGATTTATGTTTTCTTTCTTAGATTACATTTCAAAAAGAACTCAGAGTATATAATTAATAATCTGCTCTGGTTAACTTTTTCTTACTAACAGTGGTATTTACAGTCATTGCTATGCTGTGTTTACCCTTAAATTTATAAATATTTAAAATATAATGATTCTATTAAAGTAATCTAGCTAGCTATCTTCCTTAATTCCCGTGTATTTTGTGTAACCATCTAGCCATATTTGGCAATTTCTTCATAACTTTACAAATAAAGCTTGATAACCATCATCAATCATTATCATCTTAGCTATACATGTCATAAATAGTCATTTTTAGTCGTATGTTACAACGCGTTGTAAATTAAATGTATATTTTATTCTATAAAGGATTGGTTGGCAGCTTGACTGCTGTTTCGATGAACCAATCAAACAACAGGGACTTCTTGAAGCGCCACGGTGACGTTGACATCATTTGACTGCAGCATAGGAGATATTAACAAAATAGTTAATAAAAGCTGAAACAATTACACATGATTTTGGAAAGGTAATGAATTACAGTTCTGATTAATGGTTTGCATTTAATCGTATGCTTACAGTAATACATTTCCCGGCATTTAATATCCATGAGTATTTATGTTTGTACCTAATGTATATGCTGCAGCTATATATAGTGATATATTACAATCAGTTATGAACATTTTTTAATTTTTTGTTTGATGGATGAATCGGGGGGGGGGGGGGGGGGAGCTGGTAATTTTCATCATAAAACAGCAGGTGGCAACAGTGCACATAATGCCCGGAATACTGGAATACCGCTAAAAGGAAGAATAACACTCCAGTCCAGCTGGTGGCGGTAATGCGCCTTAATGGTTGGTCTGCCAACCGCCACAAAACACCACAGGAAGAAGAAGAAGAAGAAGAAGAAGAATAACAACAAAGCAAGCAATCTTTTTTCTTTGGGTTCGGACTCGCTTTTCATTTAGAAAAATGTAACCGAAACCAGAGGGCATTTGGCCGTCCGGAGGCTTGTAGAGAGCAGCAGCCTATCAGAGAAAGACACACTACTGTCATACGGGGTTTTGTTGGTGGATTTTGGCAGCTAAGTTAGCTGTAAGGTTAGCTTCACTCTGGGTTAGCTTCTCTCTACTGTCTCTTTAAAGGTCAATATAGATTATAAAACGTCCAAAAATAAACCTCAAACTTCGTTACCTCTTAACTGTCGGGTAAGTGGGACAAATTGTGTTTTTTAGCTGAACATACTGCCAGTCTGATAAATGAAAGTTCACTCTGAACAGTTCCTGTGTCAAATAGGGCGATTTTCTTCAGTTTATTTGGTTATGATGAAATGCAGATAAATGGGGCAGTTTGTGGTTTATTTATCCTTATAGATCATTATTTTTTTAATGATCTATAAGGATAATTTTTTTTTTTACCAAACTCAAAACAAAGTGTGTCAAGCTTCATGCTGTCGGCTGTGTTTATAGACTAGAAGTGGTGAGAGTCCTTAGTGTTGATGTATTTCATAGGTGGGGGGAATGTTCAGGTTTTTCATCATTTGTCCTGCTTATCACTAGTCATTGGTGATTGAGGGAAAATGTTGATTGATTTATTGTATCTCTAAAGAAAGGTTGAATCCTTAACAGAAATTAATGAATCAAATTCCTCACAAGCTATTTATAGTAAATAAAGTTGTATCAGGACTTTGGCTTAAAGTTCTCCTCCTGAGTAATTACTTGTGACCTATCTTGTCTTCATTAGTTGATAATAATCTCTCTTTTATGATGTGCAGATGGGTCAGTAAATGTTTTTGAGGTATGAAAATTATTTGAGGCATTCGATGAGGCCTTCGAGCACCAGAACTCAGCCCAGTTGCCAATTAATGTATGTAAGCATCTAGGTAGGTTGATAAATTAGTTCAATGTGATGTTTTTCTGATAAACCTGCCTGAACACACTAAGTGCCAATAACCAAAAGGCTGTGTGAGAGACAGAGCAGAGCTGTAAAATATGATGCATTATTCATCACCTAAAATTGGGTCTATAGAGGTCCAAGAAAAAGCAAGTATGTCCATTTGTACCACAGGAATTGGCTTAACTCTGATCCTAGGTTGTTGCCTGACATTGAAAATGAACTGGCTAGTGTGAAATACTAACAGTTCGCTGTCCAATTTTTAAATCTCTGTGTTGGCTATAGAAAAAAAAACATTATCCATGGATTTCCATATGAGAGATATGAGAACAATTTTGTTAAGCTGGGGATCCCCATCACCATTATATTTACAGCAAAGTTATGGTTAAAGTTTGTAAAAATGCTGTTCAGTATCATTTGTCTTGTGTTAAACAACAATTGACAGTGATTTTGTCTTTAAAATCTTTTGCTACAACGTCGAGCTGCGGAGGACTGGACTTTGTGTGGCTTGTTAGAGCTTTACAGTGTATTGTCATCACAATATCCGTGCGTGCGGTATTAAAATCACAAAAAAGACTTTTTGGAATGCAACATTTGTTGGCCGTCATGTTCCCGACGTCAGGAATTAAGGATGCATTTAGTCTGTTGAGCTGGGAGTCTCATTGCAGTAAGGACCACAACTGAAAGATGATGATTGTTGGCATAGAACAGACAATGAATCTGCCTGATAATGATGGGGGAGAAACGGAGGAAAATGCAGATTTATTACAATTGACGTCAAGATATTTAACAAAATATTCCCACCTCATGACTTTCCTAGAACAGCTTTTGTTCTGATTGTTTGTGTAGAAATGGGAAGCCTGGCCAGCAAGTTCCAGTCCCCTTCGCAGGGACCAGAGGAAGCAGCAGAGGGCACCGGCGGCAGCCGGAGACATGGCTCCGAGTGCAAGAAGAGGAAGCGGAACACCAAGTGCGACTGCGACAGTGAACACGATGAAGAAGATGACATGCTAGATACGCCTCGCAGGCAAGTCCACTTAAAGATTTTAATTCACCATCAATCTGTTCATCTTAATATTCTTCTGAAAAAATTCTCTTGTGTTTTTTTGTTTGTCTGTTTTCCTTGAGCAGGAAGAAGTTGAAAAGCACCTCAAAGTACATTTATCAGACCTTGTTTCTAAATGGAGAAAACAGTGATATTCGTATCTGTGCTTTAGGCCAGGAGTGGAACCTCCACAAAGTGTATCTTTGTCAGGTAAGACAGTTAAAAAAAAGCCTGTGCATTTACAGTGTGTCTTCTTTCTATCTCACTGTGGCTTTATTGCCCCTTCACAGTCTGGATATTTCTCCAGCATGTTCAGCGGGTCTTGGAAGGAGTCCAACATGATGGAAATCAACTTGGAGATCCCCGACCAGAACATTGACACTGAAGGTGAGAGTCGCAGAGAGCCGAACAATGGCTGTAACCTTGTCTCGTTCTTTACCTACAGCTCTTTATTGTCCGGTGTCTGTGCAGCTCTGCAAGTCGTCTTTGGGTCTCTCTACCGGGACGATGTTCTGATCATGCCCAACCGGGTGATCAGTATTCTCGCTGCTGCGTGCATGCTACAGCTGGTCGGTACACATGGAAAACTTTCTGCACTTTTCTGAAATGTGAAGTTAAGAAATCGATTCTAGGTCATCTAAAAATCTGTATATTTATCAGAATTATACATTTTTCCATGTCTACAGGATGGCTTGATCCAGCAGTGCGGTGAAACCATGAAGGAGAACATCAGCGCGAAGACTGCGTGTGGCTACTACGCTTGTGCGAGCATCTATGGGTTGGATTCAGTCATGAAAAAGTTAGATTTTAAACATATTTTAACAATGTTTGAACTTTAACAGTAGATGTGTTTAGACTGAGCCTGTCTGTCTGTCTGGGTTTTTCTTCTTCAGGTGTCTTGAGTGGCTTCTAAACAATTTGATGACCCATCAAAATGCTGACTTGATGAAAGAACTTGGGTACGCGTTCTGGAGACCCTTTGTGTAAAAGCGTGTCTATTCTTAAATGTATTTATTTACCGCAGTCCAGACAAACCTTCATTTGAGATCAGGCTCCCATAGTGTCTGGAAACGTCCACTGTCGGATTTTGCTGTTTTTGGAGGTCTGAAAAGTAATAATAGTTTTAAGATTAATATTTTTTATAGGTTCCTTTCAGGACATTCAAGGTCACCGCACAAAATCAGAGACATAACATTACAAGTCAAGAGAGAAAGTATATTAAAACGGGAGACTTGAGCGGAATAAAGGTTACAAAAAGAGTTAAAATAGTGGCTAGGCAGTCACAAAGAGAAGGCTAGTTGAAAAAGATGAGTCTTGAGGAAGAATTTAAACGAGCTCAGCCAGTCAGCGTACTGAAAAAGAGAGTCTAGATTACGGTAACATAATATTTTCAGACTTCATCTATTGGTTCATTATCTGCCCTTCAGTCTGTATCCAGTATCCTTTGTTTCTGTCCACTTATTTGTCCATCCACCCTTTTGTCTGTCCACCTATCTGTTTGTTCTTCTGTTTCTGCATCCCTGCATCCATCTATCTCTCTTCGTTATTCTGTCCATCCACCCATTTGCCTCTTCCTCTGTCCATCCATCCATTATCTAACCATTATCTTCTATTAATCTGTTTGTTTGTCCATTATCCACCCATCCTTCATATATGTATAAATTCTTAAAAGTAACAGAGATCTGGAATTTTTTAATTTGAAAGACTTAAAATTCAACATGTTAAATGTTTAGGAACACTAGATTCATTTCTTTGATATATATATATATATATATATATATATATATATATATATATATATATATATATATATATATATATATATATATATATATATATATTTATTTTTTTTTTTTTTTTTTTTTTTTTTTTTAGACAAAGTATTAAGATCTATCTTTATTTTCCCTATGTGTGTGTCTGCTGGGTAACTGCAGGGCTGAAGTGATGGAGCTGCTCATCCAGTCCTCAGATCTATTTGTCATGCAGGTAGAGATGGACGTATACACTGCTCTGAAGAAGGTAAGATAGAAATGTTCATATCCTGCACGCCCATGCTGTCTATTTTAACATGAGCCTAATTTAACCCGTCTCTTTATAACTTGGTTTCGGTGCAGTGGATGTTTCTGCAGCTCAATCCTTCGTGGGACGGACCAATCAAGCAGCTTCTTGCTGATGCTGACGCTTGGCTTTGCAAACGCAGGACAGGTGATGTCTGCTGCGTCTTCTCGGACTTTAGCTGCATATTGCGTCGCTGCTTCTTACCCCAAACTCTCGTTTTGTTTATCGTGAAACATTGACGCGCAGACCTGTGTGAAAAGGAGCCGTTCTTAAACACAGAGGAAGGGGTGCCGTTTCGCTCGGTCTTCAGGCTTGTACGTCTCCAGTACATCATTAACGATCTGGCATCCGCACGCATCCTGGAGCGAGACAATATTCTGCCCCCTGGTGAGGACGTTTACGTCATAAATGCTCCAATGTCCTACTTAGACGATATTCGGATGGTTTGAATTCTCTCTGGTAATGATTTGTGTCCATGATTCCTGTTATAGAGTGGCTAACGGCGATGTACAAAAACCAGTGGTTCGCTATGCTCCGGACAGAATTTGACAATGATAATGGGTGAGACCCTGACTATAAACTACGGTCATGAGTTTTGGGAAAGTGAAAACCTTTCGCAACGTAGACGTTGCACGCTGCTTTGAAACTAACGCTGTCTTACTGTGTTTAGACCTCAGGAGTCTAACAAAGACGAGTTTGAGCAGAACAGCATGAGGTGTGGCAGGAAGCTGAGTAAAGATGGAGATGTGAGTTTGTAACCATTAATGTTACGATTATCTTTGTTTTTGGACTATCTATGTATTTATTTCTGTCACTTCTGCACAGAGAAATAACCCACTCTTTCTCTGTCTCAGTACTGCTGGCGGTGGACAGGCTTCAACTTTGGGTTTGACCTGTTGGTCACTTACACAAACCGCTTTATAGTCTTTAAAAGGAATACACTCAGTCAGCCATGTGGGGGCGCTGTGAGTCTACAAGCACGGAGGCATCTGGCTTACAGGTGAGAAACTCAGTCTACTTACTTTACTGAATCATCCTAACATTTGCACCGCTCGTTACTACCTTGGCTGCAAAATATGAATATCCAGTTAAAGTGTTTTTTGATTAAACATAAAGTACAAATGACCACGATTGTCGTCTGTAAGCAGATGGTTTACAGAAGATTACAACCCAGGGAGTAATAGAACTGATTTCAACTTAGAATTTAAAAGTAGGCCTCATTAGGCGATTATACGGCGGTTCGTAGTCATCATCTAGAGCTGTACATTTGGTCTTGGTTTAAAACGAGCAAAACTTCCTGGTCTAAAAGTCGTCTTAAAATGTTCTGCAAACGATGTAAAAATGTCAGAAAGATACAAAACCCAAAGACCGTATTAGAAACTCATTTCATCCTATTTTCAGCTGTGATGCTGCGGTAATATAATAATATAATAATTTAGATTAAGTAGTTGTGTATTTATTTACCAGTTATGATGCCTGATACTTTAGTTACTGATATTAGAAGTAAACGTGTGCATATGTAAGTATGATCTTAAGGTTACATTGTACAAAACCCAGCTTTAAAAAAGAAAGTGATGGATAAAACCATCCACATTTGACTGTTTGAGATATAGCAATTATTTGATTTTGATCTATTTTTGTCCAGAGGCGAAAAAATTAATCAATCTGTGAATTATCCCTTTAATACACAAATGGGAACACATCCTCTGCATAGGTGGAATATGGAGACAGTGAAATACAACAAAGTAAATGGTTTGTTTGCGAATGTCTAGAATATTCTAAAAGACTTACTGAACAGTCTTGAATTTGAAATCTGGAAAAATAAGACATGTGGAAAAGCTTTGTTCTAAACAATGGAACAACGTATTAAATTCCAGCTGGAAACCAGGGGTCCGTTCTTCGTACGTCGCTAACTCGGTTAGCTGGATTTGATTGTTGACGATTTGGCATGATCTTGGATCGTTTGGTTCTTCGAAACTCTTTCCGGACTTGCTGTCATAGCAACATGTGCGCAAACTTTTTCCCCATGTTCTAGTGGGTCCCGTGGAGGCTCTGACATAAAACAACAAAGTAAATATGAAATTATTAAAATGCAAAAATACATACTGTAGAAAGTGATAGAAACATCTACCATGGACAGCACGTATGCATGTAATTTGTATGCTATTTTTTGCCAGCCCTCTCTCCTGGCTTTAGCAGACTTTGAGGTGTTCCCTGTTGTTTTAATTAATGACTCAAATTCAGCATAACCTTCCATTAAAAGCTCTTGTTCTGATTGGGAGAAAAACTGTGGGCGTTCTTTGGCCATGCTGAACAGCCAATAGCAGCGTTGCTGATAATTGTTTCTACTATCGATACATTTCCGCTTTTAAACAAACGCATGAACGCGCAGGTTTCTCAGATAACTCAATCCAGTGATACTAATCATAAACAGCAGGTGTGTTCGAAGAACCCAATTAGCCGGATCATGATTAGCCCGATGAAATCATCTCGGATGTCTCATTTGATCTCGGATGTTTTAAGCAACGTACGAAGAACGGACCCCAGTTGTTTTCATTGTATATCTGCTTATACTATCATTCCCCTGCTTTTACAGGCATAACTTAAACTTTTTTTTTTCTTTGGGTGAAGGTTACGTCTGGCCTCCTTTGATAGCCGAGGGAAGCTGGTCTGCAGCCGATCCACGGGTTACCAGCTCCTCACCCTGGAGAAGGACCAGGTCAGAGAGCTCTGCCAGGCCGCAGGTGTTGCCGTCTCAATCTGCAGATGCGTCTAATAATCGTCTTTTCCCTTCGACCCTGCAGGAGTACGTGGTGATGAACCTGGACAGCCGCCTGTTATCATTCCCCCTGTATGTGTGCTGTAACTTCCTGTATACGTCGCCTCATTCAGACCACCGTCCAGATTCCTCGGAGCCAGAGAGCGCCGCCCGCGCCGCGTCCTGATATCTGTCCAACCAGCATTTAGCTGCTACCATTCCTGTGGCGACAAGGAGTCGTTCACCCAAAGACTATGTGCTGCAAGGCACCAGAGCATTGGACTCCTCTTGCACACACGGACTGCATGCTTGTAGCTTTGTGGAGTTTGGGGGCGTTTGTTGCATCCATACGGGCAGTATTTTGGCACATTTTGAGTTTTTTCACAGACGGCAAACCGTTCAGAAGGGATTAGACCACCTTTTTGTTGTCAATGAGCTTCATCATCTTCCTTTGCCATGAATCGTCTGCATTGTGTGCTGGACCACTATATAGAGTTTAAGAACCTCAGGTTATGGTGACGGAGATATGTTAAGAGTTTTTTTTTTTTAGTTATGTTTAATACCGTTTTTTAATTTAAAGGTTTGGATTTAACCATTGGAAAAAATAACAGGGACAACGTGAGAAGGCATCAACGCACGTTTTAAACAGGATCGTCATATATCAGTCACTCCTCAGGCCATCTCATTGTCTTCATAGTGATGGTCCAGATTTACTCTGGCAAACATAAATTCTGCTTTTATTAAAATATAAATCCAAATTTTATAGAAAGATTATAGAATCTGCTTCACGTGTGACATTAGGCAGCCAGCGTAAAGAAAACCGTTCAATATGAAGACGATGAGGATAAAAAGATGCTTCCGAAGGAGATTTTTTTTCTATTATAACACTTTTTAAAACTCTAGGTTGTGTCTTTGTTTAGTTTTCCAACAGAGCAGCTTCCCGTCTACGCCTCAGATTTATGGAAGCATCATTAAGTCCAGACAGATTTCTTTCCAATCTCTTCTGTGGCAGATCGTTGAGATTGTACTCGTGTCCGATCTTTGATTCCATCTTCACGAGGTTCTGTTTTGTTTTTTTGTTTTTCCCTGAAACTACGCTTTTTATTTCCACAGGTTTCCTGCAGTGTTGGGTTCCTGCACTCTCACTAAATGTTCAGTCAGGCCCCTGATGAGGGAGTTACGACTGTTTTGAGTTACTCGAGTTAAAATCTTCTCCGCTCATGGAAACATGTAGCTGAGCTTTTACCTAAATCTGTGCATTTACCTTTTCTGTCTGCTTTCTTTCAGGTAATCTGTTCACTTCCTGTTTGGATATGTTGTAAACTTGTCGTTACCTCCAAAACGTTTTGAGAAGCTGGTGGATTCTCAGTTGTAAATGAGATGTATTTTTAACTCCTCTGCATCTCTGACAAACTTGTCTGTACAGCCGTCCTCATGTTAAAAAAAGAAAAAAAAAAGTTAAACTTGTTTCTATTTGGGTTTTATTTTATTTTTATGGATGTTTTATGTTTTGCAAAAGAAATCTCTTCACTGCCAATAAAACTGGCCTTTTATACGGGCTGTGGTGCTATAACACAATCTGACTTTGTTTATACTAAAAGTCTTTTATGGCAGGTACTCAGACGTGTGTTTATGAGTGAAGTAGTAAAGATATCAGTATAGTGTGATGACTTTTCTTGTATAACTTAATCGTTTCCAGTTAAAAGGTTGGACATGTCGAAGTTTTTACCAGGTTTTGTATGAATAATTTTCAAAGCAAGTCATGAAACCGTTTACATACACTCGAGTTGACAAACTATTTAAGAAAGGCAACCCTAACATTTTAGTTTTATATCTACACACATTTCTTCTCAATGAGCTTCTGTTCACTTTTTATTGTTTTTGCAATTAAGTATTATGAGGTGAGAAATAAAAAAACAGGAAATTCCTAAATTAAGAAAATCTATGGACTAACTGAGAGCAAGCCAATCAATGCGACACTAAAAAAAAAATAGGACAAATTCATTGTTCTAGTTTCAAACCAATATAAAAGCACTAAAATCACTTTCTTTAAACAAGAAATATCTTTCAAATATAACTGCATTTTCCTAACTTACCTGCTGTAATATTAACATAAATTGCCGTGCAAAACCTTATCTTTGTTCTTCCTCTCACCCAAAGACATCGGGACATATGGATCAGCATCACCTGTAAAGGTAAGCAGGTACAATGGATGGTTTGTGTTATTTTGACCATTTGGGGGCAATCAAACCGCACATAGAGCACTGAACTTCCAGTCCCGGCAGTCAATCATTAATCATGTGCTTAACTTCTTAATGTTGGACCCATGCATAACACCTTTTTAGATAAGCCAACATTTATTGTAAGATAACAATGAATACAGCTTTACAGATTAATTTGACTTTACCATCAGTAGCATCCAGCAAGTTGGGTCATACAAATATTGGGGTCATTTGGGAAAAAAAAACTAAAGAACATTTTATTTTGCACTACGAAAAAAAAAAAAAATAAACACTAACCCTTGTTCATTACCTGTTTGTCAGTTTTAGCCTTGATATTTTAGCCTTATATGTAACGTGAACTGACGTGGCCAAAGAGAAATTTTGCCACGGTGACAATAAAATACTCCCTCTTTTATGATTGTCTAAATTATGAGGAAGTCAAAATGAAAATTTGAAAAAGTATATCAATTATAAAGCCCTAAAGTCAGCCCATGCCACCAGGGATTAGCGCACCATGGCCCCCACCCCCGCCTGCCACCCAACTTGCACTACACCAGATCCTGATGTTCCTAGCTGCAGGTGGGTGGGCCCACAGAGGCGGCGTCCTGTAGCTTCTTCAGGCTGACCCCGGCCAAGCCCCTGGGGCCACGGCTCGGCCACCAGGAGCTCAGGATCCCTCAGAATGAACTGGAGGATGTCACTGGGGAGGGGGGAGATCTGGGTTTCCCTCCTGGATCTGTTGCCCCCGCGACCCGATCTCAGAGAAGTGGAAGATAAAGGACAAGTATATCAAGAATAAAGCCAATCATCTGACAATCATGACCTTTATAAATGAGTTTAGAACAGGATTTGTGAAGAAAAGGGGTTCCTCTTTCAGCATTTAAACATCCCGTGGACTTAGCTTTCCCCACGTAAACCAAACCTCAGAAAGAACAGCGATATCAGCGCTCAAACCTTTCCCAAAAATGCCATTTACACTTTATTCCTAATATTTTGACTTTAATCATGACACAGAAATATTTTCTCTCTCTCACCATGTTGACTTTATTCTTTAAACCAAATTTCTACGTTTTTTCTAAACTAAAAAGAAAGAAAAAAAAAAAAAACACAATTTTGTCCTCCAGGTGACCCAATACCTCCTTCTACCTCCTGTAACTTTTTATTTAGGTGAATAATCAGCTAGTTTTCATCGTTTTCCTTTTTATATCATCTCATAGTCAAATGCTGTACTATTCTGAGTTTAATTTCTTCACCACCAACCTCATCTATTCTGTACCTCTTTATACCTCTGGGATGAAGGTCAGACAGGTAGCACAATTAAACAGGTTCTAGATTTGAATTCTAACAGATTAGGTTTAACATTGGCTTCATTCATGTTTTTGACACCAAGTTTCCTCACCGTTGTCATATTTTATAAAAATTAGAATGTTCCAATTGTTTTTAAAAGCTCCAAAAAGAAAAGCTGCTCATTGCTTAGATTTTTACTGTAGTTCTCATTCATACATATAAACAGATCTGAACACTGGAGGTAGACACAATCACAGAAAAAGAGGACTAAAAACGGCGGGCGTATCCGGACCTAGGAGGAGCTGCGTAGAAAATCCTTCACACGAGGTACAAATGATGGAGCATTGCTCTATTTAAGATAAAACTGATTCAAAGAAATCTACCATGACTGTGTTGTTTAAACATCGTAACATGACACTGGAGTTCTTTTTTTATTCAGATGAGTCACTAACTTGAAGCTCGGGCAACAAATCTCACAATAACCATCGGTCTTTGGACCGCCCTTTTCCCGTCGTTTATGGTTCTCGCCCTGAAATCCCCGTCTACCGAGTCCAGACTAGTCGCTCCTCACTGCTGTATAGAGTCCAGGTTCTCCTTGAGTCTCCGGGTCATGCTGGGGACCAGGTTAATGTGGTCGTCCACACAGCTGCCCACGCAGCGGTCCATGAGCGACCGCACGGCCGGCTCCTTTGAGCCGGAGTCGAACAGATCCTTCGCCTTGTCGTTGCAGTGCATCGTGCATCGGGTCAGGCGGTCCTGAGGAAGACAAAAACCGAAGAGTTTTCTTCAGCAACTTGAAAACATTTAAGCAGCTGTAAGAATTTCACTCTTGAGATCATATAAACTAAACAGCAGCAACAAAACTCAACACAGCGCAAGCTAGTTCAAACTAAGTTCATTTTGGAAAGACAGATATTGTAATCTTAAAGAAAAAAAAAGATGTTCGTTTTGTGGCAAAACAGCTTTTATTTCTAAGCAAAACATACTGTAAACAATTTTTAAAGACTAATTTAAACAGAGTGATAACAGCTGGTTTTATTCTTATTCCAGTAATACTTTACAGATGAAAAATCCCCTTTGTTGAAAAATCTGCATCTTCTCAAAACATTTTGGACACTAATATATTTAGCAGATTAATTTCTAGTTATACAAATCCAGGTTTCATGCACCTCATTTTCGGAATGTGTTTTTAACAATTAGATTAAACTCTAAATACATTTTATGCTGTTTATATTTGTGTTTTTTGTACAGCACTTAGGTCTCTGTGTGTTTAAAGGGCTTTATTTATAAAGTTAGATTGGATAAATTCATACATTTCATTTTTGTTAATTACATTGTCAATTACGTTATATACTGTTGCAGGAAATGCTATTTGTCATCGCACATGACTCAACAGTAAATTCACACTTTTTTAAGTTGCACAACATGTGCAAAAGCAACTACAGCAAAGAACTGCATGGATGCAATATTTGGTAGACTAATATATTTTATAATCACCCCACTGTTACTAGCCCATCATACGTTATAATCACCTTAATGTTATTGGTTACTTGCACACTATTATCAGAATATCTAAATGCACATTTCTGTAAATGAAACCTTCAATCTTAATTACACAAAAGCGCCTTATTACCTCATTATTACTAGTTCATACAAACTTTTGATTCTTCATCTTTTTAATTTTTTAATCTTTTGAATGCTCTAATGAGAAAGAGAAAAAACACTGTAATCCTTGTTCATTGCCTGTTTGTCTTTTTTATGTGTACTCTTAGCCAGAGTGGCCGCAAGGAAATTTCACCACGACAATAAAGAATCTTTGAATATTTCAAGGGAGACTTGTTCATGCTCTGCGTGTCATGACTAAAACTGATATATTTAATAAGATCCTGAAGAAGTGTTGAGGAGATGACAGGATAAAGAATAAAAGTGGGTTAAAATGTGGTTTTATTTCCACGGGTACCATCCAAATGTTAAATTACCACATTGAATTCAATGGTTATCAAATATCATGCTGTGTTAATGGAAATTAACCGTGATGAGAGGCACCTAACTGACTAGCCCTCTAAATAAGAAAACAAAAATCTCTCTGCTTATTGGCTCTTTTGCCTCCAACTGTATATGATTTATGAAGCTCCAACATCTGGAAGGATTTCTGTCCCGTAGATGCAGATTTTACATGAATAAAATGTCTAAAACTACGACTTTTATGTTAGAGCAGGACGATATAAGGAAAACATGGTTGATTGCAATCAAACCACATTTCTTCAACTCATTTTGTCTCCCTCGTTATCAGGATGTTCCCACCCGCCTCGGTGGGGCTTAGTGTCTCTGTCAGGAAATTCTATATGAAGTGTGGGGATCAAGGGATGATCCATTCAAGAGGCTGGAAAAATATTATTGGGATATAAAGCGTGAATCTTCGAAGATTCAGATTTTACAGTAATGGCGTCAGACTGATTAACTCACACCAGTCTAACATATAGAGCTTCCAACATCCAATAACAAAGGTTGAGGCTTAAAGGTATGGACAAAGATACAGGCTTAAAGGCAAGGCAGACAAATTGTTTAAACCCAAAGGGATATTGGCCTATGTGATATTCTGACTTTGAAGGGATAAGAGGAACATTTTCATTAATCTGGCATTTAGCAAACATGAATTCCGTTGATTAATCCTAACTCACCTAAAAAAACAAAAAGGACTAGTTCTGATCTAATGGCCAATCATGAGGAAAAAGTGAGTATTTTTATCCAGTACGTGTTTCTGGTTTCAATTGTTTCTGAATGTGCTGTAGATCTGAGGGATAAATAGATATTTTATAAGGGGACTTTAACACGGTTGTTGTTCCACCTGCACTGTATTACTGGTACAGACCCTTGAATTACTACTAACAAAGGTATGCTGCGTGTAACCTTCATCATTACATCCTCCTCTATAAATCTGTGGTTGTAGAAGTGAAGGTGCTGATCAGTGTTTGATTTTTTTTAATTTATTTATTTAAGAAGGTCAGTAAGGGGTTGAGGTCCTCACCTGAAACTTTTCCAGCTCTGAGGTGACCAGTCCCTGAGCCTGGGCCAGAGGAGTGTGACACCTCTCGATGCACTGATGGACCTGGGACATGGAGTCAGAGGGGCGATCGCAGCATTCTGCGCTGCATCTGAACATGCGTCCCTGCAGCACAAGACACCGGCGTGTCAGGAGGCCATGTTGGTCAACAAAAGCACCATGTCGGCGGAAGAAAGGCTTACCTGCATCTTCCGGATGTGGTCCCTCTCCAGACCTTGGACCATGTCTTCGACCACCTTCTGCACGCGTGTCTGATGTGCCTCTGCCATCTCTGCGGACCCCCCTCTGCTCCTTTAAAAACACTCAGAACACGCTTTTCACTCAAACCAGACCGGAAGTCCGACTGCGGCGCACACGTTTCTTCACAATTTGGTAACAACTAAGGTCACCTCCACTCACGCATGGTCCAAGATTAGAGATGATGATGATTGGGTCATTTCCGCCTTTCTTCCGTTTCTTAGGCTGAGAATGACAATTTCCGCCTGCTTCCTGAAACATTTGAAAATAAAAGCCGACACCTCGTCCGAATGGCGTTTTGCAAAACGAAATATACAGACCACTAATATGCATCTAACAATGAAAAACTTTAGGCCGCGATTAAGGGTCTAAACTAATTTGGTTTTTTTAAGTGAACTCCTGGGTAGTATTGTAGTATTAAATGTGTCTAACTTGTTTGATAAACCTACGTAACTGGTGACTGGCTTCGAAAATAACCGAATAATAAGTAAATATGGTTAAGTAAAGTAAATATGGTTAAGTAACGTTATTATTGTTGTAGTAGTTCATCTGTGGTAAACTACGCAAGGGCCTTTATTGTGAAGGTCAAAACCCGGAAGTCGGTCTCACGCTGGGAGCAACGTTCATGGTTCCCCCGTCGTGACTCAATCGTCTAAACTGGTTCAGTTAGTTACTTCACTTTCTGCTTTTACTAACAGTTTGTTTCTGATTTTCAAGCGTTTAGTGGCGACTTCAGCGCTCTTTAATGTTTTCCTTTAAGTGTACATTTGTAAAAGCTGCTTGCGAATTGACACTTCTGTGGTGACTTTTGAAATTGTGAGTATCAGTGAACATGACTTTAGAAAGCCATTGGTGCGCTTTTCTCTGCGCGGTTTGACAATAAATTCAGTTTTAAGCAGAGATCAGAGTGCTTCACGCTGCCGTTTAATGGATATCTGTAAGTCCGGGAGTGAACTTTGACCCTAAGTAGAAGTTAATAATGGTTCATGTTTTTTTTTTCTTCTTCTTCTTCCTTAATGCCCAGATGCTTCAGGGTGCGGAGCTGTAGACGCCCACGATGACTTTACGTACGCTGTCACTGCGAGCCCTGCTGCTCCTGGGACTATGGCACTCTGGGAGGAGAAGTTTGGCCTCAGGTCCACAGCTGCAGGAGCAGCCCAAGAAGATAGGCAAGTAGACCCTAAGCTGTGATAAACACAAAGGAGTCCCTGCAACAAACAGTGCTTCTGATCAGCCATACTTGGAGGGATAAAAGTGAATATTCAGATCAAACACTGCATTCAGTAAAATAATTTACTAAACCATTGCACCTTATGTGCAGGTCCACATAATTTGGTAAAAATAAACTATCTATCTATCTATCTATCTCTATATATATATATATATATATATATATATATATATATATATATATACACACACATGATGTGGATTTTGCGACTTTTAAGAGTTTAGATAAAATGCAGCTGTTCTGTGGTGTGTTTCATAAAAGCTGAGTAATCTGGGGGTCGAAAGGAGGAAGACTCCATGGAAGATTGACGATTTTGCACAATCCAGAATGTGGACCTTTTGTTCACCGCAAAACTTTTGCACACATTTTTCCTCTTCTGCCTCTGCTCCTTTTTCTAGCTGTGATAGGAGCAGGCATCGGTGGAACTGCTGCGGCGTATTACCTGAGGGAGGAGTTTGGACCTGTCGTCAAGATCGATGTGTTTGAGTCGGGGACGGTTGGAGGGCGACTGGCGACGGTGAAGATGGGGGATTATGAGTACGAGACCGGCGGCTCTGTGATCCATCCTCTGAATCTACACATGAAGCAGTTCATTGACGCCTTGGGTAGGCTCAGCACAAACGTCGCTTGTTTGACAGATAATCAGAGTAAAAAGTCTATTCTAAGACTGGAAACCCTTCGATGCGTTCCTGCCACCAGGTATTCCTCAGAGAAAAGAAGTCCCCTCTAAAATGGCGATCTTTGATGGGAAAGAGCTCGTGTTTGAAGAAAGCGATTGGTTCCTCGTTAACTTCTTCAGGATGCTCTGGCGATATGGATTCAGCTTCATTCGCATGCAGATGTGGGTGGAGAGTGTTCTGGACAAATTCATGAGGTGAGAATTCAAATGTCACCGATCTTGTGTGTGACGCTTCAGCATTGGGCCACAAAGTGTTGCAGGGGATCTGATGCTGCTGTAAATCCTGTTGTTGACAGGATCTACCAGTACCAGCAGTACGGTTACTCGTTCTCCAGCGTGGACAGGCTCTTGCATGCCATGGGAGGCGACGGCTTCCTCACCCTGATAAATCAAACTCTGGAGGAGGCCATGATGGGGGAAGGGTTTTCACAGGTCTTCCTCAACGACATGGTGGCACCCATTACTCCGATCTTTGATTCCATCTTCACGAGGTTCTGTTTTGTTTTTTTGTTTTTCCCTGAAACTACGCTTTTTATTTCCACAGGTTTCCTGCAGTGTTGGGTTCCTGCACTCTCACTAAATGTTCAGTCAGGCCCCTGATGAGGGAGTTACGACTGTTTTGAGTTACTCGAGTTAAAATCTTCTCCGCTCATGGAAACATGTAGCTGAGCTTTTACCTAAATCTGTGCATTTACCTTTTCTGTCTGCTTTCTTTCAGGTAATCTGTTCACTTCCTGTTTGGATATGTTGTAAACTTGTCGTTACCTCCAAAACGTTTTGAGAAGCTGGTGGATTCTCAGTTGTAAATGAGATGTATTTTTAACTCCTCTGCATCTCTGACAAACTTGTCTGTACAGCCGTCCTCATGTTAAAAAAAGAAAAAAAAAAGTTAAACTTGTTTCTATTTGGGTTTTATTTTATTTTTATGGATGTTTTATGTTTTGCAAAAGAAATCTCTTCACTGCCAATAAAACTGGCCTTTTATACGGGCTGTGGTGCTATAACACAATCTGACTTTGTTTATACTAAAAGTCTTTTATGGCAGGTACTCAGACGTGTGTTTATGAGTGAAGTAGTAAAGATATCAGTATAGTGTGATGACTTTTCTTGTATAACTTAATCGTTTCCAGTTAAAAGGTTGGACATGTCGAAGTTTTTACCAGGTTTTGTATGAATAATTTTCAAAGCAAGTCATGAAACCGTTTACATACACTCGAGTTGACAAACTATTTAAGAAAGGCAACCCTAACATTTTAGTTTTATATCTACACACATTTCTTCTCAATGAGCTTCTGTTCACTTTTTATTGTTTTTGCAATTAAGTATTATGAGGTGAGAAATAAAAAAACAGGAAATTCCTAAATTAAGAAAATCTATGGACTAACTGAGAGCAAGCCAATCAATGCGACACTAAAAAAAAAATAGGACAAATTCATTGTTCTAGTTTCAAACCAATATAAAAGCACTAAAATCACTTTCTTTAAACAAGAAATATCTTTCAAATATAACTGCATTTTCCTAACTTACCTGCTGTAATATTAACATAAATTGCCGTGCAAAACCTTATCTTTGTTCTTCCTCTCACCCAAAGACATCGGGACATATGGATCAGCATCACCTGTAAAGGTAAGCAGGTACAATGGATGGTTTGTGTTATTTTGACCATTTGGGGGCAATCAAACCGCACATAGAGCACTGAACTTCCAGTCCCGGCAGTCAATCATTAATCATGTGCTTAACTTCTTAATGTTGGACCCATGCATAACACCTTTTTAGATAAGCCAACATTTATTGTAAGATAACAATGAATACAGCTTTACAGATTAATTTGACTTTACCATCAGTAGCATCCAGCAAGTTGGGTCATACAAATATTGGGGTCATTTGGGAAAAAAAAACTAAAGAACATTTTATTTTGCACTACGAAAAAAAAAAAAAATAAACACTAACCCTTGTTCATTACCTGTTTGTCAGTTTTAGCCTTGATATTTTAGCCTTATATGTAACGTGAACTGACGTGGCCAAAGAGAAATTTTGCCACGGTGACAATAAAATACTCCCTCTTTTATGATTGTCTAAATTATGAGGAAGTCAAAATGAAAATTTGAAAAAGTATATCAATTATAAAGCCCTAAAGTCAGCCCATGCCACCAGGGATTAGCGCACCATGGCCCCCACCCCCGCCTGCCACCCAACTTGCACTACACCAGATCCTGATGTTCCTAGCTGCAGGTGGGTGGGCCCACAGAGGCGGCGTCCTGTAGCTTCTTCAGGCTGACCCCGGCCAAGCCCCTGGGGCCACGGCTCGGCCACCAGGAGCTCAGGATCCCTCAGAATGAACTGGAGGATGTCACTGGGGAGGGGGGAGATCTGGGTTTCCCTCCTGGATCTGTTGCCCCCGCGACCCGATCTCAGAGAAGTGGAAGATAAAGGACAAGTATATCAAGAATAAAGCCAATCATCTGACAATCATGACCTTTATAAATGAGTTTAGAACAGGATTTGTGAAGAAAAGGGGTTCCTCTTTCAGCATTTAAACATCCCGTGGACTTAGCTTTCCCCACGTAAACCAAACCTCAGAAAGAACAGCGATATCAGCGCTCAAACCTTTCCCAAAAATGCCATTTACACTTTATTCCTAATATTTTGACTTTAATCATGACACAGAAATATTTTCTCTCTCTCACCATGTTGACTTTATTCTTTAAACCAAATTTCTACGTTTTTTCTAAACTAAAAAGAAAGAAAAAAAAAAAAAACACAATTTTGTCCTCCAGGTGACCCAATACCTCCTTCTACCTCCTGTAACTTTTTATTTAGGTGAATAATCAGCTAGTTTTCATCGTTTTCCTTTTTATATCATCTCATAGTCAAATGCTGTACTATTCTGAGTTTAATTTCTTCACCACCAACCTCATCTATTCTGTACCTCTTTATACCTCTGGGATGAAGGTCAGACAGGTAGCACAATTAAACAGGTTCTAGATTTGAATTCTAACAGATTAGGTTTAACATTGGCTTCATTCATGTTTTTGACACCAAGTTTCCTCACCGTTGTCATATTTTATAAAAATTAGAATGTTCCAATTGTTTTTAAAAGCTCCAAAAAGAAAAGCTGCTCATTGCTTAGATTTTTACTGTAGTTCTCATTCATACATATAAACAGATCTGAACACTGGAGGTAGACACAATCACAGAAAAAGAGGACTAAAAACGGCGGGCGTATCCGGACCTAGGAGGAGCTGCGTAGAAAATCCTTCACACGAGGTACAAATGATGGAGCATTGCTCTATTTAAGATAAAACTGATTCAAAGAAATCTACCATGACTGTGTTGTTTAAACATCGTAACATGACACTGGAGTTCTTTTTTTATTCAGATGAGTCACTAACTTGAAGCTCGGGCAACAAATCTCACAATAACCATCGGTCTTTGGACCGCCCTTTTCCCGTCGTTTATGGTTCTCGCCCTGAAATCCCCGTCTACCGAGTCCAGACTAGTCGCTCCTCACTGCTGTATAGAGTCCAGGTTCTCCTTGAGTCTCCGGGTCATGCTGGGGACCAGGTTAATGTGGTCGTCCACACAGCTGCCCACGCAGCGGTCCATGAGCGACCGCACGGCCGGCTCCTTTGAGCCGGAGTCGAACAGATCCTTCGCCTTGTCGTTGCAGTGCATCGTGCATCGGGTCAGGCGGTCCTGAGGAAGACAAAAACCGAAGAGTTTTCTTCAGCAACTTGAAAACATTTAAGCAGCTGTAAGAATTTCACTCTTGAGATCATATAAACTAAACAGCAGCAACAAAACTCAACACAGCGCAAGCTAGTTCAAACTAAGTTCATTTTGGAAAGACAGATATTGTAATCTTAAAGAAAAAAAAAGATGTTCGTTTTGTGGCAAAACAGCTTTTATTTCTAAGCAAAACATACTGTAAACAATTTTTAAAGACTAATTTAAACAGAGTGATAACAGCTGGTTTTATTCTTATTCCAGTAATACTTTACAGATGAAAAATCCCCTTTGTTGAAAAATCTGCATCTTCTCAAAACATTTTGGACACTAATATATTTAGCAGATTAATTTCTAGTTATACAAATCCAGGTTTCATGCACCTCATTTTCGGAATGTGTTTTTAACAATTAGATTAAACTCTAAATACATTTTATGCTGTTTATATTTGTGTTTTTTGTACAGCACTTAGGTCTCTGTGTGTTTAAAGGGCTTTATTTATAAAGTTAGATTGGATAAATTCATACATTTCATTTTTGTTAATTACATTGTCAATTACGTTATATACTGTTGCAGGAAATGCTATTTGTCATCGCACATGACTCAACAGTAAATTCACACTTTTTTAAGTTGCACAACATGTGCAAAAGCAACTACAGCAAAGAACTGCATGGATGCAATATTTGGTAGACTAATATATTTTATAATCACCCCACTGTTACTAGCCCATCATACGTTATAATCACCTTAATGTTATTGGTTACTTGCACACTATTATCAGAATATCTAAATGCACATTTCTGTAAATGAAACCTTCAATCTTAATTACACAAAAGCGCCTTATTACCTCATTATTACTAGTTCATACAAACTTTTGATTCTTCATCTTTTTAATTTTTTAATCTTTTGAATGCTCTAATGAGAAAGAGAAAAAACACTGTAATCCTTGTTCATTGCCTGTTTGTCTTTTTTATGTGTACTCTTAGCCAGAGTGGCCGCAAGGAAATTTCACCACGACAATAAAGAATCTTTGAATATTTCAAGGGAGACTTGTTCATGCTCTGCGTGTCATGACTAAAACTGATATATTTAATAAGATCCTGAAGAAGTGTTGAGGAGATGACAGGATAAAGAATAAAAGTGGGTTAAAATGTGGTTTTATTTCCACGGGTACCATCCAAATGTTAAATTACCACATTGAATTCAATGGTTATCAAATATCATGCTGTGTTAATGGAAATTAACCGTGATGAGAGGCACCTAACTGACTAGCCCTCTAAATAAGAAAACAAAAATCTCTCTGCTTATTGGCTCTTTTGCCTCCAACTGTATATGATTTATGAAGCTCCAACATCTGGAAGGATTTCTGTCCCGTAGATGCAGATTTTACATGAATAAAATGTCTAAAACTACGACTTTTATGTTAGAGCAGGACGATATAAGGAAAACATGGTTGATTGCAATCAAACCACATTTCTTCAACTCATTTTGTCTCCCTCGTTATCAGGATGTTCCCACCCGCCTCGGTGGGGCTTAGTGTCTCTGTCAGGAAATTCTATATGAAGTGTGGGGATCAAGGGATGATCCATTCAAGAGGCTGGAAAAATATTATTGGGATATAAAGCGTGAATCTTCGAAGATTCAGATTTTACAGTAATGGCGTCAGACTGATTAACTCACACCAGTCTAACATATAGAGCTTCCAACATCCAATAACAAAGGTTGAGGCTTAAAGGTATGGACAAAGATACAGGCTTAAAGGCAAGGCAGACAAATTGTTTAAACCCAAAGGGATATTGGCCTATGTGATATTCTGACTTTGAAGGGATAAGAGGAACATTTTCATTAATCTGGCATTTAGCAAACATGAATTCCGTTGATTAATCCTAACTCACCTAAAAAAACAAAAAGGACTAGTTCTGATCTAATGGCCAATCATGAGGAAAAAGTGAGTATTTTTATCCAGTACGTGTTTCTGGTTTCAATTGTTTCTGAATGTGCTGTAGATCTGAGGGATAAATAGATATTTTATAAGGGGACTTTAACACGGTTGTTGTTCCACCTGCACTGTATTACTGGTACAGACCCTTGAATTACTACTAACAAAGGTATGCTGCGTGTAACCTTCATCATTACATCCTCCTCTATAAATCTGTGGTTGTAGAAGTGAAGGTGCTGATCAGTGTTTGATTTTTTTTAATTTATTTATTTAAGAAGGTCAGTAAGGGGTTGAGGTCCTCACCTGAAACTTTTCCAGCTCTGAGGTGACCAGTCCCTGAGCCTGGGCCAGAGGAGTGTGACACCTCTCGATGCACTGATGGACCTGGGACATGGAGTCAGAGGGGCGATCGCAGCATTCTGCGCTGCATCTGAACATGCGTCCCTGCAGCACAAGACACCGGCGTGTCAGGAGGCCATGTTGGTCAACAAAAGCACCATGTCGGCGGAAGAAAGGCTTACCTGCATCTTCCGGATGTGGTCCCTCTCCAGACCTTGGACCATGTCTTCGACCACCTTCTGCACGCGTGTCTGATGTGCCTCTGCCATCTCTGCGGACCCCCCTCTGCTCCTTTAAAAACACTCAGAACACGCTTTTCACTCAAACCAGACCGGAAGTCCGACTGCGGCGCACACGTTTCTTCACAATTTGGTAACAACTAAGGTCACCTCCACTCACGCATGGTCCAAGATTAGAGATGATGATGATTGGGTCATTTCCGCCTTTCTTCCGTTTCTTAGGCTGAGAATGACAATTTCCGCCTGCTTCCTGAAACATTTGAAAATAAAAGCCGACACCTCGTCCGAATGGCGTTTTGCAAAACGAAATATACAGACCACTAATATGCATCTAACAATGAAAAACTTTAGGCCGCGATTAAGGGTCTAAACTAATTTGGTTTTTTTAAGTGAACTCCTGGGTAGTATTGTAGTATTAAATGTGTCTAACTTGTTTGATAAACCTACGTAACTGGTGACTGGCTTCGAAAATAACCGAATAATAAGTAAATATGGTTAAGTAAAGTAAATATGGTTAAGTAACGTTATTATTGTTGTAGTAGTTCATCTGTGGTAAACTACGCAAGGGCCTTTATTGTGAAGGTCAAAACCCGGAAGTCGGTCTCACGCTGGGAGCAACGTTCATGGTTCCCCCGTCGTGACTCAATCGTCTAAACTGGTTCAGTTAGTTACTTCACTTTCTGCTTTTACTAACAGTTTGTTTCTGATTTTCAAGCGTTTAGTGGCGACTTCAGCGCTCTTTAATGTTTTCCTTTAAGTGTACATTTGTAAAAGCTGCTTGCGAATTGACACTTCTGTGGTGACTTTTGAAATTGTGAGTATCAGTGAACATGACTTTAGAAAGCCATTGGTGCGCTTTTCTCTGCGCGGTTTGACAATAAATTCAGTTTTAAGCAGAGATCAGAGTGCTTCACGCTGCCGTTTAATGGATATCTGTAAGTCCGGGAGTGAACTTTGACCCTAAGTAGAAGTTAATAATGGTTCATGTTTTTTTTTTCTTCTTCTTCTTCCTTAATGCCCAGATGCTTCAGGGTGCGGAGCTGTAGACGCCCACGATGACTTTACGTACGCTGTCACTGCGAGCCCTGCTGCTCCTGGGACTATGGCACTCTGGGAGGAGAAGTTTGGCCTCAGGTCCACAGCTGCAGGAGCAGCCCAAGAAGATAGGCAAGTAGACCCTAAGCTGTGATAAACACAAAGGAGTCCCTGCAACAAACAGTGCTTCTGATCAGCCATACTTGGAGGGATAAAAGTGAATATTCAGATCAAACACTGCATTCAGTAAAATAATTTACTAAACCATTGCACCTTATGTGCAGGTCCACATAATTTGGTAAAAATAAACTATCTATCTATCTATCTATCTCTATATATATATATATATATATATATATATATATATATATATATATACACACACATGATGTGGATTTTGCGACTTTTAAGAGTTTAGATAAAATGCAGCTGTTCTGTGGTGTGTTTCATAAAAGCTGAGTAATCTGGGGGTCGAAAGGAGGAAGACTCCATGGAAGATTGACGATTTTGCACAATCCAGAATGTGGACCTTTTGTTCACCGCAAAACTTTTGCACACATTTTTCCTCTTCTGCCTCTGCTCCTTTTTCTAGCTGTGATAGGAGCAGGCATCGGTGGAACTGCTGCGGCGTATTACCTGAGGGAGGAGTTTGGACCTGTCGTCAAGATCGATGTGTTTGAGTCGGGGACGGTTGGAGGGCGACTGGCGACGGTGAAGATGGGGGATTATGAGTACGAGACCGGCGGCTCTGTGATCCATCCTCTGAATCTACACATGAAGCAGTTCATTGACGCCTTGGGTAGGCTCAGCACAAACGTCGCTTGTTTGACAGATAATCAGAGTAAAAAGTCTATTCTAAGACTGGAAACCCTTCGATGCGTTCCTGCCACCAGGTATTCCTCAGAGAAAAGAAGTCCCCTCTAAAATGGCGATCTTTGATGGGAAAGAGCTCGTGTTTGAAGAAAGCGATTGGTTCCTCGTTAACTTCTTCAGGATGCTCTGGCGATATGGATTCAGCTTCATTCGCATGCAGATGTGGGTGGAGAGTGTTCTGGACAAATTCATGAGGTGAGAATTCAAATGTCACCGATCTTGTGTGTGACGCTTCAGCATTGGGCCACAAAGTGTTGCAGGGGATCTGATGCTGCTGTAAATCCTGTTGTTGACAGGATCTACCAGTACCAGCAGTACGGTTACTCGTTCTCCAGCGTGGACAGGCTCTTGCATGCCATGGGAGGCGACGGCTTCCTCACCCTGATAAATCAAACTCTGGAGGAGGCCATGATGGGGGAAGGGTTTTCACAGGTCTTCCTCAACGACATGGTGGCACCCATTACTCGCGTGAACTACGGGCAAAGCGTCCGCATCAATGGCTTTGTGGGTATGTTTTCCAAAAATGCAGTGCCTCGATAAAGTGTTCACGCCTCCCTTGCAGTCTTGTCACATTACAACCACAAGCTTTGATGTATTGTATTGATTAATACTGGGCCATCCTAACACATGGAAATGCAATTTTTAGATGAGTCCCCGGCCCAACACACCTGATTTTAATCTCAACATGCCATCAAGTTTCACAAAGTCCTGCTCATTACTTTGATATTTAAATAGCTGTTTTTAAAGCAGAGACTCCTTTACATTTGACTGGAGACCAGAGTTTGAGACTTGTGCTCCTAGCATGCTGTTGCAGATATGGCCGCATGTTTAGGGTCTTTGTCCTGCTGGGAGTCTAGGATTACCCGGTGTAAAGCTCCATCCATCCTACCATCAACTCTGATCTTTTTTTTTACCTGTCTCTGCCGAAGAAAAGCATCCCCACCCATTTTAAGGGTGGTTTTAATTTTCCTCCATAGCCTTTGCACGTAGACCTAAAAGTTAGTTTGGTTTCATCTTTCCAGACCACTTTCTGCTGCATGTTTGCTCTGTTTTCTACTTTGCTAATGGCAAATTACTAAACATACCTATTATGTACCTATTATGGCTTTCTTCTTACCTCTCACCAAAGAATGCCAGATTTCTGAACTGCACAAAAAAACTCATTATCTCGCTGACGGAAGTGGCGGAGAGCTGTAGATGTCTTCCAGATTAACACGGAAATGTAATGTTTTAGGGGCGGTGTCGTTGGCTGGGGCGGATTCAGGCCTTTGGGCGGTGGATGGCGGCAACAAGAAAGTGTGCTCTGGGCTCCTCTACCACAGCAAAAGTGATCTTATCCCCGCCAAAGTGACCTCCATTTCAGTGAAAGCTCGGCCATCAAAGAGAGGTAACTTCTGCTGCATTTAGGAGAAAACCAGACTTTTTCCTCCGCTAAAGGTTTTTCTACCCAAGTTCCCTCCGCTCTCTGTTTTCAGGTAACACCGTCAGCTACTATGAAGTTAACTACGTCGGAGAATCCGGCGCGGCGCACTCTTTGTACGACATCGTTGTCATAGCGACACCACTTCATCAGGGAAAGTCTGACATCACGTTCTCAGGGTTCTCCCCTCCCATCCCAACTCACTACCCGGGTCTCTACCACCGCACGGTGAGCACTTTGGTGCACGGCACCCTGAACGTGTCCTACCTGGGGACCGCTGAGCCGGCCTCGGAGTTCACCGTGTCCGACATCCTCACCACGGACTCGAAGGTCTGCGCCATCAACAGCCTGAGCTCTCTGGACCCGGTGCACATCCCTGACGGCTACAAGCGACCCCCCGCCAGCCATCCCAAGGTCTGGAAGGTGTTCTCCTCAGAATCACTGACCAAGGAGGAGCTGCAACGTATGTTCCTCTCCTACGACTCTGTGTCCGAGACCCCTTGGCTCGCTTACCCGTCTTACCGTCCGCCGCACCGGAGGACCCCTCCGTTCGTCCTGCACAACCGGCTGTACTACCTCAACGCAGTGGAGTGGGCAGCCAGCGCCATGGAGATGAGCGCCATCTCGGCCCGGAACGTGGCGCTGCTGGCTCATCACCGCTGGCACGAACATGTCGACAAGATCGACCAGGAGGACCTGCACACGCGACTGAGAGGAGAACTCTGAAAAGGAACTAAGAACAATCGAAACAAGCAACCAGGTGTATGATTTCATCCAGAAGCAGATTACTGATTTTGATGGAAAACGAACCATAACAGAAACCACTGTTCTTTTTTTTTTTAACCCTTAAAAATAGTTAAAACACTGTGAAACAAGCTGCACTAAAGTGTAGATCCTGACGCTTCCCTCTTTCCTTATGAGTCGGTCGGTCTGTATTGCCCCATCTCCAACACGTCAGCTTGTTTTTTTATTACTCTTCAGCTACATTTTTCTGACTAGACGCTTAATTTACTGATCAGTTTACATGTCTTCTGTTAACTTCCACTCCCTTTCTTAGCAGTATTTGTAGATTTCAAAACCTCCTACTTCAAGACAAAGTGCATAATTCAGCTTTAGACATTTGATTGTGCCTTAATTATGTCAGAGTCGGGGTATTAAATAGGCTATAAATTGTCTTTTGGTCCCTTTTGAGATTTTTGTCTTAAAAGCTCAAGCACAAGGACCAACCTGCTTTTTGTGCTTGACATTTCTGTTTTTTCTTTGTTTTTAGGATACCGGGGGAGTAATTTAAAAGTTTCGCAACTATGATTTAATTGTCAGAACTCGTGTTGTAAATGATACTTGACTTGTACTCTACTTACATGTTCCTCTTTGGTACTTTGGGATACAAATTGTAGTTGAAAAGTTACTCATTAGGCACTTTTGGAAGATATTCTCCAAGATTTTGAAAGTGGCACTTTAACTGTGTTTCAGTTTTACACATTGGTTTCATGATAAATTTAATATTAAATCATACTGAAAACGCCCATACAACACTGTACATTTAAAAGATGTTTACAGTCATAATAAAGTCTTCTTTGTCTTCAACTTTTGTTTCTCTGGAGACTTCTCTTTGTGTTAGCCGATTAATTAGAAATCTGTTGGTGAAATTTTCCAACACAATTGTTTTATTTTGGATTTTGTTTTTACATACTTGCTTAAATTAGAGCTTTACTTGTTTTCTAGTGTCGCTCTTAAGTGGAGGGCATTTTGAAATGGTTTCCTTATGTCTTCATTGAGTAGGGAAGAAGAAAGATAAAAATGTTAACCATTTCCAAATTATGCAAGAGCAATAACGCATTGAAAATTCAACCATTTTGAAAAAATGAAGGTAAATTCAGGTTTTATGCTGGGGGAAAAAAGCATTCTGGACAAAAACCTTTATGCTTTGAAGTTTATTTGTGTCTATTTCTGGAATAGAGCTATTGACAGAGCTCAGGTCTACTGGTGGTTCCCGGAGTCTCTGAAAGTAGAATGGGAGGCAGATCTGTTAGTGGTCAGGCTCCTCTCCTGTGGAACCAACTCCCAGTTTTGGTCCGTGAGGCAGACACCCTGTCTACTTTTAATACTAGGCTTATAACTTTGCTTTTTGATAAAGTTTATAGTTAGAGTGGCTTAGATTATCCTGAGCTATCTGTAGTTATGCTG
Organism: Fundulus diaphanus; assembly: GCA_037039145.1. NCBI lineage: Eukaryota > Metazoa > Chordata > Actinopteri > Cyprinodontiformes > Fundulidae > Fundulus > Fundulus diaphanus. Next base: position 16,991,436 of record CM073141.1, on the reverse strand, counting down.
CTATAACTGCTTGTGTTGCTATAAATTCAGGCTGCTGAAGGACATCAAGACCCATTTCCCTCACTCTGCTACATTCTCCTACTACTCTCCGATTTTACTATTAACTAAACTATTGCTGCCATTACATCTATCATTTATTTTTCTTCCCTTAGAAAGTACCCTTACTCTGTTTTTGTCTGGCTTGCAATTGAGCTATTGCAGCTAGTTATTCAGTGTTTTGTTTTATTTTTTCATGGAAAGTACCCATGGTACAGTGCTTCTGTATTAAGCTTTGTCTCTTGCCTGGACAAAGCTGTTGAATGAGCTCTCGCTGCCTTAAATTATGAAATCTCTTCATATTCCCATATGAAGTAGCTCTTGTTCAGTGCCACCATGTCTTGCTGTCTTTTTTTCGGAAACAATGTTGGCTAAGCTATAACCACCTTAAACTTAATGTAATCTCAGGGTTTCTATCTCACAAAAAGTACTCCTCACTCAGAGCCTCTATGTAACAAGGTCTCTGTCCTGAAGGAGCGATTGCTAACATCTCTTGTTTTCCAATATAAAGTACACCCCTCCACTCACGTTTTGTTCCTGCCCTGTTTCTGTCCTCTCAACCCCCAGTGACTTGCAGCAGATGGCTGCTCATACCTTTCCTGGTATCTGTTTGAGGTTTCTTCCTGTGAAATGGGAGTACTTTCTTTCCAGCGTCACCAGAAGCTTGCTCATGAGGGAGGATTGGTGGAAAATCAACAACTTGACTCAGTTTACTGGATTTCTTTTGATAACGTCTTACCAGCTGGCCTTTCACTATCAACTTTTACTGTAATAATTTGCATTACGCAAAACTATACACTGTACCAGGATCTAAATTGGATTCATGTGATAAACTGAATTAATTGGAACTTAATTTGGACCAAATTGATTTCAATGTAGTTAAACATGAATTGGACCTGCTTCTCTTTGAAAGATTCTTTTGAAGAAGCTTTGCTGTACATGGATGGGATATAAATAATCTCTAATAAATTGATTAGACAATTAATGTTTTTCCAAAGCAAAGGAGGCCTGAAAAATGGACATAATTAAAAAAACACTCAGTAAAATATTTCAAAATAGTTTAGAATGTAAATTACTCTTTTAAAATAGAACTCTCAGAAGATAACAAAACTCAAGTCCAATTCAAGCCCATCTTTTTATAGAAGTGGGACACAAAAAGATCCAGAAACATTGCAGCTTTATAAGGACTAGAAACCTTTGAAGCTGGACTGAAACAAATGAGGAAAAATTCCAATATTTAAATAAATAAATATTTAGTCCTATAATTGCAGATACATGAAAATAATTTAATGTGACAAATTCTTAGTCACACATTTCAGGAAGTTGAACTTAAATATATTCATTACAAAAATATCAGCCTTCTGAAAAGTATATTAATTTCTCTGCACTCAGTACTCGGTTGGGCCTCCTCTTGAATGAATTACTGCATCAGTGCAGCGTGGTATAGAGGCGATCAGCCTGTGTAGGTAAAATGGAAGCCCAGAGTACTTTAATAGATGCCTTCAGGTCATCTGCTTTGTTTGGTCTGGAGTCTCTCATCTTCCTAGATTTTCTCTGGGGCGAAGATCAGGAGAGTTTGCTGGCCAGTCAAGAACAGGAACACCATGGTCACTGGACCAGCTTTCAATATCTTTGGCTGTGTAGGCAGGTGCCAGGTCCTGCTGGAAACCAAAATCAGCATCTCCACACAGCTTGTCTGCAGAAGGAAGCATGAAGGCTCTAGAATTTCCTAGTAGATGGCTGCATTGATTGTGGACTTCAGAAAACGCAGTGGACCAACACCAATCGATGGCATGGCACCCCCATCCATCACTGACTGTGGAAACTTCACGCTGGAACTCAAGCAATATGGACTCTGGGCGCCTCCACTCTTCCTCCAGACTCTGGGACCTTGATTTCCAAATGAAATGCAGGGTTATTATCCTCTGAAAACAAGACTTTGGACAACAGTCCAGTTCCTTTTCTCTTTAGCCCTGGTAAGATGCTCTTATCTTTGTTTGAGTATGGATTTGTCTTTGCATAGTGGCTTTCGCTTCAGTCCACTCCCCAAATTGTTGAATGGATTTTGCTTGACCATCCACCCAAGGCTGCAGTTATCCATGTTGCTGATGCACCATTTCCTACCACACTTTTTTCTTACACCAAACCTTTGATGAATGTGTTTGGATACAGCAATCAACAACTAGCTTCTTTAGAAATGACCTTTTGTGGTTTGTCCTCCTTGTGGAGGGTGTCAGTGACTGTCCTGTGGACAACTGTCCAGTCAGCAGTCTTTGTCATGATTGTGTAGTCTGCTGACACAAACTGAGAGACCGTTTAACTAAAGCATAGGTATCAAACTCCAGTCCTTTAGAGCTGGTGTCCTGCTGATTTTAGATGCACCTCTGCTTGATCACACCTGAATTAGACGATTAGCTCACAAGCATAACGCTGAAGAACTTCTCTAAAGGTTCTAGAAGGGTCCCCAGAATAGAGCCTGCCTTCTTTATTAGCTTGTTGAGCTTCTTTAAATCCAGGGTTCTGTGATACACTTATTAAAAATGAGCGTAACCCTGAAGGACCAAAGCCTCCTCGGGAAGTACAGTCTGCTCTGTCCTTTCTTGGAGACAGCTTCACACTTGCATCTCCAGTCCAGTTTGCCTTCTAGATGAACAACGATGTATTTATACTCCTCCACCTCTTCTCCCAGTATGGTTATGGTGTTGGTACTATTCCTGTTCCTCCTGAAATCTACAATCATCTAGTTTGTTTAATCCACATTCAGATTGAGATAATTGTTTCCACACCATGTCACAAAGTGGTCCACCAGCTCCCTCTACTCAGCTTCCTGTCCATCTCTGATGCATCCAACGACTGCAGAGTCATCTGAGTATTTCTGCAGATGATAGGAGTCTGTCTTGTTCTAGAAGTCTGGGGTGTAAAGACTGAAAGGGAATGGTGCGAGTACAGTCCCCTGTGGTGCACCTGTGCTGCTGACTTACCTGGTTAGACACACAACCCTTCAGTCTTACAAACTGTGCTCTGTTTGTCAGGTTGTCTCTGTTCAAGGTGCTTGTTGAGGCCTCCACCTGAATGTTCTGGAGTTTCTGACAAGGTAAATCAGGCTGAATTGTCTTAAATACACTGGAGAAATAAAAGAACATGATCCTCAGTGCTGCCTGCCTTGTCTAAATGACAGCGGGTTTGTTGAAGCAGGTGTATGATGGCGTCTTCAACTCCAACTCCACAGCGATAAGCAGGAGAGTCAATGGGAGTCTCTCTAGGACCTTCATGATGTGGGATGTCAGGGCAACAGGCCTAAAGTGGTTGAGGACTGATGGTGAGTTTTTTTGTTTTTTTTGGTACTGGATCAATGCAGGTCTTCCACAACGCCAGAACCTTCTCCTTGGCCAAACTAAGGTTGAAGAGGTGCTGTAGAGTCCCAGAGAGCTGCTATGCACAAGCATCCAGGACCCTGTGGCAGACACCATCTGGACCTGCAGCCTTATTCCAATCTCTCCAGCTGCCTCTTCGCCTGACTCCTAGAGAGAGAAAAGTGGAAGGAGGATGCAAAGGGAGCAGCACCATCTTCTGCTGAGAACAAACATGCAGAAGCAGAAGGGTCCCATGGCTGAGGCGGAAGATAAAAGTTTTGTGTCAAAGGAGGGTGTGATGATTGCTTGGTTGTGGGCAGGAGAGAAGGATGCTGACCTTGTTCCTGAACTGGACCTGTTGAATGTGTTCAGCTCATTGACTCTGTCCAGACTTCCATCTGTCTGATCCTCCTTCTGCTTGAAGCCTGTGATCTTCATCCCTGACCTCACGTCTCTTATATTGTACCGCTGGAGCTCAGTCTCCAGGGTTTATTATTAGTGAAGCTTCTCACTGTTCTGGTGGGGATGAGGTTTTCCACACAGACGTTTATGGAGTCAGTCACACACTCAGTCACGGCTTTAGGGATGTAATGAATCTATCTAATGCATAAGTTTTACGTCAAAAAGTGAGTGACAAAAAATAATGCACTTTTCATGAAATTCAAATTTATTTTTAGATTTACTTGTATTTATGGTAAAAAAGAAACGATCATCCATAATCAAGATGAAGAAAATAATCCTACAATCCAGTTTTTTGTCATTAAAGTTTAAACTCTGCTATGGTTCTTATGAGGTAGATAATGTTTTTGGTTTATCCCTTTTATCATTTTACACTAAAGTATCCTACTCGTTTTGAAAATAAATACCCTTTCATCCCAGTAATAACATCTCCATCTCTGATGATCAGTGAGATAAATTGGGGAATTGTTGGATGGACTAACATTGTGACCCATCCTTCATGAGCCAAGTGTGCTCTGTGAAGTCACCATTTCTATACGACAAAGCAAACAAACATTGTTTTCTGCTCTGATGCATGGAGTTCCTTTTTTTCCTTTTCATCACACTTCCCAAATAAAGACCCATGTGACCCCCCAGAGCCAACAAAGGGTTGCTTTGACAAAAGGAATAAGGATACGTCTGTTTGTTGATGCACCACCAAGCTGTCCTCTCAGGTGGGGAGGGACAATGGTACCAGAGCCAGCCTGTCAATGCAAAACATGTGATTTGGCTGAAGATTTATATAAGAGGCCCAAGCAAGCCAGTTCAGATATCCCGAGTCCTGCACAAACCAGACCAGCAGCCAAGATGAGATTTCTGGTGCCGCTATTTGTCGTCCTTGCCGTGGCAGCTTTTCACTCTGGTAAGAGTCAGAAATCTTTTGGAAAAACACAAAAACGTTTAAAGTTGAGAGTTTGGTTCTTAATAACGGAGACATGTTTTGTGTTTTACAATAAAATTAAGTAAAATCAAAGGTTGTAAACCATCAGAGGCTTGTCTAATTTTGGCTTGTTAAACTTTCTGTAGCGAGGCACTGATGAGGATTTTCCCAGCTTTGACTAATTTCGGGTTTTCCTTTAGGTCTGAGCTTCTCAATTCAGTTTTTTTAAGTATTATATCACATAAAAGAAAAATGTATGTGCTTTAGGTTCTTTGATGAAGGTAGTCTGAATCCAATAGTGAGGGAATACCAGATGCTTCAGATTTCCACATCAAAGCATGAATACTGAACCTGTGTTTTTAAAAAGTGCATCAAAGAACATGCTGTTGGTAGTAGTTCCTAGTTTTGATGCATGCAATCTATATCAGAATTATTTGAGGGGAAAGGGGGAATTTTTCATTATGTGACATGCTGACTGCTTATCAAAGGGAACTCAGCCAATTCTGATCTTTAATATTTTACATATTTATTGTGACTTGCAGCCCTCTCAGCATCCCTGGAATCTGCAGAGAAAGAGGAAGAAGTTACCCAGTATGGTAAGTAGAGTAGATGTTTATTCATGTAAACAGTGCTGGTGGACAATGTTACCGGCTGATAGAAAGTGCTATAACCATAATTTTTCTGTGCAGATGGGCTGACCCAGCTGCAGAAAATAGGTAAAATAACAGCGGCAACTGCACACAACAAAATTATTTGTTTTTCAGAATAACAATTTAAAAGGATTTCAAATGTCTGGAGTGCACCCTAAATTGTTTATATATTCAAATCTGATTTTGGTATTTTTAATGTGTTTTTGCCCCAATTTTAACCTCTTGATCCTATTCTAATTTATATGGCTGTGATCCCTCAGACCAGATGGAGTTTGAAGCTGTTCAAAAAGCTAAAGCAGCTGAGATGAACGGTACATTTAAATCTTAATGCAAAACGAAAACAACAAAAAAGTTGTGGATTTGAAGAAATTTAATTGGTTTTCAACTTTTTGTGCCAAGTTACGGAGGATCAGAGTGATGAAACTCGCTACCTTGGTAAGATTTAAACAAGAAATCATGATTAATCCCACAAATAAAGCTTATCCCTTGGTAATGCTGCCTTTTAACTTCACAGAGGCTGTTAAAGATGGATCTGGTAAGCTCTAGCCCATCACAAAGTGATTCATACTCGCCCAAATATGCTAAAGTCTCCTTTTTAAATGTTTTTGTAACAGTAGAGGAGCACGGTGAAGGTGAAAGTGAAAGCACAGGTTCGTTGATAACATATCAAAATGCTTCTATGTAATCTTGCTTTAACCTCTGGGATCCTTTGGCACACACAAAACACTCTTAAAGATTATATAGAAATCTCATAGATCCACATTTGTTTTCTATCTTTTTTATGCCATTAACTTTAGTCCTCACCATGCTAAACATTACTCTATTGTCCCAATTTTAACCCTCTTAAATACCAGTTTAATGTTTATACAAACCTGAGAGTCTCAGAGATTAACAGCGACATTGATCTTGATCAAAGTGTATTTTTTGTGCAGAGCAATTTGTAAATAAATTGCTCATCATTGGAATATTGCCTTTAAAATATTATGTAGCATTTTTTCTATTGAATTTCATGAATGCCAGGACTTAAACTGTTTTTTCAGAAAAAACATTTTTTTTTCCCATCCCATACATGAAAGTGAAATAAATAAAACTGCATTTTTAGGGGATTTAAATCCAAAGAAATGAAAATACAAAAGAATCAAGTTATTTTGATTTAAAAAAAAATGCGTGTTTAAAAGGGAGTCAATATCAAAAAATGCCGAAGGGACACACATTGCTCTATTTAGGCATTTGAAAGACTGGATATCTATGCAATTTTCAATAAAGGGCCAAAGTTACCCAAAACTGAAATTGAAGGGTAAGAAATAAAGGGACCCAGGAGTGCTAACTGCGTTTTAACTTTAACTATACCACTTTTCTCCAGCAAAGGGAGCAGCAAACTCCAATGGCGCTGTACAAGAAGGTGAGGCAGGTTTATAGCTGAGCCTCTAGGTGGCAGCAAAGCACAGCTTTAAAAAAAAAAAATAGAGGTAGTAATGGCGACAAGGCGCATGTTTAGTCTGAACAGCTGCATTTATTTCCTCCAGAGTCCGAGTCTGGGTCCTCTGAGGACACGGAGGGTAAGTGTGTGTTAAAAAAAAGCAAAATAAAGTTAATTTCATCTCCTGTGATAGAGCGTTTCTTCCTATCTTTTTACAGGAAGGCAGAGGAGAAATGAAAAAAAAGATACATTTAGCAAAAAAATGCAAACCCTCTTTGGAGAACACAAGGAGACCGTGACAGAGAGCAGTTTGGGTACGTAAAAAACATTTAATCCATCCCTTATGAGATCAACTATCTGCTTTAAATTGTGTTTTTTCTCCCTCTCCAGATGAAGCCAGTCAGGAGTCAACCCCGCATCAAGGTGAAAACCTCAGCAGTATTTTTTTCTTTGTGTAATATTGAACAAATAAGGCATAAGCATCCATAACTGCTGGGATCTAGTTAAATAAACTCAGATCATAGTGTTTAACATTCTTTGAGGCCGACCCAGAACTACCTGCAGGGGCGAGATGTGGGGAAATGTTTGGACCGAAGCAGTCAAGTCTAAATTGTTGGTTATACAATAAACCAGAGAGAAAACAGGTCCGGTCACAGCCGGTCTGGGCTTCCCTTTTAAAATAGTCTCAAACCTATTGGTTGTGTGGGGATAAACTCAATAAAAACTTTGACCACTTTAGGCTGCACACCCAGAAAAAAAAAATGTTTTAAAAAGGTAATTATGTCACCATGGTTAGGAGTGCTTTGGCCTCAAAAATGTTTATTTTGACACGGTTTGTAGTGTGCGAGTAAATCTGGGACAAGAATCCAGGACACTCAGAGGCATCCGTCCCCAGGTACTTACTGTGCTTGATTTATAGTTTTTATCTGCCTCTGGCTATTTTAGGAACAAGGAAAGCGCTGTCCCGGCTCTGAGTAAAGTTGAGAATAAATTCATTTAGGGTTTACTTTTGGTAATAATAGTCATTGGTTGGAAATGTTCTGCAGCAAACCCACTGGTAGGGAACATTGCAGACCTAAACTCGCCGCTTCGGTGAGAAACATTGCTGCAGTCATAACTCATCTCGCCCCTCGGGAGTCACGAGACATAAAAATGCTAGGAGGTGTGAGTCATTAACCCGAAGCCATGGAAAACCACTGCACTGTGATGTTTGTGAAGCTGGCGTAAAGGAATTCTGTCCGTCTGTCTCTGCCTCACAGACGCATGAGCAAAGAAATCCCTGCAACATGTGGGTCCCGGTGCCGAGTCATCGCCACGCCTGAGGTTGCGCCCAGCTTTCCACCAATAAAAAAGGGACAACCAAGAATCCCACCTGTCTGAACACCCATGCGTCCTTTGTTTTCTGTCACAAGCCAAAAACAGACAAACAAGCTTTACTCACAGTTCTAAAAATCAAGCTTTCCAACAAGAGTCATTTTACGGTTTTTATTTCAGTTTTTCCATCCACAAACGTGGAGCAGAGGATGTGCATTTAAAAATCAAAAATAATCTTTGGTACCTAAAATAAAAATAATAAGGCAACTACAGCATCTATAGGTCAGAAATGGATTTAGTCAGTCATGTGACCACATGCAACACTGCAACCTTGCCCCCGTTCTAAACAGAAATGGACACCTATCACATCAGTTCACTTCCAGTTTTAAAGGTATCTGCCTCGTTTAAAACACTTGTGTATAGTTAAATAACCTGTCTCAGAAGGTGCAAAAATCACAGAAAAAAAAAAAAAAAAAACATACTGAAAGTAGCATTTACAAGGTGAGCTAGGAAATACAAGAATAAAGCAGGCCTAAAGCATTAACCATCAAGGATGATGCAGTCAAGTTTCAACAGGAGACTTAAGGTCTTGTTTGGGAATACATTATTAGCGCTGGTGGACATTCAGTTACATCTGAAACTGAGATGAAGTTTGGGTCGTTTCTGCACTTGGCATTAACTTTGAAGAGGCCGTCCAGTGTATAAATTACACTAAACAGTTGCAGTAGCGTCTGGATGAACGACTTTAACCAACTTCAGCTGACTTTGTACTTTTTTCTCTTAAAGAAAAAAAATTATGTCCAGGCTCAGGGCAAAAGTCTGATACAAAATATATGTATATATTAAAAAAAAAAAAGTGTTAAATACTCTGAGTGGAGAAGAGACCTACAGCAATGCATCTCGTTTTTAACCTAAAGTACAGCTTTTGCTTCTACGTTACTTTCAGCACATTTTGGGTTTTAAGTTACATGTGATAGGCTGATTACTGCATTTCCAATACTGTCCAAAAAACAAAAGACGGTTGTATGTACATCAATGAAAAAGTAAAAACAGTAAAAATGAAAAAGGATCAGATGATGCTTGAACAATTTACAGAATGAGATATGAACAATGTTTCCCCAACAGGAACAAATAGCAAAAGCTAAGTTGAATATGAACCACAGGCACATTAGAGTCCTTTTCAAGCTTTCTCCTTTCAATGCCGCTGGCTTGAGGTAAGCGACACATCTATAGCAGAAGGATGCCATAGATAAAGATGGCCATGATGGCGGCACTGATCAGGCCAGATATGGGCACGGTCACAAACCACGCCATAAAGATGTTTCTGAACAGATGCCAGTCCACCGCCTTCTTTGAACGCAGCCATCCCACCGCCACCACGGAGCCCACCTGGAAACAAAAGCAGTCCACCGTTAATTTGCACGCATCCTTGCACATGTGTTCCTACCACCAGCCTTTTCACATTGTTATAAAACTAAAAGTTATATGTATTCCATGCATCAAACAAATGTGTTTTTAAAAAAAATAAATGACAAAGAGTGATGTGCAACCTCTTAATCCAAATACAGCTGCAAAATATAGCTAAAAAGTAGCTCAGGGTCAGATTGAATAGAGTAATTTGTGAAAACAAATTAAAAGACTTCTAATTAGATTTAGGTCAGGACTTTGGCTGTGCATAAAAATCGATACAAAGATTAATATTGATGTTTTTCAAAAACGATTTAGTATGGATATTCTGGCTTTCAATATCGATATACCTCCCAGCCCCTAGGGGGCGCTATTACTATTCACAGCGGAAGTGTAATTTAGATGAATTTGCAGACTGGCTGACAGGATTTTAGAAGCGTTTTCGCCCCTAAAAATCAGACGTTCGGGCACATTTTTGGTTTCTGTGACACGTTAAATGCATTGAACCAAATGGACTTTATTTACCTGTTAATATATCAGTGTACAATAAATTTAACAAATATAATATGTGGCTGGTTTTGTTGATTGAATGACTGAGCATTAATTTCAAAGTAACAAATATCGATATTGGACTTAAATCAAGTCAAGCTGAGCTATATCGAGAATCGTATCGGCTCATCCTAGGTGATACCCAGCCCTAACTTTGACTAGGCCCTTCTAACACATGACTGATCCAAACCAGGGTTGGTCCACCAGAGCCACATAACACCACATTCATACATTTCTAATAACTCAAGTGCCTTAGAACATACAGTTAACAGTTTATATCAGAAATTGTAACGAGTTTGTAAAGTACCTTAAGGTGACATGCTGTAAATTGGTGCTATATAAATAAACTGAAATTAATTTCTTATTAACCGATTACTTGTAAATAAAAATTAATTCTTATTTACAGGAGCAGTTTCTTCAAGGATATCCTACATCCTTATGAGCCTTTTAATACCACAAGTATTAAAAGAATAACAATCAGTTACAAACCAGCCTTACCGTGACCTTCACTGTGACTCAATCTAGCAGAATTTGTTTTAAAACTGATGTGTAGATCTGAGTAGAAGAGGGGGATGAGGCTGCAAGTGTTTTTCCTTCTTGGGCAGGGTTGCTGCACCATCAAGTGACTATGACGTGTAATGAAGTGATATAACTTCCTGGTTTAACTGCTCCCCCTAGTGGACCCAACTGCAATAAAACAAATGGCTGAACGCTGGATAAAGAGGTCAGACACTGGAAGTTTTTTTATTTTAAAAACCCAGAGCTAACATGGAGAACCCCGACAGATGAGTGAAGTTGCTGCGAGCTGCACAGGACAGGAAAAAGAGCTGCGCCACTCCTGATCTAAACCACTCCCCTGCAGCACAGGTTGCAGGTTCAGGCTTGTCCCAGCAAGAAGTCCCCAGTTGTCACCAACAGATTGTTTTTCCTATTTTGCCCTGTAACTAGTGCCACCCATCAACGCCTATAACTCTGGCTAGTTTCCCTGTCCCTTCACAGTATGATGACGCACAGGGTAGGGATGAGCAATCATCAGTTACTGGGATTTTTTTATTTATTTATTTTTTACTAATTGCAACAATTTATTCAAATCTTAAGTGATATAATAAATTATGTCTAAACCCCAAAAATGTTGAGTATAGTTGGCATGTTCATTTTCTGTGTGACCCCTCAAAAAAAGATAAATTTTAAATATATGGATAGCAATTATCACCATTTGAAAAGACTAAATGCTGCTTTTGTGCCACTCTGCAACAAGTTTCACTACTTAATGCAACTAGTGTACCAAAGAAGCCAATTTGCACTGCAAAAACGGAATAAAGTAAAATGTTCTTAAAATGTGTGTATTTGTCCTTGATTTGAGCAGGTAAATAAGATGATTTGCCAGTGGAATAGGATTTTTGCACTTAAAATAGGAACAACTCATCTCCATCATCTTATTTCAAGTGCAGGATGTCTAATCTTATTTTAGGGGTCAAAATACTCATTTCCTTGGCAGATAATCTTATTTACCTGCTCAAATCAAGGACAAATACACTAACGTTAAGAACATTTTACTTATTTTTAGATCAGTTTTTGCAGTGCGATAATGGGTAAGCCCCTTTTCAGAACAGTAGTTTTGTTTATGAGGCTAAATCTGACCAGAGCATCTTTTTCCACGTTTGCTTTATAGCAAATATAATTTATGACAAACGTTAAAGTGGATTTATTTTGGCTTATTTCACAACACTTTCCAGATTTTCATCACCGTCAACATCACCATCATTAAATAAAAAATATTTTAAAAACCCACAAAATACATCCAGGTTTCATGGTTGTAAATTGATGTCTGAGGAGTACAAATGTGTCTGAAAGGAGCTGCATTACTCAGGTGAGACATGGACCTGGTAGCAGTGCGTTTAATTTGGACTGGAACCTGTTGAACAGCCTTGCTATGTTTCAGTCAAACTCATAGACCTCAGGATTTGACTGGCCTACCTTGCAGTGGGTGGTGGAGACAGGCAGACCAATGTTAGAAGCAACCACGACAGTCAGGGCTGAGGCCAGCTCGATGCTAAAGCCGCTGCATGGAGGAAAGACAAACAATCACGTCTTGCACATGGATGCGTCTGAGTGGGGCGCTAAATTAGTCATGCAGCAGTAATAGCCAGAGTGGATGTTGTTTTAAGCTCTTTTAGGAGCGGCGGTGGTGGTGTGGTGTCTGCGTCTTGTACCTTGAAGGGGTGATGGGAGTCAGGTCTTTGCCCATAGTCTGGATAACCCTGCGACCCCACACCCATAATCCAATGCAGATGCCCACGCCGCCGTACAGCAGAAGCCAAATGGGTGTAGGAGCGTTGGAGGTCACGCTGCCTGTTGTGTAAACCAGCCACAAAGCTACCAAAGGGCCGATGGCATTGCTACAGAGGGAAGAGGGAGGTCATTCACACGCTGGACCAAGAGTTAGGACGGTTAAAATGTCACCGGCAACCCGGCAGACAAACACGCGTCAGTCTGACGACAACATGGCCTCCTTACCTCACGTCGTTTCCACCATGAGCGAAAGATCCAAAGCAAGCTGTGAGGATCTGGAGGAACTGGAACAGGGTGGAGACTTCAGGCTTGTCCTCCTCATGCCTGTCATCCAGCGAGCTCTGGCTGCTGTCCGCATCCTCGTTTCTGATTTCTAGTGTCACGTCGCCTTCGCTTAGACCCTCGGGGGTCGTGTTCTCCGCTACGGCGTTGCAGTAGCTGGTGTAGCTGTCCATTCGCACGCGCTTCTTCTCCTGACCGCCAGAGCCCGGGACCTTGTCGCCGTCTTCACCAGCACCCGCCTCTCTGTGCCGGAAGTCGCCGTGCAAGCCGATGATCGCCATGGTGTAGGAGGTGTAGCTGTTGTTCCTGCGGATGGGCCGGTCGCCCAGCTCTCCCATGCAGTCGCCAACCTTGGCCAGGTGCAGCTTGTGCAGCAGGTCTTTGTAGAGTCCAGAGTCCTTGTGGACTGTGTGGTACTGGCTGTAACCGTTACTGGGAAGCTGTGCTGGCCTGTTGTTGAACTGGGCCTGGTTGTTCAAGTGGGCCTGACTGGGACCGTTTGCGGAGCCGTTGCTGTGCTGGTTGTTGAGCTTGACTTGGTCGTTATCCTCGTGTGTTTTTAGGGCTGCAGACAAAAAAAAGGACTTATTACTTAAAGTGCTACATATATTACACTCAAAACATTTTTAAAAGACATAAACACATTTTAAATGATAGACCAGAGAGTCCCCCCACCTCACTAAAAATAAAAAACAACAACACAGTACTCTAAACTGAATTATCCAGCATTTAAACACCAGACTGTTTTTCAGTGAATCAAAGCAACACAGAAGTGCTACCAGGTCACACTAACAACTCTTATAGTTGATAGAAGGAGGGAAGAATAGACATTTTCTGCATCAGTGACATGAATTTAGGGGCAGTAAAACAATCAAGACATCAGCAGATGAGGCTGAAAGGAGTACAGCAAAGTTTGTCTGAATTCAGATGTTTCACAACAGTCTTCTGCAAACCTCAGAAGTGAAGCAGAACATCTGCTGAGACTATAAAGGCAGAGACTGATGTTTTGGTGATGCAAGCAGCACCCAACTCCTTAATCATTTTGTTTTGTAAAATCTAGTTTACAGCTAGCGTTATTGCATTTTCACTTCAGCTGCTCTTCAAGAGAAATCTGACTCATCAAGCCAAACTAAAAGCATGCAACACATTTCTAGCCGGTCCAGCTCCAAATCGCTGCCGACGCGCTGCTTTGTTGCACCTACCACTTGTGTTGCAGTCGTCTGGGTCGTCACAGTCGCCGATGTTAAAAGCGACCCTGCGCTCCTTACTTTCCCCCTCTTCAGGCTCTCCGATGTCAAACGCCACCCTCCGCTCCTCGGGGGCAGCCTGGGGTTCAGAAGCGTTTTGACTGACAGCTGGTGCAGCGGGTGTGGACGTCTCCTTGGCCGCCTGTTTCAGGATAGGACAGTGGGCCTCTTTGAGCTCCTTCTTGTCCATCAGGGGGCTCTCAGAGGGGCTGGAAGACTTGATATCTCCTGGCAGGGGAGGAAATCAAGGTGAGCTTGTACAAGTACACCATCCACCGGAGGTCTCCAAACAGAGCCGGTGGTGTCATCCCGCCTAATCTGTGCGACGTCGTGCAATTACAGAGTCAAAGGACTATTGTCCCGTAAATGTAATGTTACCCGTGTTTGAAAGTCAGCCTCCGTGGATCAGATAAATGGCTTAAAAAGGAGCATATTTACATTACTGCCAAGAGGTTACCTAACCAGAGAACAGTAAACATGACCTGAGGCTCAGTGAGCATGTCATAGTTCAGAGAAAGAAGTTCTGCTTAATGTTTTTCTGCCAGACACACCTTACAGGAAGCGGCGTTACGCCGTTCTTAAGGTCACCGTTGCAGTCACCTCCCACATGTTCAGGCCTCAAGTCAACCTGTGCTTATTTTAGTGGACGAGCTAAAGACCAATTAGAGGATCACTTTGACCCAATTAACTGACCTGTGAGGTGGACGGGAGCTCATCCAGAAAGAAAGCGAGCTCAGATAAACCCAATGTTTCCATTAGACCTGCATGTTTTAAATAACTACTTTAAACCTTTTTGTGAGCTCTGTAGTGTCACACCTTTCAAAGTCATGCTACAATAAAAAGGTACAAACCAGTTTACAGAGGCATTAGGAGTCCTGTTTAACACTTAGAGGTCAACAAAATGTGCTGCCCTAATACCAGAACTGTTGATTCATGGAAGGGAGCGGGGGGGAGAAGATTTAATCCAGGATTAAGTCACATAAATGGGTGACAATACTGTCAGGTGACTTTTATCTGAGTGAATCCACTGTTAAAATATTTCCCTGAGCTCCATTTGGATTATGTAAGCTCCCGTTGTGATCAGATTGGGAGCTAAAATGAAAAATGTGCATCACCCAATTGTGCACTGGCCTCAAAAAACACCATAGAAGTTAAAAGGAACCTGGTGACTGCGATTTGTAAGCTAAGGCATCTGACCACACACACACACACACACACACACACACACACAAATAACAACATAACCAGGACTTACGTTCAATTTTCTTCTTGAGGCGAGGGCAGACAATAAACCACACCCCAATGGCAGTCAGCAGAGCACAGGCCAAAGAGATGAGCAGGATGCCCCACCAGGGGATTTTGTCTAATCCCAGCACTGATATATCACCAGGGTCCACACAAAGAAACACAAAAAAAGGCAAATAGAGAAAGAACATTTTATAAGACAAGGCAGCAGAGGCTACCTTTACTAAAAAGAATAAAACTGACCACTTGACTAAGCAAAATAATAGACAAACAGATTCAAAGGGGAAACATTTTATGGTCTTTTCTGCCCCCCCCCCCCCTCCCCTGTATTTGAACACTTGCATAACACCCAACAGGTGAAAGAGCACAAATGTCAACATGACCCCTCCTAAGAGCCCAGCCAACAAATGTACACGGACAATGAGTTCCTTAAAAAGGAAAGAAAAGTAGAAAAGGGAGGTGAGGGAAATCGTAAACGGCAGCTTTTCACCCTTGTAAGGGCAACGTCGTGCCAAGACTGCAGCAGAGCTGGTGCAGCACAGTTCAAGCAGCTTATTTGAATTTCCCAGTGGAGGCTGCCATCTTTGTCTAAGTAAGAGTTTGAGTCAGCAGTGATTCCTTTTGAGCAAGAGGTTAAAAAAAAAAAAACGAAATAAATTAAAACCCATCGACGGCTGATAGGGTGACCTTGGATGTGCGGTTGTAAGACTTGTTTTGGCAGTCTTAGATAAACAAGAGGAAATGAGGGCCAAGCATACGTGATAAGTGTGTCCGTTGCCATGTCCCTTTGAGGACAGAGTCCAGTGACAGCGCTCCCTCTCAGAGTCCTGCTGCAGCACAAGACTGCGGCGCACCAAGCTGTTTGCTTAGTTGCGCAATGGAAGCTCGCTCCCCTCGGGACGGGGAGAAGACGAAAAGACGGTTCGGCCGCGCTACTGGGAGGTGTGTCCGCTTTCATCCAAGGAGAAGAGCCCGGTACAATTAATGGGGAGGGAAAACAAAACAAAGGGGGGAGAGAACGTGTCTGCTATGCTGATTACCACCTCCGCATAAAGGGGATGAGCTTGTTTCAAAGCCATAACATATATGACACTTTGTAGGACAAGAAATTAACCACATGTCGTCTACCGGACCCCTCCCTGAAACCTCAGTATTCTGTGGCCTACATAGCACAAAGACATGGTCTGTTTTTTTCCCCTTCCCCCGGTACCATGTGTACAAGTTAACACCCCCTTCAATAACGGACGACCGCTAAAGCAGCCACTTTATGACTCACAGTGCCAGTAAAGTTGCTTTTCTTATTCTTACGGGCAACTACATCTAGCTCAGACGGAGCTTGTTTTAGTACTGGTGTCAGAGCATCATGGTCCACGGTGTGCAGCAATAACCAGTGGAGGGGTGCGTGTCAACTTTCAGGAAGTCGTGGATTCAACAACAGCTGAATCAAGAGTTTCTCACCGTTCTCCCAAAAGGTTTAGTCTTTTTAATGAAAAGCCAGAGAAGTGTCAGTGACCAGCTATTCTCAATCCTGTTCCCCAGGGCTCACAGTCCTTCGTGTGTCGGAGGCGCCTCTGCTCCCAACACACGCTTCAAGTGGTTGCTTCACTTCCTCAGCATGTCACAAGATCTTCTAGAAGTCTGTTAATCACTGTCATCCAAGTCTTGTGTGGTAACAGGGAGCTAAAACATACAGGACAGCGCCCGACACCCCCAGGGGGTTGAAAACTTTGTAACAAAAACACCATGCTGCCCCTGCTACCATCTTTTTGTGTCCAGCTGACTAGCGGTACATCTCATTTATCCTCTCTTACAGGGAGGAATTAAAAGGATTTGATGACCTCCACGCATAATTTGAATTTACTGGCCGTAGTTATGACATTTTTGTCATGATTGTTTTGTGTGAATCCCAGATTATCTTGGAATTTTAACTCAATATTGTGAGACTCATCATGCATGGGCAGCAAGACTACAGACTGTTTAACATCTATGGAGCTACTAATTGCAAGCTTGTTTGGACCAAAAAAAAAAAAAAAAGTCTTGAGATTTTATGTTATTCAAAGTATCTGATGTCTGAAACAGAACTAAGACTTTACTATCAATACTGATGTTTAAATGGCATTTACTTTAGTACTATGAATACATCCTTGCAAAGTAACGTGATCTGTGAAAACTAATCAGCCAAACTTTAGCGTCCTGGCACTTCTCCATTAGCCGACATAAGCTCTCCCTCACTTGGCCGTTTATAAAGCGAGCGCAGGACTATTCTGCACACAGCCCGCTTTCCATTCACCCCACTGTGCTAACATGTTGGTCCGGAGAGCCGAGTCTTGTTGCAGGACACGCTGTACTCTGCTCATTGCAGATACTGATGCGGCTGCTGCAGTGAGGCACACGGGATCAGCGAAAGTGAAGTGAGCAGAGTACAACGGATTCTATGGAGCAGATTATGGGATGGCAGGAATTTTAAAAGGTTTAAACTATCCATTTAGCTGTAATGCATGCTTATTCTGAAGATCTTCTCATGTTGCAACTGTGTTGTCTACAATAGTGTGTGTGTGTGTGTGTGTGGATATAACCACGGCTAGTAATCCTCACCTAATGTGATTAACACAAGGTGGGTTAAGATCTCCAAGTGAAGTCGCACCTTTTCATGCGAGGTACCCATTTACTGGTCCTCACGTATAGCGTGCTCCGATGCAAAGGGGCTCAGACAACTTTACGGAATCTGACTACGCCAGGTTATCTATAATCGGAAGGGAAAGTGATCTCCTCTGAATGCGCCGATGTGCATGCACATCTGCGCGCCAAATGTAGCCAAACTCTGGCCTGTAGCCGCCACTTAAAGGGCCCAGGCCAGCTAACATCTTGAACTTTTTGGCCCTGCAGAGAGAAGAAAACAAAAAGGAGCAAAGGCATCTCGTTTAATAAAGTGTTTTCAGAAGGTCAAGACAACTAACAAATATCAAGAGCATTACCATAAGTAACAACTTGGTGCAAAAATTAAAAAAAAGGAACCATTTCATCACGTTTACTTCTCTGAAGCCTGAAGAACACTGATGCCCAGAGTTTATTATAGTTTCCATTCCCCAGTTGTGCTCCACTCTTAAACTTCATTCCAGCTATGACCCATACAGAACCACAAACAAGAGGGCCTCAAAAACATGTTAAAATAAACACGCCTTCTGTGAAAGTGGTAAACAGTCTGGTGCTGTCTGGAATATACGTGTGGGCATCCGGCTGTCTGAGGGAGCTGTTTATTTTAGGCTGCGGCTGCTGGCAGTCGCGTAGAAGAGAAAGAAAAAAAACACACGCGGACAATGATACTCACCCGGAGCGCCAGTAAACATGATGGAGAACAGGTTGATTCCCATGGTCATGGCGTAGAAGACGGGCAGGGCCTTCAGACCATTAGGTACCGGGTCTTTCTGTGGTACAGAAACAGTCGTTCAGAAAAATCAGGTCCGATTTCGCTGCCACTTTACAGATGCTTCATAAACGGAACGCATCCCAAGTGGGAACATAACGTCTTCCAAGTCGTGAAACGAAGACGTCAAGTTCCCGTTTCGCCATAGACAAAAACAGACTTAAAACAACTTTCTTACCTTTTGCAAGATGAACATGCGCACAAAGTAGAAGACAACGCCCGACATTATTCCAGACAGAAGGGGACTCAGGAACCAGGAAGCAACTAAAAACCAGACAAATACAAAGTTTAAATTAACATAAAGAAAATTATTCAGTTTCAAAAAACACCCTTCTTGGAAACTTCCTGATGTTAAGTCAAATATAACGGCAACATGCAGTACTTTTTAGTTTACCCAACATATTCCAGCATAACCTCAATTATTATATACATCTGGTGAGGCAGCAGACATTTTCATTGTAACCACATAAACATTCAGTTATCTAGTGGTGTCCCGATACCGGCGCCAAGTACTCGTACATATAATAGCAACCCGATATTCTGAACCGATACCAATTTTCCTCCTGGGCTGGGCTACAACTCAAAGGCTAGATACCACGTAGTGGTGCAATACACCAAGAGGTTGTTTGATGACCCTCCAAAAGAAAAAGAAGGAGAGAAGATGACTGAAGCTCTAACCGAATCCATCGCCCTTGATGGTCAGTTGTCACTTATTTGTGATCAATAAGTACCAATTTATTAAATACTCAGTTTCGGCATTTGGAATCGGCAAGTATCTAAACTAAAGTACTTGTACTCGGTCTGGAGAAAACTGGTATCGGGACACCCCTACAATAATCCATTTTAAATCAGAAAACAGCTATTATAAAAGATAAATCACCAGGTGCCATCTACAGCATTTTCCCTGTCGTTTTAATTTACACAATTTCATTTATCCTCTTCCTATCTACAGTTGACAACTCTACTGTATGCACAAGATACCTGGAGTACATAGAATCGAGAACACGTCCCAAGGAAAATGTCTGCCTTACCTATACGAAGGAGCTCAAACCACTTGACTCCTTGCTGTCCTTTGGCAACCAACGAGAAGCCAATAGTAGCGCCGACAATGCAGTGAGTTCCAGATATGGGGAGCTTAAGGAAAGAGGCAGCCAGCTGCCATACAGCAGAACCTAAGGAAAGGTCAAAGACAAAATTTAGCTCTTCCCCCGACAAAACCTTTTACACCAACTAAACAAATTCTAAGTGTAACATTATAGTCCAATTTATTGGTTTAACTTCATTTATACCTTTACACTTCCACCTCCCACTTTTCTAATTTCAGCAACTATGCGCTCTATACGCCCAATTCTGTGAACGTCAATCAATATGTACAACTTACCGACCATGGCACTGACAGATCCGGCCATCAGCACGTGCTCAGAGCCATTGTACATGCCCACGTCGATGATACCCTTGCGGATGGTCTCGCTCACTTTCGCCCCAAGCAGCACAGAGCCCAGTGTCTCAAACACCGTGGCCAGAATGCATGCCTGTTTCAAGGTCACAACCCCAGAGCCAACAGCCGTGCCAAATGAGTTTGCAACGTCATTCGCACCCACGGAAAAGGCCAAGACGAAGGCAATGACGAAGCCGAGGATCAGCAGCCACATGTAGTCTGTCAGAGCGGTGTCTGTCACTGCTGCTGCAGTAGCAGCCAGTATAACTGCAGCTGTAGTCGGTGAAACCATGATTGTATATTATATTGGAATTCCTTCACAATCTTAAGGGAAACTAATGTAAGAGTCTATTTCGATAATGCTACTTTCAAAAACCGTAGCGAATAAATTCTAGAGGTATTAAATAAATAAATAGCTTTTCTATAGGCCAACCTGTGTTATCAGGATAGCTGAGATTCAGCAGTGCAAACTTGTAAAACTCTGGGGGGGGTGACCAGAAATCAATTAAAGTAAACTAGAAGTATGAATAAAAGAGTTATTGCTATCCAGTAAGTATACTAGCTCTTTTGCTGTTGTGTTGGTGCTTGCAAATCAAGCAGATGGTGCAACCGGCCATTGTGCAACTGTGACTACAAGTAGGCAGGAGATCATCCTGAAAAAGAGAAGACAAAAAATATATAAGCTTATGTCTAAATGGCAAGTTATTTAAAACTTCATGTACAGTCAGTCATCAATCCAAAGTAAATATCAAATCACATAGACAAGAGATTTTTTTTTTTTTTTACGTGGAATACGACCACATGAAACCCCGGCCGCTTACGCCGGATGATCGTCAGCTGCGTGCTTTCCAGAAAGCTAAAAGGGAAGCCATATTTAGGAAATGGCGCACGAAGAGTCGCGGATATTCGCTCATCAATAACGACCTTTCCGAACGCATCGTCGAGTCTATTGTTTACTGTCCCCCGATCAGGAGGGGGAAATAGCATATATTAAAAAAAAGGGTGTAGCGATGAACAGCGCGTCGTTGTCTGAAATGGAGACACGACTGTACTACGTGTGCACGTGTCGTCACTCATTCACGCCGAGCCAGGAACACATTGGCGCGGCTCTGATCGTCCGTGGACAACAGCGAAGCGGCGAGAAACGCGTTGTGGGCTTTAAGTTGTCTTTGTGACCGCCATACTGCCGTGGGGGCAGCATACAGGGTGTTTTTTTTAACTTGTGTTGAACGGTCTCGTAGAAGGGGATTAAAAAAAACCGGATGCGAGTCGGTAATGGCCCATTCCAGTTGCAGATGCGGTACCGCCTTCGTCTATTTGGGTCTTCTGCGTCTTGACCCAATTTAATATTCAGCCAAGAACGTCTCAAATATGTAATCATTTACATTTTCTAATGCTGATCTCCGAGAAGTCGTTTTTTTCTAAAACGGTCATTTAATATGGTAATACAAGGTATACACCCCGTGTCTTATTTTCTTTAAACAGTTGTAACACAGTTAAAGCTAACTAAACAGTGTTAATGATAAGCGACTAATTTTTACTCTATTAATAGCTCACTTGTTTGCTATAACAACATTGCTCGAGCTGCCATTAGCTAAAGGCGACAGTTGTTATCCAAGCCTTAAATAACATGTCATGCCAATAAACCACGATAAAAGGCCTCTAAGTGAATATAAAGACGTAAAAGTAGTAAACTTACCACACGTTACAGCAGGCTAACCTGAAGAAAAGACTTCCTTGTAGCCGGTAAGCTAATTAGCGCGCGCGCACAAACGGCTGCCTGGTATAGCGCGCGCGGGATAATGAAAAATTAAACAATTATAAAAAATATCCCTTCAAAAGCTGTCTTTAGATAAAAAAAAAGACAAATTATCGAGTCAAAAATGTATTTAAGACGACGCCTAAATAAGAAATAGCTACGCTGTTAAAGTTCCAGAAACGTCTCGGTTTGAATGGAAGCTTCTCTACCGCATGTATGAAACTTGCTTGTGCCGGTTCTGCGACTCAGGAGACAACGGGGGTTCCTTTTTTTTATTGGATACACCCTTCAGAAAGCCCCGCCTCTTCCAGCTCCTCCTTCACGTGATCGGCTCATGTAGCGCTCCCCTCCCCCGGCAGAAGAGCCCATTCTGTTGCAACACAACCAGGGATGGGTCGGATTACTTGGGAAGTTTGCGCTAAATACACCGAAATGCACAGGAACGTTTTTACAGGAAAGGTTCATCAAGTGAATGTATCTTTTTAAGAAAGATAATAGCAGGCTGTCAGAATGTGTATTGTTCTTCCAAGAAGTTAAGCAGTAATCCTATGAATGTGAGGCGTGTGTGTGTGTGTTTCCAGATTTTACAGGTTGCATAAAGTAATGTTAATTTAGCCCATTTCATTCCATTTAAGAGTGTCATCTTAATTTTATGAAAGGAAATATTCGAAATATATATATACAAAAGTACAACGAAAACAACTATATGGTAATTTAGTTATATAATGAGAACAATAATTTAAAAGTAAGATTTCTATTTCTTCTACAAAGGACGCGGGACTGTAGTAGGAAGGTGCAGTTAAAGCCTCGACTGAGAATCAGTGGCAAGACCTGGGAATTGATATTTATGGATTCTCTCCATCTAAAATTACCCAATTCAAGTTTTGTTTTTTTTAAAACAAGGAACAATAGGGGGAAATGTGAGGGTTAAACATAAAAAGGTAAATTAATCAAAAGACCTTTAAGTGAGATTGCATTGAAAGATGGTTCTACAAAGTACTGACTCATGGGGCTAACTACCAATGCGCTGTTTATGAAGTGACAATTCATAACAAATGTATTAAGGCAAATTAAAAAAAAAACAATTTCTAAACAGAAATGCATAGAAGTCAACAAATAGCCAATTCAATCTGCTATAGACACATTCAAAGTTAATTACATACATTGCAATTTGATCCTAGTTCTATGCATAGTTTATAGTTATTCTAACTAGTATGTAGTTAGTCGCAGTCAAGTTCAGACTTTGCTACAATCCCTCTTCCTAAACAAGGATGTAGCAACAGTGGTCAGTTGTCAACTTTGCAGCAATCCCTCATACTTTAGCAACAGCAGGAAGAAAAAGTCTCCATTTACAGTTAAATTCACCAAACAGCCACCTTCAGCACCAAGAACATCTCTTCAAAATAGTTCATGTTTGATCGTTTGTGCTCTGTTTGTTAAACACAACCAGTCTAACGGTTAAGTAATGGGTCAACAATAGATTCCTCACAGAATGGGTTTTGTTTGACCTGAACAAGAGTTGGAGTTTGCTTTATTCTTTAAACAAATGGCACTGTGTATAGAGGGTTTCAGAAGGTCAGGGCTGTAAACTGATTTTTGGAGAGAGCGTTATTTTTCCGACTTATCTATTTGGCAGCTATAGTGGTGTTTGGCGGACAGTATTTCATCAAAGATGGAGTCGGGAAGGAAGAGACAAGTTAACTAATTTACTCACCTGGATCTATGGACAACTGTCAATTATTGTGTAGATTTTATTTGAAAACAGTTACAGATTACAGGATATATATCTTAGGAACGGAAATAGTAACCATAAACATTATAACTGGTGGTAAAAAAATATATATATTTACACTTTTAATGTCTCTTTAAAATATATATCTTTTTATGATTACGCAAAACACGGTTACCCATTCTTTAAGAGTTCCAAACACACTTTAAAACTAAAAATGATTTTAAATTCAAATTTGTCATTTAGCAGCAATAGGAGTGAATTTCAAAGGATTGTCATTCTTGATTATTTTCTGAGATTTCCTTTCGGGGGGGCTCCTGGTGGTCTATTAGGGCCTAAGCAGCCATTGCCCAAGCGCTATGCCTCAGGCCGGCTTCTGGTATCATGGAAAAAAAATATTACAATCAATATCAGCTCTTTGGTGTTGATGCACTTGACAACAGATGCACTAAAAGATAAGCAATGAGGCAGCTCTTTTGTTTTAACAGCTGGAGGCCACCGACATGTTTTTTTTCCCCCCAACTGATTTTCATTAGTTTTGCATTTGACCAGCAGCAACGTCACTGCTGGTAGCATGAGGTGTTACCTGGGCCCTATAGAGGTCGCACAGGGAGTCCAACTCCACCAAAATGGCACATCGATAGGTGCCATTGGCAAAAGGTTTGCTGCACCTGCCGGGACATTCTCAAGAGCTCGGAGGATATTCCAAGAGCAGTTCGTATAGAGAGCTGGACATGGCCTGTTGGAGAGCCTTAACCCTAAAGTGTTTTGTTGAAGATTGACCAGGCACTGACTGGATTAAAATGCTCCGTATTTCATCCACTTTAACCAAAGTGACCAGGACCAGAGCACGGTGCTGCCACCACCACGTTTCATTGTGGGTTTTGTGTTATTTTGGTGATGTTCAGTGCCATTTCTGTGCCAAACATGCCTTTTGGAATTGTAGCCCAAAGACATCCGTTTTTGTTTCCCTCAGACCAGAGCAGGTTCCACCACAATGCTCCTGGAGATGTTAGCTAGGTTTGGTTGTTTTCTATGAAGGATTCTTTCCTGCGACCCTTGTTCTAACTCCAGACATATGAACATACAGGATATTGTGGGCACTTGTATAATGTATACAGCACTTGATGGATATATTATATATTGATGGATATAATTCTTGCAGGTTCCTTAGTGTTAAATCAGCTTCTTGGCCTCCAATTTAGGAAAAGACATTTTTGTCATTTTATTAAAATTTCTCCAGTTATCCGTGTATCCCTTTCTAGTACCATGGTATATATTTTAGTTTTGCTTGTACTTTTCCGCTGAACCCCCTGTAGGGTTTGGACCGGGTGTGTGCAGCCTTCTAAGGGATGCAAGGGCAGTGGTCTAATGATTACGCCATCATTCTCCTTATTCTTAGAAGTGAAGATAAGATTGACATGTTTTTTTTCTTTTTCTCTGAACTGGAAGGTCTTCCACAAATTGTCAGGCAGGAAGTGGAATATCTATCTATGAGACAATCCCTCCAGGTTCAAGTCTGAACAGGTTACACCCAGACTTGGCTTTCTGTAAAGTCACATAGACTTGAAAGTCAAGATCCAGCCCAGAACACCTGAGAAACTGATTTAAAAAAGGCTTGGCAATTATTGCAGTGATGCCCATGAAACATCATGTCCTCTGATTTATGCTGTTGTTCCATGTCTTTCACATGTATCCTTTCAATAAAGAAGCGTACTGGTTCTGTGCTGCAGATAAAACTCTGGTAAGCTATTCCCGAGCCGGCATCTATAAAAATGAACAGAAAAAAAAAAACAATGTCAGTTCAAAACAAAACTGGTGATGTGCTCATTACAGAAGACTTAATGATAACCTTCACGATAACAAAAGTTGTTTTCTTTGGTTACTGCTGGTTTATATGTGGTAAAAAGAGATGCCTTACGTTACGTGACAGCATTGCTCAGTACATAAAACAAAAAGACACAGGGCTAACTCATAGTTAACACAAAATGGGTGCTTTGTGTTCGAGTTCCACTATTTGTTTATTTCTCCCAATTGTTGTTGATCATGGAAAATTTTCCCTTGGGAAAAGCGAGGGACGTAATTATGTTTGTTGCCCAGCACCTGAATGGCAGGAGTGGCAATTGGCACATGAACTCTCCAACTTACCTTTTATGGTTTTACAATGGCAATTTTCAGAACTTTGTCCATAACCAAGATATAATTTGTGTCTTCTTCAGGTCCCACTTTGCCCAAAACATAGCAATTAACCGATTTCAGGAAACTTTCCTGTTTACCTCAACCAGAGGTCAGTGAGAAAAGAAAACTTTATAAAAACAAGGACAAAGAATCAAAATTGTGTTTTTCAACTCTAACCTAACCATCTCATGATGATGAGGTCTACCGCAGCTTTCATGAGTAACAAACACATGATCTCAAGCAACACTGCAGGGTCTAAATTTGTTTTGCTTTTTGTCCCCACAGTCACATGTCTGTTATTGAAGTAGCTATTCCTTGGTAAAGATGCATGTTGCATCTTTATTAAGACTAGATTTTATGCTGCACAAAATGATTCTAAAACTAATTTTGTAAAGGTGCAACGCCTTTTTGCAAAATCTTCATACCTTTTAAAGCTTTTCCACGTTTTTTGACAGAACAGCAAGATTCAAATGCATTTTATAATATATTAAACAGTATAAAACAGAGCAACTCAAGGTTGTGGAGAATTGTAAAGTGAGAGGAAAGTACTTGATTTTATTTAATTTAGTTTTTTGTTTTACAAAAAATAAAAATTACCTAATTAAACCAATTGTCTCCAGAAGTAATGGGGAAGGAGATGGCAGTGGTAGCCAGCCCCTGGGATGGGTTTAATGCAGAAGACAAATTTTATTGGAATTTATGTCGCAATGACAAATAAAGATGATAATGAAGGAGCCTAATCTTATTTAAAAAAAAGTCCATCTTTATGATATTTGCTTTTACATGGTGATGGCAGCATCATATGAGGACACTTTATCAGCAGCAAAAAAAGATTAATTAATTAAAACCTCTTTTTGCAAAAACGTTGCAAACCCCCGGTTTGGAACAATGGTTATCCGTGTGCTTGGAATAGCGTAGTCAAAGTCCAGACCTAAAGCCAACTGAGAATCTGTGGCAAAATTTGAAAATCAATCTCTGCACACTCTCCCCCTCCAATCATATTGGACAAACATTGTTTCCGTCTGCAAAGCTGGTAGGTTAGCTTTCCTTGACCTACACAACTGTGCGCTTGTGCAGGTCTAGCACATAAAATCTCTTTGAGGTAAGTAAAAAAAACGAAACAAATATGTAAGATGTAACAAGAACGTGCAAAAAAAAAAAAAAACTTCAAGAGGTGAATACTTTTGCATGGCACTGTAAATACAGACACAATAACTTCTTGGGTGCAATCAAATTAATGTGTGTCACACATGAGCTGACTTTTCCTGTGCAGGTCAGCTGTTAATTTTTAACTTGAAAAGGCTTCTGTGACGTGTTGACCTTCGCTAATTTGACGCTCTCATCTACTGCGGAAGTGAAACGGCGCCCCCTGGCGCACATTACGTTAATAGCAAGTAAAGTGTTTTTACTATCTGCTTTAGGTCAAATTATACAAGAACAAATCCGCTTTTCTTTTTAAAAGCCATTTAGGCGTTTGTCTGTGCATCATTTTGGATACTATCTTTAAGCACATCTCTCCTATGATTACTTTCACTCCGGGTCTGATTTCTTGTTCAATTATAAATGTGAGGGTCCCTTTTATATCTGACAAAGATTTTCCATCATTGGTACTACTCATATTGAATTGTGCAAATGTATGTGGGTATGAAGCTATTTGGATATTTTTAAATTTGCCATCAGGTCAGACAGAGTTGAATGTGGTCCCCTGGTCTCCTTAATTCTGACCCCTTAATGACTTGCATAAGTTACTTATTGGTATCCGGTATGACTTTCATCCTAAAAGGAGTGCTGTTATGATTACCATTATTAAGGAGGATAGGACACAATTTGTTTTGGTCAGCAAAATACTTAGGCCATGTCACAAGTAATAAATGCACCTTGCAAAAGCATTCCCACCCACTGAACTTTTCACATTTTGACATGATGCAACCACAAAGCTTTGTCTATTTCATACAGTTCTTATTTTTTAAACAAGAATCTGAAGACTGTATGGAATGCTTCTGTATTCATCTTCAATACTTCATAGAAACATCATTCATTGCAGGAACAGCTGCAGATTTTTGGGATATGTCTCAACCAGCTTTATACTTTTAGAGACTGAAATGTCAAGCTGTTCTGCTTTGCAAAATAGCTCAACTTTGGATAGAGAGCATCTTGCTCTTGGCTTATACTCTAGACTATGACTGAGCCATTTTATCACGTTAGAAACTCTGTTTAGGGTCATTTTGCTGCTGAAAGATGAACCTGTGCCCCCTTTTGCAGCCTTTCTCATTCATTATGAGAATGAGAAAGGCTGAACATATCATAATGATGCTCAAGCATCATTATGATATGCTCAGTAGGATGTTCTGGAAGATGTGTAGGTTTAGTTTTCATCTACGTATTACATGTTGTATGTATGGCAAAAGTTAAATTATGTTATACCCCGAGTAAAGCTCTTTCCAGGCCAGGTTTGTGGAGTACATGGCTAAAAGTCAACAACAAAAGTGAACAGGCTGAAAGATGCTCTGTGAGATGTCCAACGCTTGGGATATTGTTCCATAACCTAATCATGCTTCAAACTTCTTGGACTTCTTTGGTTTTCATGAAGCTGGTTGTTCCTTCCCTTAATGATTTCTGATATTGGCAAATTACCATCGCCAGTCGATAAAGTGATAAAGTGTGGATTGGGATACTGACTTGCTATAGACACTGCTCAAACAAACTGAGGTGTCTTCTGAGATGTAACCTGGTGGTGTCAGATTGATCTTGATATGATGAAGTCTTCTATTGGATTTAAATTAGTGGAGCTTGGAGGCCAACCAGTAGTATCCACTGAGCTATATTATACACTGGAGTGCTATTAGCCCGCTGTTTGAACGAGTCGCTGTGAAGCCACCAGCCGCCATATTGGTACTCCCTATTTCCCCCCAGTAACTAGGGAATATGTGTGCTACAGCATCGAATAACGAGGATTTTCTCATGTTCAGGGGGGGCTTAAGACTTTTAAAATGTCAAATGCCATATACTTTTATGTTATGCTAAAACTATCAAGTACTGAGAAAGTCATGTGCTGAAATATTTTGCATTTTATTCATTTAAATATATATATATATTTAACATTTATAAATATATAAATAACAATATACAAAAACATATATTTACATATGTGTATACATATATATACATATATAGATATACACATACTTATATATCCATATATATATTTAATATGAATAACATGTAAAATATTTCAGCACCTAATTTCCTAGTAGTTGATAGTGTTAGTACATCCACTGACTGTAGAATTACCTGTGAAACGTTTTCACACAGCCAGAAAACTGCTTGTTGTTGCAATCAAATCCTATGGGATTCTGTGAGAGTAGGGAGTAGCAAGATGGCGGCCAGTGACTTCAGTTTTTCGGCTAAATCAACACTCCAGTGTATTATGTAGCTCAGTGGTAGTATCAGGTCCTTCATCCACCAGGAACTGCCTGCATGCTCTTTGCCATATGAGGCTGGGCATTATCATGCACCAGGAGTCTAACAATGGGTCTATTGCAGGGGTCTTCAACTCCAGTCCTAGAGGTCCAGTACCCTGCAACTTTTAAATGTGCATCTGCTTCAACACATCTGAGTATAATAATCAGATCATTAGCAGGACTCTGGAGAACGTGGCTGCATCTGAAATGTTCTTATTATAGGTCCTAGCTCCTGTTACTTGACCTTTCATTAGGTCAACAGTTAGAACTCTATTGTGGGTACAAAAGATGCTGCAGACAGCTGTGCCGAATTCGGGCAGCCTTTAACGCATGAGTCATTACGAAACGGGAACGCACATGGATGATGCTAGATAAATCCAGGTTTACAGTCTTCCAAAAAAAAAAAAAAAAAACTACAAAGTGCGTATGTTCTTCTCTCCAGACATTTTCAAGTATATCCAGCTGCAGCCACAGACATGGCAAAACACATCCCCTGTCCCACAAAACACACCCACTGATGTGCAAAATACGCCCCCTCTGTCCTACAATACACGTCCACTGTAGTGGGCTGGTCAGTGTCTGCGGCTGCAGCTAGATATGCTTGCCAGTGAGGGACATCACAAGCTCCCAATGCTACAAGGAACTATGATAAGAAGCATACAGACTCCTTTTCCTACTCTTTTCTTCACTGACTGCACCATTCGGACAGCGCTTGTCATTGCGAACGCTCAAGCACTTCTGCTTTGAATAAAGAGTCCTTACCAATTAGACCTTTTCGGATACAGCCAAGGAATGCAACCAAGGTCATGGCGAAAACTAACACATTTGCCATGATAAGTGCTGTCCAAATATTGTAACCAGTGAAGAAGGGAGTAGGAAAAGGAGTCAGTATGCTTACTATCATATTGTTCCTTTAGCATAGGGAGCTCTCGATGTCCCTCACTGGCGCTAAGGAGTTATAAAGAGTCACACAATCCTTTGCGTGACATGATGTATAAGCACAGCCCACCTCTCAGAAATTAACAAAAATGGCCAGAGAGAAGCCCTTTGTAGTTTGACTCGCATCATCCATGTACGTTTCTGTCACATAATGATGTCGGAGTTAAAGACTGAAATCAGCCCAGCAGTCTGAAACTCCTTTCCTACCCACGATAGAGTTCTTGCTGTTGACCCCATGAAAGGTCAAGGAACAGGAGGTAGAAGCAGGAGCTAGGAGCTATAATTTGGAGCCATTGACTGCATGTTGAGGAGATAATTCAGGGCATTTCATTCAGGTGTGTTGGACCAGGGACACATCTAAAGGTTGAAGGACACTGGCCCTCAAGGACTGAAGTTGAAGATCTCTGTTCTAATGGGTTTCATCCCAAAACCTGGTGGCAGTGTGACTGCTATCGATTAACCTGTACAGGTCTGTCCCTTACTCTGTGGATATGCCTGCCCACACCAAACCGATCATGCAGAACAATGTTGGAGGCAACATAATGTTAACTGGAGCTTCTTCAGACCCCGTCACGTCTGTCACATGGGCTCAGAGTGAACTCAGACTTAGACTCAGACAAACTTTATTCTCATTTTCTATGCACAGAGTGCAAACAAAACAAAATTTCGTTCCATACAGCTTGCGACATTGTAATGACATTGCAATTGAAATCATATTTTTGTAGAAATGCTCGCAGGTTATCGGGAGCTGTAGCAGCCGCAGCCGCTCAGGGCGCTGCCATCTTGGACCCAACTTGCTGTCATCTATGAAAAGAACAGGGCACCAACGCTGAACCTGCCAGCTCTGGTGTTCTCTGCCAAATGCTGGTCGAGCTTCACGGTGCCGGGCCATGCACTTGGTGTTGTCTCATGGTTGCCCCTTCAGTGCGCCTGTTGTTAATTTCATTAACACCAGAACAACCCCTCTACTACTGAACTGACCAGATCAATATTCCAGACGTTTTACTGACTTGATATTACACTTATTAAAAAGCGTTTAAAGCAGTATATATTAAGAAACTATATTCTTGTAAGGTCCCTCAACAAAAAATAATAATACTCGGAGATTTTGTACAAAAGGTTTTGTATGTTCAAAGGATATTTGTTGCCTTTTGAATTATGAACCAGTTTCCTTTCCTAGAATTAGCACCTTTTACTGCTGTCTCTTTTTGAATAAGATTTCCACATTTCCCTGTTGCATGTTCTCCTAATTTAAATATGATACTATTTAATCCTGTGTGACCAAAGCTAAATCTGGATATGGTTGTTTCTTTCTATTTCATCCTGTTGTCACTTTCATCTTGCCGCTGACCCTGTCATCTTCCTCTGACGTTTTGTACAATTGGGGGGTTAATTTTTTCGTTTATTGAATGGTATCAGTTCCTCTGCTTTTTGTAACTTGTTTTACCTATTTGTCTGCCAGCTCATTTCCTCTCATTTCTAAATGTGAAGGCATCCATTTAAATCTAATGATTAATCCCAATCCTTGAAATAAAAGGTCTGAACTGTTGTCTGAATGATTGGTTTCAATGAGTAGAATGATGAAGAAGAATCAGAACAAAATAAGCGTATTAACGGACAGACTTTCTGAATCCATCTCAAAGCTGATATTCCCAGCATCTCTCCAGTGTATATTGAGAGTAGATCACTATACTTTACCAGTCCTAAAACTAAATTCTGGTACAAAGAATGAAACACCACTGTTATTCAAGTACCATATAAAGTTGTCGATGCATAGTTATTATCTGCATATTGTACTGTACATGGATCTGAAATATTCTAGGATTTTTTTGGTTTAATTTATATAACCATAGGTTGCTGCGAAACCTTTCCAGTACAGCAGAATTTATTCTTTGATTCAGGTGGGTTCAATTTAGTAATTAGGTGACTTATGAAGGCTTTTCAGCTTTTTATTCTAAAATGAAAAGCAATAAACTTTATTTTACATTTTGTTGGTGTATCAGAAAAAAAAATCTATATAATACATTGACATTTGTGTACGGTCACAAAATGAGAGAATGTTCAAGGGTCACAAATAACTGTCTCAAATAAATGGTCCACCTTTTTACATATTCATGGCAACCTTATGTATAAAGTAAGGTTTTCTCACTTGATGTAAAATAAAGCTTATAGTAAATAAATAATAACTTGCTGGAACAAGTGGCTACGTTAGATGCAACTTTTATGAACCATGTGGTGGTGTTTGCAGGTTTTTTTCCCGTTTGTTGAGTCGATTTTGATTATATGGATCAGTATGTCTGTAACTAATATAAAAACTCAGACCGAACCGTGCAGGATTATTTATCACCAGTGTAAATATTTCCTGTAGATTTTTTTTCAGTCACACGTGTTTTCATTTTTTTTTTTTTTTTTTATGCAACTTCGCTTTTTTAACAGCGCCACTGGAGGGCGAATCTCACTTCCTCTTCATATCTTTGTCATTTCTGCCTTTCGCTAACACCGATCCTGGATCAGATTTCGCATTCAGCTTTAGATTTTTTTTTTCAACAAGGGGGGTGTTGTAGGAAAACGTGGGACATGAAAACTGATCCAGGTTCAGTAACGGAACTGGTGGAGGAAACCTCTGAGGAATAAGCGCCATATAAGCGTGCTGGCGCGTACGCTCATAAACTATGACAGACGTCCATCCGGACCAATTAGAAACGCCACTCGCCGCAAACATCCGCTTAGGTGGGCGGGGCTTACGAGTGGGCGTGGAAGACGCGATAGGACGAGGTCAAATTAGCTGGGAGAGTTTGGAAAGCGTGAGGCTGTCACCAGGAGATATAACCAGGTTAACAGAAGTCTTATGTGACCGTAGAGTTTATGTTGCCGATTTTAAGGTCTCGATTCGGATTTAAAAGTGGCGTCGCAGGGGTTTGGGTCCCGTCGTTTGTGGCGCAATCGTTGGTATGCCAGCTTGCTAGCTAATGCTAACGACACATAGCGTGTTCGCACAAAGATCCACGGGCAGAGTTGCTACTAGATTAAAGCGATGACTGTTACTAGCTAAAACGTGTCTTTAAATACACAAAGGTAACCTATGGTGGTTGTTTCCGAGGCTTCAGCTGTGTTTGAAAAGTTAGCTCGGTAACCTTGCCTGCTGCGCCGTCCTGCCTCTGGTATTCATTTCTGGGACCTTGCATCACGGTCACAGCTGTCAGTTATGTTTCACTCCGTGCCCCGACGGCCCATCTGCGAGATGGGAGTGAGCACCATGCGGCTGCAGGGCAGCAGGTCGCTCTGGCGCACAGCGGAGGAGGGCCGGGAGAGACTGCAGGGCATCCCGTGGCTGGGCAGGAACGTGGGCCTGCTGCTCTCCTGGCTCCAGAGGGCAGGCGCGGGGGCCCACAGGGCCCCGGGGCAGAGGAAGAAGAAGGGGCTGCTGGCCATATTTGCCGACCACTGTGGTTTTGTGACCGGCCAAAGGCTGCGGCGCGCCTGCCGAGTGGGCGAACTCTACTCCAACCTGTACTCCGAGCGGACCCGGAGGACCCTGATCAGCAACATTTGGCGCAGATTTCAGGCCAGTCACGCCCCCACGGGGAAACTGGTGGCGGCTCTGGCCGGGGTCTTCATGTGGGAGAACGAGAAGATTCAAGACGAGGAGATCCGCAGGTCAGAATCCCTTCTTCTACCTCACACACACAGAGAGATTAGTGCAGACATTTGGAATAGTTAATGCAACAAGACCGTCTAGTCAATGGAGCGATACTGCCCTGCCTTAGTGAACTAAAAAATCAAGTTGATTTTAAAGAAAAGTTGCAAAATCTTTAAGCGGCAGTATTTTTTTCTGGTGCATTTAGCATGATATTTCTTTAGTATCATTTAAGGAAAAATAGCACGGTATTTGCATCAAATTGTAAAATAAAGATGACTATCTGCTTACTTTTATTTGCAAACAGTAAAGCAACGACTATCCAAGATAATCTGACATGCATATAATTGATGATATTAAGGTTAGTGTATCATATATTTGTTATTAGTACATTGAATAAAGCAAACATAGATGTCCATTGGTGAATAACTGAAGTATAACAGGCTGATATTTGCTGCTTAAGTCGGGCCGTAGCGGGACTCGACATAAAATAAAATCAGTCGACACTGACGTCCTTAGACGCAATATTTATGAAGCTGTTGTGTTTCAAGTTCTTTGTTTGATCCTGTTCATGTCAACAATGCATTTAGCCTGTGGATGGACTTTTGCTGGTCCCTGTTCTCCACACCTGGTCCAGATCCCAGTGACCATGATGTTAGTTTATGCAGCTGCAGGAAACTCGCATTACTCCAACTCACATCTCATTAGTAGGACTTTGAAGTATGGGAGCTGTATGACATCAATTATGTGTTCCTATTTTAAATCGGAGCTCTTTATACCCAACAGGAATTGCGACCCCCCCCCCCCCAACACACACACACACACACACACACACACACACACACACACACACACACACACACACACACACACACACACACACACACACACACACACACACACACACACACACACACAGTGCGCTGCGTTGATGTGTCTGTGATTTATCGGGTCAGTTGTGACTTGTTTGCTTCTCTTGTTCGGACCCTGGCATCTCTTCAAAGATGCGGACTAGAGCTGGAGGCCATTGAAGCGGTGAAACGCCTGTGCACACCCTCGGGTGCCCTGGCCGGACAGCAGGATGGTGGCTGGGAAGTGGTGATGGAGAAGAAGGATTTCAGAGTGTGGAAGAGGCCGATTCCCAACAGTCACCTCTATGAATACAGAGGTCAGCGGGCTTGCTATCTGACACCGTGTTTCTGACGAGCATGTCGCAGAACAGTCTGAGTGGGTGTTTCTGAAGATGAAACCTGTGTTTTTTTTGTTTTTTACTGCAGTATTGGGTTCCTACAACGACGTCACACCCAGACAGTTCTTCAATGTACAGGTAAGCTCTTTTTAATCTCATTATGTTCCACTTAGTCTGCGTCACAGTTAGTAGAGCTGCTGAAACTGCTACTTGGAAGCTGATGAACAATAACAATCGCCAGGCTTCTTAAGCAGTCTGGAAAAGTGGGGAATTTCTTTGGATCGCTTTCTAAGTCTGGAGAAGTAAGGAAAAAAAGACGAGCACGGAAACATGTCTGCGTTTCCAGATATAATTCCTTATTTCTAAAAGTTTTACATTGTTTTATTTAAGTAAAGATAAAGCCACACTCATTCAAAAATTAAAACAGAATTTTGCCATCTAGAGCCTGCTGGATCATGGATTTAAAATTATTTAGGTTCCAAAATGAAGCACTGAAGCCCCCGTTTTTGATTAATCAAAAGCCAAAAAAACAAAACAAAAAAACTTGACATTACAGACCGCTAGCTCTGTTAAGAATAATCTGCATTTTGTGTAAGTAAATCCTGTCTAAATTTTGCAAATCTTATGTGTTATTTCACTTATAGCTCATCTTATTTCAGTCCAGATGCCAAAACGGCTATGAAATAATATCCCTTTACAACAGTATCAGTTCAGAAGAAAACTTCCTCTTGGGTTGTTCCGTTGTTTTTGGAATATAAATATAATAAATAGCTACCAGGTAGCCGACATGTTTTGTTCTCAGATGTTCAGAAAGTTTTAAAAATGTCTATAAAAACCTCTACCTCTGAATTGCTCAGAACTGCATTTTACTGAATTTGTTATTTCACGGCACAAGAAAACAAATGTGAATATTGTATCGTTGGTTCATTTTAACTGAGTAGTTGCTTCATAACCACGTTTCTCTTCCTCTGTGTGCAGCGTAGAAACATTGTAAACTGGAGCTGCTTGCGCTATATTTACCCAGCCTTTCCTCTTTCCCCCAGTTGGACACCGAGTACAGGAAGAAGTGGGACGCGCTGGTGATCAAGCTTGAAGTGGTTGATAGAGATGCCAACACGGGCTCGGAAGTCGTCCACTGGGCGACGCACTTTCCAGTAAGTGGGTGTTTACGGCTACATGCTTGCTGCCGTTCCACTGTTAACAGGATTTCTATGTCGCTTTTTGGCTGTGTGTTAGAAACAAAGAAACAATCCTGATTCTCTGTTTGGAGACAGATTTGACCCCACTAGGAGTTTCTATAATACGTTTTCTTCAATCTTCCTTCACAGTATCCTATGTACTCAAGGGACTATGTCTATGTGCGGCGCTATGATGTTGACTTGGAAAATAATATGATGATCTTGGTATCCAGGTAGGAGTCGGAAATATTTGCATTTAGCTGTAACTTGATTGGTATATTTCCAGACATAAACAAACTAAATGTATGTGTCTAGCTTCTAACTTGTGTGTTATTGGTGTTTTTGTGTAGAGCTGTGCACCATCCTAGAGTCCCAGAGAGTCAAGAATATGTGAGGGTCCACTCATACCAGTCTAAGATGGTCATCCGGCCACATAAGTCTTTTGACGAGGTTGTCATCAGTTTGTAGTTATTCGAATATTTTAAGTTTACAAAAATGTATTTTTTTTTTTTTTTTTAATTTTTGTTTTTGTGTTGTATTGAGTTGGTGTTTTTCTCCACAGAATGGGTTTGATTACCTGCTGACCTACAGTGACGATCCACAGACAGTTTTTCCTCGTTACTGTGTGAGCTGGATGGTGTCAAGCGGTGAGCTTTTTTTTTTTTTTTTTTTTACTGCACTGAACTTATTCTGGTTCAGAGATTTAAGTTATGTTAGCCTTATGTTGAATATAAAACCTTAATGTTGTGAGCTGAAATCCCCGTAGAGTTTCTACAACCGTCCTGAAAAGAAGCTTTTAGGGGTTTCCAAGATGAGTGTCCAGAAAGCCGAATTGAGTCTGGTTCCAGACTAGTTTTTTTTCTGCTCTGTTTCCCGTTAAATAAAATTAGTTTTTCTAAAAATAACATTGTGAAATGTATTAAAATTCAGACGGACTTTACCTGATATCTGTAAGGAGATGAGAGCTGCCCACACTGAAGATTCATTTTGATCCCATGACTTCTGGTTTGATATAATTCTGTTAATTCGTAGTTGACTGAGCAACTGTGGCTCATTGCCATCAGAAGGTTGTGGGTCTGATTTCAGCGTTCCCCTGTCAGATCACAATGTGCCCCAGGGCAAGGCGCTTAAGCCCAAGTTGCCTCCCGATTAGGGTATCGGTGTAAGACCATGTGCATTACGGAGTGTGATTGGATGAATGTGGCTCTATTCTGAAGTGCTTTGCATGGTCAGCATGACTGGAAAAGTGCTATATAAATCCAACCTATTTACTCTTTACATACCTAAACAAAGGAAAAACAATCTTTGGGATTTTATTGTTGAGACAAATAGGCTCAGGATCATACAATCTCTATAAAATGAAATTACTACATTGAATTAAATTTTATTTATACAGCGCCAATTCACAACAAAGTCATCTCAAGGCACTTTACAGTCAAATTTAATCAAAGCATACAGACAGATTGGTCAAAAAGTTTCCTATCTAAAGAAACCCAGCAGATTTTACAAGCAGCATCCACTCCTCCTGAAGAAGCGTAGAGCCACAGGGAGAGTCGTCTGCATTGTCCATGGCTTTGCAGCAATCCCTCATACTGAGCAAAATGTCATGCTTGCGTGACATGTAAGTATTACTGCCACAAAATGCAATGACGGCCCGTTTACAGTGTTGGATCATTACTAAATCATACTTTACATTGGTTCTCGAATGTCAAAAGTTTCTGGAAGTTCCTGAGTGACATGGCTTCTGAACTCCCCGCCAGGTATGCCAGATTTTCTGGAAAAGCTGCACACCGCCGCCTTGCGGGCTAAGAACTTGGAGGTCGGGATTCAAGACTACACCGGCGTCATCAAATCCAGCGACTCCAACCGTCAGCCGAGTCAGGAGCGCCTGGGGGGAGACAACGCGCAGCCTGGAGGTCCTGGTCACATCTACGCCTGAGACGGATGTCGTCCAGGAGTCGACTTTGGCATGTTTTAACTTGCACTTGAGTGTATTTGAAGCCCTCCAACGACACCTTTCGGGTACTGCTACAAATTAAACACGCAGTCTAACCTGCAGACACACACGGATCTGTAGATGCAGTTACACTGTCTGTGAATGAGACAGCCAGAACACGATGGACGGCATTGCTATCTTTGTGGAGACGACGTGTAGGCTGATGACGGTGGCACAGTTTGGTTCGCCAGACGATGTCGGGTGTGTCTTTACCGCGGGTTTGATCGGTAACATCCAGCCAAATTACCTGTTTGTGAAGAGGCTTTTGTCAAAGCAGTGTTTCTCCAGTGTTTCTTTTCAAAACTCCATGGATATTCGGTGTGGTTTGACTTTACTTTGAAGCAGGACTTTGTCGCTGAAATGCAAGGCCTTTGCCAAATGAGTCCACTGCCTGATGACGAACATCGGCTGCTGTGGGAAACGCTTTATAACACGTTCCTCCATTTCAAGGATGAAGAGGTTGTTTATTTGCAGCACAATAGCGTTTCATGACTGGATGAAGAAGATTAAAGATCAAATGTAAAAAATAAATAATAATAATAATAATAATGAACTGGGGCTTTTCTTTACATAAAAAAAACAGGAGATTGTGATCATCGGGGTGTCTGAGTGTTCAAAGCTGCCAGCCTTCTGAAGATCTTCCTGTCCTTCAGCATTAGAGGCATAGTGTCTTACAATAACCGTATAAATCCTCATTAGCCAAGGTACTAATGTGCTGTTAGTGAGGAAGTTGTACAGAAACACACAAAGCGGTGCCCTGCTTAGACCCTGCAACATGAGAACATGTCCTTTTTTTTTTGGTTTAATATTTAAATTTTTATTTCAGATATTTTTTTTGTGTTAATCCTTCCAGTTTGTTTTCAGTCTTGAGTTATGTGGTTTTCCCCTTTACTGTAGATATAGCACATTTATCATTTTTATGTGCAAAAGGCTTCAGAAAACCTAACCTCTCAGTTTCAATTAATCTTTTTTTTTTTTTTTTTTTTCTATGCGAGTCCTACTGAAACGCTACAGCGTTTTCCATCGATGCTTTCATAATGAGCTGTATGCGGGGTCTATAATGAATGTACAAAGTGAACCACATGCTGTGGATTAAAACCTTGCCTAAATAAAACTGTTTACAGCCTGTTAAACTGGCACCAACATCGTAAAAAACAACAACAACCTGGTGTTTCACAAAGCCGTCCATCATGTACTAAATTTTGATGTCACATTTTGTGTGGTTGATGCATCTGAATGACTCTTCTGTTTCAGCGTAATGAAAATCTGCTCCTTTTTGTGACTAGGTCGGGTCGCGACTATGTGGTGAAGCATGTCCTGCTTTTGAATAAAATTGGTAGTGTAAAATCTGAAAAAGAAATGCTTGTTTCAGGTAACATCTGTCATAGTCAAACAAAGCTGTGAAGATCATAACCCAATAAAAGTTGTTTGCTGTTGTTAAATGTGCGTGTACGTATTTATAGCGGTCACACTGTTCCATGCCACCTTCAGTTGCACAATTTGTGCAGTTTTGTGGCCATTTTTTTGCAAGAAAAGTTGGTTAAATGTACCTCCTTATGTAAACCAGGAGCAGTCGATGCGAACAATTTCCATTTATAACCAAGTGGAATTTGAAAATAACCTGAAATTGAAGTCTTCACTAAACGGATCAATAAAACATCTGTATGTCTCTTACGGTCCTCAGCTTGAGGGCAGCTTGGATACCTCGTCCTGCCAGAGGAAAAGGACAATCTGCATTGTCTTCTGTTAAACCAATGTAGTCCAGTCTAATGGGATAACGTGTAAACCTCGTACTCCCTGTCTGGGTGAAGGGTCAGAGGGGAGCTGCTGAAACGCCTCATGGTTTCACTGAAAGCACTGCTGAATAGATCAGCTGCTGGTAATGTCAGACTCATGCTCCAAAACTTGTTATAAATTGTGCTGAACTTAAGTTATCATTTATTTAGGTATTAAAAACAGAAAAGAAGACTAGATTAAGTCTAAAATGACTTAATATTGTGAAAAATATATGAAGTTAACACTGCAATTGAAATGGATCTAGTTTTCTGTTTTGATATAATGGTGTTTTTAAGTAACTCCATTTCAAATACAAGTTCAGTTAAAACTTTTATCCAAAATTTAAAAAAATCCATATGTAAATAATATGCATACAGTGTTTTTACAAAGAGGAAGACATGGCTGGATTGGTGCCTGTATAATTGGGGCATAGTATTGATCTGGGTACTCTGACTGTTAAGTGTTTATCTGATTGACAGCCTGGAGGAGGAACATTTCTCTGTTGCTGCTGGTTTTTGTAAATAAGGCTTTGTAGCGTCGACCTGAGGGTAAAAGTCTAAAATGTTTGCGCGCAGGATGCGTG
Source organism: Fundulus diaphanus (assembly GCA_037039145.1). Taxonomy (NCBI): domain Eukaryota; kingdom Metazoa; phylum Chordata; class Actinopteri; order Cyprinodontiformes; family Fundulidae; genus Fundulus; species Fundulus diaphanus. Next base: position 16,950,976 of record CM073141.1, on the reverse strand, counting down.
GAGTCTGCGGAGACGTTAGCCGACCTTTTCCTGACCCTAGACCTGTATAAGTTCTGGATGGAGGAAGGGTTAACCCTGGTGATCATCTGCAAAAAAAACCCCGCATCTCACGATAAGTGCTTGTCCAGTTGAAATGACTCGTACTGTATGTTATACTTCATTCTGAACTGCACATTTTAAAATCTAAACACTATAAATACACACGTTTTGTTAGTGGCTCTAACTGCAACGTTTCAATACATCATATGTAATGAGAAATTATGGTTATTTAGTGCCAAACTTCATTCATTTAAGGGTTAAAAATTTAGATTACGTACCGAGCAAGCATCCGATACTTAACGCATAATCCCACCTCTCATTCTCTGCATATATCTTCTGTGCGTTGCAGTCTGGGTTGTGAATTTGAGGAACCGTTTCAGTTTTAGTTTAATAAAAATTTAAAAGCATGTACAGTGTTGGGTAATTTACTTTAAAAATGTAATCAGTTACAGTTACAAGTTACTTTGTTTAAAATGTAATTGTAGTGTAACTTTTTCGATTACTTTAAAAAAGTAATGTAACTAATTACTTTGATTACTTTTTGATTACTTTAAGGTTTTAATGAGTATTGACCCATGTTCAACATTTAATTTTTGAGAACTGAATGTGAACCTTAAAAAAGCGTAATTGGGAATTGACACTTGTATGACTCTATTCCTGTATATCCATCAGTAGTTAAAGGACAAGAGTCAGCAAATGCAAATTCTGCCCTGTAAAACAATGACAGCACAATTGTTGCTGTATGATCTGAAGCCCCATTTGGAGCTTTTAAACAGGCTTTGAAAAACTTTGATAATTTGCTGCTGTAATATTATAGATTTTTTAGAATAAAAAGCTAGCAGATGTGCATAATCAAAAATAACAGAAATACAATTATAGAGCATTCAGTATTGTAAGAAAGCCCACACTGTTTCTGGATAAATACATTATTGTATGAGTTAAGTTCTGTTCCGTTTTCTGCTTTTTTCGTTGTAAAACTGAAATGTCCCATGCTCCTGAATGCACCATAGCTTTCCGACGCTCACGAACGCAACACTGTGAACGCTGAGCTGTGTACGCGCGTTTGATTTTCCGCTTAAGACAAAGTTTTGCAGTTTCACAACACACGTCGGCTGTCACGGTTTATTGTTGTGTGTGAATAACAAGAGGTGGCTGTCAACAAGCTTGAAGGCTGTCATTTTTGATGCGCTGCTTGAGCTGAAATAAAACCGTGAAACGTCCGCTCGCTTGCTGTTCTTTCAGAAGGCTCCACCAGCACAGGATGGATCATCAGAGTGATAGAGACAAGGAGCCGTAGCGGGGAACGGCGATACAGGGCGCGAAGCAATAAAAATATCATTACATATTTCGCAAAGGTTTTTCTTTATATTTTTTTAAAAATGTAACTAAATTTGTAATTTTTAATGTTTTCGGAAGTAACTGTAACTGAATTACATATTTTCTCATTGTAACTGTAACGAATTACAGTCACTCTTTTTTTGTAATTAAATTACGTAACGTCGTTACATGTAATCCGTTACTCCCCAACACTGAGCATGTAGAATATAGTATATTACTGAAACAGCATCTTAAAATTTAAACTGTATGATTTTCACATCAAGGATGGCTGGGCTGTACTCTTTCAGATAATGTAATGTACCATGCCTTAAATATGATTGATGTTACATTTCTGTTTTTGATTAATTATGGCTAGAACATAATAAATCTATTTAAAAATATGCCTACAATAACACAATAAAGGATTGTATGCGGCATAAACATTTTTAAGTAGTGCAGGCTCTATAACCATGATTTATATGATGGGTTTATTTAGCCGTATTTCTTTCTTTCACCTATTTGATCAGAAAATAGTTTCATTACTACATATAATTATTACCAATTATTGGTTTTATGCTGTATAATTTCAGTCTACGGAGTTTGACAAACATGACTTTAATAATATATTAATATATAATATAATATATTAATAATAATAATAATAGCTTTGTATGCTTTGTTTCTTATGAGAGCTGACTTAATTAATTAACAGAGCAGTCAGAGAAATCCATTTGAGGACAAGAACAGCTCAAATCTTCATTCATCATGTGCAGCAGTCTTGTTTCTCCCACAGACACATACTTTATGAATATGACTCTTTGGAAAGAATCTCTTTGAATAAATGCACACATCATTTATTTATTTCTTACATTTTGGTCCATTTGATCAAGGCCGAACAGGGTGTGCATTAATATTTAGGAGAATGCATTCTAATTTCTCCTTATAAACAAAAGGTGAATCTCAGTTTGGACGTGAGCATTGGCGGCTTGATGAGCAGATGGAAAAAGAGGCGATCCTGGATGAATCTGAGTGGTGCCCGTCTGTCCTTTTCTCTGGATCTCCAAAACCCCGGCAGTTTTATTGATTTTCTTTTCTTTCTTTCTTTTTTTGCTAAGATCATTTTTGACAAGTCGGACAAACAAGACAGTGAATAAAATTAATACAGTTATGATTTAATTCCCTAATGGCTAAAGTAGCTTCCTCGGTTCTCAGTCCCCACTTTTGCCTCAGTGTTCATGTTGTGTGTTTGTAGTTTAAGCAACCGCTGAAATGCTTTCAATGCGACCACCGCTTCCTTTAGAATATGAAATAAGAAAATCTACACAACAATTATAGCAGGGGAACTGTAATTTTAAAAAGTACACAAAGCTTCGATGATGGAAACTGTTTTTGTTCTTGAACATGTTGATGATGAACTTTTGCCACACTTGTTGCAGATTTATCACTGGATGTTTCTCCATGAAAGAGGCCACCCTTTATAGTGCAAGAGCGGTGATTCATTACTGTAATATTCAAAATAGGTTTTAAACTGCAACAGAAAATACGTGTATTTCTTATTTAAGAGACAAAAAAAAGAAGAGTAGGCAGAATATGAATTGATTATAATAGGAGACATGTGGAAAGAAAGAGTCTGGTTTTCACAAATGAAATTTATTGATTCAGTGCATCAGTTCTGATTAGACAACAAGGACTGAATTTAAATAAGCAGCCGAGCTCCGGATAGAGCAGAGTAATATGATTTCGTCATCATTTCAGGGACATTAACTGATCCTGAACACTGGATGTTTCAGGCTTTGTGCAACAGGGTCGCATGCTTTGATTTACACATCGGGTGAAGCATCTGCAGTCCCGACAGGCGACACATTGTTTTAATGTATGACCTCTACGGACTGAAATTATTGGGCAGAGTTAAAAGCCACCGAGCACTTACTGTAATTGATCGTTTCCACCAACGGGACACTTTTTGGCCACCTCGCTTGTAGATAATGATAGCTTTATCCATATATTAATGCTTAGAAACACATGAACCCTGTTACCTCCCTTTCCCCCCCCCCCCAAAAAATGTCGCACTTTATTCAACTGAAAAAAGTAATACACACAGAGCGATTAATTTCACTTTATTAGTCACACTGTTACATTTTATTATATGGTGCAAAATAAGACACATTGATTAAAATCAAAATAAGATTGTTTTTATTCAATAGTTTGCAATCATCATCAAATCTTTTTTTTCCACATTAAATGTTTTTACCTTAAACAAATGCAGAACTTCAAACGTGCAAAATGTTAGTGTATATCTTCGCTTGGAAGAAACATTGTAGATTGTGCTCACAAGCCTCCAAGGTGCTTGGCACAACCATGGACAGAGGATGAACTGCATGGTTAGATCAAGCACAATGGGGTCTTGGGCATAGACAGGAAAAGCCAAACCGCTTCGCCCAAGTCTTCCTCTGCAGATTGCTGCCAAGGGACGGTAAAAAGTACTCTTTGCTTGCAAAACAGAACAGTAGTGTGTTTTTTTTTTGTTCTTTCTTACCAAATACCTCTCCTTTCAATATAAGAAGCTAAAATCCTGAAAAGAATTTCCACGTTGTGATTTTTCTTTGGGTTTCTTAGAAAAATTGTCCAGTTCACTTCTGCTGGGTAAAAGTAAGAACGCTCCTACAGGTTTAGACTTGAGATCCCGTTTTGTCTCTTGATTGGCTAAACACCTTTGGTTATATTTAGATACCACAGTTAAAAACATCTGCAGGATAATTTCTATTAAAAAAAAGATTAGTCATAGGTCATGCTCACTGCGGAAAAAAAGGGCAACACCCTTTTTGCGCATGAAATGCGTCAAACCCCACCCTCTCGCCCTTCTCGCCCAGATGTTTGAGACGCGTCCAAACAAAAAGAAATGTGAAATTCTGCTGCTAGTTTTTGGAAAAATGCGTTAGAAATGTAAAATAATTTCCATTTCAGTGTTTCCAACAGGCCTAAGATAAACTGGCTTGCTTTTGTCTTGTAAGTCAAGTAGGTACTTTCCCACTGATCAATGAAAACCGAGTTTGGGTGATCTTACCAAAACTCATCGCTTCCCAAAGAACACAGACCTTCAAATTTAGCTCGTAATTGACTCTAAAACAGCCTCGGCAGCCCACTGACCTCAAGAGTTATAGCGATATCTCTGCAGTCCAACTACGGACATTGACCGTCTCTTCAACGCAAAGATACAACCCCTGTCTTACATCTCGGTTCTAACCTTGTTAGCCAGCGAGTGCAATGTCAAGAGTCAAGATACCATCAAGCTAAGGGAGCTGTTTCCCCAAAAGGTTTCTCAATCTTGTTACCTTCTCCTGAGTCTCTTTCAGCTCCCCGGGGACGTCTTTCTCAAATGAGAAAGCGTGGTGCGATAATCAACTTAGAGCTCGGGCAACTGAACCACTTTGTGTGATGAAATGATGCCATGACGAATATCAATGCAGCAAGGAAAAACTCTGCATTTGTAATGGACCAAATGGCGCAGGAGTTGGAGCCATTTGTATGGAGATGGTGGGCGATGGCGGTGGACGTTTTTTTCAGGATGACCATGTTTCATTGATATGAAGTAAAAGCAGATGGGATGGTTTTGAGGTGCCGATGATTGCGCACGATCGTGCTTTCTTACCTCGCATGACCAAGTTGTCAGAAGGGTCATCTTGACAGAGATCGTTCAGGAACTGCTGCCAAATCATCTATAAAGCTTGATTTCAAATGTAAATGTTAGAAAAGACAAACCCCGATGTTAAATGCTCTTCTGACTGAAGGTCAAAGCAACTACCCAGTCATCTATCTAGGATTCACTCTAAATAAAATACTCCCAACTTACTTTGGATTTTCCAGACAACTTCTTTCTGGGAAACTCACCTTTCTATCCCTTGGCCTCAGGTTGCTGTTGGGGGATGAAGACGTCTGGGTGATCTGAGTAGTGTCTTGGGGTCTTCCAGCTTGCTCTACTGGCGAAAGACTGTCCTGACTGCGTCCTCAGCAGCCTTCAAGTCCCCATCTCTTGTGCCCCTCCTTCAAGCTAGGAGGGGTTGGCGACATTCTCTTGGGATAGGTGCTATGGCAATGAAGACTTGGTCAATCTGGGATTGGATAAGGGGTTGGTGGAGTTTGGGGTAGGTGGGGGCGGCCGGTTCCGCATTTCATAAATATTAATACAGAGTCCGCCCTCTCTAAATGGGAGGATTCTTTAATTTTGTTAGAGGGGGAAGTGCTTTATTCACTTAATGGGTTTTATTAGTGCCCAGTCCTCAACTCTTTCATTAGCTAAAGTGCTGCTATAATTTACAGGGTAAAAGGGGGGGTGGGGTAAAAGCGGTGTCTGGGGAGGGCTGATCCGGCTGTTGCTGGACAGTAGACATCACGCTCAACCACTGCAGCTTTTACTAAAAAGCAGCTGGTTACTTAGATTCAGTCTAACATGAAAAAAAGTCATCTTTCTTAACCTTCTTGTCTTTGCTTTCAAACATTATCTTGATTATTAACATTACTTTGCAATTTATTGAAGGCTATAGTAGTTGAAACATTTTGGTTGACGGGTGCCCAAAAAAGTCTGGTAATGCCAAATAAAGTCTTCTTGTCTTTTATTTTAAAAAAATAAACACTTCACATTTCTACATTGTGTATAAACGAGGGCTACAAATGTGCTTCAGTTGAATGCATTAGTCTTTAAATAGTACATATCGCTAATTATATATAGCCCTTATAAATAGCCTTTATTTAACCAGGTTGTCCCATTGAGATCAAAAGATCTCTTTTGCAAGAGACATGGAAAAATCAACATACGCTGCTTTATAATCAAATATGATTTTTGCTCAGTTTTAGTCTTCATCCTTAAAAAGTTCAGACTAAATATTTCAGTGTATTTGTTGGAATTGATTTATTCAGGACCATATACAGGAACATTGTTAAGCCAGATGAACCAGATCAGATTTAGCCACTGGATAATTTCCATCTATAGTCCTTAAGGCAGATAAAACTAATTATCCATACAATGTCAATCAGTGAGATATGAATGCAAAGTTAACAACTAAACTCAGGCACTGCTGTAATATCCAAGTTCTGTACATGCATTCTTTTGCTCTAATTTAGTTTTCTATTTAAACAGCAAATTTGGACTCGTTGAAATGCTGAAAATCAAAAGAACATCTGCTGTGTCGGCATCACTGGTTGCCTTTGCACAGACTGAAGCCGTCGACTTGTATCTGCAGAAACACGTCTTCCCCACCCTCTGTGGTGTTTCCCGGAATACCAACAGCAGTCTCTCCCAGAGCACCCACGGCTGATAATAAAAGCTTTATTTTGCTCTCCGGAGTTTTGGTACTTGCAAACAGCGTGCATCTGATGAGCCCCAGAATGCATCTGAGCGAATGAACTGATTAACCTGAGTGGCCGTACCCCACAGGAGAAAGGGGGAGGAATCGGTTTGAATAACTGGCTTCATCATCAATGTCACATAAATCACTTGTGGTTTCAAACAAGGCCTTTTTCTTTTTTTACCTCCTCAGCTAGACTGAAATGTTCGCAGTGACACGAGTTCTTCAACGTCACATTGCAGGAACGTTTTATACTCAGTTTAAACGTAACTTTAAATGATTTCCTAACTAAAAACACACGAAAAGGTAACAGTGACAGAAGAAACAGGACAAACCAAACTATATATTTATATTTTTATTGTACAGCTTCAAGTTCTTAATGCAAGCCTTTACCAACATTCAATATGAACTATTTATGGTGTTCGGTACTGTGGGTTCTTTCAAATGTGCAGCATTGATGTCACGATTTTAACAACAAGCAAACAAGTTGACCAAATGACGGCGGTGTTGGAATGGGCCCCATCTGCTGATATTTGCGGAGCCATGCGGTGATTTGAGACCCGGTTCACTTTTTCACCAGCTGGATAACATCTTCATCTTCCATAACATGGTCCTTCCCCACCTTCTGTGGGTTGTGTTTCACAGATGAGCCCCACACGAGTGCGCTGGAAGAAAAAGAAAAAAAAACATTTATTTTAGGCTACTATAATCAATTTACTACAGAGGGACTTGTTTAGGTAAAAAAAAAATCCCTCTAATGCATGTGTCACTGTTTGACCCATTCACTCCCTTGAGGACGTTTAAAGCTCTGAAGCCGTAACACACACAGAGTGATTGATGCTTCTGGCTCACCCATTAGGAGATGCTGGTAAAACATCATTTTGAGTACAATATTAATGTGTCCTGAAATGACCAGAAAAATAACATTTTTGAATTTTATCCAAAAAACACTTCAATTCTCAGCATTAACAGGAGCTTTTGCAAAGAGCTACTGATGTGGTTTGCAAGGTGCAGCAAAAGCTATCCAAGCAAGCTGATGTGTCCTGCAGGAGTTTTTAAAAATTTATTTATTTTTGGGTTTTTGTCTCAATAACAAATACATTTTCAAAATCAACAGACACCTGCACGGTTTAGGCGACAGTCCTGATAAAGCAGGGTGAACAGAACGTCTACAAATGCAATGCAGCTGAAGAGTTGGATGGGGAGCGGCAGCTATTGCTTCGGTGTGATGTGAAGATCTTGAAACTGTTCTGCACGTAAAAAACGCCTCTGCAGGATCATCATTACTCTAACTGTGAGCACTGTGCAGATGCCAGATCCTGGGCGGACTCAGACAGCACCACCACGACTGCTCTAAACAGTAAAAGGATCAAGTTCCCCTTAGATAAAAAGAGGCAACTGTCTCATGCACCTCGACTTTTCTAAATTTACAGTTTTATATATATGTTTTAGAACTGTTTACGATACGTTTACTTAACTACTAGCTTGGGTTCTGAATTATATATTCTACAATTATTTATTGTTTCAATTAAATATTTTAGTTGGACTATATGTCTCTAAACCCATTGTTAAATTACATTTAACATTCATAATTGTGTTTTCTTTTAGTAGAATTACTATACATATCCTCTGGTGTTTCCTCAATTTTCCATTTCACTTTGTCCCTTTTATCACAAGATTCTCGTAAGGATTATTTTATTCTCATTAGTTTAGTAGAGCACACCTGTTCTAGTACATATATAGTATAAAATAAATGTAAGGTAAGCCTCATAATGATTTGTGTTCAACCATTTGCTGTAAGACGTTTTCAGCTTATCTGACGTTTCCACTGGTCCGGAAATTTGTGGTCTTTACAAAAATCCCACAATATCTGTGAAACCCAGTAAAGTCAGCGTAAAGTCTTTGGTCCTCTCCATCTATAGTACTTACTACTTCAATTCTTTAATGAGATTTTTGTGAATCTTTAAGCAGAAATCCTCGACCGAAGTTCGTCCGTCAGGGAGTACAACGGGAGATGTGTAGTCAGGTAGCTGGCCTTTGGGTTTGGTGTAGCTGCCAATGAGAACATTATCCCAGTCAGTATTTAATGCCTCAGTACGTAAAACCTTTTCATTTTGCCTGCTTCAGTCAGAATCACTACAGAAAATCACAGCACAAAGCGATCCACTCTTACATGCGGACAAGCTGTAAGTAGTCCCACATCTTCTCCAGCAGGTCGTCAAAGTTCCAGCGGTGGTGGGCAGAGATGGGGACGCAGTGGGGCACCTTGTAGATGACATCCAGCTCCTCGATGGAGATCTGGTCAATTTTGTTTAGCACGTATATGCACGGGATGTAGACCCTGATGAGAAATGATGGCGGTCAGTAACTACTTGCTTGTGAAATCAAATTTGATCAAATCTCACAGGGAAAAAAAAAAAATCTGTCTTTACTAACTGCATTGTGCCGTCCACTTAAGACACGAATCGAAGCAGTGAGTTTAATGCAATATTTATTTTCGCTAATCGCAAAACACAACACATCACACTGTGTCACTGATAATTTAATAAAGCCAAGCTAAAATGCAAAGGCACAGTGAGACAAATTGTGCAGATCCTCGTTTAGCAGTACCAACTTATTGTTCTCTCACACATTGCTGTGATGGTACTTCACTTTGCTCATTTTTTAAATCAAACAGCTTTAGATAAATAGGAGAAACAGCTGAAACTAAACTACTGGAATACATAAAAGTATCATTATAGCACAACATAGACCATCTCGATATAGTCTCATCTTTTATCTACTTTAAAAAGATCTTGATATTTTTAAAATCTGGATGTATTGCCCAGCCCTAACTGCTCTGTCTGACTTGTGAGAAATGCTGATTTAGGGTTGGGATGCCATCCACTGCAGTGTGAGACCAAGCAGGTGACCAGCATAAGGAGTAGCTGCCTGGATGTTATCGCTGTATATACTTAACGCACACTACAGAGGCCCACGTTTGTTCATTCAATAAACTGTTAAATTGAAACTAGGGCTTTTTTAATGCAAAACGTCAAACAAGCGAGCCAATAAATCACACCAGATTAGAGTAAATAGCAGATTAAGCATTTTGGCAGAAGATTTCGCATATTTTTCATGGGTGCAACCATCATACACAACTCCACCGCTCAACCCACAAATGGATTCTCTTTATATAAGTGACCCCATTTATGGAGAAATAATCAGGCTTTCCGACTGGGTTTTTGCCAAGGATTGTTAATAGATCAAACACAAACATAAATTTCTGTGCCCAGTACAGATATTTGTTGTTTTTATGTTTTAGATTAGATTCCACATTCATTTTCTTTTGCATATTAGCTCAAAGAGGAGTGAAGCTCTAACACATCGGAGGTTTAAGTGCATCCGCACTGCTGTAGACGTACTGCTGGACATGGGATTTCAGATCGCAACAAGCCACACCCAGAAAGATGAAAGACGGAGGGCCCGCCTCAGCAGCTTACCGATTTCCCTCCACCACATCGATGAGGTCATCAGCTGTGACGTCGCTGCGCAGGGTGATGTCAGCGTTGTGGATCTTATACTCGGCCAGGATGGTCTTAACCGTGTCGCCATCGAGCTCACTTTGTGCACACTGATGACACGGATAAAGAGGACGTGTATAATGGCGTGTAGAGAGATGCAGAATAAAAAAATATTTTAAAATATGTAAAGATGACTACTTTTTCACACTGTACGTCATGCAAGGAAAACAGCACAAAACCCCCTCAAATCCCAATTACCCCAAAGCCAATACTCATTATGATACTTATTATTTAATCTACTTTATTAAATTGTTTTGCATTGATCTTTTTATTATATTATTTTGCATAATATAGTTTGGGATTTTCTTGTAATTATTTAATAAAGCGGTGACCTATTTCATACGGTACCATTCTTTTATAAAGTTTATTTGATCCTCTATGCCCTGCAAAGTGCTCTATTCATTATCTACGTTTTCATGCAGACATTCATAAAGGCTTTATGACTCTATACACTTCATGTATTATATGCCGTTACTTTAGTCATTCTGCATCATTTAGTGTAGAGTCGAACAGATCCAGAAACTTTACTTTCCCTTACTGTTCAAATATTTGTTAGTATTTATCATTCTGAAAGACAAATCAAGCTGAAGTATGTTCTTGTTGAAAATGCTTGAAATAGAAACATATACAAATGCAACCACCCTCTTCAGCGACTCAAACTGAGGCTTATGCCAGAGTTTTTCAGGCTTGTGCATAAAGTCCTGCAGTGCAGTTTGAGGCGTACTGTAGCAGTGAAGTTGATGCCTCCTTTGTCCTTCTTCTTGAAGCCAATGTTGGGCGGCTGCTTGTTAAGTCGGATGCCAAAGCCCTCCAGCTCGTGTTCTATTAGCTTCTTATGAAGAAGAGGCTTTAACACATCAAGCACTATCAGGATTAGATTGCAGGTTCGAGCCACTGAGAGAGAAAGGGAGAAAAGAAAAGAACAGTTTGTGCTGTAGATTAGGGAATATGTTTATGTTTCCAGTAGATACAGTTAAAAACATGAAACTAAATAACACCCTCTCTGATATTTCTTATCAGTTTAGAACGACTGCCAACAGTCCCCAGATGGCCAATATTAAATGCAATATGTAATTATGGAGGTATGACGTGAGACAACAATTAAACAGAGCCAACAAAAGATCATGTTTTATGATATAAATGCACTCTACCTGACAGCTAATCCAGGGTTTGCACATATCTTCAAGTCAAAATTTCATATTTTTCCACATCTCAATTTTCAAATTTCTCACATTTAGTCTACTTTAAAGTTTACTTTGAAATCAAGGTAGATTTAAATATGAAAGCTACAAAAGTCTAAAACTGGAAAAATGACATGATTGGTGATTGGATACCACTTTCAGACAATTGGACAGAGAATAAATCCTGGAAATAATACTTTTTTAACACTATATGTCTTTATGCCATACTTATCCACACCGGAAAAATCTTGAATCAACTTTCATATTTTTCCAGTTTGTGTAGGAACCCTGCTAATATTTAAAACATTGTGCATGCTTTTAAATGAAAATGACAACAAAACTAGTATTAGGTTTTCCACCAACATGAATTATCCTAGAAATACCTGCAATGACCTGCCTGCCTCTTCCCTTGCCATCCTTGGCTCCTTCAATGATTCCAGGCAGATCCAAAAGCTAGAAAGAAAGAACTTAAGTTAAAGAAATTTTCATCTCACACAGACTTCTGCATATTTCCTCTGATTATGAAGAAAGAAGAAATTTTGTACCTGAATTTTGGCACCTTTATACCGAATGACTCCAGGCACTGTCGTAAGGGTGGTGAACTCGTACGCTGCAACTTCTGAGTACACACCTGCAAGGTTACTTAGCAGGGTGGACTTTCCTACTGATGGAAAACCCACAAAACCCACTCTGGCATCACCGGTTTTTGCCACATCAAAACCTGGAAGTCAAAGAAAACATAAAACATGTAGTTATGGGTTATAAAAATGTAACTATATTTTGAAGTTTTGTAGGTGAGCCAATTTATACGGAAATAAGCCCAGATCGGAGCAGCACTTGAACTAAAACCACGGCATTGCCATAGTACCTTCCCCTGTTCCACCTCCGGCGCCTCCTTTTGGTGTGATCAGTTCCCTCCTCAGCTTTGCTAGACGTGCTTTGAGAAGACCCAAGTGGTGAGCGGTGGCCTTGTTCTTCTGCGTCCTGGCCATCTACAGGAGGATGTGACACGAATTAGTGCATGAGCAGTGATCTACATTAAAATTAAGTTTATTATGTCTTGGAACCAGCAGACTAAAAAAACAAACAATTTATAGAGAGAGAGCCTAAACCTAAAGTGCTTGAGTTATTTCCTGGCATGAGAACTGCAGGTATTTTAGCCCCCCCCCCTCCTCCTCCTCCCATTAAACACTGCATGGCTATAAAGCACCAACCTGAGCACAGAGATGAAGAAGGTCTTTTAAAAAGGATCAGGTCTATAAAATCATACTTTATCAATATAGGTTCATCTCAAAGTCAGTGCATTACAATACAACCCACTACAAGTACTTCTTTACTCTGGATTTTTGGAAAGTTTCACTGAGATAGGTTTAAGATAACTGACTTATATTTAAGACCTATATACATAAATTACATAACTACTACTTAATAACGTATATTTAACTTACTTCTACAGACCTATTGGCACAATAGACACTGAGGTCTTGATTTATTTCTAAAAATCGTAACACCTTAAAAAAAAAGAGCTGGACGCTCGAGAACAGGCATACGTTTCAAAGTTTCCTTCTGCATCCCAGATCACACAAAATATAAACACACATTATTTTTGCGTGTGTGCAACCCATGCTGCTAAAGACTGAACAACATTGCACAGCTGGAAACACATATGTATATTATTATAATAGCAGATTATGAAACAATCTCAAACAAAAATATGTCATTCAATAAAAATCATTTATATAATAACACGTAGTAAAGAAATAAATTACATTTCCACAAATTAATAAAAAGTTACAATTATAGTACATGGTTTCGGCACGAGTTACTACTTATATAGCTGCTGTAGTTGTTTTTTCCCCAGTTTTGCATTACTGGACCAATGCAGTCATTACCACATCAGTTTAATTAATTAAAGTTACTTCACATGTAATGATCAATACTGCCTGCAGAGTCTGATTTCTTTAACATAAAGTTTTTTTTAAATTAAAAACAAAACGTAATTCAATTGCGGCTGCTAGTGGTCAAACCGACGTTATTTTTTTAAACATCATATCGGTAGTATCGTGTTCCTTAAATCAAAGTATATCTATGATTAAACTACATAAGTAATATTTAGTTTAAACACTTTAAACTGTGAAAAAAAACAGAAACTGCTGTCAGGTTCTTCTGCTAGCGCTAACAGCTAGCTGTTAGCTACAACGTGACCAACTCAACCGTTCCCAACTGGCAATTTTTACCTTACCTCACTTTCTATCTCCGCTATTTTGGCGAGTATACTCATTATGACTATCTATCCGGCTCACAATTCACGCTAAAGAAATGAGTTCTGGAAATGTAACTAATTATGTGGCAGCGTTTAGCCCGTTAGCACGCACACGCCACAGAAATGCCGCTGCGCGACAGTTCACAGCAAATCTCGCGATATCGAAAACTGCGCAAGGAGCGCTTTTCCTGGCGTTTTGACTCACAGGATAGGATGATCATCTTTGTCACATATGTTTTGCAACAAAGCTGCAGACAGGCATTACCTGCTAAGATTTAAAAAACAAGTGTAATCAGAAATGTTTACACAAACGGTAATACTTACATTTCTGCCTTTAGCTATTTTTTTGTTTAATATTTTGCCATCTTAGAGCAATGACTCGAGTTTTATATTACATTCTGTCTTAGTGGTTTAATTCATATATTTCAACTAACAAGGTTAATTGTCCAAAATCGAATGAACAGATCTTTAATATTAGTATTTTTTTTCATACGGCCATTAAGTTTGGTCGGGATTTTTCTGTGCTTCTTTAAAACAAATTTGGTTTGTTAAATCTTAAATTAAGTTGTGAAAAACTCTGATGAGGATGCCATTTACTCAAGAACCACCACTGTTTCCTGTGTTGAACATTAGTTCCAGATTATGCATCGACAGCATTTTTGATATATATAGATATATAACTCTTTGGTTATGTGAATTTTGTAGTTATTAGGAGACAACTCTATGATTAATTTTTTTATACATTTTAGAACAAAAAAGGTTTTGATGGAAATTAATTTCTTTAAAATTTGTTCCAAGATTGCACTGAACCAACGATAATCAAACATCTTACTACAGACTGTCTTACATGTAGGGCCTCAGACTGCATAAAACGGTCTCACTTCTTGTGATGTTTATTGCTCACTGACACAGTTTCAACAATTTTAGCTCTTTCACTTAGTCTATGCATTTTTTCGTGGACTGAGAATGCCAACTCCATGCCAACTCCATGTGTTTCATTGGGATTTTATATGATAGATCAACACAAAGTTGAACACAGTTGTGAAGTAAAAGAAATAGAGGCTTTTATTGATTACAATCTAAAAAGATTAAGGTAAGCTTTTGCATACAGCCCCTTTGACTGATTATTGGCAGTTGCAGATCTTTTGAGATATATCTATACCAGCATTGTGCATCTAGAGACTGAACTCTCTCATTCTTTGCAAAACAGACAGCCAGACAGTAATTTTGAAATCTTGGCAAATTTTCTCTATTGGCTATAGGCCTGGACTTTGGATGGGCCATTTTAAATATTGTCAAATTAAAATATGTATTCAGATGAAGGTGTTTGTCAGATTAAAGGTACGGTACATACGATTTGAAAATCACAATCTCTAAGCAGGTACTAAACATACTTGTAATTAAACACACATTTCTGTATTACATTTTTTTTCTTATTCATCTGCTGCAATAATCTAATCTTAAATGTAATGTTTTCATTAGCCATAAACATCATCATGATTAACAGACATAAAGGTCTGAAAGATCAATCCGTCCATTATTAATCTGAATAATGCGTTTCACTTAGTAAATTGAGTTACTTAAATAAAATAACTTTTTATTAATATTCTAATTTATTGAATATGACTGTAGTATTGGTGTCATTGCTGTAAGGTCAACATCTGTACGAGTCTCAAGTTTTTTGCAGCTTGTAGCAAATTTCATTCAGGATTGCTCTGTGTTTAGCTTCACTCATCTTCTCACCAACTCTGACCGTTTTGCTCGTCTCCGAGATAATATTACTAGTACTGTGTATAAGTTTGTGATTGCAGAAGTAAAATCATTTTGAGTGGTCACTTGCCAAAAAGTCTAAATTAAGTTAGACCATTTACCCTCCAACTTATTTACAGAGTAGTGAAAAAGTGTGTGCTCCCTCAGAGATTTCTTCTGTTTTTGCTATATTAGCACGTCTTAGATCATCAAATAAATTTGAACATTAGACAAATACAAATACAATCACAAAAAAGCCACTCAAACCAACCTGGCCCACTGTGAAAAAGCAATTGCCCCCAAACCTTATAACTAAAACTGCTGCTGATATTCAACTTTGTAATACCTGGTAATTTCAAATTTTTTGTGAAGGAATTTTGGCTCACTGTTCTTTGCCAAATAGTTGTTATTTGGCCACATGTTTTTTTTTGTTACCTTTTTTCAATGATGAAATCCCTGTTTAATGTCATGCATCTGATGCAGATTTAAATCCACACTTTGACAGGGAAGTCAAAAAGTATTTGGCCAATCAAAAACCTTCATCTGCTTAAACATTTATAGGTGGACTTGCAGGTGTGCTTTTGATTTCCTTCTGCACAACCCATATGCAGTTAAGCTAAACCGATGGCCTGAAAGTTCTTTGCTTTAGATGTTCTGGGTTCTGTTGTAACCTCCTGGACTAGTCTTTGATGCGGTCTTAGAGTAAGTTTGGCAGGCCTCTCCTGGAAAGGGTCCCCAGCGTTCCACATGTTATCCATTTGTGGATAATGGCTATATGGTGGAGTCATAAAGCCTTAGAAATAGCTTTGAAACCCTTTTCAGATCGACAGATGTCAAAAACGAATTTTCTCATCTGTTCTTGAGTTTTCTTTAGATCTGGGTATGATCTTATTCTCTTTTGAGATACGTTGCCTACTTCATGTTTTCAGGAGGGTTCTACCTAATTGATTTCTTGGTTCTGCAGGTCAAGATATTTTCAAGCAGGGTGCAAGGTTAGTTTTGGATATCCCTTAATAAATTACATAATAAATTGAACATATTTGTCATGGAACAATATAGGCATCTAAATGTACAACACATCTTTTTAAGTCACCCAACAAATCACACCAGGAAAAAAGGACACAGGTCTGTCTAATTGGGTATTTTTTTAATTATGTTTTATCATTCAGTTGCATACAACAGAATCTCTCATTGGTTTCTACATTGTTAATGTTTGTGGACTGCACATCTGGTTGGTTTATAATTGAATGCTAGCCGAGCTGCTGATTTAATGAGATCTTTACTCTTGAAAAGGTTACATTACCGGGGTCCTATGCTGAAGTAATGCCTAATTAGTTAATTAGTGATGTGATCTTGAAAAAACCCAGACAAAGGATCTCCATCTCAAGATCTCCCCAACCCTGTTTCAAATATGCTTTTTCTGTTTTCCAGTCATTTATTTATTGTAAGAGGTGTGCTTGTCCTCATGAAAATATATAAAAATATGTATTTTTAAGCTTCAAAAGGTAGATAGGATTTACAGTTGTTTTAGCATATCTCGTTGCCCAGCTTGGAAGACAGAGAGCATAAATAACAGAGGAGAGAAGGACAGGAGTTGAGACACACCAAGGCAAGGGTGGAATTACTTTGTTTATGATCATTCAGTGCATTTCTATAGACGTCTACTAGTCTAAGTGAATGCGTTTATACCAGGAACCAAAAATAATTATAGAAAAAAAAAAAAAAGGAAAAAAAAAATGGGGCTTTGTTGGATTAGACAAGACTACAAATTGAGAACTGACAACAAAAAAACCCATGCCCAAATTACTTCCTTTAATGGGTTACACATCTTTAGATCAGATGTCAGCCAGCATTGAAGTGCATTCTTGAAGAATTAAGTGCAAGTACAGATTTTCAATGCATTCAATCAAGTTGAGGATTAAAATATTTGCAACCTCCCCACCCACCCAGCCGCCCTAAAAAATAATCACTTTACGGGGGCCACTCTGCAAAGGAAAACCACTATAGTTGATGCTGTTTTCTAACCTAAAACATATGTGTATGTTTCCTCGTTTTAAGCTTTTTACGTTATCTCTGAGCGACAGTGTGTTGGGGTGATATTTACCTGCCGTCTAGTGTTAATTTCTCTATTGTTGTCATACCACTAACATGCTCTCTGTCTGGTTTCTCAGTAGTTTCTCAGTTTGCAACTGAGTCAAGCCAGCAGAAGTTCAAAGTCCATGAGAAGCACTATTTTAGTGCAATAGTTTCACACCTGGTAACCTCGATACCTAGAGCTGGCTACCTCTGCATAGAGACGGAGTAGAGTTTCTGTCAGAACCCCGCTGAGGAGGCCTTCCTTTACTGAGGGAAGGGCCATTATTTGTGGTCTATCACCAGAGCATGGATAACAACATGTTTTGAGGTAATAAAATAAGAACAGCATGAAGTTATCCGTGTTAAAATGCATCGTCCCCAGTAAATCGGATTCTGTCATCAGAATTTGGATAATACTTATTGAAACCATAAGGCTTTACAGTAAATGCAACTTGGCCATATGATGGCAAAAGTCTTGAGCGGAGGCATTCCCCGTTTGGACTCTAGCTGCTCTCCGAGGAGGTTGGCGGCGCTGTGGAGGATGACCTCCTCCGCGACACCGACTGCGAGCGCTCAGGGTTGTGTTTGTCGTAAGGCTGGAGCTGCACCTCCAGGAAGTCCCTGTGCTGCTGGCTGATGACCTGGCTGATGAGTCCAGGAAGAGCTTGCAAGTTAGTCAGTAGGGTTTCCAGCTTTGTTTCCAGCAAGGCGATCCTCTTCTCCATGTCCTCCCCTCTCTCGTTTAAATCTGACACCATGTCATACATGATGTTCTGCGTCTGCAACAGGACAGCAGAAACACACTTGATGCAATCAATATTTCCAACCTGTAGTTCATCATTAACTGGTAAACTGTGAAGGTTATAATGTACAAAATAGAGATTAAAAGAATTCTTTTACATTTGTTTAAACATGCAGTTTATGCTTATTCTGTAAAAAATGAAAGAAAAAGTGACGAAATCAACTTAAAAAAATTAAAACATATACTTTCTTAATGCATTTATTCCAATTTGCAGACTGCACTTAAAAATACCTGAAAACCAAATCAAGGATTAAAGTCCATTTACATAGTTAAGAAGATAAAATCAATGTAAGGTACAAATATTTACATTTGTGCATTTTGCAAGTAGAAGCTTATGAATTAAAGACATGTGGAGTTTTTATTAAGAACAAAGCTGAAAAATATTGCCATGTAATTCAAATTTTATAAAGATATAGAAAGGTACAAATACTAAATTTAATTACTGTCAAACAAAAATACAACTAAGCATCCAAACCAAACAAATGCAATGGACTTGGAACTGAATACATGCTACTTTGATTATTTTTAGTTTCATCTCCAGTTTTTCTTTCATTAATCAATGTTTTGCCTCCAAAATGGGATTATCCTGAACCTTGACACCTGGTTTATATACACCCAGTTTTGGACTTTCTTGATAGATTCTTCTTATGTTTCTAACTGTTAAATACAAGAAGATTTGACCCACATTGACATCTACTGGTTAAAATAGGAACTGCAGTGAATGTTATAAAAGTCAAAGGGACGTTGAGTGCATCCAAATTCTCTCGGGACATTTGATTTGCAAACGTGTATCCATGGCCTAAATGTCACCCGGACAGTTTAGTTTGTTTGGGCCTACTGCTCGCTGAGGGATTTTACTAACAGAGAAAAAAACTGCATTAAAAGAAAAAAAAGATAGAATTTCAAGAATAAAACATTAAACAACAATTCTTCCACAATGTGTGTGCTCCATATGTAAAGTGATTCAAAACTCAAGGTGACAAAGCTGAACTATGACGACTTTTAAAGGTTTTAAATGGAAGTAGATTTCTGCAGAGGGAAAATAAATGGGAGCTTATTTGTTCAGAAACACAATCTGAAATATGTAACTTTTGTTCACACAACAGCAGCAGCATGCCTCATGTCTGGCATTGATCCATTTTCTATGCTGGCATAATTTTTGCATGGTTTGAAGGTGTTTTTTCCAGCTCCCAGTAGGTCAGAGGCAGGGTTGGCAGGTTTTCGCACGGTCCCCTGTTTGTTTTAAAGTTAAAACATGTTAACAATTCATATTCCTGAACGAATGTTTGGTTTTGTGTGTCAGAACACAAACCTGGTTTGTTTAAAACTATTAATTAGAGACTTGAAATTCCTTCACCTCCGTAGACATAGGGAGCAGAACGCATGATTTTGAGTCTATTAAAGTTAAAGTAACATAAACTGACTTCAAACTTAGATGACTAAACATAATGCTAAATCAATTCAACTAATCAGAAATGGTTAGCACCCTCCCTCCACAAAGCTCCACCCTAAAGGTTCATGGTAATATCAAGAGCACTACCTTTGTACTTGGGCCATTTTCAGGGGTAAATTGCTACCATGGTAGTCTGTTTTTTCCCTGATACATCCAGTGGAAATGGAAAGGGGATAAATAATGGTCTTAGGAACCGACTAATGGTTCTTGCTATCTTTTGAGCTATTGCTTTTCTACATATATACTATTTTGAATCATTTTAGCCATGTATATCCTAACCTATATCTCATCTATTTTCCCTGTTAAAGTTTTTGTTTGAACGTCTGGGAACCTTTCCTGCGGCACATTTTTGCTCTTCACCTACATGCCGCCCACGTCTCCCATATTTAAAACATACAATAGGAAATGTTAAGGCCAAAATATAATTTTTTATCCTACGCATAACTACATCACCTTCTCCTCAAATTGACACATCTGGCTCACGTGTTTTAAAAACAGACTTGAAAAGCGTTTGATCTTGTAACAAAATAGTTGGAGTGGTACAGAAAAAGTAGATGATGGAACAAAATGTATGTTTTTTTTGCCATCAAATTCAGAGTGAAAAGGGTCACTGTTTTAAAATTGGCTATTAAATATAGAGTACCACATTTCACCACGCTTTAAGAGTGAAGCTGCCAGAGGAGGATTTCTGAGGCATTATTCAGTGTAAGACTAATAATCCTTGGCAGGCGAAAGGCAATGTCATCCATCACTTACAGTGTCCTCTTCTGATTTAAGGCAGGGATGATTGAATAAGTTGTTTATCTATTGCTGTGTTGACGAAAGAACCATTGACACTTCTGAGTATGTCAGTGACAACAGTACCTGTCATTTAATCTAATGTATCTCTGTTCAATATGTAATTTTGCTGCCTCTTGGCCAGGACTCCCTTGAAAAAGAGGTTTTTAATCTCAATGGGATTTTTCCTTGTTAAATAAAGGTTAAATTAAAAAACCAAAAAAAAAAACAAAAACAGTTTTACTTTGTTCCATTACATCTATAAATCCATGACTACTCGTCATGCAAAGATCTCTGAGTGAATCACCAAATACTGCAAAAAAGTGTTTCAACCTCTTGAACTTTTATCCAATATTATCCATGTTACAATAACAAATGTTTATCAGTCAAATTTTATGCAAATTGTCCATTTTATGGAAAAGGTTATTTGATTTTAAAAGTTTTTATCCATAAAAATCTCAAATGCATGGCACATATTTTCATTCAGACCTCATGAATCAATAGAACAATCTTTTAGATGGAAATACAGCTTTCAGGGTATTATAACGAGTACAAGTATTTTAGGGGATGTCTTTACTAGTTTTATTTTTATATATCTTGAGAATACAATTTTTGCTACTTCGTTGGAAACCAGTACATGAATCGGCATTGTAGCTTCGGTTGTGTTTTAAATGTTGTTGTCCTTTTGAAAGGTGAACCTTCATCCACTGTCAATCCCCCCCCCCCCCAACCTCTTTGCGATTGTGCATTTGTTGTGAAGAACCCAAGTGCAGCGAGTGGCTGTGGCAAAAAGAGAGCTTTTAATAATGCAAAAATAAGAAACTTACAAGGGGAGTCGTACGGGGAACAGGTCATGGAGCACAGGTGAGAAACAGGCAGTGTAGCGAAGAAATGGAGAATCCAGCAATTAACAAAGAAAACCAGTGAGCTTGTATACTGAGGCAGGGGTGGAGAATGACAAATGAACCAGAAGAGGAAGTGTGGAGCAGCTGAGGCAGGGAAGCTGAGGGAGGGAGACTAATTAACACTGGTCTGTATTTTCTAAAAGAAATAAAATCCAAACTGTGCAAAGAACGGAAGCTAAGAATAAACTAAGAAACTAAACATAAAGGAATTAACTAATATGGTAAAACTCTAATGGCAAAATTAGCAATTGATCAAGGCACCATATCAAGAACATAAATAAAAAATAAGGAAATTCTACATCTGGCCTGGCGTTCTGTTTAGCTGTGATAAGATCTTGGGGGTCAGACCAGCTGAGCTGCTGCTGGCTGCAGCTCCATCTTTTAGATGATACCTCTGGGCCTGTGTCTCAGAGTCTAACCCTGTTTCTCTCCTAGATATAGCCATTGGTGGGGCTCTTATGCTACTAGTGTTATCTGTCATCCTCTTGATTGGAAAACTGGCTCCGCTGCTTAACCAAGTTTTTTTCCTTGACACAGCTACCAATGGAGCTAGTCTGCCATCATGCTCTCTAACATAGAAAGTGTTCCTGGATCAATGTGTACTTCTGTGCTTTTGTGTCTCTACTCTGTCTTCTCAAACCCCCAGTCAGTCTTTGCAGATGGCCGTTCACACTGAGCCAGATTCTGCTTGATATTTCTTCCTGTCAGAGGAGAGTTTTTCTCTTTTCTGTTGCTATGTGAATGTTTGGTATGAGGGATTGCTACAAAGCCAACGACACAATGCAGGCGACTGTCCATTGTGGCTACATGCTCATCCAAGAGGAGTGAATGCTGACTTGAAGCAATCTGCTTGATTTGCTTAGATAGGAAAATAAATTTTTTGTCCTTCCAGCACGCTGCCTTCCATATTTTTGATGTGCACCTTGTGTGAAAAGCAAAAAAGAGGACTCATTTTGCCTTTTTTTATAGACTCTTTCATAAAGGCCATATTTGTGGAGTGCAAGACTAATAGATCATCCCACCTTAGCTGTGGATCGCCACAACTCTTCCAGAGCTGAAATTGGTTGCTTCACTGATTAAAGCTGCCTTCCCTGGCATGCCACACTTTTCAGATTTTTACTTGTCACAAAAGAAAAACATGTATCTTTTTTGTTTCACTTCACAGTTATGTGCCATGTTGTGCTTATTCTTAACATAAAATCCTGTTAAAATAAATAACGATTTGTGGCTGTGATGAGACAAAATGGGAAAAAATATCCAAAATATCCAAAACAATGTATTTGATGCAGCTCTATAGGTACAGAGCTGAAGTATCTCAGACCTACCTGTAAATTATGAAATGAGAAGGAATTAAACTGTGATTTCAAACAATCTGGCCCAGCATTTTGGGAAGCAGGAACATTTAATTAATCGAACAAGAAAGCAATCAAGAAAGGATTCACTTCACGCGTGAAACAAGTCCACGAGCTGACATTATGAACCCAAAAGGGAAAGGACGCAATCAGAGACTAAATGCATAGATAACAGAGGCTGTAAGGGGGATAATGCATTAAAGAGAAGCATTGTGATCTGATGATTTTCACAGTGCACTGCAGTGGCAATTTATCTTCAGCCGCTGGCCATGTTGAGCTCAATCTTTCCACAGCAAACCTGAGAAGGAAGAGGCTTTACTGCCCTCTTGTGGTTGTGGACTCCTACGACAACAGCTCAGACCAGGAGAAGCTGAACTAGCCATTAGAACCACTTTCTCCCCATGCCATGTCCAAACTCTGACGGCTGTTTCAGAGGCGATGCTAACGAATACCATCCGTGACATGTTGGCTTGAGTCCAGCTGTGTTGTGCTTTTTGAATGTCAGTGGTCTCCTTTTCCCCTTCCCTGCCTTTATTTCAGACTAAATCATCAGATCACATTGTGTCTCCCTTCCCAGGTTAGTGTTTGTGCTGTGTCAGGCTGGCGCCCTGCCTGCTCTCTACAAGAGGGATTTCCATTTGTGGTTAGTGACTCTAACGGTGAACAAGATGAAAGATTACGCTGGATTAAAAAAAAATAAAAAAATGGCTTTGTATCCTGGAGCCTTTTTTCATGGAGTGGCTGTCCTGGGAAAAATATCTTTAAACTGTAAAATAAAGAGGGGTTATTATTCCATACTCAGACACTCTTAGGTGAGTGCCGCGAACAACAGATGCAGTGATGTGAAGCCTGTCTGTTTATTTGACACCTGTAGACTTTGTCTACACAAGGACACCAACTCAGTGAGTGAAACAGCATGCACAGAGCCCGCTCACAGGAGTTAAACAAGCCTTATTCACAGTGTTACAGTCTATCTTACCTTAGCAAGGTCCACTAGTGAGTTTGCTTGGTCATTCAGCTTGCGTTGCTCCATTTTAACACTTCTCAATCTGAACACAAGACCATTCAGAACCCGGTAAATCAATGCTATCAGAAGTTTTTAGGTTGTGCACACACAAGGGCATACACACGGAGAGCACTCCTGGGACATGCACAGGATGTGTGTAGAGAATGAAGGCATTGAAGGGAGGGGGGGGGGGAGATAGGAGGGGAAGGGAGGGCAATCTGTTTGGCTGAACTGCATGCAAGTTGGAAGGAGGCCACGGAGAGGGGAGAACGAGACCAGGTCTACATCCCTGTCTTAACCAAACAAAGGGAAGGAGGACATCTCTGAGTGTCGATTTTGTAAAGAAAAAGCACTAATTTCAAGTCCAGGTTGACATATAGCTTTGTAGAAAACAAAGAGGTCCTCTGTCGTCTCTTTATCTTTCTGAGTAAATCAACGTCATCTATGCTTATGGATGCAAACAGAAGACATGCAGTGCTCTCTATCTATGTAATCATACCCCTTGAACATTTGCTCATTTTTACACATTAAAGCAACAAGCCGTACCATATTTGATTGGGATTTTGTGAGATAAGCCAACACAAAGTAGAGCATAATTGTGAAGTGTAGAAAAAAAATATAGTTTTTAAATCTTATCCAACACTTAATACTTTGTTTAATCACCTTTTGCTGCATTTCCAGGTACACACCTTTTTATTGTAGGCCCAAAAGTTACATTTTGGACTTGTCTGACCAGAGCATCTTCTTCCACCAATTCTATCGGCATTACCCATATCCCCTACTTGTGGCAAACTAGAATAAAGATTGCTTATCACTTTCTTTGAACAAGGGCTTTTATTTCCTTCATTTGTGAAGTGCACGTCTTCTCCCACTTGAGCTGTGCATCTCTGCAGCTCCTCCGTAGGCTTGTTGGCTTACTTCTGTGATGACTGCTGCCCTCGCCTGGCCTGTCAGTTTGGTTAGAAGGTCACGTCTTTGTAGGTTTGCAGCTGGGATATACTGTATCCATTGTCTGATAACTCACTGAACAGTGCTTTATGAAATGTTACAACCATGGAATATTGTTTTATAACCCAACCCTGATTTAAACAACTTCAATGTGTCAATAATGCGCTCTAACAAACATCATCGTAAATCAAGTGGACCCTTTCGGTTAAGTGACTTGTGAAGGTAGCTGGTTGCAATTAATTTTAATTAGGGGCATCAGAGTAATAGGGGTTGAATACAAATGCATATCACATCTTTCAGTATTTTAGTAGTTACAATTGTGAAAAACAAGCCATGTTTTTTTTCTTCTCCACAATGAGGCAACTATTTGTGTGGGGCTAGCACATAAAATCCCAATGAAATATATTGTAGAGTGTGTTGTAATGTGATAAAATGTGACATAATTCAAGGGATATCAGTACTTTGCAATACACTGTAAAGATTGCCATCTCATTGCAATTCATTTCAAATCTTTTTCTTGTTCCCTGTTTTGAGACATTTCAACACCAACTGAGAAAACCTCAAAATAACTCTCAATCTAACATAAAAAAGTTAAAAATAAACTGCAACCTAAGCTATTTTTTTTACCACAGGAACAAAATATGGCAAAAAGAAGAAATGTTAATTTATCCACTGCAGACATATTGCCCAAGGAATCATATTGCCTGTTTAATTTAAGTCTCTTTTCACTCCTCAGGGGGCTCAAAATCCGCATGTTTCTCCTGCAGTGTGCCAACCAAACACGGATTCCTCTTTTTCGTCTGAATCATACACAGTTTCTAAACAACAGTGAACAAACATGTTGCTCTTGAGATGGGTAGATTTATAAATCTCTTAATAACTCTTACGTTACTGCCGATTGAGTGATCATTAAGTTGCGGGAAACTCAATTGTAAAATAATATCAAGAATCACACGAGACAAAAAAAGGTCTGATTATAAACTGAAATCTATTTCTTGTTTAGCTGTGCAGGTCAATCTTAATGTCTTTCTAGGTGATAAATGTGCAGCAAATATAATTCTTTTGAACAGCAGGGGGTGCCACAGGAGTCAAAAAGAAAACTGCAACGGAGTTAAAATCCTCACAAGTGAGTCCAGAAGCATTAATCCTGTGGCTTTAATCATTTAAGTAAATAAATGAAACGGGAAAGGAGGTGGTTTCAGTGAGACTTTAACAGACAGATATGTTTTTTTATGTGTGTGTGTTAAATGGATATATAGATTTCACAGTCATTGTATGGAGGGCTCTAACAACAAAGCAGCTCGAGGTCAGAATGGAGAAATGTTAAATTCAGTTTTTTTCCCTCCTCGGTCAATCAGTCCTCTCAGGGCGTCCTCCTTTCAAACGAGCACTTTAAATCGGCTTGCTATTCATCAGGGGAAAAACGACTACGCTAAGCTTTTCAACGCTGCACTAAATCTTTCAGGGCAATCTCAGTTAGTGCTGCTGCCCTGACTCTCTTTATCTGTCATTTCTGAGGACAGACATCTGACCAGAATTTCCGGCGAGTGATGTAATAAATACACATTTCTTCACTTGTGTAGATTAGGAACTTGTATCTTGACTGAATGTAATTGTTTTGATCATAGATGTGAATAAAAAGATTGTTTGGAACAGTTAATGCATTTGATGGAAAGATATGCAGTGCTGAACAGAAGCTATAAACTATCTTTCATTTCCTATTTTGCTTTCAGTTAACCACACATCTCTTCAAAAGGTCTTGATTAACAATTCCCCAGTTTTTCCAAAAGTGTTTTTTTTTTTACGTTTTCAGTTTGGACTTGTTTTTTCAAACATGTTCTGCCCACTTCTGGTACCTGACCAGCTTACTATTATGTTCCAGTGTATGTTAAAATAAAAATATAATTTTTTTGTGTCAAACTGTGATTCTTGTTATTGTTCATAGACTGAGACGGTTGATACAAAAAAAATCTCTCACAGAGACCAGAATTGAACAATTTTCAGCCAGATTTGCACTAACTGGTGACTGGTCAATTGGAAAACACAAATTCCGATTTTTTTCAGACCAGCGAAGGCACCATATCCACATGTTATAGACAAATGTCGCTGCCAGTTGACAACACTCTTGGGTGTGGATATTCCAAAAAAAGTAAAAAACAAGGCAACTGGACTTGTTATCCGTAGTAGAAGGCGTTTCGCTTCCTCTCCAGGAAGCTTTCTCAATTCAAAAGAACTATTGGGTGTAGATACTGTTACTGAGGGAAGAAGACCTGAATTAAGCTATTTTTCCTAAGAATGAAGCACAGAAATGTAAGAAGCTATCTCAAATTATGTTTTTAGTATATAACAGACCTTTAGTATATAACAGGAAGCCTTAAAAAAGAGAAACAAAGTTATTTTGTTTCACCTTTTTCTGTCAAGGACAAATACCGGATCTGGAAATGCTGGCAGTTCTTGGGAAATTTAAAAGTTACAGTAAGATCTAAATTCTCTAACAAATACAATTGGTTGTAAAAATGCCAGCAGCAATAACTGCTGACATAAGAAGCTGACGATGGTTAAAAAAATACCCCAAGAAATTATTTTGACCTTGAAAATGCACTCAAATATTCAACTCAAATATTTTGATATCAATAATTTTGTTCTTGTACCTTCATATAGTTCTTGAAGAGAAACTCAGTATAAGCAGATCAAAGCTTTAGCGAACCTGGTGATGGATGATTGGCCCAAAAGATGTGATAGGTGCAACCTCGACAGATCTCTTTTAAAAATGGTTTATTTGCCAAGTAATATGTTATGTGTATACATAAACTGGTTAGTTTCTTCAGTTTACAAAGATTTGTATTCCTCAGTGATTCATAGATCAGAGTTAACTAGCTTTGAGGAGAAAAAACATTCCTCAAAAACTGGTCGGGTACAAAGTCCAACTCCAGAGAGAAAACACAGAAAGACCTTCAGAAAGCCTGAAAAGCTGTTGATCAAGACCACTTTATAAGGCTGCATGAACGCTTCACTCCTTGGAAGTAAATAAGCAATGATTCAAGACTTCCTATGCAGTATTTTTACATCTGTAAAAAAAAAAAAAGAAATCCTGTGAGATAAGTCTAAATCTGCAACAATCTAAATTGTCATTAAATGCTGTTTAATTTTATCAGATGGTGGTGATGTGAATCAGTTATTCAACAATTAGCGGTAGCCTGGTCTCTGTTTGATCCCAGCTCTCTCTGTTGACAGCGTCACGCTGCTGGTCACAGTTGCAGTCTCTTCGGCACAAATGGGATTGCTCAGAGTTCGACCTTCCTCACAGGTCGCTCTCTGTCTTCAGTTCGATGATCTCTAAACTAACAAGCCCTCGCTATCCTGCTTCCTGGTATGATTCTCACTTCAACCTTGACGATGAAAATGGATCGTACTCCCTTAACGGGGGGTGACACGATTGTAGAGGGACACACGAGCTCTCTGCAGTTATGACCTAAAAGCTTGTGTAAGACATTTGTTTGTATACGGACCATATCTGATCCAAACGACCTCCGCAGCTTTCAAACACTCTCTGCTGCAAAGGCTCCTAATTACCCTTGCATGGCTGATGAATGATCTTGTTACTGCGCTGTTTAACAGCCTGGGTATGTGCTACTGTGTCATCAAACAGAAATGGAGGAAAATGCGGCTGCAAATGCTGTAACAGGCGTAATAATGGTTCCACTCGCCGAAAGATGACCCCCTCCAAGCCCTGCTCTATACGAGCACGACCGCTCCGCTGCAAGTAGCAAGTCTTCCAGGGATTTCATACATTATAAAACAGCAGGTCTGCGTTAATGGGGAGCGCTGGCCATCATCCTTCGGTATGTGAAAGCACAGTTGATTGGAGTTTAATCAGTGGCTTTCTGATTAAAGGTCAAAGGCTCATCACATCCATGCAGAAATGGAAAGAAAAACACCCTCCATCACTGATAATTGAAATTCACATGACACGGATCTGTGGATGTCTTCAGAATATGCAGCAAGTATTTTCAAAATATGTATTTCTTAGTGTTTTCAATTCTGTTTGCTGCTCTCTGAGAAAAAGGATTATTCTTTTTTTACCAATAAAGTCTTGTGCAGCACGTTAAATAACACTGACAACTTCATGACTGCTTCACGTGATGCAAAAGGCATCCGTTGGAAGGCATGAATTTCACTTATCAAATGAGGGAGTGCCATTTTTTTTAGTAGTATCATCGGGTTCAAGGACAAGCTCTCGTTGGCATGCACACAACAGGTCTCTATCTACATTAAAGGCGAAGACTTACTTTCGAGCTCTATTGCATTGTGTTGACACAAACAGGAAAAAAAAGGAAACATGAAGTAGACAGATGAATCTTTACAACATCAGGTAAACATATTCAGATGAAAAAAAAGAATCTGATGGTGAAGGTTTGGCTGATCGCCTCTTTCGGTGTCACCTCACCTCCGAACAGCAACGTGTCCTGATTCACAGCTCATCATTGACACGAACGTCATATTACTTCCAGGTTTTAAATTTTGTATTTGAACAGTTCGTTCTCGCAGTTGAATGTGTGTACCACATATAATCTTCAATGGATTTAAATAAAAACAAGAATTTGGTGCGAACTTGGTGTGGATTTTCTCTAATCCGACCCAAAGGGGCAGCTTCTGCAGAAAGGAAATAGGTCGGGAGCCTCGAGAACAACCCAAAAACCATCAAGGTTCAAGTTGATCCTAAACTGGAACGCGTTGAACGCGGGAGCCACTGTCCACAGTGAAGCCGTTCACTTTTATCACCATGGTGCCTGCTTCAAAATCAACAACTCCAAGGACAAATGAAACTGGCAGCTGCCCACATGGATAGGCTAAATGCTTTTTGGAGCAAAAGTTTTATTTTTTAGAGACAAAGACTGAGTTGTTTGGTCACAATGGCAAGAGGCAAGTAAGAAGGGCTCATAGCAAGGCTTTCAAAAATAAGGAACACTGAACTATCTGTCAAGCATGGTGGTGGCAGCATTATGCTGTGGGGCTGTTTCTCTGCAGGTTTTACTAGTGCACTGCACAAAACAGGTGTAATAATTAAGTAGGAGCGCTACCATCAGTTTTCTTTTTAACTTAACTTAAATGTTAAGTTGAGCTAGCTAGGTAGATGAAACCAGGATCAAACTGGATGTTCCAAACAGCAAAGGAACCCAAACATTAAAACTGGTTTAGGATTGGATAATCCAGCCTTCTTGGGTTGGGGCTCGGCCATGATAAATTCAAGATCATCCACCTGAATTATGTTTTGTTTTTAAACTTGCTTTATGGGTCATCACTTCACTCTGAAAAAAGGAGCAGCTCAAACAAACTACTAAAACAAGAAATTTAGATGCCATTCATGTCAATAATGAGCAGATATAAACTTCTCACCTTAGCCGTATATTGTCTTGAAAGAAGAGACTCTTTTATTCATGTTTGGACTGTTTTCTGGTTGCTGCAGCTGTGCTCATGCTCTAAATCTCATATCTGTCTCTCCCACAGTGCTAATCCTGTTATTTTTGCAGTAGAGTAAATAGAATCAACTTTCCCAATTGTATTTGCATTCCAAGAACCATTCCTGAAGCAATACAAGACAAAGGCAGTAACCTAAAGCATTTATGGCTGCGTTTAGCAGCAGCTTGCGGCTCATGTTTTTTTTTTTTTTTTTTTTTTTGCTTTCAGTGATAAAAGCTGCGTTTATTTGCACGGCAACTTGTTTCAGTGTTTTTTTTTTTCTATATTTATCTCAATCAGGGCTTTGTATATGATAGAAAACATGTAGGCTACAGACATTGCTTCAAACCTCAATATAAGCTTTTGATCCCTCTAAAGCAAAACCACAGAGGAAAAAAAAAATCTTTATAAGACCAAGGTGTGCCAGGATGCCACAGACAACATGCTGAGTATTTGTTTTTAAACTCAGAGCTGGATGCTGGATGTGTTTTTTTCCCACTGTATGTTATTTATTATGAATTAAGCTGCAGCCCTGGGCAAATCCCTTTACAGGACTGTCTAACCCCTAACCCTGGAGAACAGGAGGTGAACGCGAGACGCTGTCATCACCGCTGCAAATTGCCTCAATATAATAACAAAGACGGTGGACAATAAGAAAAGAAAACAACCAGAGACTTTGCTGATCTGGATGCAGGCTGCAGCAGAAGGAGACAGATTATTTAACAATAATTTAGTCTCCCTGTCTCGTGATAAAGCTTGCTACTGTCTTGAAAACACAAATGCATGTTTAAGAAATTGACAGCAGCACAGTGGATACTACAGAGACCCATAAAGCACGAAAAAGAAAACAATTGCGCACACAGAGAACACTTTTGTTTGTAAAATGTTGAGCCACCTACTGACAAAATCACTGTAGTTATTTCTCTTGATAAAGCTCTGCGCCGATATCCAGTGGCCAGAGACAAAGGACACGGAGCAGAAGTATCGGTGAGCACTGTAGCGTGAGGAAAACAACAGCGAGGTGAGGCTAAAATCGATACTGTTTTGGAGTAAGTTTGAAGTCCTTGGGGACCCACTAAAGGACTAGCTGACAGGTAGGCACCTGACCGGCCACCAGAGAAGCAGAAACACCAATGTGTCAGCCCTGAGGTCGACCTGACATCTGACTCACCGAGAAAGAGACACACGAGAGTCGATCTGACAGCACAGGGCCAGCAAGAGCCAAATCAATATCAAATGCCTGAAACGGCAGCGTATTCTAAGGGAGACACAGCTTTACTTGTTATTTTTCGTTGATAATGAGCATTCATACTAATGAAATAGAACAGCTGGATTAAATAACATGCATGATCAAAACCGGACCATTAACACTTCTCTAGTGGGCTTTGTGTGAAAAACCACATTCTTCATTGATATGAGGACATATATGTTTTGCTACAGGTGTCAAACAATTCAGATTTCAGGTTTTTTGGGTGGATTAAATGAACGTCCTGCTTGCACCATAAGCG
Source organism: Fundulus diaphanus (assembly GCA_037039145.1). Classification (NCBI taxonomy): domain Eukaryota; kingdom Metazoa; phylum Chordata; class Actinopteri; order Cyprinodontiformes; family Fundulidae; genus Fundulus; species Fundulus diaphanus. Next base: position 16,919,235 of record CM073141.1, on the reverse strand, counting down.
ACTTCGGGAGCGCGGGACCTACTGGTGAATGGCTTGAAGGAATTTTCTCTGATGCTTCCTGACTCTTGCGTGGTCCATCTTCCTCACCAGTTTGGTGTTCTTGTAGATGAGCCACGTCTCCCTGAGAACATTCGCAGCTGTGTTTTTTACCTGCAGACGCAGAAAACACAGCAAGGCTTAAAAGCAAGGAGGGGGCGGAAATCTCAGATATTGAGTGAGGAGCGCCAACCTACTCTTTTTGTTAACTGGGTATCCATCATGAAATTGTGAACATGTTTTTCAGCTTTGGTTAATTCCAGTTTCTTCGCCACCACAGCCACCACCAAGGCAGTGCAGCCGGCACCCTAAAGGGACACAAATAGAGGAGCTGGACTAAAAAATTGTCACCTCTTGCTGTGGAAAAATTAAATCTAGAGACCTGACGACAAGTCATGGCAAACACCCTCTCTCCTGAATTTATAGCCAGGCCCATTCTTTGCCCTAATGAATACAAATATCTGCATGTTTCTGCTCCAATCAGTCTTCTGACCACGTCTGATTCTTTTGTTAAAACACTTATACGAATAACCCCTGTGACTGCTTTCTCAAGCTGTGCAAATATTACTCTGTACTATTTCTTTGGTGAAATTAGATTACTTCTCTGTGAAAAGAAAGCTCCCAGTTTTTATGCGTGAGGCAGACGCCCTCTCACTTCTTCAGATTAGGCTTAAAGTGTTACTTTCTGATACAGTTTATCAAGGCATAGGGTTTTTACTGAGTTATCTCAGCAGCAATGCTGCTATAGGCCTAGGCTGCTGGAGGACACACTGACCATTGCTCTTCTCCATTTTCTCCATTTATGCATCATTTTGCGATAATTGCTTTATTCTCTCTTTGTGTTTCTGTATGATAGAAAGTATTTCTGGCTCGGTTTTTCTGCGGTTAGATGCGTCTCTCTCTTGAATTGAACCGCAGTTAATGCTGACATTAACCATGTACACTCTGCCCATACTTTCCATAGAAAGTACTCCTTGCTCAGTGTTTTTTTTTTGTTTAGCTGTGTCTCTTTCCTGGACAGAGAACCCAGAGACAGATCACGGGACGGTACGTCGCTGGATTTAAATCTGATTACGGGATTGAAGAGTATTGGAAAGAACTGGATTTGTTTGAACTGAGAATAGACCAAATTCTCGGTTTATACGTAAACTGATGCGAACGGTCCTGTTTGTCTTGTGGAGTGCCTTGGGATTACATTTATTCAATTCAGTTGCCCAAATGAAATAAACTGAGTTGAATTGAAAGAGGTACTCTGAGTCTTAATTATTTTCCTCCCAGGCTAGAAGTCAGCAACCATATTTAAACTGCAAGAAAATAACACATTTAAAACAACAGCAACAATAATAACAACACTAACATAAGCGTCCATTGTGCACTGACCATAATGCCTGTCAGAAGGCAGACTCCTTTTCCACAGTATGTGTGTGGGACCATATCCCCATATCCAATAGTCAGAAACGTGATTGAGATCAACCACATGGCTCCAAGGAAATTGCTGGTTATGTCCTGGTTATCGTGATACCTGCAGAGAACAACAACAGATTTACCTTACACCTAATGTTTTACGTTCACCTTTACCGTTTAAAGATTTAAAAGAGCGTTACTGTGTTGGACAGTCTATGATATATAAATCAGTCTCTCCTGGTGCTCAGAAACTGTGAGCTGAGAAGTGTTTAGGCGACTTTTAAGCCTCTATCTATTTTTGATGCTGTGAAGCACAGCATAGCGTGAGAAACTGATCCAGGCACCTCTCGCAAGCTCTCACTGTCCATGCAGCGATGATCCAGAGCGAGATGGTGAAGACCAGCAGCACAGTGCCAGGACAGATGGTCATAAGGGTCTTCATCACAAAGCGGGTGTTGAAGTTAATCTTGTTGAGGGCGCCGATGCTGCGGGAGGAGGCATCGGTAAAGAGCTTGCTGTGCAGCAGCATGACCCGAGCGATGAGGTACAGCCTCAGGAACATGGGGATGGACAGGATGATGTCCACGTCCGCGTCGGTCTTGGAAGGGACGTAGGAGTACGCCAGGCGTGCCGTCCAGGTGAAGGTGTAGTTCCCAGGGATGGGGTGAATGGCACACACCAGGATTTCCAGGCAGATGAAGAAGATGCGCTCGTATGTCATGGCTATCCTCCAGTCATCGGCTCCGTTGTCCACCATAAAGAGCTGTCAACAAAGAAGGAAAAGCGTGAACGATGAAGCCTGAAAGGCAGCAGATAGTTTCAGGGGAATACATCAATTTAGATGAACTAAAAATCAACTTAGGTCAATGACAACAAAAACTGTCAAAAAGTTCATTTAGTTTTTTTTTATAACTGGGAATGTTGAAAAAAGTATTCTTACTGCAGCACTCTATTACAAGAAGAGATCAGTAAAACTTACATCTCTAACCAAATTTCCTGTTTACATACAAATTAGCATTAACACTGCAGCACAGATATAGTAGCTGCAAAGGCAGATAGAAAAGTAATAGTTTTAAACTCGTTTGGCCCATTTACTCAAAGTCATAAGACTGTTCATGACAAGGTTACAGATTTTTTTGACACTACCATTTAGGCACATAAATATTGAATCGTGCTTAGTAGATTTTATTATTGCTCTTTTTAAGGACACTGCTTTAATATTTGCTTTTGTTACGTTCCATCATAAATGCTCCTCTGGCCGTGACTCATATTCTTTCCGTTTAGCCATGATGCTCCTCTAAAATTAATCTAAAGATTTAATTGTATGAGAATACAGTACAAATATGTCCAGATATTCAGCAATATTCTCTAAATTTTTTACTATCAAAATTAAAATTATTGTATTTGAAGGTTAGTCTTTTTTCTGGGGACTTTATGCACCTTAAATTCTATGTTTAGAATAGTTGCTATGACAGCGTCACTCCACAAGGTTTAGGAGTGTCTTGGTGGGAGTTTATGACCATTCTTCCAGAAGCACATTTATGGGGTCAGACACTGATGTACGGGCAGAAAGCCTGGCCACTATTCTTCTCTCTAATTCACCCCAAAGGTATTTCTTTGGGTTAAGGTCACAACTTTGTGCAGGCCAGTCAAGTATTAGCACACCAAACTCACTCATCAATGTCGTTAGGGACATTGCTCTATGCCCCAGAGCATGAGGAAAACTGCAGACGTCCAGTCATGTTGAGACAGAAAGGGGACATCCCCAAAATGTTCCCACAGAGATGACAGTATGAAATTATTCAAAATGTTTGGTTAAGGTAAAGTATCAAGTGTTCCTTTCGCTGGAACTGAGGGGCCTGAGTCCAACTCCTGAGGAACTCCCTACACTATAAACGCCTCTGCACCAAACTTTCCACTTGACACAGGAGAGTGATGTTCTCCTGGCAACTGCCAAACTCAGACGAGTCCGTTACATTGACAGACAGCGAGGCATCATTTGTCACTTCAGGGAACCCAATGAGTCTAGAGTCCAGTAGCAATGTGCTTTACATCACTCCACCGACACTTTGCACTGATGTAATGCTTGGAGCCTAGCGGGTCTGAGCATTATCAGTTTGAGCTGCTGGCTCAAGGCAGTGACTTAGCGATGCCTGAGGAAGGCGCTGCTGAAGCAGAGAATGGGTGATGTTTCCCAGGGTAATCCAAACTGTGGGGCTTTTAAGTTTGACACGTTTCCATTTGTTAAGGGCCATTCATGTAAATCAGCCCAATGACTTATGAAGAAGTTGTGAGGAAAACCGCAGTACCACTCCGGTCCAGTGGGTGGCGGCAAGAAGACAGCATGTCAAACAGACAAAGGCAGACCGTATCCTGCCACTCTTCCGGACAGAAACAGGATGGAGAATGCATAACTGGTCTTGCTGATGGCGTTACATCTCTGTAGCCCCTTTTACACCAACCCCTGTACCACCTGGCTCCACTGTATTCTACTCCTGTTGGTGATAAATACAAATAAATCACATCTTATTTCTGCCTGCTCAGGGCGGGGGCCGCAGTGGTGTGGTCATGGGGTGGCTTGACAGAAGCAGAGGGAAGACGAGACGAATTAAGTTAAAATTTAGAGCTTAATGAGTATAATTTTTCCTCATACATGGCAAGTACGACGAGGGTGATTTTTAAGTACAGTACTGCAGACTTTTGATCGCAGCAAAATAATTTTTATAGGTTATAAAAATTCCGTTACTGCTTTCTCTGCCTCGGAAGGAAGAAAGCAGCCGGTTCTGTGAGCGCGTGCCCGCAAATACACACACGGTGATTCAATCAGCAGCCATCAGCCGGGCACTAAGAGAAAACTTTCAGTGCGTGTAAAATGAGAAAGCCTCACTAAATCTGGGTATCTGTATTAACTTTTCAGCTGCAACAAACAGGTCCAGACGGCGGGAAATCGCAAACTGTCTAGCAGACTAAAGCTGCAGCAACGGCGTTTCGGTGTAGGTACCAGATCTGCTCGGGTACCTACACCTGTAGGTAGCCTGTGTTTACTTCCTGCTTCCTCAACCAATCATATGAGAGTTTCCAGGTTTCCCAAAGCAGAGGGCAGCATTTGGTATTTTATTCAGGCAAAAAGTAGCAGCCTGCAAACATGTTAGCCAGTAAGAGAATCAGACCAGAAATAGAACAGATAACAACATCATATACCTGTCCTGTGTAAGTAAAAATTGACAACAGCAACACACCGTTTAAAAACGGCATATTAGATTGTTGTGATTGGCAAGCTGTTGTATCGATTTGAACCACGAGGTATCAGTATTACTTAAAGCTCCTTTAAGAAAACGTTAAAGGGAGATCATTTTAAAACTAATATTCTTATATCTGTTTCAAAGACCATAACTTGCAGATGTTTATTTAAGTTTCCCACTTTGTGGTTGAGCACCCAGTCCAGAGTATCTTTGGATATGTGTAGAAAACTGATGAACTTAAGATGTAATCTTTGTTTGATTTATTAGAACATTGCTTATGTTACAGGTGCTTGGATCCAGGTATTTACAGATTCACTTCCATACAGAAAACCCCTATTATTATCTACAGCTGATACTTTATACATGTCGTTTTATTTAATACTGTATATACTTCAGTGATGGTATCAAGGCGTTACTTTATTGTATCTGTAATACTTTATCCGCTGGTTGTGCTGTTCTTTTTACATCTCTCTTTCTTTCACGTTTTGTTCTTTTTTTCTTTCCTTTCTTTTTCTCTTCTACTTTCTTATTGTAGTGTCCATATAACATTAAATATTCCCTGCATAAATTATAATAAAGCTATTTACATGTATAAATCAAACAGAGCACTATGGCGACACCACTTGTGTAAGTAAAAGCTGTTGGGCTGTTTTTGGCATTAAGACAACAATTCTTAATGCCACATTGACAGACAGGACACTATAAAAAAAAGAGCATTGCTTATGTTAGGGCGAACACAAATGTCTAATTCTCATCTGTTGTTTGTAATGGATAAAAATGTAAAAGTAATCAGGAGAAAGATCACCATTCATTTAAACAATGGGAAGTTCAGCTTCTTTCCATTTCCAACTCCGTTCAAACAAAAATAAAAGTTCTAAAACAAAGTGCTTCAATTGTATTATGGACTCAATATTTTCCAAACTGCGTCCTTCTGATGAGAACATCTGCCGCCTCCACATTAGCATAAGGTTGCGATCGCCTGGCCGCTCTGACCAGAAGGTAGCCGGTTTCACAGGAGACTGAGTATGAATGGATTTTGGCGGCTATCATCACTCTTCTCCTCCCTGTCCTCTGTCATACACGGCAGCTTCATCACATGGTCACCTCTGCTGCTGCAGCTAAAGCCTCATCTTCACCTCTTCGATCCAATCTACTGTGATCTTCCCTGATGGCTGCCATCACCTCCTCTTCCACATGATCCCTCGCCATGCTCATAGTTGAGGACAGACCATCTCAATCTTCCTCGTCTTAGGGAGGTTTCTGTTTGCTGGTTTGGATTGCAAATTAAGTGCCATCGAGCCATATTAACTTCCCCTCACTCTCTCTCTGTCTCTCTCTCTCTAACACCCAACACTGATATTCCTCCACAGCTGCTCTCGCTCCATCCACTTAATCACGTCAAGGTCCTCTGACTGCACCCGCCGACACGGGCGGCAGTAGATATTTCAAAAAATGTTGCTGTCAGCAAATATGAGCGTACATTTCAGGCGTCATCTTTTTTTTTTTTTTTACTTAGTGGATGGCTTTCTAAAAAAGAGGAGAAAAAAGAAATGCACCATTACATTTCGTCAGAAACCTGCTCAATGTGTTTGGTTGTGATATGCACATCCAGTGTGATGTTTCTGCTTACAGCGTAACATAGCTGGAGGCCAGATTGTGCAAAGGTTGGCTGAACTTTGAGCTCAACCTTAATAAAGCTTTGCAGCCTGTTTAAAATCTTCTATAGGATGTGAGTTGAGCAAGGGGGGGAGGGGGGGGGGGGTGGTTCGCTTGCTAAAGGCAAGGCGGACTGATTATTTTTTTTCTCTTGGAGTCAGCATGGATCACATGTAAAATTTCCTCAAGAGTAAATCTTTTCCCCCTGATTTTTCTACATTCTCCTGCATATCCGATCAAGCCTACGTGTAATAAACGTACAATAAAAAGTAACATATTTCAAACCAGTCTCATTTTAAAATGTGCAGCAAAGAGTGTCACAATAACAAGCATTAAAAAAGTATAAAAAGATTTTTCTAAATATTTCATTTAGACAAATCCTTACCTCTTGTGTATGTATGTATATTGCTGTAGTTTTTAAAAAACAAACATATTTTTGCACTCTTAGAAAAAGCTATAAGGTTTCTTTAGAGGCTTTAGACTACACTGGTTCTTTATTTATAAAAAAACTCTATTGAAATTAATGCATACAAGCTGAAAAAAGAGTAAGTAAAAAGAGACGCAAAGTATAAATACAAGCAATATGTGACTAAAAGCTATTTTAATTGAATTACATAAAACTCCTATGGAGAGTACAGTAAATCAAAATACCGAATTAATTTGCACACTTAATTTATCAATATTGAATTTATAAATGTAATAATTGATACACATGTACTTGTTTTGTAAAATCTCAGGCCCGAAGAAGGAGAAGCTCACCCATTTATACAAAAACCATTGCTGTAAATATGTCCCAAGTAGATTCCTGAGGTCTTCTGACAACGCCTGTCGCTGCCACATACATTAATTGATGTTTTAGCCTTTTGTTTTTTTTCTTTCGTACAGCACTTTTTTGTGTGTGTGTCTTCAAATGGTGGTATACATTTTTTGTCTATTTTTTTCTGGTTTATTTTAAAAGCGGGTTGCTCAGTGGAGCAGTTGGTAGCACTGTTGCTTTGCAGCAAGAAGGTCCTGATTTCAAACTGCAGCCTGGGGACTTTCTGCATGGAGTTTGCACGTTCTCCCTGTGTATGTGTGGATTATCGCTGCGGGTACGTCCTCCCACAGTCCAAAAAACAAAAATGTTAGGTTAATTGGTCTCTCTAAATTGCCTTGGGTTTGAGTGTGTGTGTCCTGTTGTGTTTCTGTGTTGGCCTGTGATGGACTGGCGACCTGTCCAGGGTGTATCTCTCACCCAATAACTGCTGAAAATAGGCACCAGCCTCCCTGCAACCCTGCATGGATAAGCGGGTGTAGAAAATGGATGGATGGATAAAATTACCATTATTACTTAGAAGCATATTATGTCACATAGGTTGTTTTTTTTTCACAATGGAGGAATCAGTGAGAATTGTTGATGTATGATCTTCTTGAAGGGGTGTCCCACTTCTCCATGGAATATTTGAACTACTTTCTGAATTAGGTGCCAAGGGATAGGGGGATGGGAATAAACCCGTGGATTCCTTAGGATTCAGCAAGACATTTTAGAAAGTAGTATATTATTTATTTGATAACATATTTGCCATTATTTCAGATTTTTTGTAATAATTTGATGGTTGCAATTCTAGGTTTCCTGTTTCTGAGTTTAGGGTTTCAGACTTTTAACATTTACATTTTTAAAGGTTCTATATCATGCTTTTTTAAGTCTTCCAAAGTAAACTATTGGCATATAATTAGGACGAAATATTGCCTTTGGCACTACAGTGTATTCATTTGCTATGCAATATTAATTGTTTTCTAGTGCTATTTTGCCAACCCGGATTAAAAGCCACTGGCCTTCACTGCTACACTGCCTCTCTCCGTGTGGGCATCACCTATTTCACGATGTTGCCCTAAAGCCGCTGCAGCATAGTACCACAACTTCTGACGATTAGGCTCTTCTCGCAGTCGAAAACACATTTTCGGGACTTAGACATTATTTCTGGCTGAAAAGAGAGCAGTTGCTGTCGCTGTGCAGATTAGGTACTAAAAGAGCCACTTTGTCTCAACTTTCAGCAGAAACGATGGTGCTCAATCTCACACCACCGCTCGCTGATCGGAGAAAGTGGGAGTGTTGTTTATGGGCAGGGGCGGCGCGGTCAAGGTAGGAGCTTCCCGGAGAGGGGCGTGAAATGACCGCTCTACTTAGACCTGTCATGGCTGCTGCTCAGAGAGCAGAATTCTCAAGGATTACTCAGACATGCATGAACCGAGCAAAATAACACGTGGGCATGGCTTTGATGAAGGAATAGCGTTATAACATAGTTAAAAAGCTCAAAAAAGTTGGTTTTGCATGTTATAGGCTCTTTAAGTTAATTTAACAATGTTTTCTTACTAAACCAAACCACTGCGTTTCCTCAGTCCCTCATTCTCTAGAGTTGTTTAATTATTTATCTATTGTATCCCTTTTTATGCTTAGCTAGTGCAATTGTTTTATGTCTAGCCATATGTTTTAACCCATGTAAAGCCTTTGTGTTAGTTATCTGCATAAAAAGTGATATATCAGAGCTCTGATTACCCCGTATGTTCCTAACAGAGCTCTTCGCTCTCAGACTGCAGGTCTGCTGGTGGTTCCTAGAGTCTCTAAAAGTAAAATGGGAGGCAGATCATTTAGCTATCAGGCTCCTCTCCTGTGGAACCAACTCCCAGTTTTGGTCCGTGAGGCAGACACCCTGTCTACTTTTAAGACTAATCTTAAAACTTTCCTTTTTGACAAAGCTTATAATTAGAGTGGCTCATGTTACTCTGAGCTACCTATATAGGCTTAGGCTACTGTAGGACATCAGGATATAATTTTCTCACTCTATAGAGTTCTACTGTTCTTCAATTATGCATTGCGTGTTGTCATTTCTGCTTTAACTTTCTGTTCTCTCTCTTTTATCTTCATAGTAGGTAGGTAGGTCTGGCGTTCTGTTAACTGTGACATCATCCAGAGAAGACGGCTCACCCGCTATTACCATCTAATGTAGAACAGATTACTGGATCAATGTGTGCTTCTGTGCTTTTTTGTCTGTCTTGTTGTGTCTCTGCTCTGTCTTCTGTAACCCCCAGTTGGTCGAGGCAGATGACCGTTCATACTGAGCCCGGTTCTGATGGAGGTTTTTCCTTCCCGTTAATGGGGAGTTTTTCTTCCCACTGTTGCTTCATGCTTGCTCAGTATGAGGGATTGCAGCAAAGCCATGTACAATGCAGACGACTCTCCCTGTAGCTCTACGCTACACCAGGAGTGAATGCTGCTTGTCGGGACTTTGATGCAATCAACTGGTTTCCTTATATAGGAACATTTTTGACCAATCTGTATAATATGATTGAACTTGACTTTGTAAAGTGCCTTGAGATGACATGTTTCATGAATTGGCGCTATATAAATAAAATTGAATTGAATTGAATATAGAAATTCACAGAAAATACATTTCACTGTTATTGTGGTGATGCTGCTCAGCAGTTTCAGAAGTGCTGCTTCTTGTGGTTTGCTTAGCTTTAGGCGTTATATACAGCTAGGATGCTCCTCAAATGCGCAATAAAGGGGGTAAAAATGAAAAGTAGTCTAAATTAAAAAATATCTAAGTATCTATGTATCCTATCCACACCTAAATCTAATTGAGTTGCAAAGGTTTATTTGCAAAGCCTATACTATAGTTGTCTGTTTTTCCACCGACACGGCTGTTTTATTACACTAAAAAGTTAATTGTTCATAATATGCTGCTGAATTGTGATGGCAGATCATGACTTGGCGTCTAGCCGACAATATTCCATTTAGTTCATTTTGGGATTCTTTTTATAGAAGTTAAGAACCGTCCTACTCATAAAGGGCTAATAGGATCACTGACCTAGATGGTAAATTTAGCTCGGATATAAAATAGAATATATAAAAAAAACCCTCATGTGTCACATTCAAAAGAACAAAAGCTCCTTTTTAATGTGCTCATCTCAAGGACAAAGAAAAGCGCACGGAGAATCAATAAAACCGTGCGCCACCACTTCTCTAGCAGACATACATGAATGCTCTGCACAGTTTGACAGCTTCAAAGACGCTCTGAGAACTGCAGCTTTTCAACCGCTTCACATTAAAACAAAGAATTTAGTGCACGCTGCACGCCGCTGAGTCAATTATGCTTCAAAAAGCTTCTGTGCCAGAAATATAAAGTGACAACAAGCTGGCACATTACAAACAAAGCAGAGAATGCATCAGTAAAAACATGTCCCTGAACAAACAGTACAACTATCCCAGAAAGCCTCTGCAGCTCATTTACATTTATATGAAACCTGCAATGAGTCACCCCTTCCAACCCAAGAAAACAGACCCATTAAAATTTCAAGGGCAGTTGTTAATTTCAAATGATTGACACTGAGCTTCTTGAACAGACTGACATCTGTCGGTGAAGTGAGTAACTCTAACCACAGCTTGCCCTTGTTTGGCGTTCCAAGTTAGTGTAATGTAGACAATGAAACTCAAGCTGGGACTGCACTCGACTACAGTTTCTTACTGGAAGAGCTGAGACTCCCAAAGCAGTCGGGTGTATTGTTTGCACAAAGCACAAGCCACGTTTTATTGTACGTTTTAGCCTACAAACCGGCCCTGTCAAAAGCAATTACGAAGTTTGTTAACCTTAAAACTGCGTAATTAAACATTTAGGGTAGGTTGCATGAAGAAAGCCTACTTGGTGTGTAAAAGCAATTATAGTAATGGATGACCTGAAATACAACACCCCCAAGGGCCCTTTACCTGAGATGAGAAAATATCTCCCAGTCGCAGCAGAAGCAGAAGTTATGACACACTGATTACATTAAAAATACTAAGATCACACTGTGTGTTACTAAAAGGATGTTGATGATTTAAAACGACTTAATTAAATTATGAAATACAGTGACTAGTAAAAGCCTTCCGACACTTTTTATTTTATATTTAAGTCACAATACGAACGTAAACCTTGTGTATTTTAAGATTTCATGCAATATAGACCAACACAAAGTAGTGCATACATTTGAAGTGGAAGAAAAAATTATACATTGTCACATAAACTGACAGAATAGGTCAGGAGAATATTGATCAGAGAAACAATCGTGAGGTCAATGTTATCTCTGGAGGAGCTGCAGAGATCCACAAGCTCAGGTGGGCCTTTATGAAATAGTGGCAAGAAGAAACCCCTTGTTGAGAAAAAGCCAAAAGAAGTTTGCTTCAAGCCATCTGCTTCAAGCCGTCTTTGCTGTGGAAACAATGTTTCCACAGCAAATATATGTAACAAGGTGCTATGGTGAAAAGAGACAAGCCTTGTGGCTTACATGCACAATGCTTTTCCTGAGCGAAAACTAACACTACGTATCACCCTGAACGCGCTTTTTACTTCAGCTTGGATAGGGATGCCAGTCATATAAATGATGGCATATTCATATGTTAGAATGGCCCAGTCAAAGGCCAGACCTAAATTAAATTAAAGATATGTGGAAAAATACGTAAATCGTCTTCACAGATGTTCTCTCTCGATCTGACTGAGGTTGAGATTTTTGCAAAGAAAATATGGGCAAAATTTCAGTCTCTAGATTTGCAAAGCTTATAGAGACTATGATAAAAGATAATCATAGATGAATATATAATAAAACATCTGAATACAATAGCAATCATACAAATGTTTCTGGAACACCTTCACCAGCTCCCTAAGTGCACAGAGAGGGTCAAATATCCGGTGAAGTGAAGACTCCAGAACTGCTTAAAGTACAAGGAAACAACTTCATTTGCTCACCAACGCGTTTCGGCTTGTGGCTGTCATCAGGGTCATTGGGCAATAACTTTCCAAGTCATTCTAGTATGAACATGCAAAAAGGAGTAGCTTCGTGAAACTTGGATTTTTCACATCAACCATTCTTTCTTTTCTTGCTCAGGGATTTAGTTTATACAATACATCTACTTGATAAAAATGAGAGAAAAGTGAACCTTTTACAAGCATATTTTTAATCACCTTGCAAATCAAGAAATTGAGAAAGAGTGTGCCAAAAGCTGCCCTGGTTGTCTTGGACTGATTAATCAGCGATACTGTTGGGGTCGTAGGTGTAAACCATACAAAAGTTTCATGGCCATATGCTTATGCAAAACATATTGTTCTTTTAGAGTTGTGATGCCAATGTTACAGACTTTTTTTATATTTCTGCAAAAAAAAAAAAAAAAAAAAAACTGTGGCAGCCAGACTTAATTGGACATCATATGGTGTGCAATGGGTAAAAATGTTACACCTTAAAAATTAGAACAAGACAAAGTTCCAAATTTTTTTGTCACTCATTTTAGAAAGTTTATTTATGACACACAGAGGGAAATATTTCAAGCCTTGCTTTCTTGAGATTTTGTTGATCATGGCTTACAGATCAGGAAACCCCCAAATTCATTGTCCCATAAAATTTGATCAATAAAAGGGATTTTTTTTAACAGTTAAATATCAGGCTTCTCAAAAGTATCTTCATTTCTAAGCTCTCAGTACCTGATTGGACCTCCTTTTGCATAAAATACAGCATCGATGCTGCGTGGCATGGAGGCAATCAGCCCGCGGTTCTGTTGAGGTGTAATTGAAGCCCAGATTGCTTTGATGGTGGGATTCGTGTCATCTGCATTGTCGGGTCTGGTGTCTCATCTTCCTCTTGACAATACCCGGTAGATCCTCTATGAGGTTCAGGTCACACCAGTTTGCTGGTGAATCAAGCACTGTAAGACCCTGGTCACCGAATCATCTTTTGGTACATTTAGCAGTGTGGGCAGGTGCCAAGTCCTACTGGAAAATGAAATCAGCGTCTCCATGAAGTTTGTTAGTTGAAGGAAGCATGAAGTGCGATTACATTTCCTGTTTTCCTGACTTCAGAAAACCCAGTGGACCAACACCAGCACATGACATGGCCCCCCAAATAAACGCTGACTGTGGAAACTTCACACCTACAACCTTTGTAGCCCATGAGTGGGATTAATTTAAATAGTGCCTCTTGATGTGTTGACTCCTGCAATATAGTCTTGCACAGTGATTGTTCATAGAGGGTGTGGCGTTAATTATTGTTTTCGCAAGAAAAACTGAAGCTGCTTCTTCCAGGTCTATCCTGACTTATTGGTTCTTGAACATCTTTTTAGATTTTCTTTTGACTCCTTATTAGGGTTCAAAATCTTAGCAGGTGCATCTGGCTGTGGTTTATTTAAGGTAAAAGGATATTTTTTATACTTTCAGATAATGGCTCCAAAGACCTTCGCTGGAACATACAGAAATATAGAAATACAGCTCTAACATTGGCGTTAATATGTGTTGCGACAGTAAGAATCCTTTGCCAAAGACTCCTTTCTTTCACCACTCTGTACAATGTGTTGGTAATGAGAAAGCTTTTTATAGCTCATCAGTCAATAATAATCCAGGTGATATTGATTTGCAAATACCAGTAGGAATGCTTTCTAAGTACTGACATGTTTCTGACTCTCTCTGCCTTTTGCCACATCCTACTATCCGTAGTAAGTAATATTTACTTAAATTCAGCTACCTCTATCCAAAAGTCATGATTGGGATATCAGGTTAACATTTCTGCATGTATAAAATGGCAAATCAATATTCTATTGATTTGTTTTATTATGATGTTTTGGTTTTACTTTTAGCTGTTTCCCTAATCGTTTTTTTAATCCCTAACATATGAATGAAAAAATAGATCCGACGCTTGGGGAACTTGAAAACAATTCTGGGTGACAGCTTCTTCTTTTCAAGCAGCGCTCTTTCGCTCTTAATTATCTATGAGTTTAATCCTTCACTGTTAGTGTCAGTCTCATTAATAATTTGACCTGATGGGCCCACATAGAGACTCTAGTAGTCTGCGTTTAAACTCTGGCTGTACCATGAGGGTTGCGTTTATGCTTCCTCTGCATTTGTTCTTGCTGGCTGCAAAACAAATTTTCCCCTGGGGACAATAAAGTTTGTCTTGAATTACATACTTTAAATGAGTGATTTGAATTTAATCCTCCACAGCAGTGGTTCCCAACCCTGGTCCTCAAGTACCCCTGTCCTGCATGTTTCAGATGTGCCTCTGTTCCAACTCACCTGATTCAAATGATTGATTGAATTCCTCTGCATGCTGAAGTATTACAGAAGCCTCTCAATCAACCATTTATTTAAGTCAGGTGAGTGGCAGAAAGGAGACACCTACAACATGCAGGACACGGGTACCTGAGAGCCCACCACTGGCCCACAGGACTGTCATAACGTGAGAAATTGACCCAATCCGTTGTACCATTTAAACTTTCTCCTGTAAAGTTAGGCCTCTTTACACTGATATCTGTGATCACTGATATGCTTTTATAGAAGGTTTGATATTGCAAAGACAACTTGTTTAGAAATAAGTAATAACCCCCCCCCCCCCCCCCCCCCCCGGAATAAAAACACAACCACATCCGATCACACCATGAGTGCAGTGGATGGAAACATTGAGTTAAAATAAGCTGCCGGTGCCACGTACAACTACAAGTCTCCTCTCAGCTGACCATGGTGTTAAAAGGTTGTTCTCGCTACATGTATATCTGTCACATTTCTGTCAGAGTGATCTGTCAGAGCGATCTGCCCCAGGCTGTCTGTGAAAGGGAGTGAGGCAAAATCTCAACTCAGCTGTTACTTTTCAGGTCATGTCAGGTCATCGAAAAATCTATTTTCAGAGATTTGACTCAGTACTGTAGGTACCTGGAGATATTCTTCTTAAGATTATCCAATTTATCCGTACAGGGTAAGGGTTTTTCCCCAAACATCCGCACAGGCGTGTTTTAGACTGTGGGAGGAAGCCAAAGTTACTGGAGAGAACGCCGCCATGTAGAAGCTGAACATGCAAACTCCATGCGGCTACACCCCAGGCTGGGATTTGAACCCAGAACCTTCTAGCTGCAAGGCAAAAGTGCTACCAACCGTGCCAAGGTGCAGCCCCCCATAAAAGATGTCGGAGAAAATATTAAATTATGCATGAAATATGAAATTCATGGCTTAGGTAAGAAAGGCACAAAATTAAAATAATCCTTTACTCAGGAATGATTTTGGTTAATTTTGATGACTAGGCCCCTCTCAGATTTCTGAATCGTTGCTCAGGAACAGATTATGAAGCAAATCCACTGCAAAGAAAGTAAGTGCATCCAAATGTCACAACAATAACACAATATTGTTTTATAATTTTACACCACAGTAAGAGGATGCTCTGTCTACGCTGATGAACATTCACCACCTCAGCATACCAAATGTTTGGATCTGACACACGGCAGGCGGCTTGGGCCTAATCAAGATTATTTGAACTAATTATTAATTATATAACTACATGTGGACAGTCATAAAGTGTGCTCAGAGCAATTAAACTTCAGCCTGAGACGTTCAAGTGATCATCAGGTTAGGAAGAGGAAAAAAAAAACGAATTTTACACCCTTCCTCCCACAAATATAGAAAACAGGGGCACTTCATAAAATAAACATCATTCTCTGGCGAGAGAGGACATGAAGTTTTACGATAAAAAACCTCATGTTGGGACTCACATAAGAAATGTTTGGAGATATGCCAGGAAAAATACGAAGGTGAAAAACGGCGTGAGCAGCTCAACTCTGAGTCTTGACTCTCAAGCAGCCTTTCATAGAAGAAAACATTGTTTACAGTATTTTCAATTTTCCAAATATTACAGCCTCATTTTGACAGTAAAGTAAAAGAGCACTCAGAGTAATCCCTGGGTTTGTGCAACAAAGCTCAAAGAGCAAGCAGCCGGTACAGCAGTTCTTATTGAAGGCACAGTCATTCATCCATGGCTCCTCTCAGATAGTCAGCTTGTTTTCTGATAGACTCAAAATACAGTCTAATCACCGAGAGTGCATGCCCCATTTCTCATCCCCATAGAGGTTTATACGTGTCAAGCTGATATACAGCACAGCTGAATATGTCTCAAGCTTTATTTGCTGCAGGAACCTGGAGCTGTTTGGGAGAACTTCAGGCGAAACACTGGTTAGTTTAGTTACCGGTTTTGCAACTCCTAATAAAACTAATGGAGTACGGCTCAATATTTAATCTGTGTAATGTGGAGCTGGAAACATATATCTTGTCATTGAGAATTAAATCGCTCAGCCTCATTAGTAAATTAGGTTGAGAGGTTCAGTCCAATTAGGCATTAATGCAATGCTTTATTTATGTTATCAAAGAGAGCCACTAAGAAGTCACTTTGCAGAGTAAATCTGAGGCTGCTGCAGATTCAGTTTGCTTTTGTTTCTTGAGACCAACTCTCAAACTTGCATTCAGAATTTCGTCTACTCAAGCAAATATTCCAGAGTCAGAGTAAATAAATCCGCCTGTCTTTCACAGAGCCGGGGCTGCAGCCCAGTTGTGCACATTAATAATCCAAAATCATCTGAATGTTTAAAGTCACATGCAGTAAATACCATCAATAAATAAACTTTAGGACCGGCATGGCTGGGTGTCTCTGCTACTGAAGGCTTGGACACTCAGCGAAAAAGCCGAGGTCACCAGCCAGCGGTGGTTATCTGACTCCTGTCTGGACTTTCAGGGAGAGGACAGATTTCACTTTGAGAAATGCAGAGCACCTCCTGCAAGTTGCAGCATATCTCTGACACAGAGGGCAGCACTAAGAGGGAGGGGAGTGGAGGGGTGGCGGGGAGGGGAGGGGGGGGGGGGGTGATTCGACAACAGCGGTCAAGTTCAGTCTTGGCAGGATTTTGTGGTGCAAGTTCAGACACTGTGCTGTGTTATCTTTCTTGTGGACTGTAAAGTGCAACACTGTGTGAGTGTCAGCAGCAACTTTTCTAAAAACAGAACAGACCCCACAAAGCGTTTTGTGTACGTTTGAGAAAACTTAGTAAAGCTGTCACTACGAGGTGAAGAGAGACATCGTATCCTCAACACGGATGCCCCCGAGCAAAGACGTCCTTGATGTGAGTTTGTCTGTTCAGAAAAAGGCTCAGCTCATCAGCTGTCAGACGGCAAGAAGAGGATCCCGGCTCCTTGCAGCTCGTATCGGGTTTAGGCAACGAGACGTCAAAGTTAGGACAGAGCTACAGACTCATATTCATGCTTTGCTGCAAACGCACCAAACTCACTCAGAAGTCAAGAAATAGCTGGTGTAAATCCTAAACTGTCAGTCTTTTGGATCAGAAAATTGACACGATAAGATGAACTGCAAACACATTGAATTGAATAAATATATCTATGGACATTTTAAATTTGGATGTAGCGGAACACATGGCCACTTGTGGCCACCGGATACTAGTGGCCGAAATGAGTTTTCTCCGTAGTGTGTCTGGGCTCTCCCTTAGAGACTCAGAGTAGAGCCGCTGCTCCTCCACGTCGAGAGGAGCCAGTTGAGGTGGCTCGGGCATCTGGTTAGGATGCCTCCTGGACGCCTCCCTGGTGAGGTGTTCCAGGCACGTCCCTCTGGAGACCCAGAGGGAGACCCGGGACACGCTGGAGGGCCTATGTCTCTCGACTGGCCTGGGAACGCCTTGGGATTCCCCCGGAGGAGCTGGCCCAGGTGGCTGGGGAGAGGGAAGTCTGGGCCTCCCTACTGAAGCTGCTACCCCCGCGACCCGACCCCGGATAAGAGGAAGAAAACGGACGGACGGACGGAACACATGGTGCAGCTTTATGTAGATCAATCTTTTGTTATAGTAGCATAATCTCACACAAAAGATTCATAAAATGTAATGTTTTATACAAGTTATTTTACGACACTGGGAGTAAGCGTTAGTCCCCTATAGTCCCCTATAATTTTACTCTGTTTTACTTTTGTGTCACCTAAATGTTTCAAATCAAACCCATTTTTACATTGGACAAAGATAATCCAAATAAACACAAAATGCAATTTTCAAATGATTAAATTTATTAAGGGAATGAAAAACTATCTATACTAATGTGTCTACAGTATGTGAAAATCTAATTTCAACGATGGCGTGGATTATTGATCACAATACAGACTCTAAAATAAATTAAAACACTTCAGTTACATTTATTTTAAGGTGCCAAGTAAGGATAACAATTTTTGTTGGTGTCGAACCTCCATCCTGCCTGACCCAACCTTGGGAGTTCTCAGCTACTCCAGGGGGGGAACGTGTTTGCGTTGTAAACCTTTCCCAGAGATTGACAAGGAGATTAGCGGTGAGATTGCTGGAAATGGTGAGGGGAAACATTTCATCAGCCTGACTTATGCCTCTACATCTGATAGGCATCTGTGAGTACACACGAATGTGCATGCATAATCCATTTCGCTGCAGGAGCGGGGGGTGGAGAGCGCTCTTAAGAGGCAGAAATCTATTTTGCAACACTGCAAACATGTTGCCACTTTTGTGGAGAGAAATAAGGTGAGGGTAAAAAAAAACTGGAACCATTGCATTAAATCGGAGGGTTGATTGGAGACTCCTGTGTAGAACATTTCTGCATGCACGTTCCCTTTTAGTTGGGTTCTAGTGTACGCTCTTTAAATCTATTAGGCTTGTTTTGTAATGTTACTATCCCTGCACTCATTAAGAGGAAGAGTGAATATATTTCCCCAACCAATCTACCACAACAGTTCATTCTTCATCTTGTAACAAGTTACATAATACCTTCATTGCCTCTGTGGGAACTTTTCTGAAAAACAAAGGATGGTTGGATGGTTTCTCTTTGCTTCCCTTACAGACTTTCAAGTCACTCAGCTGGTTTTATCCAGCATTGATCAACTTATCTGATTAGTATCTTTATTTCCCTTCTAAGTCTTCTCCAGTTGAAGATTACGTAACGTCATCATGGGGATGAATGCTAATAATTTCAACATTTATGATTTATTTGAAGCATGTTTTTACAGATTGGACAGGTTATATAACAAACAACTTGCAACCACACTGATTTCTAGAAGTATTTGATGTACAAGTTAGGGTATTGTGGATGTTCACCGATTCTCGCAGGGGTCAGAATTATACATACAGGTTCAAATATATACATACTCCCCTACTAACATTGGGATAAATGCCCCTTAGCAAATTGCACCTCAGTGAAATGCTTGTTGTAATCATCAACACAGTTCTGGCATAATTTTGGCTTGATATTGGACCATTTTCTTGGCAGAATGAGTAGAGTTAGTAGAAATTGGTTGGTTCCCTGGCACAAACTGAGATTTCAAGTAGAGTCTATACATTTTTAATAGACTTAAGGGTGAGGGCAGTTGCAGAAGCGTAATGTTAGCCAGCTCTACCCATTCTAAATCCAATTTGGACATAAATGTTCAATGATTGTCCCGATGGGAACAGTGCCCAAGTTCCAACCATCTGTCAAACTGTTATCCTTAAAATGAAAGGAAATTTGTTACTACGTCCAGACATAACCCAGGAACCTCCAGGACTCAAACTTGCCATGAACTGGAAGTACTAGAAAAGCATCATCAATCGGCTACTGTGAAGCCAGATTTAGATTGTCAGGGATTGGGAGGATGCTGGCTTAAAATTTGCAGCTGCTACCATGGAACAGCCAAATGTCTTCTGCAGAGATGTATTATGGTCAGACAAGACAAGAACAGCTATTTGGCAACAATGACAAGAACTGTGTTTGAAAGACTCGATGTGAGGCTTTCAAATCTAGGAATATTGTAACGGTGGCGCCTGGCTGTGGCAGCATCTTGCTGCTGGCTTGTTTTACTGCAGTTGTTGTGTTGCAGAACATGGATGTGTTATGATTCTGGCCCGTCTGCCTGCTCTGCACTCCCTGTGAGCAATCAAGTCCAGCTGCTGCACTGCAGTGCAATCAGCAGCATGCCTCTCAGCTGGTCTCAAGCAGTTATAAGTCAGCCTATGGCAGGCAGACAGAGCCAGATAATTGCAAGCCGACAAGCCAGCAGTATCCAGCACTTCACGTACCTGACCAAGTTCTTGACCACGTCTTGGCCTCACGGATTTTCCCTTTTTGCCTAGCCCTTGTTGGATTTCTCTGGACAATGACCCTGTTTCTGCCCCTTGACTTCTGCCTCTTGCCAAGCCCCCTGATAATTAAGCCTGAGTTTGGCTTCTAGGACCTCAAGCCTGCTTCTGTGCTCCATGTCAGCTTCTGTTAAAGGAGCAGTCTGCTTTGTTAAAACTCCCAGCCCCTGCTGAAGGAAGGACGCTGAAAAGGTTAGTGGCTTTTATTGACTTCATGCATCTCCTTATTGAACTCCTTCAAGCTACTAACCTACGTCTCCCTTCATAGTTATCCCTGATCCTCGGCGGATGCACTCCTGAAGTCCAGAGTTCAAAGGCATACTATGCAACATTTTTCAGTTAATTAATGTGTTCCATACCGTTTTGGATGATTAAATGAGTCATTTCAGGTCGAACAAAGGTTTTCTCGGCCGCCCTGGTGGTCTGTAGGGGAAATACCGTACTTGCAACTGCAGGAGCCCTCGGCCCGCACCCACAGGCTCAGAAGTCTCGTGCATCGCGAGAGTCGGTCTTGCTTTACGGCGAGAACTGCTACACGCCCCCAGTGAAACGCATGCTCGGTGCTAGCGCAGTGGCGATATTTGTGCAGTTATCATGGCGGAACCAGCGATAAAACAGCGAAAGCCCATGTCGGAGCAGGCAAGAAAGAGGACAAGGGCTCTGGACAGAGAGAGGAGTCGTACACGGGTGAACATCGGGCAAGCTTTTTCCGAATGGCGAGAGCTAAAAGAAAGAGAAGGCTGCAAGGCTGACGCAGACCTCGCGTTTCTGCTGATGCGATTGTAAGTAACATTGGAATGGTTTCTCTCTCTCTCTCTGTGCATGTTCATACTTACACTGTACGAGTTTTTCAGTCGTGGTACTTATATACATCTCAAACTGTGCGACGGAACCGCAGGGTTTAAAAGTTCATCTGTGTGCTGATCTGTGTTCTCAAACTGTACGGCGCGACGCGGCTCGGGAGGCACCGGGCGTAGGTGGGAACACGGACGGGAGAGAGGAAAGACGAGACGCCGCGCGGCATACGGAAGCAGACGGCCAGCGCGTCGCGCGGACCGGAATGCTCGCCCTCCCCAAACCCCCCCCCCCCCCCCCCCCCCGCGAGCCGACGTCCGGGCCCAGCGGGTCCCAGGCCGGGCGGAGGTCGCTCCGGGGACGCCCGCTCCCCTCACTCCACTGGCGGGGACGGAGAGGAGGGGAAGGCGACCCCTCGTAGCTCTTGAACAGCAGGATGGTGATTCGTTGCGTTCGCCTGTCTGCTAAGCTCAAAACAACCGCGCCTGGCTTGACGGAGAAACCAGGAGAACAGCTGAGCATCTTTACGACAGTGCACTTTTACTTTGGCCCTCTGGGGGGAGCCTCGCTGGAAAATCAACCCCGGTTGCATAGTATACCTTTAAGAATAAACTGTTTAAGTCCTACTTCTGTGTTTCTGGCTGAAAATTTTGGGTCTTCTGTCTAGCTCATTACAGAATTATCTGGCCAAAAAATGGACCCATCGCCAGCACAGCAGTGGCGTAGCAGTGTGGACAATTCCATCGCTCGCCTTGATGCAGGAATGACTGAAATTATTTCCATGTTACGCACCTTGTCTCCTGTCTCTGCTCAGGAGCCTTCACAGCCAGCTGCCATTGATCCACATGCCACATCTACCATGGTTAAGGAACCAAAGTTGACCCCTCCAGAATTATTTAAAGGAGACCCGGAGCAGTGTCGAGCCTTTTTAACTCAGTGTGAGATACACTTTGAGTTGCAACCGTCCTCGTTCCCTACCGAACGCTCTAGAGTGACATTCGTCATTTCACTATTGTCAGGTAAAGCAAAACAATGGGGCACAGCTGAATGGCAGAATAACTGTTTCCTGTTCTGCTTACTCTGCATTCGCTGAGGAGCTCATTAGAGTGTTTGACCCTGTTCTCCCTAACCGGGAGGCCGCCAGGAGGTTGTATTCCTTGAGGCAGGGGGATAAAAGTGTGACTTCGTTTATCATCGATTTTCATATGCTAGCAGCCGACAGCAGTTGGAATCAGGAGGCATTAATGGACGCCTTTATGGAAGGACTCAATGATAACATCAAGGATCAACTGGCTACCCGAGCGTATCCCACCTCACTCAAGGAACTCGAAGATTTGGCAACTCAAATTGATCTCCGGCTCTCCGAAAGGAGAAGAGAGAGACGACATAGGGAGGTTTTGTCTACCCCAGCCTCCCACTCAGGATTTCGCCCCTGGCCGAGGAGCTCCCCTCCTCCTGCTTCCCAAACACCTGATCCAAAGCCCATGCAATTGGGGAGGACTAAGGTTTCTCTGGAGGAGCGTTCTCGTCGTAAGCAGCTGAACCTGTGCTTTTACTGCGGGGGACAGGGTCATGTTGCCGCCAAATGCCCGCTAAAAGGCCAGGCTCAGTAGGGGTGAGGAGATCTCTACTGAGCCGTAGTTCTGTCTGTCTCCTCACTCTCCTTCCCTGCTAACATTTCGGTCTCCTCCGTTTCCCACCAGGTCTCAGTATTTATTGACTCAGGAGCAGACACTGAGTTTTTGGATGTGTCATTTGCCAAGAACCATGGCATAAAACTTCTCCCGGCGCCTTCTACCCGTAATGTCCTCGCCCTGGATGGACATCAAATAAACAGCTCGAATGAGGTCACTGAGAAGGTTAGTCTGACTCTGGGGGGAAATCATATGGAGGAGATCACTTTTGTTGTAATCCACTCCCCCCAGTTACCCATTATTCTAGGAGCTACATGGCTAACGAAGCACAATCCCCACATTGACTGGCAGGCTAAGGAGATCCTGGGCTGGTCAAGGTCCTGTTCAGCCACCTGCTTATTGTTTTCTAACTCCCCTCCTGTCCCTGACTATGCCATGGAAGAGAGCTATCCTGATTTGTCCAAGGTTCCTTCAGTGTACCATGACCTGAAGGAGGTTTTTAACAAATCTAGGGCCACAGCACTCCCACCTCATAGACCTTATGACTGTGCCATCGAGCTTCTTCCAGCTACCTCACCCCTTAGGGGACGTCTTTATTCTCTATCGGTTCCAGAAAACCAAGCTATGAAGAAGTATGTGGAGGACTCCCTAAAAGCCGGGATAATCCGACCATCCTCTTCTCCTGCTGGGGCCGGGTTCTTCTTTGTTGGTAAGAAGGACGGTTTCCTAAGACCATGTATTGATTACAGGGAGCTGAGTGACATCACTATTAAGAACCGGTACCCCCTCCCACTCATGAATTCTGCATTTCACCAGATTCAAGGAGCCAAGATTTTTACAAAGTTGGACATACGCAACGCTTACCATCTAGTTCACATCAGAGAGGGAGATGAGTGGAAGACGGCTTTCAACACTCCCACCGGTCATTACGAGTACTTGGTCATGCCTTTTGGGCTAACCAATGCTCCAGCAGTGTTTCAAGCCTTGGTCAATGACGTCTTGAGGGACATGGTGGGACATTTTGTTTTTGTATATCTAGATGACATCTTGATATACTCCCAGGATCTTGAGACCCACAAGAAGCACGTTCAGTCAGTCCTCCTCCGCCTACTCCAGAACCACCTTTTCGTCAAGGCAGAGAAGTGTGAGTTTCATACCACCACCACTTCCTTCCTGGGTTTCATCATCTCTCCCAATAAGGTTATTGTTGATCCCTCCAAGGTTACGGCGGTCTTAGAATAGCCCACGCCGACTGATCGTAAGCAACTGCAGAGGTTCCTGGGGTTTGCTCATTTTTACCGCCGTTTCGTCCGCAACTACAGTCAGGTTGCTGCCCCTCTTCATGCCTTAACCTCATCCAAGGTTAAATTTGTTTGGAGTAGTCAAGCAGAAGAGGCTTTCACCAAGCTCAAGACCCTGTTCACCACTGCCCCAGTTCTCCGGTCCCCTGATACAGAGAGACAATTCATTGTGGAGGGTGATGCCTCTAGCACTGGGGTAGGTGCTGTCCTGAGCCAGAGGACCTCAGATGGTTGGATTCACCCTTGTGCTTTTTTTCTAGGACATTGTCACAGGCAGAGCGCAACTATGATGTGGGGAATCGGGAACTCCGGGCGGTTAAATTAGCCCTTGAAGAATGGAGGCACTGGTTGGAAGGGTCCAAGGAACCGTTTCTGGTCTGGATTGACTACAAGAATCTAGAGTACTTGAAGTCTGCTAAGCGCCTTAACTCAGGCAAGCCAGATGGGGCCCTGTTCTTCGGGTGATTTAACTTTGTCCTTTCTTTCAGACCTGGGATCAAAAACATGAAACCGGATGTCCTGCCCGGAATTCATGAACACTCAGAGCTGGTGACCAGTGGGGCTGAGGAGTTCATTCTCCCTGAGGCGGTCCGGTTGTCTGTTACCATGCTAGAGCTGGAAGGAGAGGTCAGGGATGCCATAAGGGACTTGACGGTTCCCACTTCGTGTCCTCCAGATCGACTGTTTGTCCCCGACCATCTGGTCCCCAAGGTACTGGACTTGTGCCACAGCTCCCATCTTTTCTGTCATCCTGGGGTCAGCAAGACACTACAGGTGGTCCGGTCCCAGTTCTGGTGGCCATCTCTGACGAAGGATGTCAAGGGGTTTGTTGCTACCTGTCAAATGTGTTGCTAAGCCCTTCCGCCGCCCACCCTCAGGGTTGCTGCGACCCCTCCCGATCCCGTCACGTCCTTGGTCTCACATCGCCATGGACTTTGTCACAGGTCTGCCCCCCTCTAATGGTTTCACGGTCTTGTTGACCATCATCGACAGGTTCTCCAAGATGCTTCATCTGGTGCCCCTCAAAGGACTGCCATCTGCTAAGGAGATGGGGGGGTCTTAGCTCGTGAGGTCTTCCGTCTTCACGGACTACCCAAGGACATCGTCTCTGACAGAGGACCACAGTTTGTTTCCAGGTTCTGGAGGGAGTTTTGCTCTATGCTGGGCATATCTATCAGTTTATTTTCTGGTTTCCACCCACATACTGATGGACAGACGGAGAGGGCCAACCAAGAGATTGAAACCAAACTTCGCATCCTCTGTGAGTCTGACTCAACTAAATGGTCGCACAATTTACCATTGGTGGAGCAGGCTATCAACGCTCTCCCGTCCTGCACTACTGGTCTTTCCCCGTTTCTACGTTGTCCATGGTTTTCAGCCCCCGGCGTTCTCAATTCAAGAAAGAGGCCAAAGTCCCCTCTGCCAATGCCGCCGCCATGTGTCAACGTATCTGGAGGAGGGCCAGGAGGTCAATGATCAAGATGTCTGGGGTTCAGTCCAGGGCTGCCAACCGCCATCGCATACCTGCTCCAAATTACCAGGTGGGCCAGAAGGTCTGGTTGTCCTATAAGGACCTTCCCCTGCGGGTGGAGAGCCGTAAGTTGGCACCCCGCTTTATTGGCCCTTTCCCCATTTCCAAGGTCTTGAACCCAGTGGCTGTCCGCCTCCAGTTACCCCGGTCTATGCGGATTTCGCCTACATTCCATGTGTCCCGGGTCAAGCCCTATGTCCCACCTCGCTTTGGGCCCACCTCCAATCCCCCTCCTCCCACCCGTTTTTTGGATGGTGACCCCATCTACACAGTCCGCCGTATCCTCCAATCCAGGAGGCGGGGACGGGGGATCCAATATCTGGTGGACTGGGAAGGATATGGAACGGACTTGGATTCCAGGCTGTTTCATCCTTGACCGGACTCTCGTCAGAGACTTTCACCACCTCCACCCTGATTAACCTGGGGGTCCGTCAGGAGCCGGACCTTGAGGAAGGGGTACTGTTATGATTCTGGCCCGTCTGCCTGCTCTGCTCTCCCTGTGAGCAATCAAGTCCAGCTGCTGCACTGCAGTGCAATCAGCAGCATGCCTCTCAGCTGGTCTCAAGCAGTTATAAGTCAGCCTATGGCAGGCAGACAGGGCCAGATAATTGCAAGCCGACAAGCCAGCAGTATCCAGCACTTCACGTACCTGACCAAGTTCTTGACCACGTCTTCGCCTCATGGATTTTCCCTTTTTGCCTAGCCCTTGTCGGATTTCTCTGCCTTCTGGACAACGACCCTGTTTCTGCCCCTTGACTTCTGCCTCTTGCCAAGCCCCCTGATAATTAAGCCTGAGTTTGGCTTCCAGGACCTCAAGCCTGCTTCTGTGCTCCATGTCAGCTTCTGTTAAAGGAGCAGTCTGCTCTGTTAAAACTCCCAGCCCCTGCTGAAGGAAGGACCCTGAAAAGATTAGTGGCTTTTATTGACTTCATGCATCTCCTTATTGAACTCCTTCAAGCCACTAACCTACGTCTCCCTTCATAGTTATCCCTGATCCTCGGCGGATGCACTCCTGAAGTCCAGAGTTCAGAATAAACTGTTTAAGTCCTACTTCTGTGTTTCTGGCTGAAAATTTTGGGTCTTCTGTCTAGCTCATTACAGGATGTGGTAGAAAGAAACCGGACTGTGTCTAAATTCTTCAACCCTTTTATAAAATCACCAGCTAGCAGGTTGAAACTTGGACACTCTTGGGTGTCCGGTTAGCCCCGTTAGCCCTGTTATAAAGTCCTTTATTTATTCATGCCTTAATAATCCATGTTGATTTTAATTCTTGAACTACTAACTCTGGACTTTTACTTATTTGACCAAATCTACCATGATGCTGCATATAAAACCTACAAGTTTAGGTTTTTACTCAGCGTATTTAATCAGCCATTTTATCACATTTCCTGCTCTGACAAAAGCACCGAGAACATCAAAATGAAACGCGCACATCGGCAAGGCTGCTAACATGGGTGTCCTGATCGAGACTAATGTGGAATTAAGCCATCCGTGTATGTGCATCCGTATGTGTGTGCGTGTGCCAGCACATATGTTAGTCTGCAGGAAACGGGTATTGACAGAGTAGCAACAACAGGCACAAAAGAGCCTGAGGCGAGGAAGGAAAGGAGCAGCTGGTGTGATGGAAGTCGCAGCATAAACACTTTGAGCTGGATTTAAACAGCAAAAGGGAACTAGATGATAGTTACATCCCAAGGGGGCTTGATGAAGTGCAAGACAGAGCTTCCCATCAGCTTTTACATTTACAAGACCCCGAGACAAGCAGTAAGTAAGTAAGACGTGATGACATTTTCTGATTTGTCTCCAGAGTACAGTTATAGAGTATTTGTGTTGAAAACTGAGCTATAGTAATCAACTCTGTTGCAAACAATTACTGCAATTTTTTTTAAGGTTAGTACAGGGAAAAAAAACCCTCTTTGTGAAGGGAAAGCTATCTGGTGTGAAACATGCTTTGGTTCTTGATGCGACTGTCGGAAGAGCTTGGATCAAAGAGGTTTGAGCAGCCTTCCTGCGGGGTAAATATGCAGTGGCTGACAACAAAAGGCAGGACGAGAGGAGCTGGGTTTCCAGCTAAAACGAGCATTTCAGCGTTCCTGAGATAGCAAGGGCCAAATGAGCGCTTCGGTGCCATTTTATAGTAAAAAGAAAAATTGTGTTAATTCATTTAGGTAATCAAATGTACTTTTATATTAAAAAAATATTCATAACAGAGCTGAAACCAGATGTTTACATACAGTTACATAAATTGATGAAACAATTTATTTCTCCTTCACTGACATTAAACCACAATAAACGTTAACTGTTTTAGGTCAAATGGATTACCAAAATATTTTTCTATGTGCTAAATGCTAAAATAATGAGTGAATTATTTTTTTTTTGGATGAATTATATTACTTTACTCAAATTCAGAAGTTTTATTTCCATAGTATTTGGCCGAATTGTCAAGCATTTTGTGTATCCTTCCAAATGATTGTCACAAGTTTTTCTGCTATGTTGGCCCATTGCTCCCGACAGAACTGGAGTAACCGAATCAGGTTTGTGGGTCTCTTTTCACAGACACCTTTTCAGCTCTGCCAACAACATTTCTGTTGGACTGAGATCAGAGCTTTGTGTAGACCAATCCAAAACAGTCACTTTTTTGTCCCTAAGCCACTTTATGACTAATTTGGTGATATCATAGGGATGTTGTTCATTTGGAAAACCCATCGGAGCCCAGGGTTTAACTTTTTAGCTGATGTTTTGAGCTATTGCTCCAGTATTTCGGCCCTTTGTTCCCTTTATTGCAAACTATTCGGTTGAACAACCTAGTCCCATGTGCAGGAAAATACCCCTACAACATGATGCTGCAGCTCTGTACTTCACAGTTGAGATGATGTCTTCTCGGACTTGTAAGCTTCCCCATTTTTCGTTTCAAGTGTAATGATGGTCACTATGGCCATAGACTGCCATTAACCCTAACTCTGGTGTTAAAGGCTAAAACACACTGGATCCGTCCAACTGTTCATGCTCCAATCAGATTTCTTCAAAACACACACTAGAGGTGAAAGCCTCCGACTAGAGGTTTCCACCAGACTTGCTATATTAAGTATTCACATGAGAGTATATACCAGAAATGCAGAAGGCATAAACACCAGCCAGTGAGGCAATAATCACAAAATGGCATTTGCTGCCCAAACAAGCTCAAAACAAGCTTGCCATTTTGCTTTTTACTTTCTTCCGTACTTTTTGTGCTCCTATTGTGAGTAAGTGCATACGAGTAGAAAACTTTACTTTGAAATTTTCCCCAAAGCGGATGTGTTTTACTTTGCTACCATGTCTCCTTTCCAGTCTGACTAATGACATTTGCCTGAATTTAATGCGTAGGTCTGACCAAAATAAACACGGTCTACTGCTGGTCTACCGCTGGTCTATCTTGGTTGGATAGTCGGAGACACAGTCAGGGAATCACAAGCGTCCTGCACTGCCCCATTTGCTTCAACGTATTATAATTCCTACAGATTTGCATTTGCAAACAGTAATCTGACTTTCTCATTTGAAGTTGTGGCTTCTTCCCCTCAGAGTGGCCTTTCAGTCCATATTTGTACAGGATTTTGTTTAATTAAGGGTAATGAGATTCTATTGCCGGCTTCAGCCACAAGGTCTTTTACTTTTGTTTTTGGGGTTGATTTTCCAACAAAAATGTCGAGACACAGCTCCTGTCTCCTTCCTACACAGTACGGCGGCTGAACAGTCCCATGGTGTTTATATTTGCATATAGTTGGTAAAAGATGTACTATGCGCCTTCAGACATCTGAAAATTACACCTAACCATGAACCAGACTTGTGGAGGTCCACAATTATCTTTCTGATGCCTTTGGAGTAAGTGACAATAAATACTCAAAAACAGTGTCTCTCTTATCATTCAAGCATTTAGCCAAAAAAAATTTATATTAGCCATCAAAACTGACTGAAACGGAGTGGCTCTAGTCTGATTTAATGTCAGACAGTGAGAAAGCAAAGTTTGGTACTTATATACAGTGTCTTACAGATGCCAACGAAACCACATCCTTTGCAAAAACAACAGATAATTACCGATCTTCCTAAGTCAGACAAAACTATGCCTTGAGAGCCTGTCCATGAACACCACAGGGAGGATCAGTGACAGGAGAGACCCTGGAGTCCGACCCACACTGGTAACAAGCTTGACTTTGTGCCAGGAACGTGGACAGAGATATTGCTTTGGTCATACAGTACCATTTATGCTTTACCAGCATGCTTTTCTCCCACTAAATGCCTCAAGGAAATTCTCAGGATCCAAAAATCCCACATCAACTGAACAACCAACCCATCACCCCCTCAGCAAAATCAACACAAGTCCTTGTGAATCTAAAGGTTCGAAAACTAAACGATGACAATATTTTTCTATCATTTTCATGTGTTTTGGATCTGGTAATGTATGCCATGTTTAAGTTCAATGTGCAGAAAATTGTGAAATTCTGCACAATCAATTTTTCTTCTAATTTAGAGCATCTACTTGGACTCGCCTGCAGGGAAAATCAAACACCTCAGTAGTGAAAGGAAATATGGAAGGGATGTCAGTGCTTTGCTGTCATCCTTTATGAAGAAAGATTCACAGCTGAAAGCAGTGCCACGATGCCATGATTGAGCCTCCCATGGGATTTGCAAGTACTAAATTTACCAACGTGGATGATGCATTCATTTAACTGATAATGTGACTTTAGATCAAAAGAAAGAAAGAAAGAAAGGTAACCTTTTTCATCTAAGCAAAAAATAGAAAAGTATAAGGCATCTATTAATATTGTAGTGAAGCGTAAACCGAACAGAAACCAGCAGAATCAGCGTATAACCATTGAGGCATTCCACAATGTATTGTTTTATTTATGCATAAGAAAATGCATTAACATGATTAAACATGATGCTGTTTGAGGAACTGCTTACATCGCCTTTCCTTCCTTTTGATTTAATTTAATAATAAAAAAAGAACCCCATATTTCAGATATACAAGACCTTTCAGCAAGCACGTGTCTGCTCTGCAGAAAATAACACAATTAATTTCATAGGCATGAACTCAATGAAGACAGGCAGGCTGAGCACAACATTGTTGCAAGGCAAGGTGAAGAGGTGTATTGGAGCGTCTTAAGTACATACTCAGGCCTGTGAGGAAATATATTTTATATGCATTTCACTATTGTTAAGTAAGTTTGATGTGTGTAAAATTAAAACTTAAGACATTTAATTTTTAGAAATGTTATGAAACATGATCTGTTTCTGTTCAGAAAAAAATATATTGAAAATATTTAACAAAAAAACACTAACATTAAAGTGAATGCTTGCTTCATAGGGATATAATTTGCTTTAAATATCTGATTTAAAAAAAATCTACTTTTCAAAACAGCAAAAAAAAAAAAAAAGATTATTTCATAAGGTGCCAACTCTTGCAGGAATAGCACATTGGGCAACACCATCTTCCTGCCCATTCCCAACCACAGACAAATTCCTGAGGTTGAAGCGCTGGATCAGCAACACCTCCAGCGTCAAAACATTTATTTGTCTCAAAAACATCTATCTACGGAAAAAAAAAATAACGATTTCTGCAAAAGACAGTAGGTTTTAAATCAATAATATAATAATAATAAAAAAAATCTTCTTTATTGTCATTGAAACATACATTACAACAAAATTTGTTCTCTGCTTTTAACCCATCCCCTTGGGGAGCAGTGGGCTGCCACTGTGCGCCGCCCGGGGAGCAATCTGGGGTTAAGGGTCTTGCTCAAGGACCCAGGGTACAGGCTGTGGGGATCAAACAGGGTACTTGCAACCTTCTCAGATCACCAGTGCACTGCACTAACCACTAGGCCACCACTCCCCTTAATAACTAAGCAGTATCACTTAAAACTAAAAAATATTGATTTGTGCTTTCTTACAGGAATTCTTCTTTTGCAGTAAGCTAATTTTAAAAATTGTCATGACTAACAACTGGTAACAGCTACAGTTCTTACATAATTCTTTGATTTAAGGCTAATAATGTCAAAAGCATTAAAATGATTATTATTATATGATTATTATTATATTTTTAAAATGAACTAAAGTCTTAAACAATCCCAAGCTATCACTTTTCAGCAAAGGAAAATCCAGTTTAGCTTTAAACCTTCTAAGCACTTTATTTTTTAAATGAAGATTCATCAAATTGAGTCCAAGGTCCTCCAAAATCAAACAATACTAATCTAAACTAAAACAAACAAACAAAAAACACATTTTAGTTTTGCACGTGATCTGAAGCTTTGAATGACTTACTAACCTTAGCAGCATTAGCCAGCAACTGGCCATGTTCTCTTAATTGGAGAACAAAATATGGTGGGGTTCACTTCATATTAAGGATTAAGCAATATAGCCTCAAAATTTAAGCACTGTATTCCAAGAAAACTTTGCGGTGATAGCAATTATAATGATAAAGTAAAAAGTTACAAAGGGATGCTATGAATTCATTATTTTAAAAGAAAAAATATATATATTTTAAAAGAATTAAGAAATTATGTTGCTTGCCCTAACAATATTTATTAACTGACCAAATAATTACCATTTAACTTTATACTGCATTAGGAGAGGCATCTTTAAGTTCAACAAGGAGAAAAAAGCAAATATACAACCAAACTTAACATAATATAAAAACTGTTTGGTAGAACATCAAAATATTTGCCAATTAACGAAAAAGAGACAGTAATGTCCTTAAATCTGTAGTTTTTCCTGTCATCCAGGGTGTTACCATGGGTCTCTCTGAACAAGTTTGTTTGGTTTCTACATTTGATTGTAACATTTTGCACAACACTATGCATTCTTAGCAGAGCCTTGAGGCTGACTCCCTGCTCTGAGCCTGGAGCCTAGATTCGAACATGGTACTGGACTCAAGCAGAGCATCTGTATAATGCATGCCTTATAAGGTGGTTGGAAACATGAGCAAATTCTGCTTTTCGCTTAGATCTTCACTCCATGTGTTAACATGTAAAGGGTCATAAATATGTTATTGCTGTTGTTCTGAGCTTTGAAGGTGGCTGGCAAGCTGAGTGAAAGTTACATTTCTGCCAACAAACTGGACTATACTGTGGACAGGAATTATGTGGCACACTGAGATGGGCAACTGTGTTTTGCTGCTTTATTGTAAATATTGCATTATTTTAAATCATGTAAAAAAGTATATCTCTATTCTTATTATTGGCAGTATGAATATCACAGTCCTACTTCCCAATTCCCTATCAAAACAAGGAGTAGAAAACATGCTTAGGGTGCAAACAATGACTCTGCCACCCCCTGATGGGATATCGCCCTGGACAGTGAGCCATATCATCGATGTCAAAAACTGGAATTCCAAAAAAAGTTAAAAAACAAAACAACTGGACTTTTTTTTTCCGAAGTTTGAAGATGTTTCTCTTCTCATCCAGAAAGCTTTCTGAATTTTAAATGTCTGGAGTAGTGTGGAGTTCCAAGTCCAGTTGTTCTGTTTTTGAACTTTTTTTTTGGAATGATCATGACCTGGATGACTGAGAATCTTCCCCTACAACTGGAATTATGTCTAAAAGTGCTGCACAACAGAGGGTTATGACGTGGCCTATTATATACCGTGAACAGGTTTTTATCTATTTACTAAAACAATAAAAATGGATAAAAAGGTAGAAGGAGAATAAAGAAAAAAAGCTTACAACATTACCTGTATCTCTCTCGCATGGTATATGATAATCAGCCCCAGGAGAATGATTGTAGAAAGGCTTATCAGGCATTTTAGAGCTAATGAATACAGGGATTCCTGCAAAAGAGTGAGAACACTAAAGCCAAACAAAACTAAACATGATGACACAACATGCACAGTTATGAAAAAC
Organism: Fundulus diaphanus; assembly: GCA_037039145.1. Lineage (NCBI taxonomy): Eukaryota > Metazoa > Chordata > Actinopteri > Cyprinodontiformes > Fundulidae > Fundulus > Fundulus diaphanus. The sequence goes on along the minus strand of CM073141.1, from coordinate 16,885,826 downwards.
ACAGACTATGACCTTAACTCAGGGTTTCGGACATTACAGTTTCTTAACACAGTCATTGGGGTTCTCCTTCATGGTTGGACAGCACAGGTAAAAGTTGGTCTATATTTGTTTGGACGCCGCACTGTGCAGAAAGACGGCAGAGTTTTCTTCCACGCTTTTGGAAGAAAGTTTTTTTTTATATATCTATATACATATAAACGAGTTGCAACCAAAGTGACAGAGCAGAGCCGAAACTAAATTACCCCTGCGGGACATGAAGTTTGAGTAAATACGCACCTTTCCATAGGCTCCCCATGAGAGTTCAGTCTCTATAACCATAACAACGATCCCAAACATCCCAAAGATTAAAGCATAGTCACTGAGACGCTTCCTCTTCTCAAACAAGGCCCTCCGGTGCCCCAGCTTCTCCCCAATGTTCTGGTTCTTTTTCTTCCCCGATTTGCCGCCGCTGTGGCCGCAGCCTCCCCCTCCGTCTCCTGACGCGTAAGGCATCAGCGGGGCGGAATGGTTCTCCGGCTTGGACGCCAGGGTGTCCGACGCATCTGCGGCGGAGATGGGCTGCAGGGGCTGGGACTCGGAATCAAACTCGTGGATGTTTCTGCGGGACGAGCCCAAGTTGCTCAGCGGCCGCATGACGCCGCCGTTGTATCTGCAGCTGCTCATGGCTATTTCATTGTAGGAGTTGCTGTCTTTGTGGCTGCTCCCAAGGCTGCCCCGCTGCCGATACTGCTGCTGCTGCTGCTGGTGGTGGTGGTTGGGGTGAGGAGGAGGATGATGATGTCTGGATGAACTACCATGACTAGAAGGTGTGAAGTCGCAGACGGTGCTGTGCTGGCAGCCTTGCCTCGACGACGTCTCCGAAGGTGTCCTCAAAGTTCCCACAGTGGTCGGCGACGTCCCGCGAAAGACGAGGCTTTTTCTCGCATCACAGGTGGTGCAGCTATTGCAGGTGCATTGGTCGCGCTGCCTGCCGACGCGCTGCTGCTGCTGCTGCTGCTGCTGCTGGTGGTCTCGTCCGCAGTAATAGTGCTGGTACTTACAGTGTTGGAGCTGCTGCTGCTCTGGGAAGAAGTCGTTGTGCAGCTGGAAGGGGGTTTCCATGTCAGTGCTGCCCGTCACAGCAGCGGTCAGGCACCACAGAGCACCCGACGAAGGGCGTTGTGGTCCTCCTCACAGGAGGACGGAGCCGCTGCATGAGCAGATCCATTTCAGCTCCGGCAGAATGCGAGCAATGGACCTCCGATCGGGGAAGGGGGGGGGGGGGGGGGGGGGGTACCAAAACAACTGTCTCGACGTCACGAAAAAGGTTGGGACGTGAAGTCCTGCCTAATTTTATCAGGACCAGTATTAGTGCTTGAAGTATTTTCAAAATTTGCGCCACAATAGGATTAAAAATGTATATTAATTTGTTTGGATTCTTTTTTTAAATCTCGTTTTATTTTCTTAATTTTCGTTGTATTAAATTAAAATACACACCTTTATTTTAACAAACAAAATGTATTATTTTCACCATTATTAGTAGTAGTGATGGTATCATTATTATTAATGTTATGAAATATCCCTCCATTCAAATATCTCCTTTCGGCTGCACACACCATCATAAGGCAAGGGTTCCTGCAAGTCCCCGGCACATTTCAGATTTATTTGCTTTAAATCAGGGGTGCCCATGTACAGTCCTCAAGAGCTACTATCCTGCAACTTTTAGATGCGTCCCTTCTCCAATACTCCTGAACTAAATGGCTGAATTCGTCAGCATGTCATTGAACTCCGCACAGGCCTGGCAACGAGCCACCAGCAAGTTGCAGAACCTCTTGAGGACTGGACTTGGCCACCTCTCATTTAAATACAGCCCCTTAAAAATATCCACACAGCCAAATATTATATGAGGGAGATAAAAAAAAAGTTGAAAGTCTGGGCTGTAGGCAGTCTCAGTGTGAATACAGCTGTTTTGACTGTGCCTATGGTATTTTGTATAAAATATATCTAAATTAACTACTAATTTCTGTCTCTAGATGTGTCAAGCTGGAAGAAACAAAACTCTAACCCAATTTGCTGCTGCATTTGAAGTGAAAGGTGGTTTTAGAAATTAATGACTCAGAAAGGATGAATATATCGTGGTGCTAATGTATCATGGTGTAGGAACCCTTTTCTTCTGCAGGGTCTGATAAGCTAGTCAGAGGTGGTGGAAAGAGCCAATTAAAGGGAAGTCCTTAAAGTAAACCACCGAACAGAGCCTGCAGAAGACTTAGGTCTGGAGAGCAGCTTCAGGTTCCAGCAGGACGATGACCTGAAATATGAGGCAGAGCTACAAGGGAGTGCTTTTGGTTTAAAGCTTAGCAATGTGTCGAGTTCCCCCAGTTGAAATACAGACCAAAATCAAATTAAACATCTGCAGAGAAGCCTTGACAATCTCAAAGACTCTTTATCCATTTTGACTGAATCTGAACTGTTTTGCAAAGAAGAACGGACAAAAATATGTTAAAAGCTGGTAGATACATGGCTTAAAAGATCTGATGCTACAGTTACAGCCAAAGGTATTTCTTTTAAATTCTAACTCAGTTATGCAAGACAATGCATTTATCACAAATTCACAGAATCTCAAAATTACATTACATTTTGCGGTTTTAATGTGATAAAATATGAAAAACCAGCAATCATTTCTGCAAAGCATTGTACACCTCTCTTGCACCTTCAAGCTATGATTTCATTCTGCTGACTAGCCGCTGTGACAGTTTTGGCCCATATATAGCACCCATATGACCAGGGTTTGTGTGTGCAGCACGAGACTGATGGGACCACTGGTGGCTGTGTTATTATGGAGCAAGAGAGTTATATCCCCCAGAGGAATTACAGCCAACTACCCGCGATTGAGGAGCTGGTGAGGCATAAAAAAGAGCCTGAGCTCAAATTATCCATGCCTCTTGAATTTATGGCAGCAACAAGTTAGGTATCAGAGTCATATGGTGAAGAAATGGCTTTCTGCATTTCTAAGACTTCTATTTTTTCTAAACAATGCTTTTATTGTTTCAGCTGTAGTGCAACCATTCACTGTCGGTCATTTGTGGAAACCAAATAATGGCTATACACCGACAGAAGCTGAAAAAAAGGTGGCAAGGTACAAGCTTGTCGTTATTTGCAACACTTGCAAAGAAGGAAGCGAGAGCTGTCACTGGTACTAAAAGTCAGCCAATCAAAGATGTAACTTCAGAACCGTGGACAGCTCTACTCGCTCATTGATCACAAGCAGCTCCTCAATAAAACAACCCCTCTGCACAGGATCGCAATGCGCACTTACTCCTGACTGGCTGGAGAGGCACACCACGTGACCGTACCCCCTCCTTTCTTAGGCTGAAGCTTGCCTCTTTTTTCTATGTTGAGTGAAACTGAATGGAAACATACATCATTAATTCAAGCCTATCTATCTATCTATCTATCTATCTATCTATCTATCTATCTATCTATCTATCTATCTATCTATCTATCTATCTATCTATCTATCTATCTATCTATCTATCTATCTATCTATCTATCTATCTATCTATCTATCTATCTATCTATCTATCTATCTATCTATCTATCTATCTATCTATCAAGCAGCGGGATATGAACTTTATTTTAAACCACATTAAAAACAGAAAATGCATTAATGCATTCAGAAATTTATTATTAGGTCGCTATAGTGCAGAGCTCTCCTACTATCAGTTCTCTGAGGTTGGTTATTTCACCCCCTAGTGGTGGGACCGACTGTAAACTGATTTGAGTATTCAAACAGTGAAGGAGAGAAATGCACTAATCATTACACAAAACACAGTACAAAAATTATGCAGAGAACGATACCGTAATTGACTACAATGAAATACTATAGAAAATACATTTTGCAAACAACAAATCACCATGGCTTTTCTTCAAAAGTGAACAAACATGATCAGAATGTTTAGTCTGTATCAAAAACACATATTTATGTCAGTGAACAATAGAACAGAATAGAATAAAAACTTTATTTGATCCCCTGAAGGGTAAATTCATATTGGCACAGCAGCAGCTGATACAAGACAAGACACAAAATGTAACAGTATCACTGTTCCTGTGTAATAACAGCAATGACAGCTAACAGTAATAACTAAAAACAAAGTCTGTGCAACATCTGTGCTACAACCTGTGTGTGTGCTTGATTTCTTCCATTTAGGCCCTGGTGAACAGCCTGATGGCTGTGGGAATAAACACAGCCATCAGCTGAACTTCTCCGTTCTGCACCTCGGGAGAGTCAATCTCTGACTGAAAGTGCTGCCCCTCTGCCACATCTCCTTACAGAGGGGGTGGGAGGGTTTTTGTAAGATGCAGTTAATCTTGTCCCTTATTTCCCACTCCGTCACTGCCTCCAAACTGTCCAGTTTGTGTCCCACCATACTACTGGCATTCCTCACCAGCCTGTTGATCCTATCCCTCTCTCCCTCCTTGATGCCTCCACCTCGACACATCACAGCAAAAAACAACGTACTGGCCACCATGGCTTAATAAAAGGCGGCCAACAGTTTGCTGCACACATTGAAGGACCTGAGTCTCCGTAGGAAATACATACGGCTCTGCCCCTTCCTGTATACAGTATCCGTGTTGTCCTTCCAGTCCAACTTGTTATTGATTTGGACCCCCAGAAACTTATTGGAGTCCACTATCTCCACCTGGATGGTAATGGGGATTGGGGGCCTCCTGCTCCTACGGAAGCCCCTTACCAGCTCTTTGGTTAAAAGGGTTTAGGCATTAAATGAGTGTAACATTTGTAGTGTAAACAATAAAAACACACCACTGACAGTAGGAGACTTGTTCAAGAACAAGAACTTGTAATGAGAACAAAAGCTGTTTTCTAGTTTTCTTTCCTTGATGTTGTTCTATGCTGCTAGCCTTTGTATGCCTTTCAGCGGCGGCTATAGGAGAAGTTTTAAACGATTACCTGGTGATAGGCTGTTGGTCCATCTAATAACTCACACGTTCCCCTCACAAGTTTTAGCCTCAGAGCAATTCAAGTTGGTAATGAAATCCTGTGAATACTTTTACCAAAATGATTCTACCAAAGATGTATAAAACATACTTGACAATTTATGGTTAATCAGTGTGGCAGTTTTAAATTCAATGATTTAAACAATGAAAACAAGTAACACAGGGGCAATTCAATGCCTTTTAATTATCCTAACATAGGCAAGTGATGAACAATACCGATGCAATTTGCTTGTATGCATAACTGTGCAAAAGTATATGCAATATGAAAAAATGGACAAGAAATTTCTGCAACAGCTTGAAAAACTAACAAGCAGTTCTGAGAATTGAATTTCTTTATTAAAAAATCACCAAAGCAATTAAGAAAAAGTAAAGATGTGAAAATGGTGATTATTCATCTAATATCTACTCATCTATTCAGCAATATCTACTGATCAGAAGGTAACAAAATGTAAAAATAGACTTAACTTAGTCTGCACTATTGCTACTTACGAAATTAATGTTCAAAATATACTCTAAATTCATCAAAGATTTAACTTTAATCCAAGATTTACTTGCTTAAAGAGGCCTAACTATGAGTTATGATATTTAACACTAATTTGAGGGGGAAATGATTTATGGGGAATCAAAAGTTTCAGAACCACCTTTAATTTGCTGGATTTTACGGATGTCTGTTGGTTCATTATTTTAAGTTAAGAACCGGGAGACCTGCTTAAAGAAAGTCACTGGGGCTGTTGAACAACTTCCAGGTGTGGAGGAAAATCGAAACAAAAATCTTACGGAAACTTCAACCAAAAATGTAAAGAATGCAACAAAGCATAGGATGCAAACAAAAACATCTATCACAACAAAATTCTGCATTGTGACTAGTCTTGTTATTGAGTTTGTCACTTGACTTAGTCAGAACTCGGCCAGCTTAGATTCTGTCACAAAAGGCATTCAGAAGTGTATTTGGAAAAATGTTTTTCTATTCTGTTCTATTGCAGAACTTTTAAACGCAATCATTTATTGCATACAGAGACAGTTTGCATCAACCAAAATTTAAGCCAAACAGTTATGGGTTGTTTGAAAAGCTTTTCTGCATATCCACAATATAAAAATGGGATTATTCCTTGAAGAGAAAATTTGACACCCATCGGACAGACATTCCGACAACTTCTTTTGAGGATAACCCTTTGAGGTCATAAAAGTTTTTTTTGTTTGTTTTTTGAAGATTTGGGACAGCTTTTGTATAGGAGAAGAGTTTGTTGTAGCTAAATCTAAGATGTCTGCTGAGGGCATTTTGAAGGGCCGTGGTAAAAGCAATTTAATGCCTGTGTAAGGCCAGGCTTGAGTTTTCTCAGTTCTCTATGATGTTTTTTGAGGAATCACATCACAGTATTTGCCGTGGTGCTGCTAAACAACATCATGGGCTTTCGGCTTACCAGTTTTGTTCCTTGTTTTTATTTATTTTTTCGCAATTTTGTCGTCCAAGTTCAAGAATGCTGAAGCTACAAGTGAAAATGTTCAGTTGTTGGGGGTATTAATCCACACAATTCATTAATCATCCCTCAGCATACTGCAAAAAGAGCCGAATGTGTTGGGATGGAACGCTCTGCGACCTTAAGCGGTGGGGGGTGCAAAGTGCCTCCTTTAAACTTAAAGAGACAGCACCAAAACAATTTGCTCTCAGGCATACCTCAGACGTGGGGCAAAGAAGGGTCCTGTGGGGCAACAATAACAAGGAATTCAGACCAAAGCATTGCCGCTACATTTTATTTAGACCACAACTGAATTATTTAAATGTTAAAAGAAAGGCATGAAAAAGTATATGTCCTCTTTAACTCAGACCATCTGAAGCAGATCAGCCCTTTTCCTTGGAAATGGTTTGCATAACCTGAAAAATTAAGTATTAGGACCGCCTTGTGCAGCTCTCTTTATCCCCATTATTTATTTCTGTCACTGTGAAGAGATTACAAGGTCAACATTTTTATTTCCTTTCAAATGGAAGTCTCATCTTGTGTGATCCAAACCATGACCTCTGTTATGATCATACTCACTCACAGGCTAAAGGTGTTGACGAAGCAGCAAAAGGGAGCAGACTGCTTACTCGACAGAAAGAGTAATTCAGAGCTGATTTCCTCTGGGTGACGGTGCAAGTCCATTTAGAACAAAACTATCAAGACTCTTGACCTCAAAAGATATTAGTGTTTGTTATGAAAAGCTCTTTTTAGGCTGTTTTGTTCACGTTAAAGTGAGCTGCACCTCAAATCAAACACCTTCATAACATCATGTTTCATTTCTTTCTTTCACTCATGAATTGTCGCCCGATACAAACTGTAAATCCCACTGAATTTAAATCATCATGTACATTGTTCCAGAATACTTTAATACATCTATTGCAGCACATGAAGCACCTTAGCACCCAAACGCTAGTTTTGAAAAGACCATTTTATCTTCATGCACAAAGGTTTTACTTTACTTCTGAGATTTGTTTTCATCATCTGCACGCCTCAGAGAGGAGAAAGGGGACAAAATTTAAACGTTTATATTTCAGTTGATAAAATATTTATCCATCTGTAAAATTTTCAATAATTGTAGTTGTGTTCTTTATTTGTCCTTTATTTGCTGTAGGACACAAGCAAGAGTAACAAATAAGAAGGAAAGGAGTTTTGTTTGTTCTGTTATGCTAATGAGGACAGACCACTTGAATAATTGGCCTAATGTGCTCTTTGAGGGGCAGATTCAGGACTGATTCTCTTCCTCTCTTCAAAGATGGAGTCCATAAGTGGGAAAAGATGAGTCACAGGCTGTCATGAATATATTTACCTTGGCCTTCACAAATGTAAACTGCGGTGGGATTTGCAGCAACATGCAGGAATTGCTCCTTGCTCAGATTTCTGTGTACTTGTATATGACCTTTTTTGGACAGTCTAAAAAGCACAATTGTAAAGATACAGTTTGATCCAATTTGGATGCACATGTTCTTATTTATATTTTCAATTTAGTCCTGATTGTATACTTTTCCACGTTTTTATTCCTGTTTATTGTACCCAGTAAGTGTAATTATTTTGACTGATGAAGTAAATCCTTACACATCTTTAAATGTGTAACTGAATCACTGGACAGATAAAGAATAGATATTTAAAGGGACAGTCTATAATTAATTAAAGTATTGCTTTTATACATACACACGGTGCTAAAGTCTAACAACATCACATCAAAAATGAAAGCGTTCTCATAACTTAAGAATTAGTAGTTTATAAATACATAGGTGCATTGTTGTGTTGCTATTTCTGATTCAGAAGCCGAAAGAGGACAAACTTGTCAGCCATATGTGTTCTCCCTATCTGTCTTCTATATGAAGATGTGCTGTTGGTGGAGGAGGCGTATAAACAAGTGTGGATCATTTTATTTGCAGTTTTCTGTTAAAACTCAGGACCATCCATACTCTTTTTCTAGCGAGAAGGAAGAGAAAACAACCAAGAAAAGAAAAATTAGTAATAACCGGGAGAAAACGAGAGTCTATATCAGCGTAGCTATTATTACCAGGTGGAGAAAATTCATGAGGGAGCGGGGCTTCAAAATGGATGCAGAGGTTGCAGACTCTCTGTTGGACAGGTAAGTTAATTCAATATAAAAGTGAACTTAATTTTCCCACAAAAAAACACGAGCGGGTCTCTTTACTCGTGTTTATAGTCGCTTCTTTTAGAGCCCAAATGAGCAACTGCATGTGCAGAAACAAGCCCAGAAAACAACGACTCAAGGAATTTACAAGCGGACTTGGCAACAGTGCCAAAAAGCATTTCACACGATGACCGGAGCTGTTAGCGATAGCAGTAGCTTGGTACCAAATACATCAAGGACATGTTTACATTCCTCGGCTTCTGCAGTAGTTATGACGCGCTCAACGGCGAGGTCGTTTGTAATTAATTTAGCGCACCACTGGGTGGTGTGCCAGTGTGACAATCTTACACAAATTTGACTTGACTCCTTGAGTGTTGACAAATTATGAGACTAATTAAGGCATTCTGCAACTTTCAGACGTATCCCTGTTTCAACACACCAGGATCAAATACTTTGGTCTGCAGAACTTGGTTGCATCTGGAGCATGTAACACAGGCATTTGATTCAGAGACCTAGAACCAGGGATGCATTTGAAGATTGAAAGACTGGACTGTGAAACTTCTGGTTTACAATCTTTTTGTCATGATTTACCGATATGAGAAGAGGAGGCACATCGTAAAAACTGACTTCAATAAAAAGAGAATGCAGTGAAGCAACATAAGAGTCTGGAACAAAAGAGGATCCAAACCTGGCTGAGGAAACAGAGAACTATTCATACTGGAGAGCTTGATTACCGGAATGCTTGACAGGTGATCTAATGAGCAGATGAGAGACAGCTGGGGAGTGCAAAGACCTGAGACAATGAGGGAAGGTACTGAGTAAATCAGGGGATCATGGAAAGGTATCACTAACCAACCGTACACAGAAACTCAGAATACTGCAGACTGTGGCAATTACTTGATGACCAGTTTTATGGCATGAATGCTTGAACATGGCACAGCAGTAAATGTAATTTATTCTGCAAACAGAAGCTGTGCCTTCAGGTCAAAATTCAGTTTATGCATCTGTTAATTCAGTCTGACATTTCCAGGATGACTCAGATGCTGCAAAAACATCTGATTCAGAGATCTACTTAAACCAAATATGGAACAAAAATCACGAACATATAATAATGGAGACATTTTGGATGTGCTATAAATCCTTGGGAGGAAGAAAATTGATCATAATAGTGTAATTGATTTAGTCCTGTGCAGAAAGTTTGTGTATGAGTTTCAACAATAGAAAACTTTCACACTTGTTTGGGTTTGAACATTGTAAATTCAGTCTATTCAAATTTTAATGTCATAAAGCTGTTTGAAAATTTGAAAGTTTTACAAACAAAACTTTTGCAAGTTAGAGTTTTTAAATCAATTTTCGTTAAAATCTGCCAAGCTGTGACTCCAAGTATGCATACAACCAAAACGCTTTTACAATTACACACTTTGTCATCTAATACGACATTAGTACGTGCCAAGATTTGATTTACAAAAATAGACAGATTAACAATAAAGTTATTAAGAACTCTAGGTGTTTACCATAACATGATCAGTGTCAGGAAAAGCAAAAATAAGTTGAAAGAAAATTAAAAAGAAAATTAAAACATTTAAATTTTGAATAATTTACCTAATATGGCTGGTTTTCTGTGCATTTTCACCTGACCCTATTGTTCTTGGGGTTCCCTGAACATGATTTATTCAGCTTCAGGTCATATGGAGACATGATACCTGACCCGTGTGAAAAGCTCACCCCTCTGCAGCAGTCTGCACCTGTTTTTACTGTTCCTGTATATTGTTCCTCCTCTAACGTCCCTGATACCGGAGTCAACAGAGCTTTCAGGCATGCCATATTGAACAGAAGAGCTATTTGCGTTGAGCAAAAGATTTAGAGGCAATCTTACTCTGTCACACTCAAGGACATGATGGCATGCCAAGCAAGATTTGACCCCCTGCTTTCCCATTTATTCCAGGAAGTGGGATGATATATGGATGTTGTGCTGATTTGTTTGTGAATTATGTTGGTTTTTTTTGTGAGATGGCGAATGAGCCGCTGGCTTGCATGCACTTGCAGAAACCCGCAGCCTAATTGGCCTTTCCGTCTTTTAATTTCATAAACTAGAGTGTTTTATGGCTGGATGATGCTCAATGAGAATGCAAAATGAGAAGCGTGCTTTCTGATTGTGTTCTGAAATTTGACAGCAAAAAACAAGAAGATTTATAAACTACCACACAAATATCTGAACTTAGCCTGCATCAATTCCTGCAAAATTCTTCCAATAAGTTGGTTTGGTTTTCTTGCGGTACCAGTCACTCTGCTGTCACTTGCAATAAGGACTGATCTATAGAGACTGGCACTTTAAGAATGATTTTTTGTTGTTGTTGTTGTTGGTGGGTTCAAAAAGGCCTTGTGTCTCACCAATAACTTATCTACACTATGTTGCAAGTGTGCAGCTAAAAAAAAGCTGCCACATTAGATTACATTCTGAGGGGTCACAAATAACCTGTTACATCTTTCTCCAGTTTCGTCATTCCAAAGGTAAATGTAAAGCTACAAAACAAAAACACAAATTATATTAGTTTTAACTCATCGCTCACATAGTTAGCGCTATTTGAGAACAATCACATGTTAAAGGAGGCAACCTCAAGCAAAGGCAGTAATTACATAAATGGGGCTTTCGGCGAGCACCTTATCACTGAAAAAACAACAGAGAAACAACATGCAAAGTTTTAATCGTATCAGTCTAAGGTTAAATATTTGAATTTTTGTGTTTTCTTAAGTAGAATCAAGATTTCATGAATCTCAAAAAAAAAAAGAAGAAGCCGTGTTCACTGCTGATTCATACAGCTGAGCTCTGAATGGTTTAAGAATACAAACATAAGGGTAGCATGATGGAGGATCAAACTGGGAGGAAGAAGAGCCAGTGGTTTAAATAGGGAGGGAAGGAGCAGAGAAGAAAACGGCGCAGCAGGTGGAAGCAATTAGGGGTAAAACAATTAAATGAAAACGATAAGCTGAAGGAGGGCAACGGAATGACAGAGAAAAGGAGGAGACACAGGACCTAACAAGAATACCAGAACCACAAAGAATAAACAGACTTAAAGTAAACGGACTAATTGAACTAATGACGGGCAGGGAATCAAAGATCTAACAGAAACAAGAACAAAGTAAATAAATCCATAATGAACAGGATGCTAACTAAAAACAGGAAAGAAGAAGGAAAGAACAGAATTTACAGACAAATAAACAATGGTGAAGAGGTGAAAAACACTAACAGACTGCACAATCCCCAGGAGCCTAAACAAATACAACCACCTGGGGATCGTGACATGTCCTTGATTCAACATTAAGAAAGGGCAGCATTTCCATCCGTGGGAGATTTCCAAGGCCAGACCAATGCTGACAAAAACAACACCAAGACTCATTTTACATTTGCCATAAAAAATCGTATTTATCTTAAAACATCTTTGGAAAATATTCAGTAAACTGATGAGACAAGCGTGGAAGATCGTAGACGGTGTGTATTCTGTTAAATCTGGTATAAAATTAGAAGGTGGATTGCTTGTTCATCATCTGGATGGCTTGGTCGGAACCACACATTTTTTTCTCCACGAGAAAATGCTGAAGGAGAATGTCCAACCATCACTTCATGACCTTATGCTGCAGGACAATGATCTAAAGCACACAAGTAAGTCCAACTCTGAATTGATAAATAAAAAAAAAGGTTTTGGAGGTATCTGGTAAAACTCCAGACAAAAATCTGATTGAGATTCTCTGGCATGAGCTTAAACAGGCCATTCATGCTTAAAATATGTTCTGCTCGGAGCAGAACACCCTGAATGTCCCTCTCAGCTTGCCCTTTGATCAACCTCAATTCTTTATGGTGACACTTGGACATCATTAGAGGTCTGCACATAGAGGTCTTTTCACCTTCTACGTTTCACCCACTTTTACAATTTATTTGGATGGAAAGCTTTTCTTTTCCTTTTTTTTGCTGACAAAACTTGGCATGGAACTGAACGATGGGAAAGTGTGGTCGGTCATCAACTCGATGATAATTTGGTCTTAAATGGGCACAAATGCATGTTGGTGCTCGCCTGGTGCCAAATGTTGAATGAACATGGGGTGACGAAGATATTATTTGGTTAACTTGACGCAAAATAACAACATGTACAAATCTATGCATCTTGTAGTGTGAGGGCTGAGGTGTTTGTTCTGATGAAGAGACATTGTTTAAATTTGAATTTTTAAATGTCTTTATTCCTACACTGCAAAATGTGAGGAAACACCAGTAAGAAAAGAGAAGCTGTGTACACCATGACCTCCCTTCACATTAGGCTAAGGAGAAGACATGGCGCGCGTGTGCGGACATGAACAGATCCTTGTAAAGTGAACCCTGGAGTCATTCATTATTCATTGTGATCAAGCGTTGTGTGACTCTCCGTCTGCTTGGAAGGACCTTGAAAATTTGACTTGACTCCTTGAGTGTCTGCTTCTGCTGCCAAGCCTTTCTCTGAAGACCCCAGGTTCAGCCTACTTGAAACAGTTAGTTGCTTATTTTTCAACAGAATCCCACGCAGAGAAGATTAGCTTTCATGCTGTTCATCGTTTTTTTGATACCTCTAAAGTCAGTACAACAGATGGAAGAAGTAAAAGATGCATGGTAATTTTTGGCAGGTTTATCTAATTCAGGCTGGACTTTACTGACAACTTTTTTTTTTTTTTTTTTACGTTTTTTTGAATATAAAGACAAAGTAAAACATCAAATGTTAAATTACAAAACTCATGCAAAAGTTTCATTCTAATTCAATCAGTCTGTGACACATTTGCATGTGTTTTTGCAGACTTTTTTTTTGTGTGTGTGGGGAGGAAAAGGTTGCAAAAACCAAATATCATCGGATACTTTGATGAGGAATAAATAAAAGGTCCCAGAGATGCATCTACCCGTTGTTTGTAATGTTTTAAACAGTTTGTGATCTTTTGATTAACTTTCTATTTTAATTAAGCTCACGGTTTGACAAGACAGGCTGTCTTTTAAAGATAAACGGATTAAATGTGGCATTCATTTGCACTATTGATTTGGAGCCTCAGATTTGTCTTTCAGCAAATCAAACGCAGAGAATGGAGCTGACTGCAACAACCAAGGACAAAAACAAAAAAAAGGACAGCTTCTTTAACTCTTTGGTATTAATGCATGAATGATATGAACTTTATACTCTAAAATCTTACAAGTGTAACCTAAAATGTACATGTAAAAAACACACACCAAAGACTCCTGTGTCATTTTTTAAATGTAAGATATTTATAATAGTATAATTAATTTTTTATGCATGTCTAAGGAGTAAGTTGAAGTATAAATTTAGATATTCCTATGCCCACACATGATTCAGGTCAAAAGAATTTATTCCGTTTACAGCTTTAAAACAGCATTTCATTTTCTCGTCACATAAAAGAGAAAAGAACAACAGGACGTTTCTGCTTACTTCTTGGCCACAGGACCCATTTGTAAAAGAGATATTTTATTGGTTTCTTCGTAAATCAAAGGTGAAAAATAAATCAATATAAATTCTGTGTTCTTGTGTGTAAGTAAACTTTAGAAACAAAACTTTTTTGAAACGACCACTCTTATGGTTGCAGGCTGCCTGGTTGTTTGTCCCTTGTGTGTCTATGTTGCCCTGTGATGGACTGGTTACCTGTGCACGGTGTACCCCGCCTATTGCCCAATGACCGCCGGAGATAGGCTCCATCCCCACTCCCCTGCACAGATAAGCAGATATAGACAATAGATGAATGAATGAATTGGTGCATGCACGATTGTATGCACCCCAGCTGTTAACAGCTTTGTACAAACAGCTTTTAGAAGTTGGACACCATTTAGTTTTATCCTCTATGACACTGATCAAAGTTGAAGCATACAGAGTGAGGCATAGAAGCCACCAAATATTTTTTGAAACTGTCCTGCTATTGCTGCTGTGTACTCTAACAAGGCTCAGAGAGCCTATGAAAAAGAAAAAAGCTCACAGCATCACCCATCCTCTACCATACATGACAATAGGCTTTAGGTGTTTTTTTTTCATTTATTAATGATTTTCTATTCAATAAATTTTCATTTATTCACCCTCTGTCTCATGCCAGAACCACCTGGTGTGTTCAGTACCAGAAAGCTCAGCCTTATATCCTGGCCCACCACTGCATTCTTCTGCTTTATTTCAATGGAATAGGGGCCGGGGGCACTGACCCATAGGGTAATAAGAATCAGACTTTACTAAGTATTTGATAGCATCTAGAATTTGATCACCAGATAATGCAGGAGGTCAAAAACCTTTGTAAAAAAAATTATAAATAAATAAATCTGCCTTATGAGGCCCACAGCTCTCACATGCAGTGTATACTTAATAACAATAATAATATTCATCTACAACATACATTTCAATGAAAACTATCCTGTGCATTTAACCCATCCCTTAGGGAGCAGTGGACCGCCACTGTGTGACTCCCCAGGGATCATTCTGGGGCTTAGGGTCTCGCTCGGGAACCCAGAGTGGCGGTCTGTGGGAACCCAGAACCTCTAGGACGAATGTGCGATGCTCTAACCACTAGAACCCCCCCCCCCCCGACCAACATGTACACCACTGAAACAGGAGTGACAAAACTGTTACTCAAATATTGAAGCAACGACCAAAAAATACCATTATTTGATCTTACGCTGCTTTATGCATCAGCACACTCACCTCTGAATGCTGGATGCTTGAAATTGAAAATGATGCTAATATCATCTGATCAATTCAGCTTACAGTTATCAGACCACTTGTGGGCATTCATTTAGCATTGAAACTCCATTCCAAGTTGGACAATTGACCATTTCATGAGTAAAACAATAATGTACGAGACGGTGAAATCATTAAAAAGTTTAGCATAGCCTGTTATGACGTAGCAGAACATTGTGAATTCCAAACAATTTATCTTAATACACATGCTGTATTAAGAAAGGGAGTGCTCTAAATTTGGCACACATACTTTAAAGACATGACAGGACTTTATACCCAACAAAATCCCTGTCATTTCCTCATGTTTAGACCTAAGTAACATGCAGCATACATGGTGAGATTGTCATCACTTGCTTGACTTTGAGTTTAGTTTGATTGTTTTGGTTCCATTGTAGCATCTAATGTTTCATTTTATTTATGTGTTTTAATTTCTGGTTTTACTTCCACCCCAGTACCTCAGTTTCTGCTGTTTCCCATCTGCTCATTCACTCACCTCTGCAGCATCCAGTAATCGAAGTCCCCCCATATAAATACTCCTCGGTTCAGATCCTCCGTTCATCCTGTTTTTCCCGGTCTATTTTATTCATTAAATTGTGTTTTTCTACAATGGCCCCTGCTGTTCTCGTCTCTATGTTTGGGTCCCCAACAACACCAAAACATGACACAGAGAAGAAACAGTGTACCTGCAGCTTTAGTCTCTTCAGACCAAAGTACACGGTTCTAGTTAAAG
Organism: Fundulus diaphanus; assembly: GCA_037039145.1. Classification (NCBI taxonomy): domain Eukaryota; kingdom Metazoa; phylum Chordata; class Actinopteri; order Cyprinodontiformes; family Fundulidae; genus Fundulus; species Fundulus diaphanus. The sequence goes on along the minus strand of CM073141.1, from coordinate 16,869,758 downwards.
TCCCAGTGGCATTTGCATTTGTGAATATGGACAGAGAGTTTTTTTCTGGCATACCTCCAAAACAGAAGGTTGGCACAGAAATGTTTAATGATTGTTGTGGAGACATGGTGATCTCAAAAAGTCACTTTTTCTCAAACAGTGAGATCGTTACCCTCCTCCTCCCTGTGCATGGGGAAAAGAAACGTGTGTTTTGGTCCTGCTTTTGTTTAGCATGCTTACAGCTATTTACATTTTTTTTTAAAATTTCTGCTTTGGTTGTAAATACCAATCAATTTTTTACACCAAATCACCAGGAGCTTGCTAGAAAGCCAGAGAGGAATTCTATTTTCAGCAACCCAGTGAGCCCAAGCATGTACCCAAAGCCACATAAGAATAAGTCATGAGAGGAAAATTGAAGTTTTAGTTTGGCCCAGTCAGTCTAGAACTAAATTCAACAACAAATCTCTGGGCTTCTCTAAAGATAACTGTAAAAAAGAGATGTCCACACAATCTAAGAGATTTGGAGAACCTCTCCAAGGTGGGCAACGCTGGTAAATGAGGATGTGTGATGCTTATAGACTCCTACCTAAACAGAAAAATGTGGAAAATGAATCAATAGGCAGTTTAACAATTTATAAGTTGAAGGCTGTCCACACCTATGATTGCACATTTTCCCCCTTTTTCACAAAAAACACACTGAGGGTTTTTATTTTTTCATTCTGTGACTCATCAGAATCAGATTTGGGTATTAAACTGTGGCAGGCAATGATTTGAGCTCCCCGCTGCTATCCTTAATCTCCAACCTCTGAAAGCTATAGTTTCTGTCCTCGCCACAGGGCGAGATATGCAGCTACAGTCTCCCACTGCCAGCAGCGCCGCTGAACACGCTGGATCTCTTAAAAGCAAAGTGTGAAGCCTATTTCTGGCCCAGATGCAGATGCAGATGCAGTATCCTTCTGGCTGCTCTAAGCCAGAAGGATACTGCATCACCCCAGGATCTCTCTGTGCTCAGTTAAGAAACAGCTCATCATAAAATGGCTCAGAGCATGCAACTGTTATTTTATTTTGTTCTATTAACATGAGGATTCTGAATTAGGGCCAGAAATAGTCAATCCAGTTGGCAGAATAAATAGGATTTAAAGATGGGTTTCATATGAGAAGTCAAAAGAAGTGTATGACCCCAATGAATAACTTTTTTGTTTTTGTTTCTTCAAGTCTTCTTTGCTGCCTTAGTTAATCAATATACAGCATGATTCTAAAAGGTTTCATGCACTTTTAAAAACTTTAAATATTTCTATTTAGATGCTTTACTTCTACATTTTTGCTTGTGTGTTTTGATGATCCCAGCAGAATGTAAGAAGCACTTTACCGTCACCTCTGTGAATCTCTTGGACTCACTGCGAGACAATACGTTAAATGTTTTAAAAGTCTCTTGCAGTAATTATTAACAAGCTCCACTGGTTTTCTCTCTGTGAGCACAAACACACACATACCGTGCAATCAGAAAGTGCTTTGCCTCCTCATTTTTTCAGTTTTGTCACACTTAGATGTTTCAGACGAAACATCTTTGTATACCAGAGGTCGAAAAACCTGAGTAAATACAAAATGCAGTTTCAAAAATGTGATTGAATTTATTTAGTGTGAAAAGCTATCCCAGCCAACTTGGTCCTTTGTGGAAAGAATTATTGATTCATAAACATTATAACTTATAGCTTTTGCATCACTAGATGGATTTTTGGAAGCTGGTCTTTGTAAAAATTAGTTTAATTCACCCCCATCAGAGGATTTTAGATCTGTTTAAGGTTATGTCACAGCATCTTAATCAGATTTAAGTCTGAACTTTGACTAGGCCATTGCAAAACCATTACATTCTGGGGGCCATTCCGAGGTGGACTCGATGCAGATAATTTTCAACCAAAGTCTGCTTGAGCTTGATCTGATGAAATGATGGTTGAACGTTCTCCTTCAGGACTTCAAACTGGAACAGATTTAATCGATTCTGCTCCTTTTGATTGTTTCCTTCAAATATTTTGGTGGAGGCATTTGTGCTTATTTCAATTAACAATGAGAGTCTAGCATGATGTATTTCTTAATGCTGAATCATGAACACTGACCTCAAATGAAGCAAGTGAGGCATGCAATGGGTTCTTTCGTGACCTCCTGGATGAGTAGTTGATGCACTCTTGGAGTAATTTTGGTAGATAATGAGGTATTTTGAAACTGCATTTTGTATTTACATGAGTTATCTGAGTTTAATATTAAAATTGATCTGATGATCTGAAACATTTAAGCATGACAAACAGCAAAAACAGAAGTAATCTGTTAATGGGGAAAACACATTTCTGCGTTGTCACTCTACATCACATTTCTTCCTTGACCTCAAAACAAAGTTAATCATTTCAGCACTCAGTTACAAACTGGGCTTAACAAATGCAAGAGAAAGGGAAAAGCTCATAACAGACTCTGACCATGCCACAGCACTTGAATCTCCTTGTAAGTACTTTTTTAAAACCTTTTTTTTTCAGCTTTTTCTGCCAGTTTTCTGTTTACACCTTGGACCGACTGTCTGATATAACATCAACAATAAGTGATGTTTTTTTTAATGATTTACATTTTGTAGTTACTGTCTGTCTTTATATATATATTTTCCCTTTCCTTTTTGTAAACAATTATTTTTAGTTATAGAATAGTATTTCCTTTTAGTAGTACCAGTAATTCTGGTGTCTGATCTGGTAAAATGTTATTTTAATATTATAATAGCTATTTCCTTTTATTTGTAAGCTCTTTTGCTTGATACCCCATCAGCCAGAATATATACTAATGTTTTGTTTGTTTATCCTTAAAGATTTGACCCATTTTTCTGTTTACGGTGGAAAATGACAGTTTTTCTTTTGTTTTTCTACGACAATTTTTCATATGGTTTTAATTTCAGTTTTATAACGTCCCATCTCCTGGAATATTGAGCTTTTTTATGAATATTTTCTCCATGCAATTTATTTTACTGTATTGCCTGTGGCATATACCCTTTTTTAACAGTAATTTTAATTGTTTAACAACGCCTTTCTGGTGCCCTATCTACCAGTATTTTTTTCATGTTCCTTCTCACAGTTTAATTGTCCTTCTTTGTTTTTTTTTCCAACATAGATTTTTTTTTGTTAGTCAATTTGTTAGTTAATTGCAGAAAAATGTTAATTTTTTTTTACAACTGCTATATTCTGTTTATTAATAACAAAAATTCTGGCACCATAACATCAGGATTATCCAATTTTTCTTGCAGAAATAAATAAAAAAAGCTTTGGAAAATGTAGAAATAAAAAGACTAGATTGATGATGTAACACTATTTTGCCAAATTGATTATAACAGTTTAGTTTTTGTTTGTGTGTGTGTGTGTGTGTGTGTGTGTGTGTGTGTGTGTGTGTGTGTGTGTGTGTGTGTGTGTGTGTGTGTGTGTGTATCTGCAGCTAGACTATCCCGTCCTCATCGCTGCCATTTTCATCTGCAGCATTGGGGGAACATTTCAGTATGGCTTCAGTGTGTCTGTGATGATGTCCCCCTCTGCTGTAAGTAAAGCAATAAAACAAGTAACAATGCTATTTGTTATATGGCATGATTTAAATTAAATGTAAATTAAATTACTATCTGATGATTTTTTTCTTTTTTGATGCATGCCACTGAGGAATCCGTGTGTGTTTTCCTGCTGCAGTTCATAAAGGAGCTGGTGAATAAAAGTTGTGTGCACAGGTATGACCGAATCCTAAAGGAGTGGGAGGTCTCTCTCATCTGGTCCTTCACAGTGTCCATTTTCTGCATCGGCGGGTTACTGGGATCACTGACGGCAGGTTCCCTCAATTCAAGATTCGGCAGGTTGGTGCACAATTCCAGCTTTTGTCAATGTATGCATTTGGTGCTGCGGCGCTGACTTGACCCGCGTTTGCCTGTTCCTCAGAAAACGCTGTCTTCTGATGAACAATTTTGTTGCTATATTTGGAGCCGTACTGATGCTCTTGAGCAGAGCAGCCAATTCTTTTGAAATGATAATGGTGGGAAGATTCCTCTATGGCATCAATGCAGGTAATACCTCGTAGACTTCCGCTTTTGTGTCTAATTTATTAAATTTTCCAAACAGCTGGGGTTCAGCGGTGTGTTGCATCGTGTCTTAATTGTTTATATCTGTGTTCAGGAGTTGGTCTTTCAGCTCAAGCCATGTATCTCACTGAATCGGCTCCTAAGAGGCTGAGAGCGATGGTGGGCGTCACCATCGCAACCTTTTTATCCTTGGGGAAGTTCTGTGGTCAGCTGCTGGGCATCAGGTGAGCTGAGCCGTCATCCTTCTTACTGACTGGAGTGGATGACAGATTCAACCGAGATGCTGCTGGGTCAAATGAAAATAAAAATCATCTATGGTCTATTATTTCTCTGTTCTGATGAAACTGGGCTTCATGGAAATACAGTACCAAGAAAAAGTCCAGAGTTATTACTTGTTTAATATTTCTACATCCCAGGACCTTTCAAGTGATAATTTTTAATAGTTCTTCTACAGTAGAAGTTTTTTGCCAGTTTTTATAGTTTCTTTTATAGAACTTTTTACTTGGTGAAATTGATCGTTAGATGCTTTTTTATTGTTTATGTAGGAAATATGAGAGACAAATATTGTCCCGAAAGAGTTTTTCCCCCCCTGCTGATTGGGTCTAAAGTTCTGAGAAAAAAGTCAATTTATTCTGTCTTCAAAAAAAGTTTCCTAATATATTTTTTTCCTGTGCACATACCCTCTACCATCGATCTGATCTTTTAGAGGGGAATGCTTTTTTGTTTGTTATGCCACTTAGTTAGGTCCAGGAATATTTCGGACAGTGACACAATCTTCATGATTTGGGCTCTGCATGCCACCACATTGGATTTGAAACAAGTACAACAGAATTGAAGTGCAGACATTAAAGTTTAATTCAAGGGGTTGGACAAAATATATGATTAAAAATGTAGGAATTGTAGCTATTTTTACACAAATGCTCATAATTTCCAGGGCTCAAAAGTAATTGGACAAATAAACATAACCCTAAGTAAAATGTGGCCTAGACACATAAAACAGTATTGTGTCTGCATTTGAAAGAAAACTCAGCAGAAACAATGTCTTTAAAATTTGAGCTTCAGTTATGTTTTTACTAGCAGGCTGGCATCAAGACAAAACTACTTTCTGCTGTACTATATAACTCTATAAAAACATACCAGTAAGTATTTTCTGCCCAAAAAAGTGAGATCAAAAAGCTGAAAAGTAGATGATAAACGGCAGAATGGTGGCTTTCACAGGTCCTGTGTCATGTACAGACCCAGTCGATAAATTAGAACAATGCTGAAAAGTTAATTTATTTCAGTAACTTTCACTAAGTGAAACACATATAGATCGATCACACAGACTAATGTTTTAAAGGCTATGTTTTTGTTAATTATGATTGTTTTCCACTCACAACGTAATTAAAACAAGACATCAGCATCATTAACAAAATTATATTAATAGAAAAAAATGAAAGCTGTTGTCTTCAATACAATACTTTTAATCTATCAAAAGAGGCTCATCAGAACGCAGATTCTTGTTTACTGAATGCGGCTGCATTTGCTGGATGTTTTCCCCGTTGATAATATGACTTTCAGATGCTATCAATATGCTGTAGATAGACAGTTGTTGAAGTCTAATCTTTCTTCCTCCACCCTCTGTTACTTTCACAGACGCTAAAGAATGTGCTACTCATGAGCCACAGCTGTTTGTCACTTGTGTTTGTATTTAGATAATTTTTAGTGTTAGCTATTGTCTTTGCGGTGTCTCCATACTAGTTTGTTCTTTTGTTTTGAATTTCTTTGTTCTTTTTTGTGTGCTATATATTATTTTTGCTCCATAATGTACAGAAGATATAAAGCTTGTTGTCAACGAATCAGATATTGAGCACTGCTTAGTTATTTATTCTAGTTATATTATTGCCACAGTGAACAAAAAAGGAAAAGTTCAATTCTGCTGTTTCATGAATTTTATATATATATATATATATATATATATATATATATATATATATATATATATATATATATATATATATATATATATATATATATATATATAAAATTCATATATATATTTATATTTATTTATTTATTTTTTGTGGTGAACTTAGTTTTCATAAACTCTTCAGTTTTGGCTTCACCTTTGTTAAATAAATACTGGCCTGGCAGAATTTGTGGTGTTTTGTTGGATTTGCGCATAGATTCAAATAACTTCATAGAATCTAATAAAGGCCTGGTAATTCGTTTTAGAAAACAACAGCATGGAGATTTCATTTCATTTCATTTGTTGTTTATTTTGAAACATGATATGATTTAACAATGTTTACATGTAATACTTCATAACATACATCATGTTTCAAAAAGGAGTAGGATGAAGCATAAGCTTATTAAGCCCTACCCCTCAGTTACATATGTCATGGAGGTAAAGGACAAATATTTACAGTAAAACAAACAGTATACCAACTTTTTATATATATTATTCTTTTTTGTATTCATCAAAAATACTTTTCTTATATTCTTTTTTGAATTGCTGGATGCTGTTACATTGTTTAATGTTTTCAGGCAAGCTGTTCCAGAGCTTCACTCCGCTAATTGATAAACTAAAACTTCTTTTTGTTGTTCGAGCATACTTAGTTTTAACCCTCTATGGCATGATTTTTTATTTTGGGAGAAAAAAAATATTTCACCCTAGTTTTTTGGGAGCTTGGGCATCCCTTATAACATATCAGTCATAACATGTGTCCCCCTCTGCCCCCCCTACCAGATTTTGCTTTGTTGCCTCAGGGCAACAACATGCTATAAGAGTACTAAAACGCCAAGGTTTTCTATATTTTTATATAAGTGAAATGAAGAACAAACAAGCCATAAATGCATTAGAAGTTTTATTTCAACAAGCAATCGGGGACCGGAATGGGTGTAATGGGTCCTCTTCTCTTCTTTTCTTCATACTCCCCAGGAATTGTGGAACTGGTACAACCTCTCTTACGCTCCAGATTCTTGCCACTTCTGCACAAGCTTTCTGCGATATACGATAGACTTATAAAGTCTATCTTTATATAGACGTATAAAGCTTCATCTGTTCCTTTTTTGTCATCCCATTGGTGCTGCAGTCTCTCTTGTCGAGCAGCCAGGCAGTCACCATCATCATGTCAATAAAGTGGAACATCAGCCGGTGATACCACTTCTTCGACCTTATTTTATTGTGGTACAGTGCAAGGAGAGAGTCCAGCAGGTCCATTCCACCCATATTCTCTGACCACAGCAGGACAGGGGGCTTTGATTGTTTTCTTTTACTTGCCATCCCACCTATCAACCTCGGTGACTGGGTATGCTCCATTGAAATTACTGAGAAGACTGACTGAACGCATGCAAGGATGTTTCTCCAACTATGGCAGTCTTCAGTTCAAAAGATCCACGTCCAGCTCTCTTCAGCTAAGCATCACACATCAAGTTGACACCTGGTAATCTGTTGCTACGAACAGTACCAGTAGAGTGAATTCCCTGCTGAGCAAGTGTGAGTACGAGAAGGACACTCGTAAACCAGTCGTCAAAGAACACCTTGTAGTTCTGCTGCTTGGGCATTGGCTGAGCCAAGCGGAGGACAACGTTGCCACTTGCTCCTACATCTGGCAGTTCAGGGGGTTGCACAACTCTGTGTAGATCTCAAAATTGTGTGGTACACCGTCAGAACTAGCCAATACAAGCATCTTGTAGCCCTATTTCTTTGGTTTTGCTGGCAGGTATTGTTTGAGTCTATTTTCTGTGAGTAATAGTAGATAGTACTGCAAAAAAATTAATTATGGTGATGGCTATGCATCTCTGCAGTTCTCCATCCATGAGAATGTTATTGTTCAAACAAAAGTGGTCTAACTGCGCAATGTTGCCCTGAGGCAACGAATGAAAAACTACCATTTTAGTAAATAAATAAAGACAAAAAGTGTCTTTACTCAATCAAATATGCTTCTTCACACATTAATGCACATCACAGATATTATTTATACAAAGTTATATAAATTTAAAAATGATAAAAGGGGAAATTTATCTTAACTTCTGCTAGCAGTATGTCCAAGCCGGCTATGGTTCCAAAAAGGACTGTTTCACCCCCAGAGGAAAGGTCAAAGTCACGCCCACCTCAAATTTCATTGGTCACAGACTTATCACCAGACTTTTAAAGTAATGTTTTATTTTAAAAAAATTAAAGGGGCAGTGTGAGGGCAACAATAGTGGTTTGTTGCCTGAGGGCAACACCATGCCATAGAGGGTTAAAATTTAATTTTCCTCTTAAATTATACCTTCCATCTCTATCAGAAAACACTTGTTGTATGTGCGCAGGAAGTAAGTTATTTCTTGCTTTATAAAGGATTTGAGCAGTTCTAAAATTGATCAGATCTACAAATTTGAGAACTCTTAAATCAAGGAAGAAACAGTGGGTGTGATCTCTAAAATGTTTGTTATTTGTTACTCGTATTGCTTTCTTTTGCATAATAATCAATGGTTGAATGTTTGTTTTGTAAGTGTGACCCCACACTTCAACACAATAGGTTAAATAAGGCTGAAATAATGAGCAGTATAATGTGTGTAAAGCTTGTTTGGTTAGAATGTGCCGGACTTTATTTATAACAGCCAAACATCTGGCCAGCTTTGACCGGACGTGCTGTATATGTCCCTTCCAACTAATTTTATTATCTAAAATGACACCTAAAAATTTTATTTCATCAACTAATTCTAATTCTACATCATCAATACTTAACCTTATCTCATTACTTTTTTTAATGTTTCCAAATATCATGAACTTTGTTTTTTTCAAATTTAACGATAGTTTATTTATATCACACCATCTCTTTATTTTAATCAATTCTTGTGTGACTAACGCAAGTGTCTGTTCAAGATTTTTACCAGATGCAAATACATTTGTATCATCTGCAAATGATACAATTTTCATGTTTAAGATGTTGTTCAAGTCATTTGCATACATTAAAAACAATATCGGTCCCAGCACCGAGCCTTGCGGTACCCCACTCTTTATTTCTAGTAAATCTGATCTGATTTCATTTAATTGCACAAATTGCTTTCTGTGATCCATATAGCTTTTAATCCATGATAACACTATACCTCTAATTCCATATCGCTCCATTTTTTTGATGAGTAAGTTATGTTTAATGGTGTCAAACGCTTTACTAAAATCCAAAAATACACCTATTGCACATTTCTTATTATCCACACATTCTGTAATTTCTTCTACTAAGTCAAGGAGAGCTAATGATGTAGATCTACCTCCCCTAAAACCATACTGACTCTCAGCTAATAAGTTATGTTTGTCAATAAAACTATTTAATCTTTTTACAAATAACTTCTCCAAGATCTTTGAAAATTGTGATAAAATGCTCACAGGACGGTAATTTGTAAAACAATGTTTTTCGCCAGCTTTATATAATGGAACCACTTTGGCAGTTTTCATTTCCTGTGGAAATATTCCTGTTTGGAAAGATAAATTGAAAACATACCTCAGTGGTTTTACAATTGCTCTTATCAATTTTTTTATAGATTCCATGTCAATGTTAGTAAAATCTGCCGAAGTTTTTGGTTTGAGTTCATGGACAATTTTTAATATCTCTTCCTCTTCTATTGCATTCAGAAACATTGAGTTCTTATTTATTTCCACATTTTTAATAGCTTCAGCTTCTGCCTCGTCATCATCTTTGATTTCATCCGCTAAATTAGAACCCACATGTACAAAAAACTTGTTAAATTCATTAGCAATATATTTAGTGTCAGTTATTGTTCTATTCTCATGGATAAAATATTTTGGGTAAGAAAGTGCTTTCTTCCCTTTTTTAATTATTGTATTTAAAACTGCCCATAATCCTTTTGTGTTATCCTTGTTCTTTTCCAATTTGGAGCTAAAATAATTTTTTTTGCAGCTTCTTAGTATACTTGTGAGTTTATTTTTATATTTTTTATACCTTTTTTCAGCATCTATTGTTTTCGCCTTGATAAATTCCTTGTATAGCATATTTTTCTTTTTGCAAGCATTAATAAGCCCCTTTGACATCCATACATTTTCTTTATTTATTTTTATACTTCTACTTTTTAATGGGCAATGCTTATCATACAACATACTGAATTTTTTAAGAAATATGCTATATGCATTGTTGACGTTTTCCTCCTTATAAACCTCACTCCAATTTTGTCTTAGTAAATCCTCTCTTAGATCTGCAATTGATTGTTCTGATTTTATTCTTCTATATGTACAACCTTCATTTTGCTCTATAACATTCTCACCATCAATTACTGCAAAAACTGGTAGGTGGTCAGTTATGTCGCATACGAGTAAACCACTCACAGTAGTGTCTTCCAAATCATTGTAAAAAATATTGTCTATTAATGTTGAACTGTGCTGGGTAATCCTGGTAGGTTTTGTGATCATAGGATAAAACCCAAGACTATATATAATTTCAATGAAATCATCTGTATTTTTATTATGGCTAGGGTTCAAAAGATCTATGTTCAGATCACCTGTTAATATAGCTCTTTTCTGATTGCCTGAAAACATATTTTCAATTATTTTTACCGTAGTTTCTATTTTAGACCCTGGGGTGCGATACATACAACAGACCAACACGTTTCTCTTTCTTTGCAAACTAACTTCAATGGTTATACATTCAACCACATCATCCACTGTAAAGGACATTTTCTCTACCATTTTGTGACACAGACTATTATCCACAAACAGACCCACCCCACCTCCTTTTTGAGATGGGTTGTACGTTCTGTTTACAATTACTATATATGTTTACTTTATTGTTTTAGGTGAATCCTGTGGTTTTAACCAACATTATGACTATGGTAACATTTTATAAACCAGCCACATTATTGTTGAATGTTGAATAAGTCAACTTCTGACACAATTCAACCCTGATTTATTTTGTCTGATTGAAAGAATGGCCTGCATTAAGCTGGCTTGTTAATGATTCTTAGGACTTTGTATTTTAAAACACACTATCAATGGCCTGATTGGTGCATCATCTCAAAGTAAATGTGTCCCCTATACAGAGAGTTGCTTGGCACGGAGAAGAACTGGCCCTGGCTGCTTGGTTTCAATGGTTTCGCTGCATTGTTCCAGCTCTGCACTCTGCCTCTCCTACCAGAGTCTCCGAGATTCCTTTTGCTGGAAAGAGGAAACTTCCAGGCTTCTGAGAACGGTTTAATGTGCCATTTTCCTCTCCTTAGATTATCCACTCTACTATATAATTTAGTTTTATTGTGTTACTATTTGATACCAGTTGCACCTAAAGGCACTGTTTTCTCATCATTGCTCAGCTTTTAGGAAATTATGGGGCAAAAACGACTACAACAAGGAAATTGAGGAGTTGCTGCAGGAGAAAGCAGCACTACAGTGCATCCGAAGCTGCTCAGTACTGGAGCTAATTCAGAACCGAACCGTTCGCTGGCAGCTCCTCACCATTGTTATAGCCTTCACTGCCCTGCAGCTCTGTGGCATCAATGCTGTGAGTTATACTCTCTTTTATGCAATTAGCAATGATTTGCTCAGCCTAGAGAGCATTGTTTTCTTTAATACAACAAGTCTTTTTCTGATGATCTGTTTCTATGGATTTCCAAACATGAACTTGTTTTGCTTTTACTTTCACTGGCCAACTAAAAAAGGCCGAAGCAGAGAAGCAGATTTGTGATTTCGATCACAAATCACCGGTTTTGCAAAACGCAGGCGTGGGGATTTTAGCTGATCTAGATATTTTTTTAATCATTAAGAACTTTTTATTGTATAAATTTCAATTTGAGCTGTCTTAACAATGAAAAGTTTATATTGAAACAGCCCAAAGTTACAGAGCTGCCTGTTTCGGCATCAAAGAAAATCAAATACAGTCATCTGGCAGACGTATTTCTATAAATAAAAGCCACCTAAAATAAACGTAAACATAACAGCAGATTATGGCTCACTAAGTCAATTCATCCAGTCTTCATTATTGCTTGTCCATGTAGGGTCGCAGGGCAGGCTGGTAACTATCTCCAGCCGTCACTGGGCGAGATGTGGGTAGATGGTTGGTCCATCAGGGCAACACAGAAATACACAGACACACGCACACACACACCTACAGGCTATTTGCAGAAGCCAATTAACATGGCAGTCATGTTTTGGACCGTGAGGGGAAGCTGGAGTACCTGGTGAGAACCCACACAAGCACAAGGAGAACATGCAAACTATGCAGAATGACCTCAGGCCAGAACCTCTTGCTGCAAGCCAACAGTGCAACCAACTGCGCCGCCGTGCAGCCCGCTCACCAACTCTTTTCTATCTTTTCTTTTGCATGCCTGACAACATCTCAAAGGATGTATTTTTTTTCTGCAAATTCCTTTCTTAATAAACAACACCTGTGTCCCACCAAATATTAGAGGAAAACATTCAGATTTGTGTTTATGTTTTAGTTTGCTAAATCGTGTATTCGTTTATTCTAAATACAAGGGAGATTATGAAGTCTTTGTGTCATAAACAGTCATTAATTATTTACATCAGGGCCCAAGTTGGCTTTACTCTGTGTGCTCGAGAGAGAGAGAGAGAGAGAGAGAGGAGAGAGAGAGAGACCGCCCTGCTGGGTGTGTGTTAATTGTGTGAGGTGATGAAGAACCAGCTGGAGTGCAACAGCAGCACCTCGGTTTGGACTTTGATTATATGACCATCGGGGAGCTGTGCAGTGTCTCCCCTCTCTCCCCTTATCTTTTCTGTACTTCCCCTCCAGAGCCAGATTAGTTTGGTTTGCCCCTGATTGCATTTCGGGTTGTTTGATTCTACTCATCACATTCGGATTCAGCACATTTACTTATGTACTCTGACATGACCAATGTTGAAGACATCACATCGTCTATGCCTGCTTGTCCATGCGGGGTTGTGGGGGAGCTGGTTCCTATTTAAATATGTGCCCTTTCAAAAACTCTTGACATGCCCTGTGAGCCAGATGGTTGGAAGTTAAACAGAATTTCACTTCTATTTCAAAGCAAATACAAAATGACAAACGACCGGATATTGCAAACTGACTTTAGCATTTCTTCTCTTCATATATTTCATCTGTTGTCTTACCTTAACAGTTAACATGATTACCTCTGTTAGGATTCACTGATTAGACATTTAACTTGGCTGGGAGATTTCTAAAAGTCTGACATTTCCTGATCCACCATGTTCCATGATAAACACAGCTGGACTCTTTTAAAGGACAAAATTGAGCAACTGTCTCCTCTCCAGAAGCTTCTTACACCGTGTTTACTTTCTCTGGCTTTATTTTTAACTGTCTTACTAATGCTGAAAATAGTTAAATGAGTCATCTTCACCCAGTAAATCAACTTCCACACCGTCTCGTAAATATGTAGTGAAGTCACTAATATTTAGTTTAGCCGATCACTGATCAAAAAAATGGTCAAGCTTAAAACCGGCCAGTTCTGGTCACCACCTGATTTCTGCAAAGATTATACTTTTTTAATTAAATCTCACGAGCTGAAATGTTTTTTTTCAGGTGTACTTTTACTCTTTTGATGTATTTCGAGCAGCAGGGATCCAGGAACACAGGTTAGCATATGCTGCCTTGGGAACAGGCCTGTGTGAAGTGTCCACCTCCGTAGCCTGTGTAAGTCCACTTCAACTGATATTCACTCAGGATTTATAAACTTTTCCACCCATTAAGCGTAGGTAAAACAACCTTAAAAAGTCCTGGAAGCTGTTAGTTTTATTCTACCATTTTCTGTGTTCTGAAGTTAAACATACTGTAATACAAAAAAGAGAAAGAAACATGTTTCTTTTTCCTTTTACCATTTCAAAATCTTGGTTTTCATGTCGAACTATTCCGAGTCTCTTAGTTTGCGTTGATGGTGCCACCATGTGGTCATTGAACTCCACGCAGTGAGAGCTGAGCGTTGCATTGAGCTGGTAAATCTTATTTAAATTTGCAGTTCATGATAATTGAGAGCATGGGCAAAAAGGGGCTGCTGTTCAGAGGCTACATGGCGATGGCTGCAACTCTGGGCCTCCTCTCTGTCACTATCTACTTTCAGGTGAGCTTCTAAAAAGCACTTGATAATGCATTTTCTTTAAGATTTGTTGCTCTATGTGACATGGCGCCAGAGCAAGAACGAAATGTTCTCTTCTTCTCTGCAGAAAACTGTGTGGTGGATGCCGTACTGCAGCATGGTTTTAGTTTTCCTCTTCATTTTCTTCTTTTCCAGTGGACCGGGTATGTTTAGTTCACAATCCTCAAGCAGATTTTGCTCATTTCTGAATTTACACCTTGCAGTGACATCTTCTACTGCTCTATTATTGGATCCTAAGCTGCGACAACAGTTCCTCTTCCAGGGGAGATCTTAACCCAGTCGTTTAAATCAGCCGGATACACAGTTGGATGCACCATTAACTGGATCAGCCTGTTTGTACTGGGGATGCTTTTCCCCATCTTAGTGGCGAGTATCTCAGCACCAAATTGTCCATTTGCCTACAGTCCAGATGGGTTGGCTTGTGAATTAACTTGCAATTTCCAAAATTTCCAGGACAAGTGGGGTAATTTTTGCTTCCTTATATTTCTGGCTGTCTGCCTCATCTGTGGGATCCATGTGAGGTTCAACATGCCGGAGACCAAAAATCGAACGGCGCTGGAGATATCTACTGAGTTTCAGAAGATGCACGCCAAAGATAAAGCCTCAGAGAAGAAAAAGCCCTCAGATATCTGTGAAATCAAAGTACAAGAGACCAAATTATGATACAGGAAGAGTTTGGTAAGGCCTAAAACTACCTTAGTGCTGTATTCCTGAGATAAGTTATTTAAAATAGGTTTAAGTAAAAGAAGCAAATATTGACAAATGAAAATCAGACATGTTCAGGGTAATACAGGGACTTCATTGTACTTCAGTTGTGTTTTCACATGTGCGTGACAAAGTCGCATGATTTAAAAAAAAACACATTGTTTAAATATAAATATTAAACAATGCTTGTCATAATGAATGAATCCAGCTCTGTTTTTGCTCATAAAATTATTAGAATTGTGACATTTTTTGTATTGATTGAATTCATAGAAAAAAACATGTTAATATATTTTGCTGTACTTACAATCATGGGGAAGACCCTGAATCCCTGAGAGGCAACAAAGTCATGTGAAAACTAAGTCCACAGCAGTTTGTAGAACCACCATTACCAGCCAATAACTTAGTAGTTGATCTGTATCCCTGCATGATTTTATAAGTCTTTGGCATAGCTGCTGTATAAAGGAATGAATCTGCCCATCTGAACACATTCACTGTTCCAAAGTTCTCCCAAGATCCCATCCCCCATCGGGTGTTGTGTCTGGTGGATATTATGGAGAAGCCGAATGGAGGCAAGACTTTGGTGTGAACCTGATCACGATGAAGGTGGCGATGAAGAAAGACAAAGTTAGATCCACCAGAGGAAGCTAAGGAGCTAACGCAAAGTCTATGGCACATGACTTCCTGTCAAAACCTGGATTCAGCCGTGCCTCTGCAAAAACCTTGATTCTTTACTTTTCCACCATCCTGTTGGAGATTTACTGTTGTTTTTGGGTTTATTGTTTTGCTGCAAGATTTGAGCCACGCCTCATCTGCCAAACGGACTCCAAAGTAGTTCTACAGAAGACAAACTTTAAACCAATTTGTCCAAAATACATTGTTTCAAAAGTCGAATAAACTTACACAATGTTTCCACTCAAAACTGTTGTTTAGATAACCCAAAGAGCCACATGTGTGGGCATTCAGTGGTTTAAAGCACGCTGCCACTGGACTCTAGAGCAGGGGTTCCCAAACAGGGGGTGGGGACCCCTGGGGGTTTCGCGAGACACCATGTGGGGATCGTAGGATGATCCAAACTTCTGTTTTTACAATGTCAGGGATATACTTGTTTTAAAGGCATACTATGCAACATTTTTCAGTTAATTAATGTGTTCCATACCGTTTTGGATGATTAAATTAGTCATTTCAGGTTGAACAAAGGTTTTCTTGGCCGCCCTGGTGGTCTGTGGGGGAAATACCGCACTTGCAACTGCAGGAGCCCTCGGCCCGCGCCCACAGGCTCAGAATCTCGTGCAAGATCGCGAGAGTCGGTCTTGCTTTACGGCGAGAACTGCTACACGCCCCCAGTGAAACGCATGCTCGTCGCTAGCGCAGTGGCGATATCTGTGCAGTTATCATGGCGGAACCAGCGACAAAACAGCGAAAGCCCATGTCGGAGCAGGCAAGAAAGAGGAAAAGGGCTCTGGACAGAGAGAGGAGTCGTACGAGGGTGAACATCGGGCAAGCTTTTTCCGAATGGCGAGAGCTAAAAGAAAGAGAAGGCTGCAAGGCTGACGCGGACCTCGCGTTTCTGCTGTTGCGATTGTAAGTAACATTGTAGGGTTTCCCTCACGCTACCGCCTCCCAACATTCAAAAAAACAAACAAAAAAAAAAAAACTAACTCGATATGCGCGCAAAGCTTGTCTCCCCCACCCTCCGCTCCGCCGGTCCTCCGGTAAGCAATTCCTAGGGGAAACACTGCATTGGAATGGTTTCTCTCTCTCTGTGTGCATGTTCATACTTTCACTGTGTTAGTCATTGTTTGTACTGCCGTTTTTTCGACTTTTCGTTGCGTTCGCCTGTCTGCTAAGCTCAAAACAACCGCGCCTGGCTTGACGGAGAAACCAGTACAACAGCTGAGCATCTTTACGACAGTGCACTTTTAGTTTCGCCCTCTGGGGGGAGTCTCGCTGGAAAATCAACCCCAGTTGCATAGTATACCTTTAATATAGCAAATTTATACCTTTAATCATAAAAAAAATGTCTTGCAAATGGAAAATTAATCTCAATATATATATATATATATTTGCTGAAATTTCTCGTCCATGGCCAGTAATTAGGTTTCTTTAAACTAAATTGGCTCTAATATAATTTGTTGGGGTGAAATTATTAGAAAAAAATCATAATATTAGGTGTACAAGAATAAAGAACTTTACAACAGCTGTGAAAAGGTTTTTTGACACACTTTAAAACCCTGTAGATTAAGAATGGGATGTCACTGAATATCATCTGTGTGTGGAGGCAGCTGAGCAAATACAACTGGCAGCATAGTGTGTTTTCACAAAAAAGGAGCCTTTCTTCTGACAACCCATCCAAAAAGCCATACTTATTATTTAACATGCTGCCTGAGGGCCATAGAGTCTGCAACGTAACCACTGTGTTTTTTCTTTTGTTTTGTTTCGCAGAGTTTCTCTTATAAATGCCTTGTCTGACCTCCAGGTGAATTTTCACGGATGGCCTCTCCTGGAATGATTGGCAGCTGTCCTAAATGTTTTCTATGTGTGAAGAATGATGGACTTCAAGTTCTATGAAAAAGGTCTTCAAAGTCCTCCTTTATTGATGGGCAGCAATAATTGGTTCTCTAAGGTCATTGTTGACATCTGACTGCTTCTATTAATTCAATTCAATTCAATTCAATTTTATTTATATAGCGCCAAATCATGAAACATGTCATCTCAAGGCACTTTACAAAATCAAGTTCAATCATATTATACAGATTGGGTCAGATTATACAGATTGGTCAAAATGTCCTATATAAGGAAACCAGTTGATTGCATCAAAGTCTTGACAAGCAGCATTCACTCCTGGGGAACCGTAGAGCCACAGGGAGAGTCATCTGCATTGTACATGGCTTTGCTGCAATCCCTCATACTGAGCAAGCATGAAGCGACAGTGGGAAGAAAAACCACCCATTAACGGGAAAAAAAAACCTCCGGCAGAACCGGGCTCAGTATGAACGGTCATCTGCCTCGACCGACTGGGGTTACAGAAGACAGAGCAGAGACACAACAAGAGAGACAAAAAAGCACAGAAGCACACATTGATCTAGTAATCTGTTCTACATTAGATGGTAGTAACGGGTGAGCCGTCTTCTCTGGATGATGTCAAAGTTAACAGAACGCCAGACCAGGTGTACCTACTATGAAGAAAAAGAGAGAGAGCAAAAAGTTAAAAGCTGAAATGACGACAGTCATTTCAATGTAATACAATGCAAAACTGGAGAACCGTAGAATGAAGAACAGTAGAAATCAGTAGAGTGAGAAAATTAGACCCTGATGTCCTCCAGTAGCCTAAGCCTATAGCAGCATAACTATAGAGGTAGCTCAGGGTAACATGAGCCACTCTAACTATAAGCTTTGTCAAAAAGGAATGTTTTAAGATTAGTCTTAAAAATCGATAGGGTGTCTGCCTCACGGACCAAAACTGGGAGTTGGTTCCACAGGAGAGGAGCCTGATAGCTAAAGGATCTGCCTCCCATTCTACTTTTAGAGACTCTAGGAACCACCAGCAGACCTGCAGTCTGAGAGCGAAGTGCTCTGTTAGGAACATACGGAGTAATCAGAGCTCTGATATATGATGGAGCTTGATTATTAAGGGCTTTATACGTTAGAAGAAGAATTTTAAATTCTATTCTTGATTTAACAGGAAGCCAATGAAGGGAAGCTAAAATTGGAGAAATATGATCCCTCTTGTTGATTTTCATCAGAACTCTTGCCGCAGCATTTTGGATCAGCTGAAGACTTCGAACTGCATTTTGTGGACTTCCTGATAGTAAAGAATTACAATAGTCCAGCCTTGAAGTAACAAATGCATGGACTAGTTTTTCAGCATCACCCCTGGACAGAATGTTTCTAATTTTGGCGATATTCCGGAGGTGAAAAAAGGAAACTCTGGAAACCTGTTTAATATGGGATTTAAATGACATGTCTTGGTCAAAAATAACACCAAGATTTTTTACTTTATTACCAGAGGCCAAGTTAATGCCATCCAGATTCAGTGATTGATTAAGAAGTTTATTTTTTGAGGACTCTGGCCCAAAGATTACAACTTCTGTCTTGTCAGAATTTAAATGCAGGAAATTTAAAGTCATCCAGCTTTTGATGTCATCAAGACATGACTGCAGTCGAAGTAACTGATTGGATTCATCAGGATTTATGGATAGATATAGCTGAGTGTCATCAGCATAACAGTGGAAATTAATCCCATGCTGTCTGATAATTTTGCCAACCGGAAGCATATATATAGTAAATAGAATTGGTCCAAGGACTGAACCCTGTGGTACTCCACAGGTGACCCTAGAGTTTGAAGAAGATTTATTATTAACATGAACAAACTGGAATCTGTCCGACAGATAAGATTTAAACCAGCCTAATGCTTTCCCCTTAATCCCTACAGTATGCTCAAGTCTTTGTAGGAGAATATTGTGATCAACTGTGTCAAATGCAGCACTGAGATCTAACAGGACAAGTACAGACACAAGTCCATTATCTGAGGCCATGAGAATATCATTGGTGACCTTCACCAGAGCTGTTTCAGTGCTATGATGAGCTCTAAAGCCTGACTGAAACTCCTCAAGTAGGTCATTACTTTGTAAATGTTCACAAAGTTGATTAGCAACTACTTTCTCAAGAATTTTAGATAAGAAAAGAAGATTAGATATAGGTCTGTAGTTTACTAGCTCATCTTGATCAAGAGAAGGTTTCTTAAGTAAAGGTTTAATAACAGCTACTTTAAAAGCCTTTGGTACATATCCATTTACTAAGGATAGATTAATCATGTCTAAAATAGGACCACTGATCAGAGGGAATACCTCCTTAAACAACTTGGTTGGGATTGGGTCTAACATACAGGTAGAAGGTTTAGATGAAGCTAATATTCTAGATAGCTCAGAAAGCTCTACTGCTTTTAAACAGTTCAGACACTGCGCAGGTTCTAAGGATTCCTCCAATGCTGCCTCACTTACTGTGGACGAGGTAATCATGTTTGGGAGGATGCCAATTATTTTATTTTTAATGGAATCAATTTTATTTATGAAGAATCCCATAAAATCATTACTGCTAAGAGCTAAGGGGATGGCTGGATCAACAGAGCTGTGGCTCTGGGTAAGTTTGGCAACTGTATTGAAGAGAAATCTAGGATTATTCTTATTCTCCTCAATTAATGATGAAAAATATGCTGCTCTAACTCTGCGAATGGTCTTGTTATACAACAATAGACTGTCCCTCCAGATTAGGTAGGATTCCTCTTGGTGTGTAGAGCGCCATTTTCTCTCCAATTTACTAACATTGTGCTTCAAGGAATGCAGCTCTGAATTAAACCAAGGAGCCAGCTTCCTGTGAATAATCACCTTCTTTTTCAAGGGAGCTACATTGTCTAATGCAGAACGCAATGACAAAGTCATACCGTTTACAAAGACATCTATTTGTGAATTGGAAGAAACAACATTGCTGCCATCTACAGGGCATTTCTGCAATACGGAGGATATTAAAAAGGGGACAGACTCTTTAAGTTTTGATACAGCATTATCGGATAAAGATCTACTATAATGGAACCCTCTTTTGGGGGTGGAGAACTCCGTTAGATTAAACTCAAATGTTATTAAAAAATGATCAGATAGGACAGGGTTGTGAGGAAATACTGTTAATTCTTCACAATCAATGCCATATGTCAGCACAAGGTCTAAAGTATGGAGCCAAGAGTGCGTCGGTTTATGCACATTTTGAGCAAAACCAATTGAATCTAGGATAGTTTTAAAGGCTACACTAAGGTTATCACATTCTGTGTCAACATGGATGTTAAAATCACCCACTATAATAACCTTATCAGTATTTAACACCAAATCAGATAAGAAGTCTGACAGCTGATCCAAAAACTGAGTGCAAGGGCCTGGTGGACGATACAAAACAATAAACAGAAGAGGTTTTATTGCTTTGCAGTTTGGATGAGGGAAACTGAGGGTTAAATGTTCAAAAGAACTGTAGTTATTAATTGGCCTGGGACTAATTAATAAATCAGACTGAAAGATGGCTGCCACTCCTCCTCCTCTTCCCATAGATCTGGGAATGTGGAAATTTGAATAATTGGAGGGAGTTGACTCATTTATACTAACGTAGTCCTCTTGTAGCCAGGTTTCTGTGAGACAAAACAAATCAATCTGTTTATCAGAAATCAATTCGTTAACTAACAAAGTCTTTGGAGGGAGAGACCTTATATTTAATAGACCACATTTAATTGTTTTATTTTTAGGTTCAAGGTGAACCGTATTGATTTTTATTAGGTTTTTATGATTTGTTCCTTTTAGATAAGTTTTTGATCTGTTAAGTTTTGGCCGTGGGAAAGACACCGTCTCAATAGGATAATGGGTGGGTAACAGTACAGAAGCTGCAGAGAGGTGTGTTAAACTACGGCTCTGCTTCCTGGTCTGTAAAGTGGTCAGTTTTGCTGATAACTCATCAAATAAGATATTTTAATTTTACCATGTCAATAAATAAAAGACAGTCCATATCATATGTTTGTTTAATCTCAGCTGGCTAATAGGGAATCTTTGTAGTGAATAACCAGACCCTGAGGTTATCATTGAGCTCTGTTTGTTTGAAGTCAGACAGTTTTCAAGAAGAAAAATACCACAGCTATTCTTTTTATGTACGGACCTGCTAAACTGAATTTTTCCCATCATGAACTGATGCATTGCACTGATAATTACGGTAATAAAATCCACCACTGTGAACAACATTACAGATTTTTTTTGTGCTTCAAGAAAGTTATGGTCCCTGTCCCCTACACCTTGCACCAGTCTGAATATGACAAATCCTTGTATTTTCAGATGCTTAACGGCAAAAATACTCTCTCCATAATGAAACAATGTCTTTGTAAGGTTATGGATTTAATCAAAGAACTACATAGTATAGTAAGTGGCAGACTTAAATAACTCTTCTAAAGTAGTTAAAAAGTGCAGAGTAGTCCAAAGTACTTTTACAATTTAAAAGAACCTTGTCAACCTATTATTTTTGATGGTACTTTGTCAAAAGGAAAACAAGCACTTTGCAAAAACTTTTACTCTCTCTGAGCTTTGAAACATTTTGTCACATTACAAATACAAACCTCAACGTATTTTATATGGATTTTATATGATGTTCCAACACAGAATAGTGCATACAATTTGAAGCAGAAGAAAAATTCTACATGGCTTTCACTATTTTTTCCAAATAAAAATCTTAAAAGTGTGGCATGCAATTGGTACTCAGCCATCTTTATCCCTGCATCACCTAAATATGAAATAAAGTCCATCTGTGTGTAACCCAGTTGTTCCGTAATGGCATGCGAGGTTTGTTAGAGAACATTAGTAAACAATTAGGATCATTGTGACCAAGGAGCACAGAACCTGAAGTTAGTTCAGTCCATCATCAAAAAATAAAAAGAGCATGATACCACTGCTAACCTTCAAAGACATGGCCGTGCATCTAAACAGGCAAAATTGACAAGGATAACACAATTCAGAGAAACAGTCACAAGGATCCTAACTTGAGATCCCCAGCTTACACTCTTAAAGGTACATAGCCACATTATATGCCTATAAGAAAAATAACAAAATCCAGTTGATCATGATAAAATGAGGTTAAATACTCAAAGCGTCCATCCTGATAGTGTTTTGCTAGTCCTTTTTTTAGCCTAAATAGAACCCTGCATCGGCCACGATGAGCAGATATAAACAGATGTTGCGCCATCTACCGGCAGTACCATAAAACTATCAGAAAGCCAGATGGCGACTAATATATCACTGCCAAATAATGCCGGACCGAGTCTGACCCCTCTGCAATGCCTCGCGGTAAAGCAGCAGCTGGGCGTGATCGAAGACCGACCGTTTTTTATTAAATAAACGGATCTACAGCAACCCTAACAGCCTCATATCAGAACATCACGGAGAAATAAAATAAGGATACAGCATCAAGGTAAGAACCAGTCAATTGATTTATTTATAATGTTGTTTGTACTTATGACTGTAGAGGCTAAGAAGAGCATTGCTATTACTAATATCACAGTATTAATAAGAACATTTACTCACATCAATCAACTCTGCGGTCACATCTGAGCCTCGGCAACTTTAGCTTCCGCTTCAGTAAACACTAACGTTCATACTGTATGCCCAGCACTGTTCCAGTCTTTTCACTCTTGGATTCATATATATTTTTGCTTTGTTTTCCCACTGGATCTTGGACCTTTCTTCATTGTTTCCACAGTTTGCTGGGAAATGCTAATAGCCATTAGCTGTTTCTTGCCCACACGCAATGGCGTACCTCTGTTGTTATTATAAATAAACACAAAGGGCTTTATTTGTTTATTAAGTGCAAAAAGCCCAAATGACAACTAATACACCAGCAGGACATAATAATCTTTCATAAAAACTTTGTATGTGACCAGAGTGAGTTACTGATGTATGAATAATAAAATGTCAAATAACGTAGCTATGCACCTTTAAAACAGATGCCTCCAAAACAACACAAGCTGTGTCACATTTTAATGTGCCGAATCACCTCTGGGGCAACACATGGTGTGTCATAATATTAATACACAATGTGTTAATTTTAACACATTGTGTGTTAAAGAAATAACAAAAAATGTGTTATAAATCTAATAACACATTTTTGTGTTATTATTTAACACTTCTCTTATAAGAGTGTAGGTGAGAGAATATTCTGTGTCGACAACTAGAAGTTGTGTGCTTCACAAATGTGCCGTTTCTGGAATAATGTGGTAAAACAGATATTTTCTATTGGGAAAAAAATGTCCCAGTTTCCCAATACTGCAGATCCTATTGAACAGAACATCTCCATGGTGAAGCATGGGGGTTGTAGCATCATGCTGTGCGACTTTCCTTCAGTGAGGATAAGAAAACTAGTATGAGTTTATGGAAAGATGGATAGAGCTAAATTAAGAGCAATCCTGAAGAAAACCCGTTAGAAGCTGCTTACGACTAGAGAGCGAGGTGGAGGATCGCCTTCCAGTGAGAATACAACTCCAAATCAGTGACACTTTTTTATATGGGCCACATGGGCACTTCCACAGGTCACCCACTAGAAAGGGGGGGGGGGGGGGTGCATGGTATATATATATATATATATATATATATATATATATTTCTGTGCATATGTATGCAATGGACAAAAAGAAGGATGGACTAACCCAGCATAACATTAATACAACTACCGCAGTCCCAAATATATGTGACCAAAGCTACAATAGCACAGTTTAGATCAAAACATATCAATGTGTGGCACATTGAGAATTCCTGGAAAGTTTCGCAAATGGCAATCTGATCCAGAATTACAAATTTTTACAAAGAAAGAGTTGGCAAAAATGTAAGTTTCTAGATGTACAATACTGGCAGACACATCAACCCCAAAGACTGGCAGCTGGAAAAGGTAATTCTGCAACGTATTCTCTCCCTGGGGGCTGAACAATACTGCATCCATCAAAGAAAAATAAATAAAAGAAAGCTTATCTCATCATAAGAGATCAGGATCTCGTACTTTCGACATCTTATCTCATAATTATGAGGTATTTTCTCATATAAGATAATGTGTCTATTTTCTTTTTCTTTTGGTGAATGCAATGCGCTACGCTACCGCAGAAAACAAATGCACACCACATTTATTGTGAACCACGTATCATTGTTTTTCCACTTTACAGTTATGGGCTACCTGTGTTGGTCTACCACACAAAACGAAAGGACCTACGAGGACGTTTGTGGTTTACAAGTAGGCACCAAATAGATCACAAATCAAAATATCTGAAATATTTTGCTTTGGTGGAACAAACAGAACCTTTTGGGGTCAGAGCGTTGCGACAACCATCGGGGGAACTCCCACCAACTTACGCACGCACACGCTGCCCCGGCACATGTGTGCGCCTCTGATAACGCAATCAGGGCTGAACGGGCAACTGCACCAAGGCGTGTGGCCAAGGGCGAGATGCTGGATGGGTTTGGAGAAAGAAAAAGGACAAAGTCAGCTGTGAAAGTAAACAGAAAACACCGAGTGGGTGACGCCCACAACGTGAGCGTCACCCACTCGGCCAAAGTTTGGGTAACTTTGGCCATTTAAAGCCCTCCGAGGCGAGTGAGGGCTGGGAGTGTTGACTGCAGCTGACGACGCGATGGACATACTTCCCTGCGTGTCCCTTGTGGACCAAACGGCACAGAGGGCCTTTGAAAAAAAGTGAGTTCTGATTCTGATACATTAAAATGGAACAGTCATGACTCGTCTACGGAATTAGAATAAGTCTTTTTTTGGGGGGGGGGGGGGGTTGCGCAAACAACGGATCTGTAACCATTAAATTCTTAAAATAATTTGACTAATCTCTTGCTTAAAACTTGGCTCGTAAGACTGAAGGAGTGAGCAGATGGGCACTTCCGTTGTCCCCCCCCCCCCCACTTAGTAAGGGCTCCTGTAACATAGACACAGTCCTCTGTTCAAATTTGCCCAGATCCTCTCAGGAGAAACCCACGTAACAAAACCCTGTGGGTAAAAAATTTACACCAACCGTGCAGACCATGTATGGATTGTCAGGGAGGGCTGAGAGGGAGCCATCAGACAGGACCTGAGGGGCAGCACACAAGGGCCTGGCTGACTAGAAGCTTCACAGGAAGTCATTTGCAGTTATATGACTGGGAAAGTCTGTAAACGTATACATTATTTTGGAAAAAGTCAATATTTTAAACGGTGGTCATGAAAGCTCTGGAGCACTGATAACATCTGTTGTATCCACCCATTTCAAACCCCCCACTGAAGTGCAAGAGCCTAGATTAGACAAAGGTAATGTAAACAAGCCAATGAAGGAAAATCATTAAAAAAAAGAAGAAAAATACAAACTTAAATATTTAGAGAGTAGAAAGAAAAGAGATTTGAAGTCAGGCATTCCACAGATTACACTTTTGCCACAAGTCACGAAGATGCTCTGCTCTGATGAGTAAAACTGAATATTCTGGTTTGTGTGCAAAATGCTGTTGTGGCAGAAAGGTAGCACTGCTCATCTTCCCGAACACGCTAAAGCCATTGTGAAACATGGGGGTGACAGCTTCATGCTGTGGGAACGCTTTTCTTCAGCAGGGGTTAGAAAAACTGGTGAGAGCTGTTAGGAAGACGGATAGAGCTAAACGCAGCACTATCCTGAAATTAAACTTATTAGAGGGTGCGACAGATTTGAGACTGAGGTGGAGGGACACCTTCCAGCGGCACAGTGACCCAAACAAGAACACCCAAACTATGACGGAGTTGTTCAGATCAGAACCTGCAAAGCTAGTTTTGACTTTGAGATTTAGGAGGGAAATTTTAACCAATACGTCAGTCCGGGATTCTGCAGAAATGATGAGCTAGGACCCGAATATTTAATGGTGGAATGTGAGAGGGGTCAGTATATTGCACTTTTTCTGCTTTGATCATGTGTTCACCATATTTATTGTTTTCAATTGCAGGATCTTTGTTAACAGGAGCCTGACACTGGAAAATATCAAGTGCTATGGCTTTGACATGGACTACACACTTGCAAGTTAGTAAATGGAATAAGGCGAAAAATCATCAATTCAGAATCAAAGATTTACAGGTAGAAGACTAATCGTATATGTGCTTCTGTGTTTGTAGTGTACAAATCCCCCGACTATGAGAGCATGGGCTTTGAGCTGATAAGAGACAGAATGGTGTCTATGGGATACCCTCATGAGCTTCTTCGCTACTCATATGACCCAAGCTTCCCCACTCGGTCAGTCTCCATACCTAATGGTTCATCAGTTCCTGCAAAGTTAAAGAACATTATCTGTTTATCTGACTCACTATTGAAAATTTAACGCTTTCCCCTTTCTCCTTTCTTCTCTCAGTGGAATAGTTTTTGACACCACATTAGGGAACCTGCTGAAGGTGGATTCTAACGGCAACGTCTTAGTTTGCAGTCATGGTTTCCGCTTCCTTAGAGAGTAAGCTCAAAGTCAAATTAAATAATAATTTTAAATAATAATTTCTGTAGGGTTACGTCTCACATGACTAAAATAAATGTTTTCTGTAAGACACCAATTATGCCATAATAATGCAGAGAAACATTAATGAGCATCAATTAATCAATCAATCAATCAATCAATCAATCATTCAACCAATCAATCAACCAATCAATCAATCAATCAATCAATCAATCAATCAATCAATCAACCAATCAATCAATCAATCAATCAATCAATCAATCAATCACTCAATCAATCAATCAATAAACTGTCTTTCTATTAACAAACTAACAAACCAAATGAACAATTAATTAAGCAGTGAAACAATGACCTAGTCCACAATTTAACATTCTAATTAACCATTTAGTAAAAAAGAAAAAAGAAAAAAAAATAATCAGCCAAGAAGTCAATAATCTTAACCAACCAATCGGGTAATCAACTAGTCCATCAACAATCAGTTAGCCAACAAACTACTCAACTTGTTATTTAAACGTCTAACCAATCAGTCAGTCAAGTAACCAACCAACCAACCAACCAACCAACCAACCAATAAACCAACCAACCAACCAACCAACCAACCAACCAACCAACCAACCAACCAACCAACCAACCAACCAACCAATAAACCAACCAACCAATAAACCAGACTAACAACCCAACCAACCAGTGAATAAAGCAATAATCAAATCAAGCAGACGATCAACTTAATAACCCACCATCTACCCAACCCATAATGTACAAAAGTACCTTTTTGACCACAATGAATGACACCAAACGTTTTTCACAAAGTGTAATTCAAAAATAAAACATGCAACACAGCAACTGTACATTAAAATAAGACAAAAATAACCAATTTGTGGAAAGTTTCCCGTAATCTGTCAAGATAAATGCAACAATTTCACCTCATGTTTTCTTGTTTTACGCACAGGGAAGACATTGATTACTACTACCCAAACAAGTTCATCCAAAGAGACGACACTGACCGGTTTTACATTCTCAACACCCTCTTCAATCTATCAGGTGCAGAAAAAACTCTTTGCATTTCTATGCAATTTCATAATGTCTGAAATCTAAAAAATAAATAAATAAAATGAAAATAAAAAGAACTTGTATGTATAGATCCACGTCATAATGTAACATAAGCAATTCCTCTCCTTTTCATTCTTCAGAGACTTATCTTTATGCCTGCCTGGTGGATTTCTTTACCCGATGCTCCAGATACACAAAGTGAGTAAACATGTTTATTAGTTACTACTATTGCGATTACTCTGCAAGCTTTGAATATGTCCGGATATCGTGTGCATTCAAAACTTTAATTTATGTTTTGAATCTTCTTTCAGCCTCCGGAAAGGTTTCCAGCATGGCGACTTGTTTATGTCCTACAGAAGCATGTTCCAGGATGTTCGAGATGCAATGGACTTTATTCACGATACGGTAAGCCATCGAGCAATTACATGGATTTTTTTATTTTAGTTTGCATAATAAATAATGAAGCCCAAAACTGGTCCTCTGCAGGGAACCCTGAAAGAGAACACGATCAAGAATTTGGAGAAGTATGTCGTCAGAGATGTGAGTATATGGACCAGCTCTATTCACCTGAATATGTTTTAGTTCTCTGAATGGATGAAGCGCTAAAAGAACAAATGTTTCCTCCACAGCCAAACATCCCTGTGCTCCTGACGCGGCTTAAAGAGGTGGCAAAGATCTTCCTGGCTACCAACAGTGACTACAACTACACAGAGGTGAGCTTAACATGGGCTGTAGCTGGGTTTGGAGAGTAAATTAGGGATCACTCTCTTACTCTAAAATGTGATTTTCAAAATCCCCCTCAGGCCATCATGAAGTACCTGCTGGAAGCTAATCCAAAAGTAAGGCTAGGTCATATGTTCATAATGTTTTATGAGTTAATTTACTTAAAAGGAATAGACTATTTATTCTGTCTTTGCAGCCTGGAAACCCCAAAAGGCCCTGGCGCTCCTTCTTCGACCTTGTTGTCGTCGACACCAAAAAGCCACTGTTCTTCGCAGATGGCACCGTGTTGAGACAAGTGGACACGGTATGGAAACTGTCTCCCGGTAGAGCTTTGATGAACTATTTCTGGGCCTGTTAGTAACCGTGTGTCGTTTTATTGTGGACACAGAACACAGGGAAGCTGCGCATCGGGACGTATACTGGTGACCTGCAGCTCGGTACAGTTTACTCTGGAGGTGAGGACCAAATTGCCTGATTATTTACCTCATTCAGGGAGGAAAAAGGGACCTTAAAGGTTATAAAGAAGAGCTGATATTTGGTCTGAGTACATAGATAAGATGTCTTCTCTTGACTGGGTATGTCTTTATCCTGGGCTTATATTGATTTTTAAACCATTAATTGTATTTGTAATGGCTAGAAGTAAATTTCTTGGCCAACAAAGGTACAGAACGTGTAGAATACAAAATAAGGAGCCTTTATGATAGGAAAAAAGGGGCAAATATAGACGACTGGATAAATCTACATTAAATTAATCTTTGAAATTCAGCTTGAATTTACTTTCAAGCCTAACAACATTTTATATCTAATTTAGATCTTAACTTCCGGACAGGGTCATTTGCTCTAAAACTATTCTCTTGCTATTATTTGTACAGCATTACAAGTCTTTGTTTCCTATTTTGCCTGAATAATCGCCACATTCATTCAATCAGTGCCTCATTTCCCTTAACTAACGTGAGTTAGATAACCGCTGTTCATCACAAGGTCCTCACAAGCCCCACAGATCAAGGTGCCGATTATATTACCTTAGATTGTACCATGTTTGAAAAGCTTTAAGGGTGATTACATCATTAGTGTGGAAAAGCTTCGTTTTGCATCTAAAAAGAAACTACCTTATCATGCTAAGGTGACTCATTTCATTTGCATCTGGTTATGTCACTAGATGTAAATAAAAATAAATACATTTCAGAACAGGAAATTCTGACCTCACAAATGAGCATATTTTTAAAGGAAAAGATCTCAGAGCTATGTTGAATTTTTCACTGTATATTGAATAGACTACATGTTTGTCTACTTTATTAGGAGTTATATTTGCTTTGACATACTCCAGAGCCGCTGCCCAGGGCCTCCAAGGCTAGTATTGGCAGAATAAAGATAGAGTTTATTAGGGATAAGTCAACTTTAAGTAGTTTAAAATGGTTTCTAAAAAATACATTTAAATTAATTTTATGTTTATATTTTATATTGTGTGTTAGAATGTAAAATAATCAACTAATATATAAGTATAAATAAGTATACTGCATTTCCACAACTTATAACCTCCTCTTTTTCTTTTCTCTACATAAAAAACAACTACAAAAAAACAAATAAGCAAACAAAAAAAACCTGTTGAAATATGTGTAGCTAATGTCTGTATGCTGTGCTGTAAGCCGAAGTAACGTTCCTCGATTGTGCACACAATAATGGCCAAATAGAGATGGTTCTGAAATATACAAGATGTAATAGTCCAAAGGAATATGTTCAGTGAAATATAAATTATAAAACTAATATAGTTGACTGGGCAGTGCACAAACAATCAAACATGTAGCATTTGACTCAAGAAACAAGATACAGAGTAACAATAAATAAGATGTTAGTGGTGCTAAAAATGGCTGGAGCTGGGCGCTGCAATCCATTTCTGCCTGGAGTCTCATGCCATCTGGAACGTATCTTCTCTTGCGTGCCTGATTCATAGTTTTCTTCTCCGTGTGCAGGATCTTCAGACCTCATCTCTGATCTGCTGGATGTCAGAGGCAAGGACATCATCTATGTTGGAGATCACATCTTCGGAGACATCCTCAAATCAAAGAAACGTCAAGGCTGGAAGACCTTTCTGGTCGTGCCTGAGCTCACCAAGGAGCTGCAAGTGTGGGAGGAAAGGAAAAGTGAGTGTCGCATCTCTACATTTTACAGTCATTGTGTTAGTTTTACATGTTTGCTGATTTTTGTTGTGCTTCCAGATCTCTTTGAGGAGCTGAAACGCCTTGATTTCTTCTTAGCTGAAATGTACAAGTAAGTCTGCGTCTGTATTTGCCCAATTTAACCTGTACTTTATCAAACTCACTCCTATGCACTCTTATGTTCAATGTTTGCTGTTTTTAAAGGGCTTTATAAAGTTATGCACAAACCTGTTTTATAACAAATTAAATATTAAACCTGGCATATATCAAAAACGATTTTACATAACAGAAGCTCCCAAACACCGCCATAAACATGAAGAAACATTTCCTGCTTTTGCTGAGAATGAAGCTTCCCTTTTCCAGCACCTGCATGCTCTTTTGTATAGCTGTGTCTTAAAACAGCACACACCTGTGTTATAAACTGTTCTTATCATTTAAGTGAGACCAAATAAAAACACAGAATATGTATTTCTCATACTTGAGGCCCTCACATTTTACACATGATGTGCTGTGTTTGACCTTGGCCACCAGGAGGAGCTGCTTTGCAGCTAACGATGTCGAAGCAGCTTGATGACAAAGACCAAAAGTCAACTCATGAGTTTTCCATTTATGATTAAAACCACATGTAATTAATTAGGTTGGCTTGTTTGCTTTGTTCTTGTGGCTCTGCTATAAAAATGTGTGTCCTGCTCTGATTAAAGGCATTTAGACAGCGGCAGCAAGGACTGTCCTGACATCAGCACCATTCAGACAAGAATAAAGGTAATTTTAGCAAATTATTTTAATTAAATAATTTTTTCTGGTCCTTCTGCCCTTTTCTGTTGCTGCTAAAGAGATTTAGTATAGTTATAAGTTTAAGCACAATTCAAAGCACCAAAAACAGTTTATTTGTTAATGAATCCCGCTTTCTTGCAGCAGAGCTGGGAGACAAAAATGGAATTATTGTCTTCCAGCTAAAAAAGGAGTGAGAATAAAACCTGATGAGATGAGTCTTTTGGTGGGGTTGTATTTTCCTATATCTTTCATAATATAACAGTTATATCCCTTATTGCCTCGGTGTGATGAGACAAGACCAAGCAGGTTTAATTGCGTTTTACTATTCAATTCAGTTTCAATTTTATTTATATAGCGCCAATTCACACGTCATCTCAAGGCACTTTACAAAGCCAGATTCAATCAAATCATACAGATTATACAGATTGCTCAAAAAGTTTCCTTTCTAAGGAAACCCTGCAGATTGTCAAGCAGCATTCACTCCTCCTGAAAGAGCGTAGAGCCACAGTGGACATTCATCTGCATTGTTGATGGCTTTGCAGCAATCCCTCATACTACTGGGCATGCATGAAGCGACAGTGGAGAGAAAAACTCCCCTCTAATGGGAAGGAAAAACCTCCACCAGAACCAGGCTTAGTGTGAACGGTCATCTGCCTCGATTGACTGGCGGTTTAGAGATGACAGAGCAGAGACACAGAAAGCACAGAAGCACACATTGATCCAAGAATCCTTTCTATGTTATATGGTAATGGCGGGTGATCTGCCTCCCCTGGATTATGTCACAGCTAACAGAATGCCAGACCAGGTGTAGCTACTCTGAAGAAAAAAAAGACTGAGAACAAAAAGTCAAAAGTTGAAATGACAACAAGCAATGCAAATTGGTAGGACAGTAGACTGTCCAGTAGAAATCAGCAGTGAGAAAAATAGACCCTGATGTCCTCCAGCAGCCTAAGCCTATAGCAGCATAACTACAGAGATAGCACAGTGTAAGGTAAGCCACTCCATAAGCTTAATCAAAAAGGAAAGTTTTAAGCCTAGTCTTAAACGTAGACAGGGTGTCTGCCTCACGGACCAAAACTGGGAGTTGGTTCCACAGGAGAGGAGCCTGATAGCTAAAGGATCTGCCTCCCATTCTACTTTAAGAGACTCTAGGAACCACCAGCAGACCTGCAGTCTGAGAGCGAAGTGCTCTGTTAGGAACATACGGGATAATCAGAGCTCTGATGCATATTGGATCTTGATTATTAAGGGTTTTAAACGTGATAATGAGAATTTTAAATTCCATTCTTGATTTAACAGGAAGCCAATAAAGCTAAGAGCTAAGAGAAATATGATCCCTCTTGTTGATTTTCATCAGAACTCTTGCTGCAGCATTTTGGATCAGCTGAAGACTTTGAACTGCATTTTGTGGACTTCCTGATAGTAAAGAATTACAATAGTCCAGCCTTAAAGTAACAAATGCATGGAATAGTTTTTCAACGTCACCCTAGGACAGGATATTTCTAATTTTGGCGATATTCCAGAGGTGAAAAAAGGAAACTGGACACATGTTTAATATGTGATTTAAATGGCATGTCCTGGTCAAGCACAACACCAAGGTTTTTTACTTTATTACCAGAGGCCAATTTAATGCCATCCAGATTAAGTGATTGATGAACACATTTTTTTAAGACTCTGGTTCAAAGATGGCAACTTCTGTCTTTGTCAGAATTTAAAAGCAGACTCATTCATTCACTCCTTCCCAGAAGAAAGTAAAAGAAATAAAATGCTCTCCTTCATGTTCTGCTACACTTTTCAGATTTCCATTTGTAAAAATGTTTGAAAATCATGGAGTCACTTTCCTTCCACTTTACAAACATTCATGTATCGATCTACCACATAAAATCGCAGTGAATAACTCATACATATCATTCCCCGTGGGCACTTGTGGCAGTTAAGCATTGTCCCGGTTGTGCGCTCACAGGTGCTGACCCACAGAATGGACATGGCCTACGGCCAGATGGGCAGCCTCCTGCGCAGCGGCTACACGCAGACACTGTTTGCCAGCCAGCTGATTCGCTATGCAGATCTGTACTCCTCCACCTGCATCAACCTGCTGCACTACCCCTTCAATTACCTCTTCATGGCTCCCCCAGTCCTGGTCAGTGGTCCTCCCTCCTTCTGAAAGAAGTGTCAGACTCGTGTGAGCGCTTTAGGTGCCGTTTGAAAGCCTCCTCATCCAGGCTGATCCTTTTTCAGATGCCCCATGAGACAGCTTCTCAAACTGCCGACGTTTCTTCAGAACAGCAGAATTTGAACAACCAGGTCATGGCAAACAGCAACTAAGGTGCGCGTTTTCATTAGAATTTGAATTAAAGCATGAATATTTGCTTTGCCTTCCATCACAAACGAAGAAGTCTTTTTCTTTCTCTTGTTGCAGCACAGATGGATCTTAGTGTTTTTTTCTTCACCAAGCAGAAGGTTCCTGTCTGCAGCAGCACACAGATGCAGGGCTCGTCACACCCCTTAGGACAACTACTGCGCCATCTGCTGGATAGATCATGCTGTGCCAGAAAAGGTTTACACTGAAAGGTTTAGGATTGTTATTGTACATACGAGTGTTTTATATCTAATGGGGCAGAATGCACTTTTTTCTCTAAGGTTTGTGTAATGGTTTTAAAAACACCACTTGTATTTATTCATTGTTTGTGCAACGTCTGCTGAATGAACCCAATAAACCCCTGCTATTAATTGTGTTGACTATTTATTAAACCAACATATTTGGGTAAATGATGTCTGTTTCTGCTCTAAACACGTAAGACTCTCGGTACAAACCCCCTTGGGGCTGCTTCTTTGAGTTCAAGTTGTTGCAACAGCTTGTTTCATAAAACCTTTTACACATAAACTCATCTCAGTAAAAATAGTTTCTGTTGGGCCAATTGTTTTTGAATTTTCACCAGATGCCAATAACAACCCGAGGGATCCAAACATTACCAGTAAAATCTAGAAGTGGAAAGAGTAATTTTCCTACAAACCAACCCACGACCAGGTGCTCCTCGCAAGACGGAAGAGGGAAAGCAACAAATCAGCAAAACAAAAGAGCTGTACAAGTACCAAAGACCGCTGGCGGAGATATTTTTGAAGCTGGTTCCTGGCACCTCCAGTTAGAAGGTACAGTTTATCCATGAAGACAAATATGAGTGGTGCGATCAACACTCACGGCCTCTGTGCGCACCCATTGCACAAGACTCCACTGCTCAAGAAAAAGTAAGACAAGGAAAGGCAAGTTTATTTATACAGCACTTTTCAGTAAACAGACAATTCAAAGCAAGTTGAAGCTCGTTTGAAGTTTGCTTCAAAACCTTCGGACAAGCCAGTGAAATACTGGGAGAATACGATCAGGTGAGACGGGACCAAATTCAAGTCTTTGGATCTCACAGCAAACATGTCGTCTGAGGGAGGAATGGTCCACCCCAAGAACACCGTGGTGTGCGGCTGTTTTTATGCACATGATTCTTGCAGACTTCAGAAATGACTTGAATAGGAAGAACCGGAGATCAAATGCCAGACAAGAGACCCTTCAGAACCCTCAGAATTAAAGACGGTTTGTTTGAATGAGTGGATCAAAACTACACCCGAGTAGTTCATGGGACTAGTTTATCCACATAGAAAACACCTTGAAGCTGTTATTTCCAAAACAAGGTGTTTATGCTAAGTATCAGTAAGTGTTTAATTACTTTCCCCATGTCGGTCAGCTCAGAAAATGTGCTTTTGGTGGATGCAGTCTTTTAGTATGAAGTTTGCCTGTTCTCCCTGTGCATGCATAGGGGTGTTCTCTGGATTTTGCCCAACCATTTTAAACACGCATGTAGAGTGCACTGGCCTCTCTAAATTGCCCTTATGTCTGAGTGTGTGCATGCACAGTTGTCTATGCTTTTTCCGGGGATGGACCGAGGACCTGTCCAGGCTCCACCCCGCCTCTCTCCCACTGATCGCTGCATCTAACCCCCCCCCCCCCCCCCCCCCGAACAATACAAAGATTAAACGAGGTTGATCTGGCTTGCTGCAGCTCTTCAGTCGTCCACTAGATGGCACTTAATCACTTCTGCATCATACCGAATGACCATTTCAACACAGATTATCTTCATAATTATAATTTTTCCCCCCCATATTTGATACCAGATAACATTAATAATTTTAATTCTATCAAATTTTGTTATAGTTAGTTTTGTCTTGAATCAAGCAACCTAAACTAATGGGGATGCTTTGCATTTGATCCAATAAACTGGTCCTGAAATACTGCAAGAAATCCATGGATTGGCTTGACAGCCATTACCGAGAAAGCTGATCTAATCAGATGCGATATTTGTATAGCCCATGAATTAACATTCATAGACACACTCATGTGTGGTCCTGTGGTACACGATCTGATTCTCCCCCCCCCCCCCCTCCTTCTCCTCGCTGCATGAAGTCACAGCTCATGTGTGATTATATATAAGAGCTTCTTTCCCCTCCTTACAGGAAATGATCCAGTCATCTAGCAGAACTGAAGTGTGCAGAGTGTCACAGGTTTCCTGTTTGCTCCTCCTTTTTGATTATTCATGGTTTTTGTTCTCTGTTTCAGCCACATTTTACTCTGAGGCGTTACGTCAGGATTAATACACCCGTAACATGTCCAAGGCTTCATCTTTTCAATTTGTCCTATACTTATTTAAACAGGAGTTGTGGTAACCCCTCTCCTTTTCTCAGAGCCTCCTTCCTCGTAAACACACACACACACACACACACACACACACACACACACACACACACACACACACACACACACACACACACACACACACACACACACACACACACACACACACACACACTTCCTTGATGATTTCATTTGTTGTATCAGGGGTTATTTTGGGTTTGTTTGGATTTCCCTTTGCCATTGTCTGCTTGTCACCTTTATTTATTGTTGCTGGATCATTTGGTTAATTTTGTCCTGTTTTATTGTCCTGCATGCAGAAATCCTCATCTTTCATCTCTCCTGACCCGTTTAGCCTGCTTTAATCATTTCTCTGCTGTATCCCAGGATGGACACAAGTAGTGATTGTGTTTTATGAAACAAAAGAACAAATCTTTATGCAGTTTTTTTTTTAATACATTTGGGCAGGTAAGTGAAATAGGAGCATTTAAATAGGCAACAATAATGGTTTGTCAGCTCAGTTGGTGTCCTTTGTATGGCATTTAAACAACACTTTAAACTGTTTAATTAGCTTCTCGTGTCATGGGGACAGGTAGTATGCGTGTTAATATACACATACAGTATCTCTTTTCAATTTAAAGCCTTAGGAGGGCTTGTTACAAATGCCACTGCTCCACTCATCATGTTTCAGTGTCTTTCAGATCTGAGTGCTTTAAAATCCTGAAATCTGTCTGAAAGATCAAAACAATAACATAAATAAGACAGTTTGCTCCCTGCCAGCGCCGCAAAGCTGTCTTTCTGACACCATGTGTGCTCCTCTGAGAGCTGAGCAGCAGTGAGCAGAAATGGGTAGATCACTTCACATAATTCAGATGCACAGCACTTTACCCAGACATTAAAGTGCACAAGGATCAGTTACTGCAGCACCTGGTCAACTTTAATGGTCACATTGAAGATTAGCCTGTTTGCAGAATTCATGATGACATAATGCACGTATTTAATCCAGTTTTTTCTTCTTTTTTTGCAGATTATATATATTAGCAAAAAAGCATTTCTAACTTTCAGTAAGAAAAAGTTAGCTTTATGCACATTGTTGACAACAAAAGCAGCATTGATTTCACCGATGCATGTTAGTTATGCATGTATTTAAATTAGTTTTTTTCATATCTTCCTGATCTTCACGTGCTCAATTTTGGTTATTTCTTTGCAAAATAAAATTATTTTTCCCCCCCATTACCTGTAAATTATTTTTGTATTCATCAGATGGATTTTTCTCACTTAGTGAATTATTTAAACCTTTGGCTTTTATGTTGACAAATCCAGTTACTATTAGATATTTTTACAAATTCTACCAGGATTTAATGACCTTGCCCTTAAACTGAATAATACATTTAAAAAAACTGTAATGACAGTAAGACTTACAGAAATGTTAAGGATTTCTGCTATTAAAAAAGGCTCACTCAGTGCTAATTCCACTCACAGAAAACCTTTTAGACCTTTGATTAAATTATTACATTTGTCTTTTTAGAATTTACTTTTTTAAAATAACCTTTCCACAAAACCATCAGGTTTTATTAAGAATTTTATTTGAGGCAATTATGTTCTACTCTCTTAAATGTGATTTTTCCAAGAAAACCCCCACAAATTCTTAAATATATATCTTTATTTGTCTTTATTCAAAGAGGAAACACCAATAATCTAAGCATAAAAACAACTAAAAATATTCATCAAAAATACACAAACATGCCTAAAATAGTTTTAGATTTTAACTCTGCATGAACAGAAATTCTCCCAAAGATTTAATCTTTTAACATGTTTTTGAAAGCAGCCAGAAAGCAACACATTTACACCTAAATCCTAACAAACCCATCGACATGAAACCTGGTGCGCTTCACGAGTTCCCTTGGTAATTACAGAAAATGCTGATGCTTCGTTCTGATCACTCAGTGTCTTGAGCTGAACCGATTCACGTTCAAAAGCTGCACGTTTAAAACCACACTTGCTAAAGCATGTTGGGCTCCAGTGCTGCTCCGTGCAGTCAGATAGCTGCGAAGCACCACCGTCCCCCATTCCACACATTCCAGGATTTCCCAGCAAGCATTGCAAAGCAAGCCCAAACAAGTCACGTTCTTTACCCGGGAGAGAATTTCACACAAGTCAAGTGGCTGAGGCTTTCCTTTTTGCTTTTTCCTTTCCCCGTGAGCCTATCTAAACGGAATAAGACATAAAATGCTTTTATATCTAATTCAGAAAATCTTTAAAACTGTTGGTGAGAGCACACAGATACTCCTAACACCCCCCCCCCCCCAACAACTCAGGGAAATGTAACCTTTTACTGCAATGCTGCCACCGGAGGCCCCCCTGAACATGTCTGTTTTTAATAATGACTTGAGTGTCCTTCTCAGGGCGGCTTTTAACAGCAACCGGACTGCGGTTAATCGCGTCCACCCACTTTAACGCTGGCACAGTCATCAAAACAAACAAACTTCTTTGCTCTTTTACCAGAGGGTTCAAACATGAGGCACACAGGAGCACTGACACCTAATCTCAACAGGGGGATAGAGAGAGCGAGAGAGAGAGAGAGAGAGAGAGAGAGAGAGAGAGAGAGAGAGAGAGAGAAAAGGGAAGGCAAAATACAAAAAAAGGGAGGTGGGGGTGGCTGAGAGGGCCCTGCATTCCTGCTGAAGGGCCCCTCCCCCCGCCGACCTGCTGCCACCGAGGATGCTCGGAGCCACACATCGACCTCCAACCCCCCCCTTCTGCTTCTTTTTCCTGTTCCATCTACTTATCAATACACACTGTGGCAGTGTTTGATGTAACATCAACACGACAGTCACATAAAGAACAGCAGACAGGGGAGGGGGGTTAGGAAACTAGAACCCTGGCTGTTTCAGCTGACTGTAACTTCTTTTCACCTCTATCTTTTCAAAGTATTTGCATATTTTGGCCCATTTTCAGCCATTCACTGAATTGAAACATGGGTACACATGTGTACACCGGGTAAACACTTTTAGTAGGCGAATGCTCTTTGCGCCACCACCTGCCATCAGCCATCAACTCCACTTCCTCACACACTGATGGTTTTCTTTGTTTTTTTAAAGGCCCCTTATTTTCAGCACTGAGGCCAAATGCTATGACAATACTATTGCACTGCTAGAATGGATGGTACAGTAGTGCAACATTGTCAAAGCAGCTGACCTCAGCATGTGTCAGCACGTGGCCCTTCCTCGCTGACAAACTCAAAAATTGCATCATGTTTGGAACTTTTTGAAAAGGAGATAAAGCAAAGAGGTTCAAATTGTGAAGAAATTGAAGAAAGAAAAAAAAAATCCGCTGTCTCGGATATTTTCTTGTGCGAAATAAAAGCAGATTAGGACAAACGCAACATGTTTTCTTGCAATAACTCTTGAAAGCCAGATGCAGCAAACAGGTTCACTGGCTACAGGTTCACTGGCTGCTTCTAACAAACAAAATATAAAAATGTAGAGAAAAAAAAATCATAATCCTGTATCATATGTAATGTATCATAATTGATGCATTCGGCTTTTGTGGTAATGTGCTTATCACAACCAAAAAACATGATTTCCTGTCCATGCCTTTATTTGTACACAAAATGGGCAGCATATATTTAGCAACAAATGTACTAAATACAGCAGGTTTCTGCAGAAAGAGAATGAAGGAGAAAAAGGAAACAATATGTTTGACATTTTAGCCTTAAGACCCCATTAAGCTCCATGTGCAGGTCCAGCAGCAACGCAGAGGTGTGGATCTCCTCTTTTTTAAGAGGCAGATGTCCCAGAAACACTTGAATCATAAGGGATACAGTTGGTGTTTTAGGGATATTGTTAAGAGAACCTTATAAGCTCCTTGCGTAGGTTGAAAGTGAGCAAAGAAGAGGTGTGGGTTTCCTTTCTTTTTAATCATCCAATGCCCTTTTAATATTGCACTGCTCATGTCAGTGTCTAGTAGTGCAACAGAAAAAGGGCAGTGGACAACAACATGGACCCCACCAGCCTCCTCTTCACAAACAAGCTCGTGTGATATACATTTCATGCTGTTTAACACATCTGCTGATTGTATTTGCATTTATCACACTTTTTTTTTTCGATATTTACCTCATAAAAAAATGCCACCATAATGAAACCCAAACAAGTAGTGATATTCATTGGGAGTTTTTTTTTCTTTCTCCCCACAACTCAAAGAAGCACGTTAACACTCCTGCAAAGCTTCTCTTCCTGTAAGGTTCGACCTCAAAATGTAAAAAAAAAAGTGCATCTGTGGGAGGCAAAAGTTAGGATGTGACCGATTAACAATATCACTTTTCACGAGTGGAGTTAAATGAATTTCCCCCCAAATTAAACAGCGCTGCCCCAGCACCCCACCCCTCCTCACCAACCCTGGGAGAATGGGAATTTCCCAGCATGTGGGCCCATACGATTCTCTGCAGTGAATGACATGCATTCTAATTTTGGTGGAGAAATGGAAGAGGGGGGGTTGGAGAACGGAATGAACGCAAAAGGGGAGAAGGGGTGGGGGGTGCACACACTTTAACAGCTTCCACAAACAGATACGCTTCCATCTAGAACCATATACAATTGCTTTACTTTCTGCGTTGCGTAAAACGAGGGAAATTGATCACCTGAGCTGGAAAAGAAGGTACTTTACCAAAACTAAAAAGTGGTGTAACAATCAGACAACTTTGTACGCTGAAAACAGTTACACAACCCGCAGAGTGTGAAGCATGGCACAGTAGGGTCACTGGAAATCTCCAGAACGCCATGGCGCTTCCACGCGTTGCAGAAAATTCTCCAGGTGTTGTTGTTTTGTCTTTTACCTGCGTGCGGAGGCTCTAAAAAAATCCGCCATACATTTTGTGTGAGCGGCCTATCCGCCTCTCTTTCAGCGCAGGATCAGAGCCTACAACACAAGCAGGCGACTTGTTAGATTGCACAACAGCATGTATGGCCGCACACGCAGAAAAAAATAAAACACGCGTACCCCCGTTTCGCCAAAGAGCCTTTTCAATGCGATGAGAGCGCAATAAGCTGTGTCCACGAATCCTGATCGAGTTTTTTTTAATAAAAAGCGATGAGCTTCCAGATGCGCAGCGCAACGTGGGTTGACTCAACTCTCGTCGCTGTTTCTGATCCCCCTCCCTCTTATAGGTCGCACACACATATTATATATCTATATCTATATATATATAAAAAAAACAACTTCCAAGTTTTTGCACCGAGCTTCTGAAATTATTTTACGCAGAAACGGCTAAAACTCACAGCGGACATCCTCTCCCTCCTCCTCCGCCTCCAAACGCATAAATAGTATCTGGCCGAAGGGAGGGACGATCCGTTATGGGCAGAAGAGAGCAGGAGGAAAAAAGTTGTCCATTAAAAAAACAAGAAGAAAAGCAAAGCAACCCTTCTCCGAAAGCCACGCTTCACGGTGCGCTCCTTTGAGGATTGGCGCTGTCATCCTGGGAAAAAGCTGCGAGCGGACAGGGATCAGATCTGCGGAGGTGGGGAAGAGGGGGAAAAAATCCTCCCAGCACAAGCACACGGCCTCTCAGATCCGGACTCCATCTTTGACTACTTGACATTCAGAGCCTGCCGGAGCAAATTCTTCGTTTGCATGCCTCCCGCTGATTGGCCGCTTCTTGCGCTAGTCTTTGCTCCGCGGCGCGCCATTGGCTCGCTATCAGCGTGTTCGACACTTCCAGCAGGCTGCCTGATTGGCTGCATGGGGCAAGCGTCATACGGCACGACAAATGCTTTGCTTAACGTGTTCCATTCACAAATTTCCCATTATGGACTCGCAACTGTATATCTAGATAACTATCCGATTCATTCTGCGGCGCAAACATCTTTGCGCTCTTACGGGGGCGGTTGTTACTAACAACAGATCAGCATTTTTTTTCTACAGGTGTCAATTAGAAATGTCAATTGCAAGCTGTGCAAAATGATGATCTGGCTTTTAGACCAAAGTATTGAAATAATCAAAATGCAATTGCTAATTACACAGGGGCGTATCCAGAAAGATTTTTGAAGGGCTAGCCTAACGGGGACCAATGATAATCTTGGGGTGGCACACCTAAGATAAAAACAGACATTGTGTTACAGACATTTAGGAGCTTTGTTTTTATACTGGAATCAAAAGTGGGAAAGAAAACCTAACTCGTTAAGACAAAGAATAATATTTAACAATAAACAAAATACAAGAAAAAATAGCCTGACGTTTTGCACACTTACCAACTGTGTTTTATTGCACAGCTATAATGAATTAAAATGTTGAAACTGAGCTGTTAAACATCATGCCTTGAGCTCTTAAAATAAGCAAACGCTCAAAAATGAAATATATTTAATTGTACAGTTCATCCAAAAAGATTTGTAAAATGGCTGCCCTGATCGGGGCTGTAAAAAGCCTTTGTGGGAAGCCACATCAAAACTAAAAACCAGTATAGAAGTTATGATTTTTATCACGTCATCAGAGGGATGGGCTTTCCGAAGTGGAGTTTATCAAGGATAAAACATCAAGGCAGGCATAGATAAACAAATAACATTACTCATTCTTAGTCAATGCTGTTAGCACCAAATTTGGCTTCTGGAAAACATTTTTTTTAAATACGGACTGAGCTGTGAGGATCATTCCTTAACTCCAAAATAAGGAGAGAGAGAGAAAAAAGGAATACTTTAGTTAATTATACAGCGCCACCTCTAGAAGGTTTTTAAAGGGCTGGTCTGATCGGGGCAAAGATAATGTTGGGGTTGCACTGGAATTGATGCCAGACTGCCAGTTGTTTAATTTTAAAACAAAAGTAACTCACTGCCATCCATCATCCAATATTATTTTAAACTAAAATAGATGATAAACATACTGTAGGTCATCATTACTGCACAATTCATGGTTAAATGACTTCATAGTAAAAAAAAAAAAAAAAAAAACATCAGTAATTTATAGCCATACAGTTAAATAAAGTGCAGTATATACTGCTATAAATGATTACTGGTGCATTTATCACAGAAATATGTTTTTTTTCTTAAGATCATATTAAAGAAAATTGAAAAATGACTCAAATAGCCTGTTTTGTTTCAAGATGAATTACTAGTGGAAGTATTATCTTTTTCCTGGTCCTGAAATTTTTACAGCATGGACCGTAACCCTACTGTCACTGAACGTAACTAAATTATACAGTATATAAATTATACAAATTATGCACAACTGCTGAGAATACAGTAGTTTTACTGTGAAAATTGCAGCTACAGTGACCTCAACGGTAAAGATGTGTTGTAAAACCAGTGAGTTGGATGTTAAAACGACAACAAGAAATGTTTACAGGGCATAATACAATTTTATTATAATTATTCTTTATTATTTCAACATAAAGGGGATTCAAAAGTGGAGCGTTTTAAAGGCCAAACAAAGAATATGCAAAGGCAGATAAAAAAACAAAAAAAAAACAGTTGCAATTAATAGAAACTTCTTTTCTCTGGTTGTTAATTTATATTTATAGAATAAATGTGTATAATATAGACTTTTTGGTGGGGGGACCCTCCCTCTGCCCCCCTTGGTGGCGCCACTGTTTTCAAAGAGGGTCATCTGGTTCTTAAATCCGATCCGCCGTGATTTCCTTAGAAATATAATTAATTTAAAGAGACATGTCTTCCTATTATTATTATTATTAGTATATATATGTTTGTATTGTCCATGCAGGATGAGCATGGCTGTTAGTATCTTGTGGTGGGGGATCAATGGTCGGATCGGACCACACGGTGCTGAAGGAGGCGGAGCCTATTTGCGCCCCCCACCCTCTTTTTTTTTTCTTCTTTTTTTTCGCGCAGCTTTGATTGACGCAGAGAGAAGAGTAGCGGGCTGTGAAATTTGGCATTCCTGGCCAGAGGAGCTGAAATAATGGCATTATCCAGTGGGAGAGGGCCCACTCTTTACTAACCCACCCGACTCCGGGCCACTCAGAAGGGATCTGATTGTGCAGCCAGTCGGATATATATATAAAAAATGTTTGATGTAAGGCGGGGCGGGATGGATCCGGTGTGGGTTTGACCCCCCAACCCACCCCAGCCACCAGCCCCCAGCCCCCAGTCAGAGAGGCCGCTTCCACACACAGCACTGTAACCTGGCAATGCTTTTACCACAAACATGGATCTAATTAGATCTTCGGATCCCCACTGATCCAAAAACAATTTTCCATAAATCATATGACCAAGAAAAGCGCGTGTGTGTGTGTGTTTAGGTTGTTTAACAAATTAAAACGGCACAATTAGCCCTTAAATACACTGATGGGAATCAAATAAATCTGCGTGAAACATGAAACATTTAGAGGAGGAATCAGTTTGAAGAGCTGAAGGTTTTTACGCAGATCTTTTAAAACTGTTTCAAACTTAACCAGCAAGGCTAGAAAAGACTGGAAAAAAATGTGAATGCTCATTCAAAACGTTCATTTAGTTTAAGAATTACAAATTTGATTTGAAAGAAAATAGTTCCATTTACAGAAAAAAATCACTTAAAATAATATCTTCTTAAGATATATATATATATATATATA
Source organism: Fundulus diaphanus (assembly GCA_037039145.1). Lineage (NCBI taxonomy): Eukaryota > Metazoa > Chordata > Actinopteri > Cyprinodontiformes > Fundulidae > Fundulus > Fundulus diaphanus. The sequence continues at coordinate 16,824,991 of CM073141.1, read as the reverse complement.
TATATATATACATACAAAGACATGCATGTATTTACAGACCAGAAGGGATTTTGTCTGTTTTCTCTTTACCTTTATTTGATGCACAAACTAAGCTGAATTGTAACCTGTTTAAACAAATAGTAGTTAATGTATTTTACTGATTTTGAAACTCTAATAAATCTGCCAACATTAGTTTCTGTCTATTAAATCAGAAGAGGTTCTCTAGAAGAAGAAATCATATTCATACCCCTATAGATCAATGGCTTTAAAAAAGCCAAATACGTTATTTAGTTTTCAAACTGAACATTTATTTATGGAGTTTTTTTTAAAACCCTACCTTTTATTTTTAGTTTATTGCCACTGTTATTCTGTCATATATTTCTATTCAGTATCATTTTAAAATGAAAGTATAAAAAAAGCATGCCACCATGGAAGAGTAGAAATATTAGATGATAAAACATGGATTGTGTTTAAATTAGTCAAATAATAAAACAATAAATCACAATAAAACGGTTTGTGTTAATGTATCTTTTTTTCATTTGATTTTAACAAACCTTTATTCTCACTGTCAAGTTTTATACCAAAAATCATTTAATTTGATAAAATGGGGCACAGCAATTTGAACAGAACAGCAGATAATCTGTGTAACTGTTCATATAAAAGGTGTTAATGTATCGGAGACAGGTTTTTCCATGAGATTTAATCAGAATCACTTCAAAACTGGAACTGTAATTTCCCTTTGGGATTATTAAAGTATTTCTGATTCTGATTCTGAAAAGGGCAGCTCTGTGTTTTCCTGTGATTTGTTTGAGCTGTTGTTTAAAGAATAAACTACTCTAAAAACATCAGACAATTCAGTTTAATCTGTTTAGACTGAAGTTATCCAATTTTCTTGTGTTTATCTTCTCAAGAAATCATGAATCTCTCCTCTTTTTTTTTCTTTGCCCACCTGGACATGTGTTCGAACGCTGTTCATATTTTCTCTATGCCTTTTGTTCCACATAATTTCCCTTTTATGCCACAAATCACAGAAAAGATCCTCATCGATGTAAGAGGCTCGTGATAATCGATCCTGATTTGATCCACCAAAGATGGCAAGGCGAAAATACAGCCTAAATCTAATGTTTGTATCTATCTATCTACAGGTTCGTGAGGTGAAAAAAAAAAAAAAAGACTTTCATGTTTTGCAGAATATTTCTCCTGATCTTGCGCCTGAGGGGGGGAAATAGCCACAAACTCTGAACCACTCCCTCCTGAAAGGCCTGACTCCAAACTGCAGCCTGTGTGAGGTGTCATGGGGCTGAGAAAAGCCTTTTAAACATGGGAGTCATTGTTCCCTCTCTTTTTTCCCCCTCTCTCCCCCTCCAAACCACCCATCCTCCGAAAATGTACCTCCTTTCTTCCTCTGCCCTTTAACCTCTCCCAACCCCCATCCCTCCGTCTCACATCTCCCCTCCGCGTTTCCTCTCCGCAGCCTGAAGACCAAACAGCCTTGATGGATCGTTCATTGATAATTTCCCACCACAGAAAGGAGGGAAAAAAATGTTAATTGAGAACCTTTTGGTGGGTGAGAAGAGGGTTTTCCTGCTCCATCCGTTGTTTTTTTTTTTTTTTTTTTTCCAGGGAGAAGTAGTAGTAGCTGCAGCAGACCCCACCTCATGGAACCACGGTCTCCTCCAAAGTGGGTTCCCCACCTCACCTTCCCCCTCCCTCTTGAAACAGACTCTATGGACTGCATGCATGACATTCCAGCTGTGTGGGTGGCACTCCTTTTTTTATGGCTTCTCCAGCAGAACACCGTGCTCCTGGAGCACAGCAGCATGCACGGGGAACCCTCCATCCTCCCATTCACTGCTTTGCCTCACCTGAGAACGGTGATAAGAAGCTCTGGTGGCTCTTTACCCGACGACCTGGAGGTTCAAAGGGCAGGCTGAGTGCAGCAATAAGTCACTAAACAGCACGTTTATTTACTTCTTCCTCTCAAAATCAAATGTTTGGAGTCGAGGGATCTTTAAGTTTAGGGAGGGTGAAAAAAAGGGGGTTTCAGACGTTTCATATCATATAAAACAGAAAACAAAATTCCTGTTGCAGTTGAAACTCTTGTGCTTTAAACTGATCTTAAAAGTGTCTTAATTGTCCAAATCTGTTATCTTGTTTTTGCTCATTTAAAGGTCTCTGATACCTACCTAATTACTTCTAAAACTATGAAAAAAACTTTGGATTTTTTTCATCTAAAACTGAAATACCCCAGCTTGAAATGTATCCAACAATTTCATTATCACATTCTGATATTGTTTTCTACCTTTCTGTGTATCTCCGTGCTCCATTATTTGCTACTGGTACACCTGAATTTCCCCACTGCTGGACAATAAAGCCGTTTTCTATTCTCACTATATTCAAAAAGTTCAGAAGATGATGTGTTTTGCTCTGAATTTATAAAAAATGAATTGGACAATCAGCAAAGAAAATCATGTGTTCACTCACAGCATGCAAAATATAAACTGTATTTGTTCCGTGATATTCATTGATAGTGCGGCAGTGGTGAAGAAGAAGCATTAAAAACGAAAGGAAAGCCGCTCATTTAACAAACACGGATAGCAGCTAATTTTTTTTTAAGATTTATAGAAATCTTACTGTGGACACGTGTATTTTGGGTTGTATAGGCATGCATGAAGATGAAAGAGAACACGCCAAGGTGGATGAAAGCTGTGACTGAAAATCTGTTTTTCTGCCAAATCACTTAACACATCAATACTGTGTAGTTTCAAAATTAAACTTTTTAATGTTTTTTTTTTAGCATTTCTTAAAGTCTGAAAGCACTGCATCCTCGCTGTTGAGAATTGCTCATTTATAAATGCTTAATTGACAAGGATTTTATGTGCAATTAGTAGTTTATGAAACAAAATTGTTTTTATTCCACTCAAACACAAACCATGAAATGGTAAAAACAGGGACATTTTGCTGTGGTGTGTTATTTTGTTCCAGAGCTGCAGCATCAGCGTGTAGGCTTTCGTTTGACAGATTTGATTAAATTAAGTCTATTCTTTTTCTTTTTACTATGAGAATACCACGATTCATTTTAAAGCGTTACATTCTTATCCTAAAACCAAAAATCACAGCATTTTATAAGCTTCTAGACAAACAAAATGTTTTCTTTACAGTCAAACCGGAAAATGTAGGGCATATTGAGTTGTTAACACACAATCAACACCAAAGGTCTTTAAAGAAGTTAAAAAAAGCACTCGGACAGGAATTTTTGCTCTGTAAAATTATAGAGACCGTAATTCCGTTTTGTTACACTTTTAAGTCAGGATGTTTAATTATTCCCCGCGTGAGCGAAATGGAGCCAATCTGTAGATTAAACTCCCCCACTTTAAAATCAGTGTTTGCTGTTGCCACCCTATGAAGATTTTTATTTGAGGCCCACAGCCAAAAGAAGCTCCCCGTTCTCAAACCTGGGCGCTTCCACCCAACAACCCAACCCCCCTCCTTTAAATCCGACACTCATCATCTTGCTGGGAAACGTTTTTTTTGTGTTTTTTTTTTCTGGTAGGGTTGTCGTCGATTTCTAACCACCAGCAAGCGGTAACAAACCCCGTCCATAACTCACAACTACAAGGCTGTACGTCAAGCTAGTTTTTTCCCTTCCACCGGGCAGATCCAAAAGATGAAAAAACAACTCAACCCCATTAACTGAACTTCAGAGGAATTCCTCACTTTACATACGGAATGCACATTGGGTCAAAGGGCAAAGGGCCAGAGGGGAATCCACCCGCGCCCAGGCAGGCAGGCCTTATTTAAACAAGCCAGGAATGCTTGGCTGGATGGGAGAAGAAGAAGCAGGAGAAGAAAAGGTGGAAGGGGGAGGAACCCCGGTGCCATTAAAAATGAGCAGGAGCCACCTCCAATAAATACCAACACTTTTTAAATTACCTGCATTGGCTGACTTCATGTGCTGCCCAGATTTATTACTGGCTCTTTTTCGAACTATACGCTCACTAGTTGGAACAGGAATAGATGCCAGCTGCTCTAATGTGCTTGAAAGTAGTGTGCCAGTCGTGGAAGTGCAGTCAGCCTTTTAAACGTACGCTTCGTACGAGCTGTTTTTATATCGCCGACATAAATCAACCGGATTCAGCCAGAACAAGCCGAACTGGTTTTTCTGTTCAAGAACTCCTTTTTAAAAACAAAAATTTTAAACGTGATTTTCCAACACATTTTAAACTTAGGGAGAGGGGGTGAATGTGATTAAAAGCACCATACGCCCACCGTTAAATACAGCAGAGGATGTGTGTTGATGTGGGCCAGTTTCTCTGTCAAGGACGCTACCTACTTGGCAACTGAAAAAGGCGTTTTCTGTTTTACCACCACAACTGCAAACGTGTCCGGTGTCTTAGACTACCAGGAGACTTTAACCAAAACACTTTGCGCTGGTCAGATGAAGCTAATATGAAGGCATTTCATCGATAAGCATTCCATTTAAAAAAGTTAGTAAGAGCAGAGCTCTAGGTGGAAATGCACTCTCGCGCTACCTGTTAAGTACAGAGTTCTCCCTGTGTACAGTTGCACATTTTCATTATAAAAAGAGGGGAAAAAAGCACAGTGGAGGATCTGTGATGCTGTGAGCCTGTTTCTCCTCTGAATCCCTGGGAACCCTGCTAAATATCATGAATTATGAAATACCAGGACGTTTTAAATAAACTGAAATTAGCTTGCCACTGGCTTTCAAGAGGATAATAATCCAAAAACATAAGAGACAAATCAACAGAGAAGTGCTTCACCTGAAACACACACTCACAACAAAAGATCTGGTGTCCTGGAAAAGCACACCACACTCTGTACGGTGTAGGGTCTGTGATGCTGCGGGTCTATTTCTCTACCCTGGGAACCACAATAAAGCAAATGGTATCTCGACCTTTTTGAAATACCAGGACATATGAATCAGATGCACTATCGCAATGAATGTAAAATTGGCCATCACCGAGTCGCTTAGCAGGATAATGAGCATCATGATTCAAAACATATGGCAAAATCAACACAGAAATGCTTCACTAGACAAAAACCTGACCTCCATCCCACTCCCACCTCTGAAGATTTGTGAGGCGAGATCAAGAGAAGAGAGCATGTGAGAGCTCAGGGCGGGTCAGGAGAAATTACAGGTATTTAAAACGTGTAATCCACTAAGAAACATACAACACTTCCTCAAACAGAATTCCCTGGCTAACTGAAGCTGGACTTTCTACCATCATTTTAACAATCAATCAGCCACAAGCTTTTTTAAATGCATTCCAAGAAAAAGAAAAAAAAAAGATTTAGGACCACCTCGGCAAAAACTTCTCACAAATGACATGCTACAATCCCCATGGCCATGCTGGAATTCTGTCCACTTCAAGGCTTCAAAGCTGGCCGGGAATCACCAAGCTTCCTGGCCAATAGGTGCAGAGGGGTGGATCCGGCCCGCCATGACCTTACCGACCTTCTTCAACCTTTCCTTACACCCACCCTGCATCCCCCACATCAGCCTCTTCATCCAGCCATCTGTGTGCTGGTCACCCACCAGGTCAAGCTGTGCCATTTATCTGGCAGTTTGATGAGAGCCTTTAATCAATCAGGACAAATTTGATGGTGAATGCAGAACCAGAAGCGGTAGAGGTCCTGCCAAACATCTTTTCATTAAACTTGGTTGTTTAGTTCCATAAGAGCAATAGGTATGAAAACACAATCTTAACTTTTTGCATGTGCTATTGAGGCAGACGTTTTCCTACCAAGGCTCAATGAGATATCAGCTTGCTGCCCTGCAGGAACCAATTACTGAACCTTTAATTTCACGTAAACCGCTCCATTAAGGGCTGATTTCCTTTCTCTTAATTCCCCCTGATTCTGCAGTTTTACTTATCTTCCATGTGGCTGAGCATTAGCAGCCCACGCCTTTAAACTGCAGGTGCATGTTAGCTTTGAATGCACAGAATTATTCACATGAAAGCCAGAAAGGAGAATGAACTGCAAAGTCTTGTCCGAAAAGCTCAAATAACATCGATCCATGCAAGAGGCTCAAAAGCGTTTCCCGTTATTTAGTGTTTAGATGTTTATGCTTTGCTGCCATCAGGTGGTAGAAGCTGGAATTGCAGCTACTTAGGCACATTGACAGTGGAGGGATTTTTCTGCTGCGGTGGAAGCAGCAAAGCCACTTTTAGACGGGAAAGAAATGATTTGAGAAGAAAACACTTGTATACACTCATCAAAAAAGAAAAAAAATAACACAATTGACAAAATAATCGAATTTTGTCTATTTATCTCTAAGATTTTACAGAAAACTCATACAACAAGCAACGTCAGCAAAACTGCTATTATTTTAGGAATAACAGATGTAAGCCTGTTATGTTGCATTTAAGGGTTTTCTTTACTGTGAATTACAAAACTATTCATGTCGCTGGAGCTCATTCATATATTTGTCATGTTTAATTGGGATTTTATGTGATCGGACCAACACAAAAGAGAGCGTTAACTATGAAGCAGAATCAAAACGAAACATTGCATGTCGTACTGTAATGGAAATCCAAAATGTGTGACAAGGAGATTCGTGAACACATTAGAAAATCGCTTCACAATTTTCAGGTTTTATGTGAACACAAGTTAGAAAACCACAAAATTCACAATTATGTTAGTTTACCACATGGAATCCCAATAAAATACAACATAGTTTTGTGACTCTAATGTGATAAAATGTGAAATGGTTAGAGGGGAATCAATATTGTTGCAAGGCATTCTTTTTTTAATGTCCGTTTAACTATTTATGGCATTGTCAAAACAGAACTGTAATCATGTTTAATAAGTTCTGCTGCCGTGCTTCATTCCCACTGCTGTATTATTCTGCATCTGAATGTTGTTCGGTATGCTGCTAACTCTATTATATTTACCATAGCGTTTTAGAAATACAGTTTTGAAAAGCCCTTCAATTAACTAATGCTTTAAGCACCATGAAGCACGAATGCTGCTTCCAAGGTTTGTCCCTATCAAAGAAACTCAAAGTCTAAAACATGTTTCTAATACTTTGATATACATACTTGATTTAGAAAACAGTAAAACACTTAATTCACCCTTTCCCCCCTTTTTTCCCAACTGAATACACATAAAAAACACATTGAACTGAAAAAGAATGCAAAACAATTCTCAGGAGATGGAGCTGCATCGTCTCCACAGGGATATTAAGAGTCAACCTCTGACGTGTTTATGAAACTAAAAAGACACACAATGCTGTGACAGTTAGTTTCAGGTTTATTTACAGCAGAATCCTGAGCGAGGATTTAGAGGAGACGCCGCATGGGGCTGGGGATGTAACAGCCGTTTCAGGATTCACGGTACACAACACAGTTTTTTTTTTTTTTTTTCCACCTATCTTCTATACAGAACTCACTCCTCCTTAAAAATCAGAGCATTATTGGAGTTGAAGTCCTCAGCTGAAGAGAGGAGAGAAACTAAACTCAAATTGTAAAGGAAAACCATTAAAAACCAGGTGGAGTCAAAAAAAAAAAAAAAAGAAAAAAAAAACGTCCATAAAAAACATTATCAACATCTGGTATTTATACGTGTATACACACACACACACATATATATATATATATATATATATATATATATATATATATATATATATATATATATATGTGCATATAAATCTATTTATTTCCTTTCCATGTCCATAAGTGGTGAGGTGGCGTTTTGTGCCAAGCGTCCAAAACGTGATACCTCGATCTTCAGCCTTTATGTGTCAGAGGAAGTCCCAGCTGACCAGTAAAAGAGTCTTTCCCACCTGCAGCATCTGTTACTCCGCTGATGAAAGCCCACAGGTCTAATGCCACGGCTCAAATCTGCAGTAGCCCTCATCTGGGAAAATAATACACTGTACACCTGTACACTTAACATGCACAGACAGATAGCATTAAAAAAATGGAAACAGGTTGTATATTTTGTTGCAGTAGCATTAGATCACAATGGAAAACGTAAAAAAAAAAAAAAAAAAAAAAAAAAAAATCCAACCCTTAGTTTGAAAGCACATTTTGAGCCGGGAGGAGATCCAGTGTTAATTTTTCTTTTTCAAATGATACCCCTTAACAGCCCCTTTTAAAAAAATTTAACAACCATTTTTTTTTTTTTTTTTACATTAAAACATGCTTTTTTACACTGATCAGCATGTCTAGGAACTTTGTTTCCTTGGGGTATAAATATGACGTAACACAAGAGGTCTACTTCCATCAGGGAGGTAAACATAAAATCTCCGAAGCTTTCCATTAGACCAGATGCAGCTGACGGCGGTAACTCAGGGGTCTCCAAGTCACCATACCAACAGTTGGTTGTTCAGAAATGATGACAGAGGAAAAAAAAAAAAAAAGGCTTTACTTTCCTACCATCACAAATGTAAACGCTGAGTTAGCGAAACCCCACTGTGACCTTAATTGGAACCATATGCTTTGATCAGATGAGACTAAGGTCCTGCCTTCTGGCAACAAACGCTCCAGCTTGGGGTGAAAGCAAATGATAAGTCTTTGAAAGAGCGCCTCATGCTCACTTGTAAGTATAGTAAAGGATCGGTGACGCTGTGGGCTTGTTCTCCACCAAATGTCCTGGGAGCCTTCTTTTACGGCAAAGCATCATGAGCTTTTTAAAACAGGATGTTTTAAATTATGAAATAAAATCAGATAGACTTTGGCGGTAAAACATTAAATGAACAAATAGATGGTTCACAAATTAAAATGTGCCCTTTTTCATGATCGCCAATATTTCCAAGTTGAAATCCTACCAGCATCAGACAACCAGGCCTCTGGGTGATGCTGAGAGATTATGCAAAACCTGTAAGCTCTTACAGAAGACAAATTGCTTCCCTGTTTGCATAAATGATGGCTGTACAAAAATGTTAACAGCATCAAATGATGCGATTTTGATAAAAAAACAATTCTAACTTAATATGGGATTTGCTTCCCTACTAATGGCACTCAGGTTGTGCCATTTTGAATTTAACGTTACAGCAATAAAAAGTTTTATTTAATTTGACACCTTGTTGCACATCTTAACCAGATTGCAAACAATTGTGGCCAGAACAGCATCTCTTCCTTTTTTATGGTTTCCATTGTACAGGTGTTAATTGAAAAGCAAGTTTGAAAGTGGGAATAAAAAAAAAAAGCAAAATAAAAGCAGGACAAAACACCCGGGGCCAATTATGTTTGAGCTCTGAAGGGCATGACTGATTCACAACTCTCTTCCATAGGTCCAAACAAACTGCATGATTAGATCAGGCAAACACAAACACACCCTCCGACAACTACCCAGATTACATTATCAGGACCAAAACATCCATCTATTCACTGCATATCTTCCAAACCCATTTATCTTCGTATAAAAGCTTAGAGTTTAAACTCTGACAATAGTCAGGTCGTCATGGGCTGAGGTCAAATGCTGGCATTTCCAAAACTCAGACGAGTTTCCTGGTCTGCAGCCTGCAGCACCCCAGAGACGCTGTTTCCACAGCGCCGACAGTTTTAACGCCCAGATTAATGTGTGATGCAGTCGCGGAGTAAAATAGACCGGAGAGCTTATTTAACATTCATTTATTTGGAAGAAAACAAAAAAAACAAAATAAAAACACTGTTTACATTTCTGCTGTCTGCAGAAAACTGAAAAGAAAAATGACCTCTGTGGAGTTTCTACATTTTTTTTTTTTTTTTTTTACTTACATATTTTTTTTCTTCCTGTTTTTACAAGATAAACCGCTTAACATGTGATTCATGTGCTTGACACCCTTTGATCCAAACACACAGCTCAATGCAAACCTGACTATTGTCATTTTAAACATGAGTTCAAATTAAAACAGAGTAAAATAACCGCCTGCTCATGTGTTTTTGCACTCACGCACACACGCACACTTTAAGATCAGGGCGGGAAACTGCCGTCCGCCTTCCATGTTTACACTTTCTCCACGATGTTTCTATTGCACAAAGTTGCGTCCGCACTCCACCAGTCCGGGTAAAAATCCGGCCGCTGCTAGACATCAGTTTTCCGCCCTCTTCGACATGCTCTCGAACACAAATAGAAACTCATGATACTGCAAATACATGTGTACACATATATACAAATAAAAGCGACCCCCTCCGACTCCGGTTTGTGGGGGTGGGGAGGGGAGGCGGCTTAACGATTTTTAATGCATCCTTTCTGTATATGCAAAGAATAAAACTTTTCTAAATAAAATACATAGTTATCTGTTGGGGTGAGGACAGCAGATGAACAGAAGACGGAGGGCGAGGGTGGGGGGTGGGGCACAGGGGAGTGTAGGAAGAGGGCAGGGGCACGCATCAGGGAGGGGTGATGAAACAGGGGAGGCTGAAGAAGAGGGAGGACTCTGGACTGTGTTGCCGCTCCTGTGCCGCCGCAACACTCCCGACTCTTCTCCGCTTGTTAAAGTTCTTCGATAATATTAACATTAATTATAATGACCACGACAATGCTAAAAAAATACATATAAACCCCAGCCATGTCTCACAACTGTAAGTCCACAAAAAAAGGAGGTGTGGGGGGAGGTCCATTTAGTTCATCAGAGAGGAAGGAGTCCAGAAGAATAAAATAAAAACAAAGACATAACGGAGGGGAAGGTGGAAAAATACGAGGTGTGGAAGGGAGGGTGGGCGGAAGAGGAAAAAACAAAAAGAAAAGAAGGGAAACGAGACAAAGGAGAAAAAAAAAACAGCACAGGCAGGATGTGCTGTAATGGACAGGAAAGAAACAGAAAGAGGAAGTGGAGATGAAACGGGGAGAGAGGATATGGGGAGCACAAGATGAGTCGTGTCTGGGCGTTGCAATCCACACTCTGGTGTCCTTTATTTTTTTCCTTCTTCTTCTTCTTCTTCTTCACAGATCGGTGGAAAGCATGAAGTGATGACAACATGGCCTCATGGTGAGTGTGCCCTCTTTTCCCTTCCTCTAATGAAGAGGAAAAGATCAGCAGTCGTCCCCGCGCTGGTTGCTCGTCTCCGGGTTGCATCATACCTCCAGGAAGCGAGAGCTGCTGGCCTTGGCGTGGAAAGGCTCGGACCACATTCGCCGCAAATCCCCCTGCACACGATCATCACCCAATTAAAACGCACATCAAGGCTCTGGAGTCAAAAACTGTCTTTGCTACTGCACAATTTAGCTGCTGTCCATCCTCTGACAGCATTTATTTAACATAGCGCCCTGGAAAAGTATTCATTCCGCTGGAACCTTTTCGGATGCAATTTTAGAGCGACAAACTTCAAGCATTTTATCGGGATTTTTTTAGGATAAAACAGCACAAAGTGGTCAATAAATGAGAAGTGGAAGAAACCTGACACATAGGTTTATTTTTTTTAAATACATAGAAAATCAGAGAAGTGTGGCATGTATTTGGATTGAGCCCACCTGAACACCATATTTTTCAGACCATAAGGCGCATTAAATATTCTTCCCAAGTGTGTAATATCACTCCACTCCTCCACATACACAGCTCTCTTCTGAGAGAGAGAGAGAGAGAGCCCTGTTTCTAGCCTTAACCTTTATATTGAATTAACTTACTAGGTTTATTGTTGCTAGCGCGTACTCTGGGCAGGCCTGTCTTACATGAATGTACTTCTAGTTTCAACATTACAGTCAGGCAGTCTTGTAGACAGCTCAGGGGTCCCATCAGGTAGTGACACAGTGTACAGTGTAATGCTCTGAATATCCATTGAGTGGAGCGGCTTTGTTACTAACCGAAGTCGTACTTACACATTTTATTTGTCAGATTTCTGAGCACATTGTACCACATAAAATCAGTCAGGAAGCACAACGGTACTCATATATAAGGCACACCATCAATTTTTGCAAAAATTTAGGGATTTTACGTGTGCCTTATAGTATGAAAAATACAGCACTTTGTCAAACTAGCTTTCAGTGCAGTTACAGCTGTCAAGACTTTTGGGGTTTCACTCCTCGAGCTTCGGATGTAGAGACTGAATTTGTTGCCTATTGATCATAGCAAGCGAGTTCAAACTAAGTCAGAATGGATGGATGGATGGAGACCATATGTGAAAAACTATTGGCAAATCTTGTCCTTCACACACGGATATGCTTGATCTAAACCTGAGGATCCCCATCCTGGTCCTCTGGAACCCATGTTCTGCATGTTTTAGGCGTCTCCCTGCTGACGTACCCCTGACTCACATGAATGGGGGATTAAACGGTTTCTCCAGCATTTGACAGCAATGCTGTGGACGTAAAGCAATCATTTGAATGAGCTGCAGCACAGACGGATCTAAAACATGAAAGACAGAGGGATGTAAGGATCAGGATTGAGAAGCGCCGAGCTAAAAGAATCCCCTGTTGCTCTGGCTGTAAAGGATTGTTGTCCTGCTGTTAGGTGAGCCCCAGCCTCACATCTTTTTTCTGCCAAACAAAGCGTTTTGTATACAGGCCAAAAAAAAGACAGACCAGAGCCTCCGCCCGCCTGCTGTGTCCTGTACCGGACTTGTGGTGACCTACAAACAGGACTTATGTTTTTTTTTTTTTTTCTTGCCGCTCTTCCACAAAAGCCAGATGTGTGCGGTACACAACTAATAGTTTATCACACCTGAGCAGTGGATCTCTTTAGCTCCTCCAGAGTTACCACAGGCATGTTGTGATCATCGGTCACGTCTTGCCAGGTATTCATTTGTGCCTCTTCACCACTTTAGCCCCGACTTGTCTGCTGTGTTCCTTGTTCTTCACGATGCCTTTTGTTCACTGATGTTCTCTGAAACCTTCCCAGAACAGCTGCATTTATGCTAAAATTAAATCACCCACAGGTGGCGCTTACTAACTTATCAAAGGGAGCCCTGAAGGCAATTAGTGGCACTGGATTTTATTTTATGGCGTCGGAGTAAAGGGGCTGAATGCAAAAACACACAACACTTCTTGTATTTTTATTTGTTAAAAAGTTTGAAAACCATGAACCATTTTCACCCTCTCCAGTCAATAAAAGGCATTTAAGTTCGTTGCTGGGGTCTGAAAAGGTTTACGGAAAGGTACCGCAAGTCAGTCAGCATCAAAAACTTTGCCGGCTTTATGATGTAGATTTGGTTTAGCATTCATGCCGGAAGACTTGACATCTAAATTGGGGCGTTACAGTAAATAAACTACCAATAAGATTTTTGTTCTTATGGGCAAAATCCAGAAGAAGATGCAGAGCTGACATCTTTCTGCGGGAAAAATTTAAAGTACCTTCAGGTAAGCCATAGTGAGTAGAGGCAGCAGGGTGAAGGGAACCAAGTAGAGCAGAGCGGGCTGAGCGGCACGATGGATCCTCGAGGCCACAGTGGCAGTCAGCAGACCTGTTGAGACACAACATGTTCAAAATCCCTGAAGTAAACCAAGAGTCCCAAGAAAGACAATAGAGGAAACCAGTCCTGCAAGGAAAGTGGCAGACTTATAAGTAAACCTTAAAAAAAACCCCAACGCTTGACCTTTCAGAGCCAACTGTTCGCTGATTGGCTGCTTACCCACAAAGTATCCGATGAGAGTGCAGTGGAAATAGGAGACGCGCTGCATGCGTCCAGACATGTTACCGGGCCCCGGGACCTCCCCTGTTGCTTGTTTCTTGTAGTTATCATAACGCAGGACGAAGCACAACAGCAGCCCCGGCATCACGATGTCTCCTATTCCCAACATTGAGAAGTGGCTTCCTGTGGAGCTGCACGGAGGAAGAGAGCGGAAATGAAGGTGAAACACAAGAACAGACAGATGGGAGCATCACTGCGGTGGAGTTTACGCTGATCTACACGTCACTGCTAATCCCCTCTTTTTCAAACTGAAAGACTAGATTATGTTTCAATACTGGACGCTTTAAGAAAGGCCTAGGCGCCAAGCAATGATTCTCTCAGCTGATAATTAGGGCTACAAACATCCTGGAAATTTTTAAAAGGCCAAATATTTGCAGAATCTGATGATGTTTATAATAATAATAATAAAAAAAAAACACAACTTTATATAGAATGGTTCCAGAAATGAAACTTAAAGGGGCCTAGACACGTATTTTCACACAAACAAGAAAACACAAAAAACATATTTCATCTCAAAATAAAACATACGCCAAGCTTTCATCCTGATAGGGTTAACTTGTCCTTTTTGAGCCTGAAAAGAAAACCGGGCGCGACCATCAGACATAAACCCTGGTGTGCCGTCTGAATCGAACGTCGACTTCGCCGCCATATTGGAGCGGTTCAAAGAAGATGCTGCATTCATGTGAGCTGCACTGACCGATTCTCCATCCAAGCCAGATCTCTTGGCATTACTGTTCAAGTGTAAGAATGAACATATACTATTTATTCATTATATTGCCATTATAGTGACCTATATGGGGAGTGGTGGCCTAGTGGTTAGAGCAGCGCGCTTGCGCTCTAAAAAGGATGCAAGTACCCGGTTCGATCCCCACAGCCTGCACTCTGGGTCCCTGAACAAGACTCTTAACCCCTGATTGCTCCCCGGGCGCCGCACATGGCAGCCCACTGCTCCCCAAGAGTGATGGATTAAAACCAGAGAACAAATTTTGTTGTAATGTATGTTTCAATGACAACAAAGATTATTATTATTATTATTATTATTATTATTATTATTATTATTATTATTATTATTATTATTATTATTATTATTATTATGTGTCTGTGGGCTCCATTGCTTCTCCTTACTTACTCTTTGCTCGCATGTGCAATATCGCACTTCTGGCCACGTGGTCTTGTTATGATAAATATACACAAAAGCGCTCATTTTACTAACAAATAGAGCAAAAACAAAGTGTAAAACACAGAAATAAAAAATAACAAACCAACAGGGTGCGACAATTGAATCGAAAAACCTTTGTATACAAGCAGATTGAGCTACTGCTGTAGAAATTCGTAAAGTCGTAGTACGTGACTAGGCCCCTTTTATTGGCACCTACATTATTGCATTTACCACGTTAGAACCACAACAGTAAAGTATTTTCAACAATAATGTTTAACAATCTCGAATAAATTCTTTCAAAGTTGTCTAACTTTTTCAAACTCACAAAATAAAACCATTTCACATTTTTTCAAGACAGGAATCCTGCATAAAGGCTTTAGAGAAGAAGAGAACATGGTGCCAACAGGACAGCAGAAGGATAGCTTTTGTTTTTTATCTTAGTTTTCATTTATTTTTTATTGTTTCATGAGGCCCAAAATGTTTTATGCCCATGTCCTTTATTCCTGGTTCTTTTAACTAAGGAGCAGGAGCAAACTGTGGCTTTGTCACCAGCTCCTAGAAATCCAACAGTGTCAACAAACATTTACATTTGCATCTCCAAACGGATGAACAAAATTAGAAGAGGATGCCAACATGATCTGAGAAGCTTGAAATTTAGACAACTTTAGCTAATATCAAAGCAGTGAGCCGGGTTCAGCACTGCATGTTAAAGCGCCACTAATGTTGACCGCTGCCACGTCTAGTAGCCGTCTCGCTGCCTTGTAAAATAACAAATAGGATCAGGAGAGGATGCGGTACATTGTGTATGGAACGACTTTGATGCAGGCAAAGCCCTGTCACGTGAGTGGCTACATCAGAACCGACAGACAAGGTGCTGATGTTCCTGCACACAAATGTGATCCGATCATTTCCGAATAATACTGAAGATCTGCCTGTTCTTCATTCTGTAAATAGCCTCAGAGGGTTCCTCTGTAAAAAGAAGAGCGATTCTAGCAGAAAGCTTAGACCCTTTATGCAGCAGCTCAGGGAAGATCTGCATGAATTCATCGCTTCTCAGAGTATTTAGCAAAGCTGCAAACACCAGCAAAGGCATCCCTTACCGTCCCCCATGATTACAGTGGTGCTGGAAAGTTTGTTAACCCTTCAGAATCGTTGATATGTTTCAAACTACTTTAAATGTTTATACATGAAAATCCCAAAGCGTAGATGGAGGCAAAGCCACTATTAACGCTTAAAATATTTGAGTTATTGCAACATTTAAAAAAAAAAATAACCACATCTTTTGTTTCATTTGTTTGGTTCACCTGGAGTAGCTCTACGCTTCTCCAGGAGTGAATGCTGCTTGTCGGGACTTGGAAGCAATCAACTGGTTCCCTTATATAGGAAATTTTTGACCAATCTGTATAATATGATTGAATTTGACTTTGTAAAGTGCCTGGAGATGACATGTTTCATTAATTGGCGATATATAAATAAAATTGAATTGAATCTACATTTAAGCCTTCTGTGAAGATCTGATTTTTTTTGGTTTGAAATATTCCGTTCTGATAAAGGTTGGCAAACTTTCCAGCACCACTGTAATGTGATTGTTACCTTGGGAAGACCAGTTTGCCAGGTAAGGAGAGTCGGGGTACGTCGCGGCCCATTCCTGGCCCCAGGTGGAGCTTCCTGGAGAGAACGTCTATGGGGTTCTCAGCAGGCTGAGTGGCGACTTTAACCATCACATTACTGTTGAAGATGTACGCTGAGAAGAACACCTTTAGGAAGAGAGCAGGAGAGAGAAACAGGCCATCAGCTGTGCTGCACAAATCATTCCCCACGCTTCTAAAAACCAAAACCGGATTGTCGTTCAGCTTAGATCACAACTGAGAAAAAAAAAAAAAATCCAGATTTTTTTCTATTAAAGCTTTAAGGCGCGAGGCAGCTTTGACCAGTCGGGTCAAACGGGTCAAAAGGATCAGCAGTTTTAGTCATACAGAAGCCGTATTAAAGGATGTAAGGTAGGAAAAACTCTAATTGCTTGCATCTAGGGAAATTAGTGCAAAAAAAACAACAATTAGTCTTAGAGAGAAATGATTTCTCACAAAGGAGTCTCTACACACCTATTTACTCCTAACGAGTGAGTTTTTGTTTTAATCCCCCCTGTGGGGAAAGGGGCTAAGTAATAAAAGCTCTCATGTATGAGACAGAGGGGTCTTCACTGCCTTAAAACTAACTGCACACAATTAAGAGCAAAATAAAAAGTTAGTTTGTGTACAGTTTATGTTAAACCATATAATTGATTCATAGTTAGATCGGCTGTTCTAGAACTAACAGTTCTGTTCAATTAACCCAGACAGGTTGATCCAGGAAATTTAAACTTCCAGTTAAAAACAGTAAAGGTGAATAATTTAGTAAGCAATTCATGATTCTTCGCATAACATGTTCCAGAAAAAAAGGGTTTTGTGCCCAATGTTGTTAGATTCTTAGCTTCAGTACTAAAAACCTCATCTGATCATATTCAAGTATATATATATATATATATATATACACACACGAATATGATCAAGTATATAGATACACACGAAAGGCTTCATTTACTAACAAATTGAGCAAAAACAAAGCATAAAACACCAAAATAACAACGCCAGCAGGATGTGATAATCTTTCACAAAAACTTTGTATGCAACCAGAGTGAGCTACTGATGTATAAATAAAATTAAAAAAGCCAAATAACGAGGCTATGCCCCTTTAAGGGTTTAACTTCTATTTCCCATATTTGCTGACATTTATGTCATTGTAAATGTGTGAGTTTTTCACAGCATACGATATTAAAAGGTGGAAAATGTTTTAAAATTTCTATTGCATCTTTAAAAAAGGATTATGAAGCAAATAATTTAGGCCACTAATTGTCACTACGTTACAGTAGTTTGTTGTACTCAGCATATTGAGACTGTGGTTCAGAAACTCTTTTCCAGGCAAATCACCCGACGCCGTCATGAAAAACCAATTAGAGCATCTTGGATGTTACTGGTGAGTGAAGGAAGTGAGTCACAACTATGATGCTGATGTAAAGCTTGACACCATGCTAAAATGTAATGAGCTGCCACTGAGTTTTCAAGCATTTACGTGACATCGAGTGTCTTAACATCAATGCAGTCCTGAATTGTGTTCAGACAACTTTAGGTGATTTGGATCAGTACCTTCAAAAGAAAAAAAAACCCAGATCAGAAATAAATGATTGATATTATGGAGTTAAAGGGGCAATAAGTAAGACATTTACTGTAACATTAACCAAAATCCTTCTAATTTGTCACCCCGGATGGAAGTAACATTCCCTATAAAGAAATCCGTCCTCTCTATCAACAACGTCTTTTGGTTTTTCCTTGATTCAACGTAGAGGTACGGTGCGGAACCACTTCGGTGCAGAGAGCAGTAGTTCCCAGGGTTTTTATTTTATGCTGGCAAAAAAGCAGCAGCCTGCAAACATGGAAGCCAGTAAGAGAAGTGGACCAGAAATAGTCTCAACAATACCCAAGAAGCCTCAGCATCCTTCAAAAAGGGAAAACGGGGTAAAACAAGGATTAACATTGGTTACTCGTTTGATAGATGGAGAAGTCTGATGGATGCAGAGTTTCTCTTCGACAGGTAAAGACCTTTTTTTTTGCTGTTTGCTTTTGAAGGTAGCTAGTCACGCCGCTGTTGGCGCTACAGAAAGTAGAATGGCTGCGCTGTGCCGCTCCCCACACCGGCAGCATTGCAGCACACCGATTCCCCCCATTCCCGACACAAAAGAGACACAAAACACTGTGTATTTTGAGAGGCGCGGTGACAAAACACGCAGCAGACGCCCCCAGTTTATACATCTGAGTGACCTGGTCACCTTCATCTCTGTGGGCAAGCTGTTTATTCAACAACAACAACGTACTTTGGCTTCACTCGTCATCTTGAATTAAGCTGCGCAATGTTCTCATCTTGCTTGACTTGGCAACCTACTCTCCAAAGGGTTTGTGTTGTTCCAATTTGAAACACTAGGTGTCATTATTACTTATTGCTCCTTTTACAGTTTTCCTTAGTAGCTAGACCACGCACTATTGATTTTTCTGAGCTGTCTTTAAACGCACTACGAGCGTACAGATGCTAACGCCGGCATCCGCTGGATCACTGGAGACGTGCAGCAAACCAGAAAAACACTTTTTCCCCCCAAACTGTGTAAGCTGAGTAACGCTGTAGCATACAGATGTTATTTAAATGATGACAGAATATATAAGCTAATTAACCGGAATACTAACGCTGTTGTTACCCATGTTATGTCCCTTGCTAGTTAGTTCATGCAAGGAGTAAACCCAATCCGTGCAGAACTTTTGCTAATTCTGGCTTTCCACATATTTAAAATAAATCCTTATTGCCACAATAGAAAGAGCAGAGCCACGGAGGAGACATTTCATGCTCAGTGTTAATTGGCACTTAACGATCTGGCTAATTACCCTGTAGATGTTCAAGGGTCATTGTGACAACTCAACTAGAGTTCAGCAGCTAAAACTTTATATTTTGTTAGTCTATAGTTTAAAGGACTAAAGTCGGTCCCCTGGTGATGTCCTGCGGCTGTTAGTCTCTAAAGAACCACATAATCACTAAGGTGAGGTGCCAGAGGATGATAAATCACCCGGTAGAAGGAAAAATGTATCCCCCTCATATCTGAGATGATGGTTTCACCCCTTATTGTATCCATGATGCCAATTTCCCCCCTCTATGTATTATAAAAGTTGCGGTTTAGCTCAAAGCTGCCCGTTTCTATAGCTTGCAATCGCTCCTTCCAGCACCAAGGAGCCCTTCTTTAAACTCACTGAGGATGACTGCAGCCACAGCCCTCTCTGAGCAGTAGGAAGTGGCTCCATATAGATGACAAATAAAGGCTTTCAGAAACCCGAATCGCTATCGTTTTCGGAAAAACTCCCCGAGTCGACATCTTTTACGGCTGCGCCTCCTTTTAGCAATGCAGGTAAAGTTGAGAGTGGGATCACTTCTTACCCAGAACACATCATAAATGAGCAGTCCTGACAGCAGCAGGCAGGAGACCTTCAGACTGGGAAGCCGAACAAAGGCGATCATGGCGACACACAAGCCCATGGCTAAAGCTGCAACAAGGAGAAAAGAAACAAAAAAAAACGTGGCATTTCAAAACACATTTCCACATTTTAGTAAAAACAAGCAGACATATTGAGGTCAGTGCAGATGTCCTATATTTTATTTATCAAAATCATATTTCATTCATATTGTTTCTTGAAAGAACAGATATTTTGCAGAATATTGCATTTCAGACTTATGTCTTTATATTTTATATAATAAATGCAGCAGCTGCACACTCTGCATGTGTTTAACTTTAGCGAATATAAAACTTTCAAACTTTTCCAGCCGTGTATTAACATAACTGGCAAAAAAAAAAAAAAGAGAACTCCAGCAAGATTTACTGAATTACATTTTTAAATACAGAACTACACAGTTTTTTTTTATCTATTGTCTGCTGTTCAGGAAGACAATGATTTGCATGAAGCCCATTTAGCCTGACTAACACGGCTCCTTCCTCTCAGAACGGAGTGCGCTGCTGTAAAAGCTAGAAGATAACGCAACATAAAACCGTGTCGCTGTGAGTCAGGCCCCGTTCCTTCTTCAGCAGATGATGAAAACGGCGTTTTCTCAAGCAATGCATTAAGCATTAAGTGATCTCTGACACAGCTAGGAAATTCCTATACAGATGCTTTGAATATGAAAAGACAAGTCTGCGCTGATACTCAAAATCCTTTGAGTCGCTGCAGGGTAACATTTTATGTGGAGCAGGATTAATGTGTAACAAACTCTTATGTGTTGGTTCTGCTGTTAGAGCTGCTCAATGAAACCCCGAGATATGTTTCTAAACAGCCACTGATGTTCCCCCGAGAGGAGAACTTTGTCTCGTGAGGTCTGACCGAGCGACGCACCGTCCATGAGGAGCCAGTGTCCGGTCAACACCCAGATGAGAACCAACATAACGGAAAGCGAGAACGACAAGAGTTCAGCCAGGGTGAAGCGTCCACAGCAACCGAATGAAATCCTGCGAAGCAAAGAACGTGTAAAAGAGAGATTTTTTTTTTTTTTTCACACAGAACAATACATGAGGTTCAAAAATATGAGTAAAAAGAGTAACGACAAGTAGAGGCTGGAGACTGATAAGGAGGGACGAATATTTTACATGCCAAATAAGATTTAATCGTCTCTTTGTCGAATATTTGTAACATAAAACCTGACAAACAAACTAAAAAAAATGTAATGAATTGTTTTCGTACAGCAGCAAATTAAACAAAACATCATTCGGTGCTATGAAAAGGCACTGGTTCCTGTTCAGGTTGCCTCTTTTTTTGTCACACCTACCGTATTTTTTTGCACTTAAAATCCTTAGATTTTCTTAAAAATTCACGGTGCACCTCATAATCCGTGTGCCTTATGGTCCAAAAAAAAGGGCAAATGTTTGAGATCATGAAACTAATTTTAACATCTGACAGTTTCCAAGTGATGACTGTTGGTGTTCGGAGAAAGAAATCTACTCCAACTAGCCTGGCCCAAACAAAGCAGCTCGTGAGGAATGAATTGTCGAAGTCTCGGGCATCAAGCCTTCGTTGGAGATTTGTCTTACACTGATGTGGAGGAATATGGGTCAGCTCTTCGCAGCATAGTCTTAATAAAGCTACAGTGGTGGAGTTTTTAAGCCCAAATGGCCTGCTTCATGTCATGGCCTAGCTTCTTATTGGATATACTGCAAGTACTGACTTTGACTAGGCCACTTCAAAACTTGTTTTTGAGCCATTGAGAGGTGGGCCTACTGCTGCTTTGTGCTTGAGCTTAACAGACCATCACTCTGCCACCAACATGTTCAACTGTCGATATATATATATATATATATATATATATATATATATATATATATATATATATATATATATATATATATATATATATATATATATATATATTTTTTTTTTTTTTTTTTTTTTTTTTCTGAAACGCTGTTTTAGTTTTGCACAACATGCACATCTTCTGCTTTTCTCAGTCCTCTGAATACCTTCCTACAAGTCTTACTGATGATCAAGATGATTTTCAACATGCGTGGTTCTTGGTCAGCAGCGGTTTTCAGTGTGAAATTCACCCATAGACGACATTTCTACTTGGTCTGTCTTACTAATCAGTCCTGAATACTGACTTTAACTGAAGTAAGTGAGGTCTGCGGTGCTTTAGCTGCTGTTCTGGGTTCTTCTCTGACCTCCTGGATGAATCAAAGATGCACTCTTGGAATAACGTTCGTAGGGTGGCCACTCCTGTCTTCTCCAGTCGGGGACAACGGCTCTCTCTTTTTTTTTTTAAACACTTTTGTTTCCCACATGCTCTTCGTTTGTTTTAGATCAAGCCCAAATGTTTTTCTTTTTGGATCTTTTAGCCTAGTTCATTTTGTCAAGCAGGCTCTATTTAAGTGATTTCTTGATTCAGCAATAAGACCTGTGTGTGGCTAGCAAAGCAGTTAATTCATGATATACCAAGATGAAGAAAACATCTTCACATAGGTTCAGACTGATATTAGTAATCATTTTGAAACGGCCTTTTGTATTTCTCCGGTTATTTTTATCCGACATAAAAAAAAAAGTCATATGAAGCATTGAAATGTGTCAAGAAAAAAAAAAAGAAGAGCTCTATAGCGACACTGCATTGCTAAAACAATTATTACAATATCAAAATAAATTTATCTTAAGTTTTACAACTTCTTTGATAACTAGAGAAATACAGCACTAGAGATTTAAATGCTAATGCTACAAAAATGGCTTGAAAAAGATATAATAAACAGATTCATGGAGCGTTCTGAACGTTTGTGAGAGGAAAAAAAAACAGCATGGAGGAGATTTCAAGACACAGAAGGCCACGTGACTTCCTTACTTGTTCTGCGGGGAGCAGGGTCTGGTCAGATACTGGCACATAGGTAACAACAGGAATGCAAATGCAATTGTAGCAAGAACTGAGGAGAGGAGGAAAAGCACAGCAGTGAGAGCTCCAGCCTAATACACCTTGACAGCTTGTAGGAGTCATTTCTGTGTGTTAAATGGGGCAGCTAATGGTCGTCGGTTTCAAGACATTCTCCAGGGTGTAACTACTGAACACCGATGGGGAAGCCTTTGTAATGATGCTACATGTGTGCCGTTTTCGTGTTCGCCTACCGGAGCCGCATAGTTACCTGCAGTGCAGATAGTGAAGACCACCTGAACCGAGTCGAAAAAGAAGAACATGACTAGCAGAGACACAGAAGCTCCTATCGGCAGAAACAGGGCCTGCGTCGAGTCTATAGTCTGAATGCCTGGAAAACAATTCAGATCATGAACACCTGAACTCACAAAAGAAACAAAAACAAAAATTAACTGCAGGACTTAAACGCCAACTAAAACATTTTGTAGAGGCCTTTCCTCTTGGACACTTACTGTTGTTTGTGTTGCTGTTATTAAAAGACCCTGTTGCTGTGGGGTTACCATCTTTATCCTTCTCCTGGTTCTCACAATCCATGTTTAATGACCTGCGAAAGCAGCAGAAGACGGTGTGATTTAGTCACAACATTACACTCCATCTTCCATCTGACACTGCAAAAACGCCGTCTTCCTTTGAAGACCTGCCCTCAGAGTAGGAGTTCATTCAGGGTTCAGAAAGTGTAAAATATAGACAATGCAAAAAAATGCACAGTAGAAATATGTCACATAAATTCATCTTCTTTAACCTCTTCTCTACATTAATTATTTTCATTAATATCACTGAATACAGCGTTATACGAGCAGCCATCTTCTGTCTCTCTTAACCTTTCTCTTATTTATCCATCTGTCTCTCTTTTTATGTTTCTGTCTCCATCATGTATCTTTATACATGGTTATGTTTTGAAGGCTACCTGCCTTTCTTCCTTCCTACTTCTTGATTGAAAGAAAATCTCTTTAAAAGTCTAGATCTGCCAGAGTTTAGAATATTTTTCAGTGTAACTTTATACAATTTTATTATATTTGAGATCTGCTTCTGATCCATTCATGGGTCTGTCTAGCAACAAAAATGTGTTTTCCACGAATAAAGCAGCCATCTTATCTCATTGATGGACTCAGGAAGGTGGATTTTTGTGTCTTTCCAGTCTTGATAATTTAAGCGTCTCTTTAATTATCACAGACTCTACCGACGTCTTCACGGCTAGCAGGCGCTCAGCGCTCCCAACTCCATGAGACTTTTTAGTGCAGCCATCCTCATAAACTAGATCCGTTTACAAAACGCAGAAATATTTATCAAGGCAGGTAAAATAATGTTGTGACTCTGAGCGCTCTCTCACCTGGCAGGAGTGTGGATGCAGTAAAGGAGCGACGACTCAGCTTAGGAGAAACCTTAAAGGCGGCTGCACACCTGGTTGTGCTGCGCACCGCGCCGACTCTCCGCGGACATTTTAAACTTCATAGCTGGGCCACTTATTGGCTATTTTTTCTGCCAAACTCCTACATTTCCCTAAGCAGCACCCCCTGGACACCTGTCCGTTCGTGGTGCAGAGAGGCTGATGGAGCTTGTGAGTCGCAGCTGCCTTGGACATTTCTTCCCACAGAGCGGTTTACAGTGACGTTGCGTACACACTTGTAAAATTGAGCTCTGCGCGTACCTGTCCTCATGTTCGCCTTATTATGTGGGAGCCTAGAGACAGAAATAGCTCAGGATGCGATCTGGCGTTATTTAGAAAGGCTAATTCCAATAAAATTAACTGTGAACACGCCGTATGATTTACTACATGCCCTGACCTTCTTGGAGGGGCAGACAATATTGTTGGCGGGGCGGGGCGGGGCGCCCCCCTTGTAGAACGGTAGGGGAAACACTGCACGGTCCTTTCCTGAAGCAAACTAAATGATCTAATTTATAAATTTTCCACCACAGCATGTCATTTCCGCATCTAACATGGATGTGCGTCACGACGAAGTTGTGCAGGTGCAGGTTAGCCCCGCCCTCTGCAGCCACTCACTTGACCAAAACAACGAGGTTCTCCTGGAAGTTTTAATCACTGCTAATATGGCAACTACCTCCAGAGAAGAGACAGTTTACACAAAGGCCAACACAAAGCATCGTTCAGGGGTACTTTCCCTATGAGGCAGAGGGTCAGGGAAAAAAGGGAATGCTGAACAACAGCCCAAGCTAGCGATACACGCTAATGCTACAACACTAATGTTACAGAGCAACTTCTAAAGGCACCCATTAACCTCCTGTATCTGCAACAGTATAGTAGTACAACCCTGGAAACCATAAGCTAGTGCTATCAGTCTGAATATTAGCTTCACAGACCCAGTGACAGTTAAACCCGCTTCCCAGGTGCGCCGTTCCAAGCCACGCAACGCTCTGTTCTGCTGCAGCACGCAGAAAAAATGCTGAAGGCTTGGTCGGCTAGCATATAGAGAAGAAATTAAATAAACCACTATATATCTCCCCCTGTTAATTTGTAGAAGCATGAGAACTTGATGTAGCTAATAACGCCACACGGTGGAGCTAGGCTGAAGCTTACAAACAGAGCAAACAAAGTAGGAATCCGTAGCTGCCTACTCCGCTGCTGGAGCTGATCACTAAAGACAATGTTTAGCAAAAGTACCAGAGAGACAGAAGTTAGGGTTCCTTCAGGATACATTTGTAGGGACCAGATATTTGTTTTATATGTTCCAGACTCTCATGTTTGTTTTGAAACAAAGTTTATTTAAGTAGTACAGAATAACCCTCAGCAATAAATGTTAGATGCATCAATTCCAACAGACACAAACATGGAGGCACACACTGGCTCACTAAAGGTTAAGCAATTACAATAAAACTAAAAATAATCACATGACTGAATAAAAAGTGGATACTTCCATACAGGTTGTAAACCCTAATATTAAGTGTTATATAAAGAGCAAGGTGCCCTCAGAAAATGTTGCTGCTGTATCGAACAGACGACATTCCAAGCGGAAACACTGGGTATCAGGAACGCACGTTCAGCCAGAGGAGCAAATTGTTGTTGTTTTTTTTTTTTTAAGTTTAAGACTTTTTAATATTAGTTTTCTTTCATTAACCTTTTCACCTTTCTTTTGGTTTTAACTTGCTGAGACTTCACATATCAGAGCCAATGTCAAGCATTAGTAGTATCACTTGGTTATCTCGTTATGATTAGTTCAGTGTGTGCTGCAGGAAGTGTGTATGATTTTAGGCAGGAATACTTCCTCTTAAGGACAGTTTTTCAACAAGACAATAGGAGCATACAGATCAACACCTGTGCTATTTGAAGACAAATTAAGCTTTCTTTCAATTTATTTCAGCCGGAACTACAGCTGGCTCCTTAGTTCTAAGATTAACATAAAACTACCTCCAATTACACAATGTTCTAAAAAACAAAACAAAAAAACAAAAAAAAAAACATGCTCAACTAGTGGCTGAAGTGCTTAAAGTGACCATTTAAATCACTCACCTGAAACTGCCATAGACGATTAGAAGGATGGAAATCAGGAAGGTGGACACCTGACTGGAGTCAACTAGGGAGTATGCCCTAAAAACATGAGAGAGAGAAAGAGACATTAGAAAACATGGTTTAAATTTCTAAGTAAAAACAAGTGAGTAATAAATGTTTAACTATTTAGGTGTAGAAATCTTTAAGAGGACCTTGTAAATTTTTTTTTATCAACGCACAACCATTTAGTCGCCTTTATCAATAACAATATTGTTAACAGTAGGATTGTACTCAGGCGTTTTAAACATGCAGTTGTCCTACCTCTAAAAAGGAAATCTGCTCTAGATCCTAAGGCCATTCTATAAACTAACATTCTTATCTAAAATCCTTGAGATGTTTGTTTATTTCCCATTAACGACCTTTCTGGAGGAGCAGAATATTTAAGACGTTTCCAATCTGGGTTCAAAGCTTTACACAGCACAGATTCAGCTCTTTAAATGGGTTATTAATTTTATATTTATAGCTCCTGATTCTGGTGATTGTATTTTTCTTGTGTTTACAGATTTAACAGCTGCATTTGATACAGTTGATTAAAGAATTTAAATCTCTCATTTGGACACAGCACTGGAGTGTTTCAGATCTTAATTGGCAGATCGATTTCTATGTTCGCCTTCAGAAACGCGCATCTTCCTCTGCTACGTCTTTTGTGTGGTGTCCCACAGAACTTGATTTTAGTCCCCCTTCTTTTCTCTCTTTATTTGCTCCCACTTGGCTCCACAGTAGGAGAATATTCTATGTCTTTCCACTGTTACGCAGACGACACTTAGATTTTATGTCCCACAAAGAAAAATATATTATCTGTGCTACATCACTGAAACAATGTTATGATATAAAGGCCTGGATGACCCTCAACTTCCTTAAGTTCAATTAAAGCAAACCTGAAGTCATGGTTTATGGCAGAATAGCTGAAACCTTCCCTGTAGATATAGGATCTTTCACCACCTACACTAAGACAACCATCACTAATCTTTAAGTTCAAGAGGACAAGGAGCTTAAGTTCGATACTCAGATCAGGGCAGTCGCCAGACCAAGTTTTTATAATTTAAGGTAGTTGGCAAAAATTAAAACCAATTATTTCCCAAAACCACTTTGAGACTGTAATTAGCGCCTTCATCCACACCCGCTTTGATTACTGCTATGGATTTTATATAGCAGCTGGTGGTTCTTCTATTACCAAGCTCCAGAGGGTACAAAATGCAGCAGTGGGTCTTTAAATATGAGCTCACTAAGCCATTTTAACTTCTCTCCACTGGCTGGCAATACATTTTAGGTTTCATTTTAAAATCCTTATATTTGTTTTTAAAGCCCTTCGTGGTCTCGCCCCATCCTACCTCCCAAACCCTCTGTTCTCTTGCACTTATCAGCTCCTCTTTGGAGCTCCAAAGAAATAGCATAAACTAAGGCAGGACTGTGCCCTTTCGGCTGTAGCTAATAAGAATAACCTACCACTCCAAATTAGACAGGCCTCCTCTCTCCTTCTTTTCAAATCACTTCATAAGACATTTCCTGTCCTTGCCTCCATGCCTGTTTTGTATGATTGCTCTTACCCCTGTTTAATGTTTCCATGTAAACTAATCTTTGTGTCTTAATATGTAAAGCACTTTGGTCTTGTGTGGCTGAAAGGACTTTAGAAATAACACTGGACAGGTTTAGACTGGATCTATAAATGGACATCTTGTAAGCAGTTTGAAGTAGTTTGTAATCCATCAGCGAACACGGAGCTCAAATTTTCTTTGACGGTCTATATTCAATTGCTGAATTAAACTGAAGTTCACCCAAATTATTTTCATATATGAAATAATCAGATGTCTTATCAATGCATTTGTTAAACCCTTCAACTTTGACCTATGGTTCATATGAGCACAAAAAGGCTCCTAAGGTTTTGCGGATAAACTAGTGTTTTGACACACAACAACAACATAAACCAGACTAGCATAAAATAATAGTTTTACATGAACAAGACGATTTCCAAAGTCATAAGTTGAAAAGCTTGCATAAAAGCCTGTAGGTGTAGTGAGTGTGGATTCTGTTGTTGGTCAGAATTCATTTGTGTTAATAAATGTCCTCATGGTTGAAATGTAACAAGCATATCCGAACAATGAACCCGCTGAGTTACGATTTAAAAACCTACATTTACTTACATCTGATAACTGATATAATCATTCATGCTTGATTGAGCTGTTAAATTTATCCTGCATCATAACCCATTTGTTTCTCTTTCCTTGATTTAACCTACATTTTTCAGCATTACTGTACCTTCCCCTTTACCAATTCTACGAAAGTACAACGACAATTTCTTGGAAAACTGTAAGACGGGCAAATTCCATTCCAGGAACTAGCATTACACCACTGACTTGCAGGCAGGTGAGGCAGTGCCACACCTGTCATTATGGCAAGTAAAATAACACCGATGAGATAAGATCAGTCTGTTCACGAGACTGTTCTATAAATGTATGCATTTCAGTATGGCTTAGTGGTTAGAGAGCAGGGTGCTTGTGTCTTGAGGAGTCTGCAAGGTTCCTGGTTCGACTCCGACGGACTGCCACTCTGGGCTCCTGAGCAAGACGCTTAGCCCCAGAATGCTCCCCGGCTGCACAGTGGCAGCCCAACGTGCACTGAAGGATGGGTTAAATGCGGAAGACAAATTTCATTGGAATGTATGTGGCTATGATAAATATTATTGTCATTTTAACATTCTTATCGTCAAAATCGTTGAATTTGTGTTTATTACATTGTGAAGTCTGAATTTATTACATTGAATATAACAGATCAGCTAAAAGAAATACCTTTTAAAATACCGTATATTAAATATCCTTCTGTTTTTCTTGCTATGATATTGTCAAAAAGTATTGAATTGATTAAATGATAACTAAACGTTTCTAAAACAGCTAAATGTTTAAAATTAAAGTCAAATTTGAAATATAAAAGTGTATTTATTTGTACATCCAACTCCAGTGCTGTCAGTGCTTCACCAGTCATGATCCTCACCGCATGTCACTGCATTACGCAGTACAGTATGCATAAACTAACCTAGCAGCATACTCATTTAAAAAACAAAAGCTTTTTACTACGCATATGAACGTAACTGGTTCAGCAACCACAAACCTATTATGACAATAATAGCTTGGGCTGTTACCCAGAAAGAACTGTAAAAGTTTTATTCTGTACAACAGATATGTATTTGAAACGAATTCCCTGAAAATGCTCATTACCTGAAATTGCTGAACAGATTTTTGTCTCCTGTAATCACTGCACCCAACAGAATGAGCCCAGAGGGAAAAAAAAGTGAGAAACAACTACGTGATAAAATTCGAAACTAGGCTTAAACTTTTATTTTGTACATTAGTGTAACTGGGAGCAAATGACTCAACAATAATTATGAAGGGAGTGGAGAGATACTTTCAAAATGCCAAGGTTTGGTTGCTTAAAAAAAGGCTTGGTTAGGTTTGTCAAAATGTAATTCAGAGAGTTCATCAGAATTGTCTCATCCCTGCTTAAATAATTATTCAAATAACAAAAATATCTTACTGTAAATCCTATGACTCTTTCTTTAGCCCACTCAACAATATAATGAATGGTTTTAAAATAGACAATCAATCCTTTGACTTTCACATTTATCTGACTGATTTGACAGAATTATGAAACCAAAGGGAGAAAAGGGGCAGGAAAGGTGCCTGAGGAAAGAGGTAAAAACCTCTGAAATACAAGCTGATGTCGACCTTTAATAGTGATTTTGTGGTGGGAGTAAATAGTTTATTATGTAAAGAGTTGTGGTATATATTAATGCATTTGCAAAGAGGCGTTGAAAGTCAGATTTCTCTAGGCTATTTTAATGTTATGCAGCCAAACAATTATACAAAAATAGAATATGTTTGAAAGTATTTTACACAAACTGACGTAAATATTCTGTTTTATGGCAATGAATGCACATGATCAGAATTTACACAAACTTTTCTCACAGATTTTCATATCAGAAAGACATTGCCTTGTTAAAGAGTTCAAACTCACTGGACATTTTTCACATTTTGTCATTGCAACCACAAACTTCAATGCATTTTGTTGCGATTTTGTACTATAGATCAGGACAAAGGCGTAAAAGAAAAACATTTTCTTTTGCAGTAGAAATTGTGGCAAGCATTTGCATTTAGCACACTTGAATTTGATACTTTGAAAAAAAAAAAAAGATCCAGGACAACAAGATAGCATTAGAAGGCTCGGAAATGGGAAAATACCTCCTGTGTGTAATTTAATGCCTTTTATCTAATCATTGAGACAAAGAAACACACCCAATAGGTCCGGTCCAAGTTATGGATAAGTTCAAAGCAGGGTTAGGTTATAAAGCTCTTATAATGCGTTCAAGCCATCTGAAAATGAAAAGGATGGGACGACAGCAAGGCTACCGAGAGATAGCTGTTCACTCAATCTGACAGTGAGCACAAGAAGAACATTATTCATAGAAGAAGCCAAGAGGCCCATGGTATCACTGTGCTCCACAGCTCAGGTGGCAGAATCTGTTGACTCGACATAAATGCTCATGCTACAAATACAGCCGGAAGTGTGGTAATTAGAAAGTCAGAAAAACCATGTAGGTGGCTCAGCAAACATGTGAAATGGGGTTTTAAGCTCATATCAGACCAAAAATGAGACCAACCTACAAAACACTGATGTGGCAGATATGCAACACTGCACATTCCTCTGATTTTTTTCCATTACTAATTATGTTTAACCCCGTCTGTCTTTGCCACTGTCACACTCGATTTTCCCCATTGTGTGACAACAAAGGAATTTCTTATGAACACACCCATCCCCACTGCAAAACACGGTGGTGGCAGCATAATCCTATGGGGATGAAGCTAAATACAGGGCATTTCTGCATCAAAACCTGTAAGAGCCTCAGGGCTGGACGATATAGAAAAAAAGCATATCGATAAAATAGAAATCAGATTGATCGATAATTATCAAAAAATTCTAAACATATATTTGAAGTATGGCCCTGGCCATTTTCTGCTAAATAAAGACCACTGACTTCAAACACAACCCTTTTCAACCAACTTTTTACCAAAACTGTAGGTGTTGAAAATAGAAAAAAAGATCATCTCTCTGAACTCTTTGAAGCTTGGTGAAGGAGCATCCCTGAGTCTGCGTTTGTGATTGGTTGGGTGTAATGACTGTAGTATTAGCCAACATGATAGGCTACAATGCACAAGGCTGGAAAACTGTTCTTTGATTGAACTTTTTATCGACCCTTTTCTTTTTTAATGAGCTACACATCTATCGATCGATATATATCGTTACTGAATTATCATCCAGTCCTAAAGAGGCTCCAAAAGATTTTAGACTGGGGAGGAAGCTCACATTGCAGAAGCAAAACAATCCCAAACATACAGCCAGAGCTACAATAAATAATTTAGATCAAAGCATCCATGTGTTAGAATGACCCAGTAACGGTTCAGACTTAAATCGTGACGCCACCTGTCAATCAATCTTGGAGGTTCGTCGGCAACTGACCAATCAGCAATCCCAATTTGTCCCAAAGTGCGGCCCTTACCTATAGAAGCTGCTCCCTCTTTCCCTCTGATAAGATCAAAGGATGTTGCATTACGAATGCACTGCGGTAAGTGATTTCATTAAAAAACATTGGTAAAAATTATCAAACATTGTTCGTACGGAAGGTGCAATAAGCACCTTTAGAGGTGTTTATTCCTTTCCTGAAACCTAAAGGGAGTCTAGTGAAATGTAAAAGATGGATATACGGCCGACCGACCTCATTAACAGCTGAACACAACAGTGATCATCAGGGAACTACTGCATCTTTGTCAGTATGAAGGTGGCTCAGTATATGGTTAATTGTTAAATGAAAGGGTAATGCTTAACTGTAGCACTGTGTTTTGTGTGTTTGGAATTTCTGCACGCTGCAACTTCTGGTTGCCTGCGTTTTTTTGTTGTCTGCTTTGATCAGTTACCAGTACTCCGATTTCGCAACAATCATTTAATAGGTAAAGTAAAATTTACACTCCTAATACTTAACTTCACTGTAAATTCCTGCCATGGATAGCTTGATGATAGCATGAAAGCATCTACTGCAGTCTGCAGTAAGCGTTTTAAGTTGTAATAGATATTTTAAGTTGGGTATACGTTTGCTATTTTAACTTGGGCTTTAACAGCGGAGTGATCTTACAGTTGCCAGCACATCGATTGACAATCTGTGTTAAGATTTGAAAACTTATGTTCTCAGATGTTCTCCATACAATCAGACTGAGCTGGAGCTCCATTGCAAAAAACAATGGGCAAAAAAATGTCATTCTTTAAATACAAAGCATGTCAGACTTTTCACATCTTTATTTGTGAAGAATGTTAAAAAACCCTGAATCATTTTCCTTAATATTCACAATTCTGCACTATTTTGTGTTGATGTGACTTCTTTACAAAAAGGTGCTCCATTAAGAAGTCTTCATCTAAAAAAAACAAATATCCAGGTTTATCTTGGAGAAAAAGTTGGCATCCTGACATGTCTGCGTTTAGCTGAGAGATACAGACTTGACTTTATTAAAACCTGCTTCCAAAGTAAACGGTTAAAAAAATGAAACATTGTCTTAAAATGACTATTTAATTTCCCTTTGAGATTGATAAAGTACTTTTGAATTTAA
Organism: Fundulus diaphanus; assembly: GCA_037039145.1. NCBI lineage: Eukaryota > Metazoa > Chordata > Actinopteri > Cyprinodontiformes > Fundulidae > Fundulus > Fundulus diaphanus. Next base: position 16,792,102 of record CM073141.1, on the reverse strand, counting down.
TTTGAATGTAATAATAAAAACTAAAAGCGTAAAACTGATTCCAATAGCGTCCTTTGCGGCCTGTGCATTTTGGGGCATCAGTTTCCTTCATCCTAGGATTTTCCTCACGCTACACTTGTGAGGCAGGATGCTGAAAAGACCAGTTGTTGCTTGGAAAACTCGTAATATGAAAATAAAATTGTTCACAGGCCACCAGAACAATGTTGCCTTGCAAAGCTGTTTGTCCAACACAGGTCTCCGCCTGGAAATTACACTATAGCCTTTATCCTAGACCCAGGATTTAGGTCACAGTAAAGGTCTGACAACATGTGCAGCCCTTTCATGCCACCTGACGTAATCCTTTGTGTCTTTATTTAAGGTCCGTACCTAAAATTGTTCCATGTCTTACAAGCATTAAAATAAGTGATTAAGAAAGTGACCTTGCTCTCCTGCATGCCAACATTAATTATACCACAGACTCCCCGTCAACACAGCGAGCAGCTAGACAGCTAGTTTATTCCACCACAGACCTCATTCATATTCTGGTATCGAACTGGTTTGTCTGAATTCTGTGCACAGAAGCCTGGAGAACATGAGTGAGATAGATGAATGGAACATTTAAAAACAAAATACAATCCCGGACTGTTGAGAGCTGGCGGACGGCCCAACGTGCCATAAGACAGCCTTGTTCGCTGACAGACTCAGTTTTCAATAACAATTCCAATACCGTTCTCCATCAAACCAGTTGCACGCATTATTTGAGCACTATGGTCAACGTGCCGCAGAGAAGATTAAGTGGCATTCTCCGGATCTGTTCGGATACAGCTAGATAATTCTGGATGAAAAATGATCAGCTCCCAACGGAAAGCTAAATTGGATTTAATAGCTTTTCTTTCAGCTTTAAAACCTTGAACTTTAAAGCCCGAGCATGCAGTTACCAATCAACCCTGCCTTCAGGTCAGTAGACGGCCACTTTGTGTGAAAGAAATAAAAAAAGAAATAAAAAAAACTGCAGTATATCAATAATGACAACATTAAAGGTTGTGGCTTCCAACTCTAACTTTAGTTTCAAAATAAACCCCATTCTGCTCATAATGCTTGACAACCTTTTCTGCTTCAAATATTTTTGGGCAGTGGCTCTTTTTTGCAAATTTTGTCAATGTATAAGTTATTCTATGTTCAGTGCCTAAAGGCTGAGTTGTACTCGCGCGTTGGGGAGTCGCGCAGGTCTGAGCGAACTGCGCCTGAGCCCATAGAAGCACTCTAGACATTTATACTTGACGTGGACGGTATTCTCCAAAAAACACAGGGGGCAGTACTCAACCTGAATGCCGTAAACAAGAAAACAGTTGACGTCACACACCCAAAATGGCTGCGTGTAGTATCATAAACAATCAAAGAATATTTGGTGTGTTTATGGCAGCTAAACAGAAATAAACGAAGGGTTAGTGGATACAGAAGGCCATGAAGATGGGGAATACAGCCGTTCTGTAAAGATGATTAGCGATTAAAAAAAACAAAAAAAAACTTTTGCTTTACTAAACGTCTCACATATAAAGCCCTTAATAATCAAGCGCCATCATATATCAGAGCTCTGATTACCCCGTATGTTCCTAACAGAGCACTTCACTCTCAGACTGCAGGTCTGCTGGTGGTTCCTAGAGTCTCTAAAAGTAGAATGGAAGGCAGATCTTTTAGCTATCAGGCTCCTCTCCTGTGGAACCAACTTCCAGTATTGGTCTGTGAGGCAGACACCCTGTCTACTTCACATCGAGCCTGGTTCTGATGGAGGTTTTTCCTTCCCGTTAAAGGGGAGTTTTCCTTTCCACTGTCGCTTCATGCATGCTCAGTATAAGGGATTGCTGCAAAGCCATGGACAATGCAGACGACTGTCCCTGTGGCTCTACGCTCCTTCAGGAGGAGTGAATGCTGCTTGTCAAGATTTGATGCAATCTACTGGGTTTCCTTAGATAGGAAACTGTTTGACTAATCTGTATAATCTGATTGAAGTTGACTTTGAAAAGTGCCTTGAGATGACATGTTTCATGAATTGGCGCTATATAAATAACATCAAATTGAATTGAATTAAATACAAGATGATGGCTTAACGTACTTTGGGCTTGTTGTTTTAGACTTGATTTACGCTGCAAATGACAGAAACAGAAGTCAAAATTCCCGTTTGTACCCATAAACTTGGCCAATAAACTCACCCCTGGAAATATCCCAATAGTGTGTATATGCTATTTTCAATCACAGAATAAACAGTGATAATATAGCTTTAGCAAAATTGTGCTGCTTGAAACTTCCGTGCCATTTGATGCAAGTTCATGCGAACTTGCTCGGCGAGGACTCCGTTTAATTCCCCCATTTTGAATGAAACTTGCGACTGCGATTGTGTCACTTTCTGCCGGCGCACCCTTGCGCCTTGTTCAGTGCATGGAGTGCAATCCTAGCTTAAGGGCAGAGGATTGCCATTTGTTGCTCTTTACATCACACGACACAAACCGTAGCATAGTGCAGGATTGAGGAGAGCAGCTACATTTGAGGCGGCCTAGCCCAGGGGTCTGCAACCTGCGGTACTGGAGTCACAGGTGGCTCTTTGGACCTTCTGCAATGGCTCCTAATAACTTTGGCTAAAAAGGATATAAAACCAACTAAAGTTTTAAAATATAGATATAATAACAATGTCAGGTTTTGGCAGTTTTTCCATGGAATAATTGCATTGGATTTGCACAACAAAACAACACAAAGTATCTGTATTTTTTTTTTCTTATCCATTTTTCTTGTCACTAGGTTGGAAACTGTCAGGATTCTGTGTTTCCGTGCTATACTAATTCTGCTCCACAGGTGGCTGCAGTTGACGGGTGGGCGTGGCCTGCACCTGCGACTCGTTTGGGCTGCTCTTCTCTGGCTTAAAAGGAGTGCTCAGTCAGCTGGAAGACGCCAGAGTGTTACCCCGTTGTGGTATGCCTAGGCCATAGACCTGTCACCAGGTCCAGGAAGAGATCCCCCTTCCTGGATTCACCCTGGTTCTTCCAGCTGCTCCTCCTGCCTACCTCCGCAGTGGTGCTGCTCGGGCTCCCCGCCTGTGTTACATCTGCCGGCCCACCTGTCACTCAGCCATCTCCTCCCATCAGAGATTATACGGTCACAGAACTCCTTTCCACTCATCCTCCCCGGATAGGTTTCCCCAACTAAGCGGTAAGCATTGCAGCATCTGGAGATTTTCCCCTGGTTCGACTAGTGCTAACTTTATCCTCTTTCTTCCCGCAGTGCCTCTGCTCTGACCTCGCCTGTTGCTCTCATTGTGTGCATATCCTCGTTGAACCTTTAATAAACATCCTTAACTGTTTCTGTGTTCTGACTGTGTCTGAACACAGTTAAAACCATGACAGAAACTTTGTGCTTTTGTTTTACATACTCTTCCACAAATATTAAGAAAATTTATCCATTCTGTTTTTTGCCAAAGGTTTAAGCTTTTATTTTAAAAACTAAAAATATAAATAAAATAGTGGTTCTTTAAACCAATTGTTATCCAGGGGATAATAATCGGTTCTTTTGTGTCTTTGAATCCTTAAACAGCTTCGGCATGACTGTTTACTCCCTTAGCCTCTAAAGATGCCGTAAATAGAGCTATTTGCTTCACCTGATTGATTTAAATAATAATTAGATTTAAATAACTCATGTAGTTTAGTGTCCTTACAGGAAGCACCACCTCCCTACCTGGGTTGTTTTCTAGGGTAGATTTCTGTACCGGTTAAATTGCTTTGGCCCTGGAACCTCCCCCCCAAAAACACCCTGGTTCCTGGAAAAGGTTCTTGCAATGGGAAACCTATTTTTAGAAACTGACATGTACGGTACATGCTTCTTCTTTCTGAACCAGCTATAATTTTATACAGGGAGATACATGCACAAAGGTTATCACCTGTGGCTTTTGCAAATAAACCTGTCTCCCCTGGGTTACTCTAAAATTGGCAACATGTGCTTTTTATTACAGCTTATTCAAGCAGATAATTCGTGCTAAAACAATGCGTTCTCTATTGCAGAAGGGCAAAAGCATTCTTAAGAGTTAAAGCTGCTCCTTAAAACCTGCTTATCTCCCCTATTATCATTAGTGAACAGCTATGTTGTGCAGAGATACTTTGACGTAAAATATAAATGCATCTCCCTCGTAAGACTTGTGAAAGTTATGTGGCAAGAAATTCTTCTAGAAACGCATACAAAAAAAGATATGTACTAGATCCAAAATGTAAAACCAGATGCACAAATGTGAAAATCATTTAGCTGAACATTTTGAACAAAAATCCACCCTGTAATTGTTTACAAAGATCTAGAATTATTTTATTTCCAGATAAATGCAAACTAACATTTCTGAACTTTTTTTTTTTTAAACCAACACTGTTGAGCAACACTGGAATCTTTCAAAATTTCCTCTAGATGAAATTTTGGACCTTGAGTGAATGTATTGTCAATTTAGCAAAAGCAAACCAGTTAAGCAACTATTTGCTTTTGCTTGGTGTCTCATCAGGACATGAAGTGAAAACATTCGGTGACATTATCCTAGCTTCTTCTTTAAGAAAAAATAACAGTATTAAAATTCAAGAAAAGTTAAGGCAACAGGAAAAATAACGTTTGGCACTCGTTTCACCCTTGTTCCTGCATGCAAGACGTTGTGAGGCAGCTAAAATTACACAATTTCACACAAAAAATGTAATTGATTCCTGGATTCTTTAAAATGAATATCTACCTGATGAATAACAGAATAATTAATTTTCTACCTTCCTGGGCTTGGCTCCCCGAGATTGGATTTTAAGACGAGAGTTATGAAGAAACTGCAATGTGTCCAACTACCACGGCGTTTTAGCAATACCTTCAGAACTACCTCAAAGTAGCGTACTACTTTAGTTCATTGACTCATCTTAATCATCAGTCGATAACTTTTTAAGCAAACGAATGATCATCAAACGGGCCAGAAAAACAGAAAGCAGACAGAGTCAATACCATACATATGGGGCGGGGGCTGAAACGATTCCTCAAGTGATTCAAGCACCTCCACTTCAGAAATGCTTCATAAATTATGTGCAACTATTATCTAACTATTCAATGCACTGTGTTCCGGTTGGGTGGTTATTTGTGTTGGACACTCACTTCTGCTGCCGATACGTTGGTGCCTGGTGGGGTTAGCAGCTAGGGAGTTAAGATGGTGAGGGGCCAAAAGATGAGCGAGTGCGTGTAGCGCAAAAGCTGAATTAGCATTCTACAGTGACAAGTCCCCCGATGCTGCAACACCTGAGCAGGAAATATCTGCTGCAGCGGCACCCTTTACTCCCTGAAGGGACGACCAACCCCCCCGGTGATCATAGTCATCGTTATACGCAAAACCTGCTGCTATTCTTAAGATTTAGAATCGATTCTTTTCGATCCGGTCAGATCTCAAATTGGATTGCTGGTACAAAAAAAAATTTGTTTTAGCCTTTACAACAGGTAACCTTTATTTATTTATCCAGGTAGATCTCGTTGAGATTAAAAATCTCTTTTTCAAGAGAGACCTGGCCAAGAGTGGCAGCAGCACATAATTCCAAATCAAAAACTACAGAGACGGAAATGTATTAAAGATACAATTTCAGCAAAATACGATTAAAAATTAGACAAAACATCTACAAACAGAAACCTTATTTATAAACTGGTTTAAAAATACCTTATATACATTAACAGAGACCAAATCCTTCAGCTTCAAGTCCTTCTGCAATTGATTCCAGTCTGAGGGAGCAAACTGGAAAGATTTATTTTATTGATACTACTATTATATCAACATCAAACAGCAAATTAATAAAGGAATGGTAGTTGATGGCAGCTGTAAGGACCAAACCCTCTCCCTGAATGTTGAGACAGTTGCTTTCACAAACAAGCCTCGGGGGCAGAAAACCCAAACAGATCCAGGATAGAAAACAGAGACGCCAGAGACATCTACAGCTGCTATTTAAACATTAACCTACTGCATTATTTAAAAAAATGACATCAAAAAAATTAATCTCCCGGAGTGGAGTGTGAACCGGAAATGCTGGCTCACATGTTTAAGTTCACAGAGGAAAATGCATATTAATCATATCCGATTAAGCTTAATGTGTTCACAATATCCCGATTGCCGTGTTTATGTAACGCATTTTTCTTCCAATCGACCCTTTATTCGGATTACTTTTGTCCATGTAAACCTAGCTATTTTATTTAACTTTTTTTATCCAATTAACAGGCTTTACGATCGTACCATTGGGTGAAAACGGAGAAGGCAGACGCTCTAATGCAAGTAAGAGCAAGTTCCACCTGAAACCTGCATAGACAGTTCAGACCTTCCTAAAGTGCAGTTCGAGGAGAGTTTGGTTCTGTTCTGTTGATTTGGTTTCAGATTTTTTGTTAATTTGTGCAATAAAAAATAAGAAGAGTAACTTGACAATCAAGTACGGTACAGGGGTTCTATTTTGTTTGAATGACATTATGCTTTTTGATGTAAAAAAAAATTCTCTTTCATAATCCAGAATTCAATAGGCAAGTGATACATTGTGCATTTTGTTTTTGTTTGTGGCCAGTTTCACTACAGAGGCAGCTAGCTCTGTGTTGATGTTAAGCCAACCAGAAAGGGGCTGAGCGGTTGACAAGTTGATCTTGGAACGTTTTTTAGCTGCAGATGCATCCTCTGCGAGTACACTAAAGAGTACACCAAAGACAGGCTATGTTATTGCATTTTACACAATAAAATGTTGATTTTCTTCTTTTTTTTTTAAAGAATTGAATTATTTTAAATTCCATTTTCTTTTTCATGTATTTCTGACTGATAAATAAGGTTACGCAGAATTAAATAACTGCTGAATGCAACGATTTTTCGATCCAATTACTCAATCATCAGAATAATTGCTATAATACTGGTAGCTGCAGCCATACAGCTCTGTTAAATAGCATTTTCCTCCCCTAAATATTTAAAATTTACCTCCTCGTAGTATTAGACACAGATTACCTCAGTGAATACAAAAATGCAGTTTTCAAAGATTTTCATCTAAATTTGTGTTTTGACTTCACTGATCCAGAAATCGCCTAATGACAAGAAAGAGGCTAAAATACCTTAAATAGCAAGACATCATGCCTCGCTCTAAAGAAATGCAAGAACAGATGAGAATCAAAGTCTCTAACCGCCATCTACTTACAAAGGATTAAAAAGCATTTCTAAGGATTTAGAACTCGAACAAATTACCGTGGCGAAAACATGAAACCGTTTCGAACCTTTGCAGGAGTAACCAACCTACCAAGATAACTTAAGAGTGCATCAACGGCTGGACCGGGAGGTTGTAAAAGAGTCCAAAGCAGCATCTAACGAACTGCAGGCCTCAACTGTCTTAACAGTAGTCGCCAATTTTTCCCCTTTTTGAATAACTACACATGCTCAAAACCGTTTTAACTGCTCTTACGCTCCTCAGGGGGATCGTGTATAAAAACCTGATAAGTCCGATCTTATTTCTTTCTACTGAGGCCTTCCTCTTCTTCTCATAAACATGTACGCAGTTTGCTTCTTGCGATTCAGCCATGTTCAAACTATACAGTGAGAGCAGCAGAGCTACAATGAACGGCTAACACCGAAGCTAACCGCTAAGCTAACCGGATACATAAACACTAGACGTGCGGATGCGCAGGTAACAAGAAACATGCACGCACATTGGAGATGTGTGAGTACGTCAGAATGATTGGCATGTGGGACAACCAATAGATAACATCTTGATGTTTGGGAAGATATTTTGTTGACTGAAAAGATAAAAGTAAGACTTTTTGTAAAGGTGTGTACCTCATTATGTTTACTGCTAACCTGACAACAGCCAGCTGTATATCGCGCCGCCTAGTTCCACTCACATACATCTGGGACACCGCCGATAGAGAATGATTTCTCCAACCAATTTTATGGTCTGGCCAATCTGGACGCAGGGCTGGAGTTTCATATATGTGACGTAGTGGAGACGCGACCATGACGTGAGACTGTTTTGATAGCAATGGCGGCTCGTCGAGGAAGCAAGCGTTAGCATTGATGCTGCTATTTCTACCGTGTTGTCCAATCTACCTAATATTGTTTCATTAAAAGAACATCAGAGAACGCCTCTGAAGGCTTTTGTTGGTGGAAACCATGTTTTCGCCCTTCTCCCGACCGGATTTGGCAAGTTTTGTTTTCCGGGGCCAGCGGACGCGCAGACGCGGACGCGCCCCGGAGCGGTTAGCGCTAACCATGTTAGGAGGCCTTTAGTCCTCAACGCGGTCGGCCCGGAATCGACTCCGACCCGCGGCGCTTTGCCGCCTGTCTTCCCCCCTCTTCCTGTCAGCTCACTGTCAATAAAACGCGTGCCACTAGAGCCGCAAACACATTATTATTATTATTTTTTTTTTTTTCCTGCGTCGCTATCATTAGCGTCACGGGTTAGCTTCGGTGTGAGTGGTTGAAATAGCACGTCAATAAAGATGACAGACAAGTGGCTTATCCAATCATATGCAAGAATTTTTGATAAGGCCCAGCCTTCTGTAAATGCAATTCCTATGGCGGAGTCCCAGATGTATGTGAGTGGAGCTAGGCGGAGCGACATACAGCTGGCTGTTGTCAGGTTAGTTTACTGCATCTTTCCAGAAAAGATCATACCAATGGTCAAACATGGTGTTTGTAACCTTCAGCTCTGATGCGTTTCTGCTATGCGCTTATTATTAATTTACTGGCCCTTAATTATAATAGCAGGGTGTCCTCTACATGTAATTGATCATGGCAGACCACCACAGCAAAATAAAAGCCGCCATACCTTTGGAACAAATCAATAAAATTGATTAAAAAAAATAAATAAAAAATCGACAATTAAAGGCGTTGCCAACGAATTTTGTTATCGATTCGTTCTCAAAAGTTCTCAAAAGATAAGGAGCACGTCGCGCTTCACAAAACCAAAAAATAAGTAACATGCGAGATTTGACATGACACAAGAGCACCACAGTGACACGGGACCTAAAATAACGGAGTCAATGATGAGGGTGAAGAGAGCTAAACGGCAGGGTAAGTCGTTTCTATCTCTAACATTTGTTCCGTTTCAAAGTGAGGAAACGCCAGTAGCGCTGGGCTCAGGGCTGTGAGCGGAGTCCTGCACGGTCTTAGTCGTGCTTCAGGGTGTCGCCTTAACGTCAGTCTGGTAGCTCGTCTAATATGACTATTAGCTTGTTAGCTGGTTAATGTCAGGAGCTCGTTTACATGCTCAACTTTCCCTGATGTGATAAAAATGTGTTCGGGTTAAAAGAGTATTCCGAATGGACCGTTTTGATGGGCTGAAAATCATATAAGCCGATCATGACGTGTGTTTACTTGCTCCCAGCTTTATTCAAAGGAGAAACTCTCTGACATTAGCAGAGTTGTTGAATTTCCATAAAACAACCGCAGAAGTTCATGAGGAAAAAAACAACAAACGCAGAATTGTGTTGGTTCTGACTGCTCTGAGCGCATATAATGGACCCGCACCAGGTTCTGAGATGGTTGAGAACTCCTGCTGTTGCTGTTGAGAGAGCGGGAGGAAATTATGATCCTCCCAAAATGTTATTAGCTCATTAGTCTTATTAGCTCTTTTAGTCCAAATGTTAAATTTTGGAAAAGAGAAATGGAAATAAAACTTTTTTTTCCTATCCGATTCATTGATTAATTGTAAAAATAATCGACCGATTCATCGATTATTAAAATAATTGTTAGTTGCAGCCCTAATATAGTTAGTATATGCACTGATACCAACCACAATGGGAAATAAATATGACGATATGATGACTATTTAATAAAGTTAATTTGTAGTTCCAAAGATATTTAGTGTTTAATCACTGTTCTGTCCAGTCAAAAACATATCTTTCCTACAGCTTGCATCACAAGTACATTAACAAATATTCAAATTAAGGGGTAGCTTGTTATCAACTTTACCACCTCGTTACTTACTAATATATATATATATATATATATATATATATATATATATATATATATATATATATATATATATATATATATATATATATATATATATTAGTAAGTAACGAAATTTCGTTCTGTATGCACTCTGTGTATACAAAATGACAATAAAGAAAGTCTAAGTCTAAGTCTAAGTCATATATATATATTTTGTCTGCACCATCAACACAAGTCAAATTCCTTATAAGTGCAAACCTACTTGACAATAAACTTCATTCTGATTCTGCTGTCATCTGGTGACTTCTAGCAATTTTTGGGACAGCCAATAGCACCTTTCCTTGCTGAGGAATGAGACGGGCTGTGGCCATGGCAGCCCCCACCGACAGCCCACCGACACGGTTGAAAAACAAACATAAACAAAAAACAAAAACTCCTAGAGGAAACCCTGAATGGTTTAAAATGACTGTAAGGCAGTGCTAAGGTACCCAGATGTTAAACAAGTACAATGAAGCAACCGAAGAAGGAAAACGCCTCTTGCACTGCTAGGGGTAAACTTAAGAGTAGTTACCAGGTATTGGTCGATTCTGAGAGTGCTTTAAACTCAAATCTAGGACTGCACAATATTAGCAAAACTTGCAATGGGCGATAATATTAGTAAATGTTGCAATAATGATATAGCTTGCGATAAATACAGAAAAAACAAAGTCTCAACTGTCTTTCTGCTTTAGGATCATAGCAAGCAAACTGCAGATAATGAGTAGTTTATCAGCTACTGAAAACTAAAACATTTATCATTTCAATCTCAAACACGTCATAATGTAAAGGCTGCCTCTGTCTGTCTTACAGTGTTTTTGCAATGAAACAGATCAGGTGTAGCAACTTTACCACCTTGTTACCTCACAAATGTTTTATGTTGCAACAAACAACAAATGTCACCAAACACATTAGGGGCACTGAGAGCCTGAATGGAGACTGCTTAAATAATTAGCTAACACTTATTGCACTCCAGGCAGTTCTTTGCAATATGCATATTGCAATTCACAATATAATTGCGATATATTGTGTAGCCCTACTCAAATCCCGATTGTTTATCGTATTATTATATTGTTATTATTATTGCAGATAATGAACACGGATTTCAAGAGGAAAAGGCTGCAATTAATTTGATTTCTTTGCTGAAATTGACTATTAAATTGAAGCGGAACAGGGGACAATTTTCAGGTATCAACCTAGCTCTAATTATTGTGCATTTGCTTTGTTTTTTTTTTCAAATACATGACAATATAAAACAGTTGCTAAGGATAATTTAACAACACGAACAAACTAATCCTTCTGCCTCTCGCCCAATGACTGCATCAACCCCCTCAACCCAGACAATGTACAGAAAAGCGGCTAAAGACGATGGATGATAAATTACGTTCGTTTTAGTTTTACGTTGAAACGAGTATGTTTACATTTTCACTTATATCAACTTGCTTCATGTCGGCACGCTTTAAAACAAAAAAAAAAAAAAAACAGAGGGAACTGTTTATCATGCAGCCAGAGCTACAATGATTAGCACAGAGTGAGTAAAGAGTACATTTAAAGAGTATGTTTTAATAATTACTAATGAATCAAAAGTTATTTTCTCCCCTGAGATGTGCATCCCTATTACCATACCATACCAGCTTTATTTATAAAGCACTTTAAAACAACCACAGTTGATACAAAGTGCTGTACAATCCAAAAACACAGCATAATAAAAATAATTATAATTAAAAGTAGTTTAAAAACAAAGACATACACTTTAAACTAGATCTCGCTGGTGTTGAAAGCCAAGTTAAATAGATGGGTTTTAAGACGAGCTTTAAAAGTGGACAGAGAAGGGGCCTCTCTGACCTGCAAAGGTAAGTCATTCCATAATTTGGGGCCCATAACTGAGAAAGCCCTGTCCCCTCTGAGCTTCCTTTTTGTTCTCGGTACCTCCAAGAGCAGCTGATTTGCTGACCTGAGAGACCGATGGGGTATGTGGAGTTGAAGAAGCTCAGTGAGGTAAGCTGGGGCAAGATTATGCAATGATTTAAAAACAAACATAAGAATTTTAAAATGAATCCTAAAATATACAGGCAGCCAGTGAAGTGAGGCCAGGACAGGGGTCACATGGTCCCTTTTTCGGGTACCTGTCAACAAACGTGCAGCAGCATTTTGTACTAGCTGCAGACGTGAGAGCAGCGCCTGACTGACTCCCAGATAAAGTGCATTACAGTAGTCCAATCGAGTTGAAATAAAAGCATGGATCACTGTTTCAAAAGAAAAGATTTCACTGACGCCAATCGCCTTAAATGATAAAAGCTGGACTTAACCACGGCTCTAATTTGGCTGTCCAATTTAAAATCACTATCCACCTTAAAACCAAGATCTGTAATAACAGGTTTAAAATATTCCTCCAAAGGTCCCAGGTCAACAGAGGAGGACTCACAGGAGCCACTGGGTCCAAACACCATCACCTCTGTTTTGTTTTCATTAAAGTTTAAAAAGTTCAAGGCCAACCAAGCTTTAATATCTCCTAGACAAGCCAGGAGATGTTTGATTGACCGTACATCCTGCTGCTTTATGGGCAAATAAATCTGACAATCATCAGCGTAAAAATGAAAAGAGATCCCATGTTTCCTAAGGATAGAACCCAGAGGCAGTATATAAAGAGAGAAAAGCAGTGGGCCAAGAATTGAGCCCTGTGGGACACCGTAAGACATTGAGGCAATAGATGATTTAGAGCCACTAATATTCACCGAAAAAGTTCTCTCCTCCAGGTAAGACCTGAACCATTTAAGAACAGTGCCATCAATACCAACAATGTGGTGTAATCGCGATAATAAAATGTTGTCATCCAAAAGCTATAAGCAGGCACGTTGAAGCATGCTGCAGAATTATCCATCCACAAAATGCTTTGTGTCATGTGCACAGAGATACACCAAAAACGTTTTTGAGCGGGAAAAAACCCCCAAAAAAAACAATGTCAATCTCCATCACTAAACGTGCTCTTCGCATATTGATGCACGCAAAGTGGGCTGGCTTCAGAAGAACTGCTTTTAAAAAGATCAGCGATGGTTTGGACAGAACTTTATGTCCCAATAATGAAATGCGAAGCAAAACAAAAAATGACCCGCCGCTCTCAAAACTTTACCTAAAATGTGACGGCAATGGGAGTTCAAGCTCAGAGAGCGTGCGGTATCGACAGCTGCAAAGATAAAGGAGAGGAAGAGAAACCAGACGAGTTTTAATGCAAAAAGCTTGGAGTCATATACTTGCTGCTATAAAAAGCTGGTGAAAGTGGCATCAAACCGTGACTGACCTTGTTTTGCAAGTACACATCTCTAACTGTAGACATGTGCCGCTCTTTGTCATAGGAATGAATGTAGCTGTTCACTTAGCATCTATATTCCCAGGGAGCCTCAATGTACTCCAACAATTGCAGCAAAAATAAAATTAATAAAAAAAATAATAATAGTAATGGCAACCCATCAATGGGCTTAGTTTAAAAGAATTCAGTATGTACATGCAACACTAACATTTTCTTGAAGAGGACCCCCAGAATCAGTATGTGAGAAGCATGCCACGGCATAAAGTATAAATATTTGTTTTCAAGACAACAGGAGCAGTGTCAGACATAACAGCAGAAAATCCGATGCAAACATTAGCTGCTTCATTTTAACAAATAAAGGAGGGAAAATACTGGAGTTCCAAAAAAAATATAAAAGTAAAATAATAATAAAAATAATAAAATAATAATAATAAAGAAAATTAGAGAATTTAGATTGTGATTTACATATAATCAAAACACCACCTGCTGACCAACTAATACGTTTTTTCAGTAACATGGACAATTATTTAAGAGCATCTTGCACACAAATTGTAATCCTCTGTATTAGATTGGGATTAGAAGCAGTGTTGTATTTAACTGCCTATGTTCGGCTGCAAATTTAAGATAAGATAAGAGATAAGATAGAACTTTATCGATCTCACAATGGAGAGATTTACTTGTGATATCGGCTCTTACAGGCAACACAAGGTGCACAAAGGAGGAAAAAATTTGAGAAATTACCAAGTAATACGACTCAATCATTCCTCGTGTGGCTTTAACGTAAACCTGCTCGGAGAGATGTTATGGAGCTCAGTTCAGCAACTGGATCCCTAATGATGAAATAAGTCAATTGGAAAAGTGTTTTGTAGTCAGATACTGGACACTTGTCCGAGTTAAACTGATACTTCTCTTAAATGTATCACCAGAAAGATACATTTATTTTCCTTCTAAGGTGGTTGTGACTGATTTCTGTTTACATTTTCCAATGTATTCTAATAGCAACGGTGGTGAAAAATGATCCTTAAATTGCAGATACATGTTTTTTAAAAATACGTGAAGAGCCAGGGAAATTTTCTTGACAGTCAATTGCATCCACTTGAACTCTTTGCTGAAAATCTGTATTTATAGTTTATCATTAAGGGAACTGATGGTCCATATCTTTAGAATTGCTATTTTCTCACAGCACAATAAAACCATGTCTAAAATCCGTTGTTTGAAAATATAAGGTGAAAAATTGCAATTTAAAGAAATGTGTGTAGTTTTTGCTTTGTTCGAGGCGAGCAGATGACTTGTGTGTGTTTAATCTTTGGTCCAGTTTTTTTATGTGAAGCTGTATGGAATCCACAACATCCTGACCTAGAACCAGAATCAATATGACCCTATATATTTTCAGGACACAGCCAAAGTGCACTGAGCTTTAAACGCACACAGAATGCATAGGAACGGAGAGCAATTGTACGCGTATGTGCTGGCAGTAGAGTTCAGAGGGATGTAGTTGATATTAAATTCAAAGTTTTTCTTACAATGTTAATCAGGTCCAGAAACAGATATGGAGATTTCAAGCAATGAAATTATGGTCAAATATTTGAATTAGAATAGAATATTTGCTCTTTAATAGCAGGATTGTCTGCTGCTTTCTTTCTTACCTGTAAAATTAATCAGCACGAGGAGAGTGATCAAGTATTCTTGCAGTACGGTGTCGCTCACATATGGCAGTAGTTTGCATTTTATAATTGTTTTCAAATGAAAATACAAGCACACTGGCTGAAACAGACACTTAATCACTTTATAGTTCATTTTACATTTTCTCCATGGCAGATTATTTCCAGAACGTAGCAGAAAATAACCTGGCCAGCCAGACTGATAATGTGTAGCGGTCTAGTTCTACACATCAGTCTGGGACCGCTCCATTTGAATCCCTTTGGGGAAAGGAGGGACTTTCAGCAGAACTCTCTGAGCTGATTGGGCAAAGCGACACCTAATGCCCGCCTACCAAAGGTTGGTTTTGGCCAATCACGGTATCAAATTAAAACGTAACGGTTGAAGCCGGAGCGGTACAAGATGGATTCTCGTGTGTTTGTGAACGCACAAGTACCGCGAGAATTCATCTTCAGGCTAAGCAGAAAAACCTTGTAGTGACGTTTGACAAACAACTTGGTGGATTACTGCCACCTACTGTTTGTTGGTAGCACCTAACTCCAAGATTAAACAAAAACTATTTCCCTCTTTTTAAAAAGATAGTGGCATAAACTTTAAATTTGTAGGCTTAAATGAATATTTGAAATGATTATTGCCTTTTTATTAAGCATT
Source organism: Fundulus diaphanus (assembly GCA_037039145.1). NCBI lineage: Eukaryota > Metazoa > Chordata > Actinopteri > Cyprinodontiformes > Fundulidae > Fundulus > Fundulus diaphanus. The sequence continues at coordinate 16,776,521 of CM073141.1, read as the reverse complement.
CATTATTATTAATGCATGCTCATTTCCGTCTAGCTATAGATGGAAGGCAAATATGACCAAACGCAAATAAAAATACATAATATCTCAACCATAACAACATACACATTAGATGAGTGTTTTTTGGCATCTATTTATGCATGTTAGGCCCTGGTTACTCTGACGCTAATTAGAAGATGACAACTATGCTTTCAAATACTTAGAAAAGAAAAAAACAAAAAAATTAAAACGAAAAGTCAGTAAAAACTCATATTGGGATATCATATTCTACACGTCGTGTACCGAAATTTTAGGAAAAGCAGAGGGGGATAAAAAAAGTTTTATAGGCCTCAGCTGAAAATGGAAAGGCCAGGAGAAGGATGCTGAGATTCACGGATGTTAGTCAGACATTCCCGCAATAAAAACACAGTTTTTACCCTGATACTGATATTGTTTAGCTTCTCCCCTACCTCATGACACATTTTACATTAAACATGAAACGTATAGTGGTCGATTTTTCTAAAAATGTAGGTAAAAATGCTTAACTGACTAAATGAGAGGTCAGTGGCCTGAGCCTACATTAGAAGTGTTATTAGTTATGCTCCAATCAATCAAGCTTAACGTCCAATTTCCCCATTGTGGGACAAAAAAAAGAATTTCTTATCTGCTAATTTCATTTGCTTGGATCTCTGACCAATAATGAGCAGGACAAACAGTGAAAAGTTATTTGTCATGTTTTTTGCCCTGATAATTGTATGCATTCAAACTTTTTTTTTGGCCTGTAAACGAAGCAACACAAAGATGCTCTTTGATACACTTTCTTTCTTTAGCTCAGTCAGACAGACATCACGGATATACGACGTAATCTTGTAATCCCTGTACTTCCAGTTAGATTCAAAGCTACGACTTCTGTCTGTCAAAGAACCTACCATTTGCTTTGATGGGTAGTATTTCCACTGAATTGCTGTATCAAGACATAGTTATGTTGAATGAGTTTGTATGCATTACAGTCCAAAGAATGAAAACAAAGACTTTACAGGTCTGACTTCAAAGAAAACAGAGAACTAGTATCTGGCCAGTAAATCCTGATCAGTGCATCTCTAATATCTGTGTGAGTCCATGCCTCTAACATGCTGGTATTTACCCAAAACAGATCCGTTACTAGATAGGAACCACTATCAGGTTCTCATGGAATTAATATAAATAAAAATAAAATGTTTTTACTGTGTTTACTCTCGTATATTTTAAAACGCATTAAGATCGCTTTTATTTACAACAAATGTCCAACAATTATCCCCACGGCTCCTAAAATAAGATAAAACCGATTGTCAGGTCAGGCAAAATTAAAGACAAAACGTAGCTTAAACGTTTTCAAGAGCTCAGTGAGTCAAATATGATCCCTTTCTGCTCAAGTAGCTGTGAGGATGCTCAGTCAGTCCCAAATATTTCACCATCAGAATATCGGTGTGCGCAGCGCTGATTTCACAGGGCGGCTTCCAATATTTGTAGGCTATTATATTCCAAGTGTTAGGAGTTTAGTCTAACAAACATATATTAGCAGTGATTAGTCAGGCTGTTTGCTCAGGCAGCCAATCTGCAGCAGAGCGCTTGACAGACACCAGAATCAGTGTTATTTTGCCACGATTGTGCACAAAATAAAGTTATTTGATCGTGGTTACAGCGCTCACAGCGTACACGCATCAGGTATAAATATATAATGCAGCAGTACGCTAGTGCGTGTGTTTTTAATCACATGTAAAGGAAAAAGGGGAGCTTATGATGCATGAAATATGCATGGACAACTATGCAAGGACATGCCACCTGTAGCATACCAACTGTAGTTTTAAAACAGTGTTACCATAGCACGAGCAATGGGTGACACTACTACTGTGCATTATTCTGAGGCCAGAAATATTTCCAAACTAATTTTTTTTTTTTTTTTTTAGGCAGTACATTTTTGAAACTTTGGTCTATTTGTTACACAATCTAAACAAAAAACAACAACTTAATTACAGCGTGCAGAAGGGGGGAAAAAAATCTGGTAAGCTTCACAAACTCCTGATGCTCTCTGCAATTTCAGAAAATTGATGTGAGAACTGAATTGGGCAGAAGGGCTTTATGATCTTGATGGAAACGATCTCAAACCAAACTTCTGCTTGAAGCCGTTTCTTACTTTGAATGAGCTGATATGACAAAGCGTTGCAACCCACCTAGTAGTTGTACAGGTATTTTTAGCGTAAACAAGTATTAATCTAATTAATATTATCTGTTGTTAAAGGTTTGTGGTGTACTTAGGTTCCAGCCCCTCTCACCCGGGTCTCTCTTATAAGCGAAATACCTGACCTATACTGGTTATAGGCCATGTATTTATTTTTGGACTATACGTAGTTAAATAAAGGTTGGAAATCAAATGAATAAAAAAAAAAAAAGACACCACAAGAAGAAACGTGCTACTGTTCAGTGTGAGATTATGACAAAGTAAATCCGGTTTGATAAAAAAAAAATGTCTGTCTTTCTCCCCGCTTCACTGGAAGGAATGATAAATGGACATTAATCAAATAGGCCTTTACAACGTAGACATTTTCATTCATGGAGCTTACGCTCTCCTTTGCTCAGATAATTCGCCAAGTCCACACTTCCCCAAACACTAGCAGTCAAAAACAGCTAACCGACCCGGGACGCACTTTGTTGCGAACCCAAAAAGACAGACCATTTATGATAACCAGGGGCCATGTTTGTGGTAGAGAAACGGGGATTGTTTGTCTGTTAAGACTGCGACGCTAGTTTAGCTTAACCTTTGTTATTGTGAGCTGTGGCTCGACGACAAAATGCTAGCCAGCTAAAAAAAAAAACAAAAAAAAAAAAAAAAAACGCTAGCACGGCACGGCTAGCGACAACTGTGCCGCTTGGCACTAGCTTGAAAACCTGCATTTATTGAACTGAAATACATCGTTTCCGTTCAGCCATTTGCGCTTTAGTAAAGCGAAAAGGCCACGCGCAGAAATAAACAAACAAATAAATAAAACCCCCCAAAACAGCACAGCGTAGCCTTCACATCGGAGCCAGTTCTTCATTCGCTTTCAATAGCATCATTCGATTTGACCGCAGCTGAATAGTTAGCACAGCGTTAGCCACCACTAGCTAACCAGATGCGGGGGAATATTTGTATATATTCCCTTATTTGGTCTCTGCGCGGTGACAAAGGTTGATAAAAAAACAACAGCAGAAGTGGCAACAAGTGTGTTTACATGGACTGACAGATGTATAGTTCATCGGCTTTTTGACACAGTGTACTCTGTGTTGGCAGTAGCAGCGGCTAATGTTAGGCTGCCGCTACTAATCGGTAGCGCAGCGCCTGTGCGCACTCACCAGGATGAGTAGCCTTGCTCCGCCATATCGCCGAAAACAGTGGGTTCCGCGGCTGTGGCTAACACAGATTCAGGACCCGGTGTCAGCCCGCTGGGACCTGGGAGCGAAGGGTCTCTGCTTTAGCTTCACAATCCGACGTCTTAGCAGTTACTTTTAGGTGACAACATGATGATACATCCCGGTGGCAGCTAGTAATCACTAGCTGAATTTCGTACAATTGAGATGGAAATGATGGGTTTGCTATCGTTAGGTGGACAAGACAAAGCACCCCGAGGAGAGAAAAAAAAAAACAACAAAAAAAAACACAACAACACAGATGTTATTTTCGTCGGTTTCGCGAGTGTCCTGCCGTCACTTCAGCCGAGGTGGCTCGGTCTTCAACGATGCTACACCCGCTGTAGATCCATATTCTGTGCGATGTAGCCAGGATAAATTCGGATATTCCTCGAGTCTACAGCCCTAGCTGATATGGAAGACGCTCAGCTTTGTTTTCTATAGCGAGTCCGCGGGAACGCGCACTATCGCCCTGCTGTAGAGGTTTACAAGTGGGACGAGCACTGGCACGCTGTCATGCACTGAAAAAAAAAACCGAGTGCAATTATTCCCTTTTTATCTGACAGCATTGCAGCTTGTAATGCACACTTCGTACTGAAGGCTGGGAATTACATAAATAGTAAAAAGAAAAAAAAGAATGCATGACTGGATTTAATAAATAATCAATCTTTTCTGAAAATATAATATTCTGTGACATCAATCACAAACACATTAGAATTGTATTTTAACATGTATCAGAGAATCCGGATATTACAAATGGGTTGCATTTAAAAAAAAAAAGTAAAATGTGATGCATGCATGATGTTAAATCCATTTGGTTCACTGATAACCATGGCAGTAAATCTGACAGACCTCTACTGTTGTAAGAAGTCTGTTGATTAGTATCTGAATCGGGTCATTTCAAGTCATTCCGCTTAGTGTGAGAATTTCCCTAATCAGACACAGATACACACTTAAAACCCAGTACACAAGAATACAAGTCATACATTCGCATACTTTGTACAAAGACACTGATATATATATACAAAAAAATTCTGACATGAAATCAAGAAATTGGCTTTTTTTAGGTCAGTTTTAATTACAAAGATGAATTCCAATTCATAAATGGCAGAACAATGAAAAATCTAACTTAAAAATGGTATTGCTCTCTTCACCATCGACACTTCACATTGTTAGATTACTATGCCTCTAAAATTTTTTGGGAAAGTGGCTTTAGTAGGCTCTTATAGGTTAATTTACACATTCCGCTTAATTGGAGGCACACCTTTGCACTGTAAAAAAAAAAAGAAAAAAAAAAGAAAATTTGTTAGAACTCAATATTTAAAGGCAACAGACTGAATTTTATGTTTTTGTAACTCGGAATCCTAATTTTTTTGAAATTTATTTGAAAGTAGCAGTGAGTTAGAAAATGTAATGTACAAACTATTATTGTAGGACTGGACGATTTAGAAAAAAAAGCATATTGATAAAATAGAAATCATATTGATCGATATCGATAATTATCAACAAATTCAAAACATATATTTTAAGTGTAGCCCTGGGCATTTTATGCTGTTGCTTAGCAACCTATTTTTAGATACAGAACACACAAACACTGAATTCAAACTCAACCCTTTATTCAACCAACTTTTTACCAAAACCGCAAGTTTTAAAAAAAAGAATATGTGCTCTCTGAACTTGTTGAAGGGGACTAAGCATTCCTGGGTCTGCGTTGTGATTGGTTGGGAGGATGTAGTGACTATAATATTAACTAACATGGCTAGAATGCAGAAAACTGGAAAGAAAACTGTTATTCTATTGAACTTTTTATCAACCTTTTTTTCTGTCATCGATAAACATCTGTCGATCGATATAAATTGTTATTGAATTAATGTCCAGCTCTATATTATTGGTCTTATTTCTTTTTACTTGAAAAGATAATACTTTTTATTTAGCCCTTATTGTTCCTCAGCGGAGAAATTTGCCATCATCATTACAACCCATGCTCTCTAACCACTGGGCCACCATCTAATAGTTACAAACCCTGGCATCTGGTAACTTAAGTATTTGCTGTAGTAACATTAAACTTACATAAGAAATAAATAATTAGCTTTATTGTCATTGTACAGCAAGTACAACAGAGTTATGTTTGGCAGCATCTCTTTAGCAGCAAATTTTATTCCTAAAATTAAACATTAAAAGAACACTCAGCTGCTAACTCAAAAGCCAACTCCGCAAGAAGGTTTTCCCACATTTCATAACAGAAACAGTTAGCAGGAGTTTCACAGTTGAAATAACTTACAACTTAAAGGTGTAAGTACTGAAAACTCACTCAATAATGTTATTGTTAACCATGGTTTTCTGAACTGACTTAAATTATTGTTCTTATATGTCACACTTAGTCTTTCAACTGAAAATAGTTTTCAGTCCAAAAAAAGGAAGTTATATTTTTTTAGTGTGGTCAAGTCAACCCCTAAAGCACACTGCCTCCTTCTGACATCGCAGAAGAATCTAAAGAAATCAGGAAGGACCTCATGAAAAGAACTGTGGACTTTCACAAGTCTGGTCCATCCTTGGCTGCAATCTCCAGATGCCTGGAGGTGGCATGTCCAGTAGTAATGGTTATACACAAGTATAAACAGCATTAGAATTTTCGGCCATGAAGTCTTCAGGAATGAACATGTTTTTGACAAAAAATGTGCGTATCAATATAACAAACGCTAAAGACTTTGTTGAAGATTGCAAGAGAGAGCCAGAACAGTTAGGAAATACATTCAGGGACTGAGACCTTTTAAGGAGACATGTTCTTTGTTCTTGGTTTGGATGAAACTTAAACCGAAGTGTTCCCCAGTGGTGAACTTGAGGGGCAGCATCATGCTGTTTGGGTGTTTTGCTGCAGAAGGGGCTGGTATATTTCGCAAAATAGAGAGCCTGATGAAGAAAGACCATCCATCATGTGGAAATATTTAAGCAATATCTAAACACATCAGCTAAGAAACAAATGTTTGCGTATAAATGGGTGTTTCAATGCCCAATGACCATAAGGATATATAGTTGCAACAGTTCTGTCAGGAGGAATGGGCCAAAATGGCATCAAACTGTTGTAAGGGGCTTGCGGGATGAAACATAGAATCTTCAAAATTTGAAGTGGAAAAAAAGTAAGCTATCTAAAAAAAACTTCTCTTCCTCATTATTCTGGCATTTAGCAACCGGAAATAAGTTTGGTAATCATAGCTGACTGAAAACAGGATTAATATTTTGGGTGATTTACTGATTTAATGTTTCAGTTGTACATAAACACGCTGCAATCCAATTTAAACCCAAGAAACGTATATGACATGTATGTCATATACGTCTGGTTTTTTTGTTTGATCTGTTTTACACTTCTTTGTATATTCCCATTTGTGTATGGACTGGCAATATTGTTAAGTTGATAAATACATCAGCAAAAGATGCAAATAAATTAGTGATTAATCTATTTAGATAGAGCTTTCTTGCATTTACCTTCTAGTATCCAGGGAATTGCAAAAATATTCAACCCCTTGGCATCTTTCCTCTTTAATTGCCTCACATTCTGGAATTAAGACGGCTCTACCTCCCAAGTCAGTAGAGACTCCCTTCTGCAATTACAGCTGCAAGTGGCTTTGCAGATCCCTCTATGAACTTAGTATATTTTTCCACTGGGATTTTTACCCATTCCTCAAGAAAAAACTGCTCCAGCTCCTTCATATTGGATGGTTTTTTGTTTGTAAACAGCGATCTTCATGTCTAACCACAGATTCTCATTTGGATTGAGGTCTGCACTTTCACTAGGCCATTCCAACACATTTGCACCTTTCCATTTAAAGCACTGTAGTGTTGCTTTTGCAGTATGCTTTGGGTCATTGTCCTGCTGGAAGGTGAACCTCTCAAATGACAGCCAGACTGGCAGGTTTTACTCAAGAATAGCGCTGTATTTAGCACCAACCTTTTTTTCCTCAACGCAGACCAATTTCCCAGTCCCTGCTGTGTTCTTTGTGTTACAGGATGTTTTGGGTTTGGGTCAGACAGTGTCTTCCTTGGTGGACGAAAAACTTTTAGTCTAAGTTTTAGTCTCATCTGACCAGAGCTCCTTCCTCCATACATTTAGCCATCTGACACTTAGATTGCACACAGGTGGACTTCCTTTCACTTCATTATCTAATTTTTGGAATAGTTGTGGCAATGTCCTTCGAATATTTGAAACATTTACTGTAAACTTCTTATTAGATGACTTAAAAAATTGTTTTGTGGTGAAAACACCAGAGAACCAATCAAAGCCATGTATTTTAAATCTAGTTTTATTCTCCTTTTTCCATTAGATGGAATCATTCATCCAAAACTTTCAGCTAATTTGCATCAGTGAATGAGGTAGGCAAAGGTAGGATACATACTCTAAACCAGGGATGTCAAACTCATTTTGGTTGAGGGGCCGCATACAGCTTAATCTGATCTCAAGAGGGCCACACGAGTAAACTCATTGCAAGATTAAATAGAACTAATAAATGTGAACTTGTTGTTGATTTTTATATTAAATTAATTTCACTTTTACACAATATATTATGGATAACTTCAGCGTTTATAAGAACAGTATGCGCAATTCCAACAATACATTTACTCAGTTAAACATTTACTTAAGTGCATTATGCATAAGAACTGATCACAATGATCGTACAATGTTGAAAAACATTTATTCACATTTACATTTATTCACATTTTTTGGAACTTAAAAACACTGTCCTGCATGACAAAATACACCAAAAAGATAAAAATTAAGAAATGATTTAAATTTTTCCACACCTGAAGCTTAATCTGCTAATTAAAACACAGCGCCCCTTGTGGACAATATAGGAACTGCAGATTTTCAATTAAACGGAGTACGTGTTCTTTTTCAATAATTGTTTTATCATTCTCTTCCTTTTATCTCCCCTTTCTTTCACCTTTTGTTTTTTTTTTCTTCTTGTTCTTCCTTTCCTCTCCTACTTTCCCATTGTAGTGTCCATATCATTTGAGATATTCCCCGCATGAATCATAATAAAACTATTCACATTCATAAATCAAGCGGAGCACTATGGCAAAATCAGTACTGCTCCACTTGTGAAAGTAAAATCTGATGACCTCTTTTTGGCATTAAGACAACAATTCTTATTGCCACATTGCCAGACAGGACACTGGAAAAAAAAAAAAAAAAAAAAAAAATTTTTTTTTTTTTAAAATAATGATGATGCATTTAGCCACCGGGCCGGACTAAATTCTTCGGCGGGCCGGATCCGGCCCGCGGGCCGTATGTTTGACACCCCTGCTCTAAACCATTCTTACCCACATTATCTTTCAAAAATAAAAGAATAACTGAACTTGATAGGCTTTAAATAACTCATTTTACTGTCATAAGGACTTTGTCATGTTGCTTTTTCCATACCCAGTCACAGGTCATAATGCATAACCTTTTCAAAGTATAGTACTTAACTGTGTATAGCCACGTGATTTGACTTTTTTCTATTTCTATTTATTTATACGTCAGTAGCTCACACTGGTTGCATACAAAGTTTTTATGAAAGATTATCACATCCTGCTAGCGTATTAGTTCTTACTTTGGTGTTTCATGCATTGTTTTTGCTCAATTTGTTAGTACTGCAGAGTGTACTGACCTGAGTAAATGTTCTCATATGAGGCTGTTAAAGTTTTTGTAGATTGGTTCATTTAATTAATAACGGTTGGTCTTCGATTTCTGTTTTTTTTATAAGCATATTATGTGGCTATATACCTTTAAGTTAAAGAATTAGAATAATAATGGTTGCAGTCAAAATAGAACATTCCTCTACTGTGTTTTTAAGGACCACATCCTTGGCGAGGTAGAATGTTATTGTGTTTGTTATCGTGTCTCTTTAGCAAAGGCGTCTCGACTGCTGCTTGCAGATTTAGCTGTGGATGTTTAGGGTGTGGATCTTAGCTTAAGACATTCATGGTACTCTAAAACGTGTTTTCCTCTAAGTTGGTGAAGCAAGTTGCAAGTGTTACAGCCACCGGCTACCACTTTTACTCGACAGCATTTGCAAAAAAATTCTAATTTGTTCCACGTCAGACTTTTTGAAGCCTAAAACCTTCCAAACCACAGACGTGGCCCCTCATTTTGGTATTAGTTCCTCTGGGTCAACAACGTGTGCTTCACCTGCAGCCATTCTCCTTCAAAACTTTCCTTACGCACACACTGTGGTGTGTGTTTGCAGCAATGAAATCGGTCCCCAATGAATAATTTCCCACCGTGCACGTTCTGGGCACGTTCGGTATAGCGGTATATGAAAAATTCATGTCATATTGAAAATAAAAGCCAGTTGTCAGTACGATCCACTATACCACACAGGCATTGTGAGCTGTCCTGATTTTGTCCGCACAAAATCTCTGTTAAGTGTTGCATATTATCACAGAATTTAATGAGACTGGCACAGCAGCCGGTTATTGATGAAAGGGGATACTAGTGAATTCTCATAATCTAAAAATTCTATAGCTAAATGCAACAAACTTTATAGCTGCTAAACTTGTTTAACAAGCCTGAAGTTGAAGTTTCTACATCTTTTATAAAATCCTTGTTATAACGATGGCGTTTTCTTTTCACATGAACCCTCATTTTTGGCATTTTGCAAGTACAAGCCGGACCTTTTTGTAAAATATATGAAACTCACCTTTAATATAGTTTGTTACAATTAGAACATCATGATCAGTTGTCATGTTTGTTTGTCATTTTGGTCGTAAGTTGTTATTTAATCAAGATAAAATCTAAAACCCCTCCAGAAAACAAGCTTTCATACTCACGTGCCTCTGGTTACATCACACAAGCTTACATCAACTGATCAGTTTCTCTTTTTTTCTGTTTATTCACATGTTTTTAATCATTTCTCCATCCAGTGTGTGTGCTTATATTATGTATGGCTGCAACAAACCATCTGAAGTGTTTATGAAATACAACTGCATCGATTTCTAGGACATGGACTTATATATGCATATAAACATGAGTGTATGTACGTACTGTTAGGATGATTTTCAAGTTTATGTTTACTGCACAATAGTTGTGTCACTGGCTACTTCCACCTAAATTTGTTAACAGTTGGATAGATTTTTATTGAGCCTAATTGAGGTTGTCGGAGTAAAACCGTTTCAAGTAAGTTTGAAAGAACTGCAACTCTTATGCCAGTTGATAAGCTTGATCCTTTAGCTGCGTGTGATGTCATCAACATTCTTCAGTGGCCTTTTTGAAATAGTTTTGTGAAACATTTTGGGAAATCCTGAAGTGGAAGTCCATACTTTATTACCAAGCAATGCTTTTATTGTTTGAGTGTACATTTATAATAGAAAGAAATAGTACTCAGGTGGTTTGTATTTTTAATATCCAACTTTTCAGCAGCCTGTGGAGACTGAAAATGTGCTACAAGAAAAATGTTCACAATTATAAATGTTAAGGTTTTGCTGATGCCAGCCAAATTTTTGCCTCTACAGTAGATAAAGAGGTCAGTGGGGTTTACTAGGAGGTCAGCCGGATTCCCTCAAGTCAAACAGAGTAGGAATTAGCAAAGTGTGCAAAGAGCTGATTTTCTTGCAGATTATGTTCAATCTGTTCACAGTAGCGGAGACCCATTTTTGCAGCACCTAGAAGCTGCATAGGAGCTTATTGAATTAAAAGGCAAATTGGATCATTTCTGCAGAATCACCTTTTTTACTCAACTGTGCTTTGGAAAAACATGGCTCTGAACCTTATGGAAAGTTCAGCGTTTTGCTTTGCAACAGAATGATTATAATCTTTACAAACAAAATACAGATTTCATCCCATATTCATAAACACCAGCTGCAGAGGTAACTTTTTCTATTCAGAAGATGGAAAGTAATTCATGAAAAGTGACTAAGACTGCCAACTAACTGCTAAACACTAGTGCAGATGATCAGATGTTATGTGATATTCAAAGAGGCTCTTTGTAATCACGAGTGCCATAATTGTCACTGTCACTTCAGATTTGACAGAACCACCTAAATAACCATATGCAATGTAATGCACATCAGAAGTATGTTTACTATGTTGATGTTCTCGGTAAATGAGGTGTAACCTTGAAGAAAAATGCTGGTCTTTGTAGGACTTTAAAGTCTTACTTTATTTACAGAGCAAAATGCAAGCACATGCAGATTTTCCTAAATCAACATGTTTGTGAATAAAATATGAATAAAAAATGTAGAAGCAGAAAACTAAGAGTTATTGTGCAATTATGTTTAATAATCTATGATTAATTGTTTATTAGGTGTCATGCTTCAGGTAGACAACATTCATTTTTAAAAAAAACTCATATTGTGTACATATTTTTGCCAGACTTGTCTACACCCATTGAACTCTTTTATACCTTTTTTAAACATTAAACCACAAACTTCAAAGCATTTCAGTAGGATGTTAAGTGACTGATACAAAATTGCTCACTATTGCGATGTGAAAGGAGCACAATATGTGGTTTTAATTTTTTATATATAAATTAACAGCAACAAAAGGTGTTGTTTTATCTGTAAATAGAAGTTTTAGTAGAATCTATTTTCAGTGCAATTATAGCGGCAAATCGCTTGGAGTATGTATCTCCAACTTTGCGCATGCAGGCAGATACTATATTTTTGTCCATTTCTCTTGACAAAATGGCTCAATCTCAGTAAGACTGGATGGAGAGCATCTATAAACATCAGATTTAAAATCTTGGCACAAATTCTCAATTGTAATTAGGTCTGGACTTTTACTGCGCCATTCTTGCCCACGAATATGGTTTAATCTGAATAAATCATTTGCATTATACATAGGGTTTAAGGTCAATGAACCTCTGCTCCAGTCGTAAGCTTTTTTCATTTTTCCCCTTTGTGGTTTGCACCAAACTGCACAAGGCACTTCTTTAGGCTTTTTTCATAGTGGCTTTTTTCATGCCTCTCTTTCATGAAGGCAAGGTCTGTTAAGTTAATGAATAAAAGTTTTACTGTCCACAGATTCTCCCACTTGAATGGCATGTCATGGCAGCTTTTCTAGGGTGTATATCGGGTGTCTGGACTGCTTCTATGAGTAATTCTATCATTGCTCACCCAGCTTAGTCGTAGATTTGCAGTTGTGCCATACACCATCTGTTTTTATAGATACTCAAAGTTTTGAATGTTTTATAATATAACTCTGCTTTAAACTTCTCATCTTTATCCACGACCCTGTTAATACTCTCAAAAATATCGCTTTTTGACCGCTTATCGGTGTTGAATGTTGGGGGAGGGGGTGGGTGAGGTTCAGACATACAACTATGCAGGCACTTGCATCTTAGGGCAATTAAGAAAGTTCAATTAAACTAGGAGTCATGGTTTTGGACTTTGGGAAGAGTAAAGTGACATGGCCACGCACCCAGGTGAAGACTCGCAGCTCTGGAGAGAGAAACAAACTCTCTCTCTCTCTCTCTCTCTCTCTCTCTCTCTCTCTCTCTCTCTCTCTCTCTCTCTCTCTCTCTCTCTCTCTCTCTCTCAATCATTGGAAATCCATTTTTAAAATGAATGTGTGGGTGTGTTCACATTTTACTGCTCTTATATGGCCCAACGCTCAGGATCCATGTGATAGTGTTTTGGACTTTTTAAAAGTAGCCCAAGAATTTATGGTTCTCTACTCTGCAAGGCTGCATGGAGTAGTGTCATGAACAGAAGAATTGTTTTTATGAAACACAAAGGGCCAAATATAAAAGTAATTTTTTATTTTCTTTTTAGTTTAACAGATGGAAAGTGATCTGTCGATCTGAAGCTAGAAAACAGGTCTTAAAGGTGCCATGACCTCACTGTATAAACCATTTCATGTGGTTGATATTGCTGCATATGTAAATTCTCCAAAGAATTTCATTAACAAATAACATCAGCTTGTTGTTTTGTCAGGCCAAATGTCCCTCGTCAGTAAAAGGCTTGGCTCAACCAAGTTGACTTCACTCTGATTGGCTACAACAATATTTGGAAAACTGGTCAAATGTGGCTGCATGCACACCACTTTCCCCTCCAGCCACACTACACACAACACAACACTCTGTCACAAATCAACATTATGGTTTTATAGTTGAAGTGTTTGTGTTGCAGGATGTCGGACAGACGAGGCCAAGCTGATCAAAGACTTTGACCTGGCGTCGCTATTCAACACAGTGGGACTGAAATAAATAGCCATATAGGCTGTGGCGTGGTGGGGAGTTCGCGGCAGCAGCACTTATGCAGCTATGAGTCAGCTCACCCGTAGTACCGGAGTTCGCTGCGGCAGCAGTGATGCAACACAGGAATATGCAGTTGGGAGCCGCGACACAGGAACGTTATTCAGCTGGGATCCAACACACACAACAGTTCATATTATACCCCCAAAACCTCAGAAAAATTTAATTGGGTGTCATACCCCCAAGTGCTTCACAAAACACAGAAAAGCACAGCTAACATAAACATCACATTAATTAAAAGCCAGTCTGTACAAATATGTTTTAAGGTGCATTTAAATATAATCATTGGAGTCGATGAAACATTAATTCCACATTATTTTGTTATGTGGACCTGAGCTTGTCCTCACACATAGATAGTGTTTGTTCATGTGGCAACTCAAGAAGTACAACCTTCCACATGAGCTGCTGGTGATCTTCTACACTGCCATCATTCAGGCTTTCCAGTGTTTGTCCATCTCTGTGTGCTCTGGCTCATCCACAAAACAGGACAGGTCCAAACAGAAACGAATGATTAGGTCTGGGGGAAGATAATCGAGGGCTGACCTTCCCTCCATCCAGGACTTGTCCAGGTCTAGGATCAGGAAGAAGGCTGTATCTCTGCAGACCCCACACATCCTGCACACAAATTGTCTAGACTTTTATCCATGGGTTGACGCGACAGAGCACTATTTGCAAAAACCAGCTGCCACAGAGATGGCATCTTTTCTCAGGGTGTCTCTCAGATGAGCACAATGGACATTTTACAGCCAGATTAGTCACTAAGACTGCTGTGAAACATATATGTGGATTGCACTTTGACACCCTTCCCTCTTTCTTTTCTTTCCATAAAAAACAAAACAAAAACATACCGTTTTTATATTTATATTTGCTCCTGAATGTCAACAAAACAAAATAGATCACTGTTCACTTCAGGAAAAATCAGCCAAGTCAAACGCCCCTTCTCATCAACGACACTGCAGGGAAGCGAGTCAGCAGCATCTAATTCCTGGGAGTGCAGATCACTGACACACTGACCAGGTCTCTCCTCACCTCTGCTCTTGTGAAGAAGCACAGCAGCGTCTCTACTCTCTGCGTCGGATGTGAAGAACAACCCCCCCTTTTCCCATCCTCACCACTTTCTACAGAGGGACAGTATTGAGCGTACCGACCAGCTGCATCACTGTCTGGTCTGGGGCCTGCACTCCCTCAGAATGGACATGTGTAGAGAGAGTGGTGATGACAGCTGACAGAATCATGACACTGCTCACAGATGCTGCATGACCAGGGCTCAGACAACCATAAAAGACCCCTCCTACCCCCATCATGGACGTTCACTCTGCTGCCCTCTAGCGAGAGGCTCAGCAGCTTCAAATGCAGAACAACCCACAACAGCTTCATTCCACATGTCATAAGACAGCTGACCCCCCAATAATCCCCCCCTCCCATGCATACAAAACTAGTCAATTTACATGGACACTGTGAACTCTATTGCACTTATAGTAACTGTACTATCTGCACAATCGTTTGGTCCCATCATTGTTGCAACATATCCTGCTGTTACAAATACTTGCACTATTCATATTGTCTTACTCATCATTTTTCTGCAAACATAAAATGTCTTTTTTGTTTTGCCGCAACGTTCCTGACAAATGACAAATACTTATAATGTTTCTCTTTTGGCTTCTGTTTTCACTCGGAGCCTTGCAGCAAAATTATGTTCAAATGAACATTGTGGCTGTGCAGCTGAATGACAATAAAGTCCATCTAAGTCTGTTGTATATACCAAATGTCTGCAAACAAATACAAATTCCTTGATTGTTTTCACAATCATAGCCAAATAAAGATGATTCTGCTTTTGCTTAAAAGTTGTTTTCAAAAGGTAATCTGTCAAATGGGCCTCATTGGAATGCATATTCAAATTTACTGAGCTGTACTTGAAGACTCTGATTTGTGTTGTGGTTTTATCTCTTTTGGACCATCGTTCCCGTTCTACTGCTGTACTCATTGGTCTTCCATGTGTTTTGCATTCTGTTCACTTTCTGTTCCCTAATTTAGCTGCTGTATTAGTATACACTTGAATGTTAGCTTGTTCCGGTCTGCACTCTGTTATGGTTTCTGTATTCCCTAAATAATCATGTATTCTGTTTATTAATAACTTTGCCAGTTACCATTTACTTTCTCACTTCCTACAGTCATTCTGTTTATTAGACTAGACTTTGTTCACTCTAGTAATTAACCTTCCCAGTATTAAGTCACCCATTTATTTCTGAGATATAGCCACAGATTGCCTTGAGCTTTAGCTTGGTATCAATATGTTTAGACAAAAAAACTGTTGATTCATCACAAGACTGCTTCCTTCCTGCCTGTGTTGGAGTTGTCAAACAACACAAACCATGACACACGCAGTGACACAGCTGCTAAAGGACGTTGAAGCTCACTGTTAGAGAATTGCAGCAGTTCTTTTTTTCTGTTTGAGAGTGCAGTTAAAGATTGAGTTATTTTTAAATATGTTTACACATTTTTATTTAATACAAATGAAACAAAGGGCCGAAAACTTGAGTAGCACAAATCTGACAGTAAATAAACACTTAATGTCAGAACCAGTTTTGATAAAGGGATGATGTGTGATGAGGCTTTGGTTGAAGTCTTTTTGGTTTCCAGTGTCATTTAATTTTGAGATTATTTTACATCACAGAAGATGCTTATGCTATTTTATGATCTGAAAACTAAAAGTTTTCTTTCTGTCCTACTGTTTCATTTGTGTTTAGTTAATATTGTACCCCTTTTTCTGGAAACGTGGGTGGGCTATATAGTGGAACAATGGTTAGTATGGAGTTTGCATGTTCTGCATATGCATGTGTGCAGAGCTGGCTCTAGCCATTTTGGTTTATTTAGATACATGTTTGCATTTAGGCCTGGGAATACTTAGCTGTTGCTCAGCAAGTACTGCATCGGAGCATCCGCACATCTCTGCAGCGTTCCTCGACACACTAGGGCAACAGACCAGGGTGTGACACTGTCACCATAGACTGAAGTGCTACTAACTTTGCAGCAGGTTCACCCCAGGAGGTCTCATAAGACTCTCCATGACTTTCACATAGATGTTATGCAGAGCACAGCGGGTCAGGACCATAGATCTCACCAGCTGGGTATCACGGACATTCCTTTACCAAATTATACGCTATCTTTCCTTTAACCTCCCTAAAGCATTTTCAACAACCGCTCTTGCTCGACTGAATGTCTGGTTGAACATGTGCTGTTCTGCATTTAGTTGTCCAGCGTCATGAAATGGTTTTAAGAACCAGTCCTGCAAGGGATGAGGAACAAGAATATCCCAACACTGGGAAGCCCGGTTAAACGTCCAGACTGATGGTCCTCTGCGCTGTTGTTGCAACAAGACAAGCCAACTGAAACACACACACAGCATACATATTACAATACCTGACATCACCAACACTAACTGTTGTATGCATGGCCTATTGCATGTATTCTTATTTACCACTGTATCAAGCTAACATTAGAATTAGCTTACCCTTATGTGGAGTCTGGCCTGTATTCTTTTGTTTTTGATTTGATGCCACTCTGTGAATTCCCACACTCTCCTATGCTTTTCGCGTATGTTTCATCTAGCTGCCTGCAACCTTCTGCTGGGTCTCCTCTCTCGCCCTCTCTACTCTTTCTCTCTGAATAACTCTTAAGTCTAAGAAAAAGCTGTAGATTGAGCAGGACGCTCAACAATACTTTCATGTCCTCCATTGTCATATTGTGTTTTTGTGCCGCAGACACATTTCGTCACGGTGTGTTGAATTCTCTGCACCACCTTGCTATGTCGACCGCACCCACATTGGCGTGGTACTCAGTTCAAATGGAAAACCACCCGTGTAGAACTTAATGAAACCGACTCATACTCAATCGATGTGTCACCATGGAAAAGGGGGTTAAGAGAGACTGTGGCTTGCCGCCTCCCCCTTCCCCTCAGCCAAAAATGTTGGGCCTAGGTGAGCAGCTGTATGCATTCAAGGATTCATTATGGTGACATGCTATTCAAGCTTTATAATATTATGCAGAAAATTTCAATAATTATTAATGTTTGCAGTCTCTGTTATGATTAGTGCCTGTTTGTTTCTGCATGCCGACACTCCCACCTGCAATCAGCTTATTGCCCGGTACCTGTGATCAGCTCTATTGAAACACTCCCTTGCCTACAGATCTCCACCTGGTTATCGAATGATCTTCTTCTCAGTAGATGGGCCAGAGTTCTTTCTATGTCCTTCCCTGATCTTCACATCACAACCTTGATTCTGTCTCCTGGATTTCCCTACTTCACCTTACCCTGTCTGGTTTCTACTAAGCTACTAAAGCTAAGCTTTCTGGATTACGACCCTGTCCCCGTGCCCCAGTCTCCAAACCTTGCCTATATATTGTCTGGATTTGTTCGCTGACATCTGCCTCAACATATAAGATCCTTGCTTGTCCCTTGGATTCTGGATTAATCTCTGCCATTCTGCCTGACAGTATTCAAAGCTAACACTTCTCACTGCCAAATGGCCACCAGCTGTGAAGTCATTCCCATCACTGTTGGTTCTCACTGGCTTCTTTGGAGGATTGAGGAATTTATAAAGAGGATCAGATCCCTGGGTTAGGATCCTAAAATGATTAGTGGCTTTTCATATGAGTCTTTCTCTAGTTTTGGAGTCTTTTGTAGCCACTAACCGGCCCTCTCCCTTTTGCAGAAATTCTGTCCTACAGAGGTCTCCTCACTTCCACCAAGGTTTAATAATAAACCTTTTTGAATGCCCTCTGTTTCTGATTGAAATTTTGGAACCACAGACTGGTTCATTTCATAGTGTTATCCCTGTGAAGACTATATTTATCAAATCTATTTTAAAGGTATACTATGCAACTGGGATTGATTTTCCAGCGAGGCGCCCCCCAGAGGGCGAAAGTAAAAGTGCACTGTCGTAAATATGCTCAGCTGTTCTCCTGGTTTCTTCGTCAAGCCAGGCGCGGTTGTTTTGAGCTTAGCAGACAGGCGAACGCAACAAATACAAAAGTCGAAAACATGGCAGTACAAACAATGACTAACACAGTGAAAGTATGAACATGCACAGAGAGAGAGAGAGAGAAACCATTCCAATGCAGTGTTTCCCCTAGGAATTTGCTTACCGGACGACCGGCGGTGCGGGGAGTGCGGGGGGGTGGGTGGGGGGGGTGTAGAGACAAGCTTTGCGCGACCGGCGGAGCGGGCGGGCGGGGGAAAGATACAAGCTTTGCGCGACCGGCGGAGCGAGCGACCGGCGGAGCGGGCGGGCGAGGGAAAGAGACAAGCTTTGCGCGACCGGCGGAGCGAGCGACCGGCGGAGCAAGCGACCGGGGGAGCGAGCGACCGGCGGAGCGAGCGACCGGGGGAAAGAGACAAGCTTTGCGCGACCGGCGGAGCGGGCGGGCGGGGGAAAGATACAAGCTTTGCGCGACCGGCGGAGCGAGCGACCGGCGGAGCGGGCGGGCGAGGGAAAGAGACAAGCTTTGCGCGACCGCCGGAGCGAGCGACCGGCGGAGCGAGCGACCGGGGGAAAGAGACAAGCTTTGCGCGACCGGCGGAGCGAGCGACCGGCGGAGCGAGCGACCGGCGGAGCGACCGGCGGAGCGACCGGCGGAGCGGGCGGGCGAGGGAAAGAGACAAGCTTTGCGCGACCGCCGGAGCGAGCGACCGGCGGAGCGAGCGACCGGGGGAAAGAGACAAGCTTTGCGCGACCGGCGGAGCGAGCGACCGGCGGAGCGAGCGACCGGCGGAGCGACCGGCGGAGCGACCGGCGGAGCGGGCGGGCGGGCGGGGGAAAGAGACAAGCTTTGCGCGACCGGCGGAGCGGGCGGGCGGGGGAAAGATACAAGCTTTGCGCGACCGGCGGAGCGAGCGACCGGGGGAAAGAGACAAGCTTTGTGCGACCGGCGGAGCGAGCGACCGGGGGAAAGAGACAAGCTTTGTGCGACCGGCGGAGCGAGCGACCGGGGGAGCGGGCGGGCGAGGGAAAGAGACAAGCTTTGCGCGACCGGCGGAGCGAGCGACCGGCGGAGCGGGCGGGCGAGGGAAAGAGACAAGCTTTGCGCGACCGGCGGAGCGAGCGACCGGGGGAGCGGGCGGGCGAGGGAAAGAGACAAGCTTTGTGCGACCGGCGGAGCGAGCGACCGGCGGAGCGGGCGGGCGAGGGAAAGAGACAAGCTTTGCGCGACCGGCGGAGCGAGCGACCGGGGGAAAGAGACAAGCTTTGTGCGACCGGCGGAGCGAGCGACCGGCGGAGCGGGCGGGCGAGGGAAAGAGACAAGCTTTGCGCGACCGGCGGAGCGAGCGACCGGCGGAGCGAGCGACCGGCAGAGCGAGCGACCGGGGGAAAGAGACAAGCTTTGCGCGACCGGCGGAGCGAGCGACCGGCGGAGCGGGCGGGCGGGGGAAAGAGACAAGCTTTGAGCGACCGGCGGAGCGAGCGGTGGAGGCGGAGCGGGGGAGACAAGCTTTGCGCGCATATCGAGTTAGTTTTTTTTTTTTGGAATGGTGGGAGGCGGTAGCGTGAGGGAAACCCTACGATGTTACAGTCGCATCAGCAGAAACGCAAGGTCCGCGTCAGCCTTACAGCCTTCTTTTTCTTTTAGCTCTCGCCATTCGGAAAAAGCTTGCCCGATGTTCACCCGTGTACGACTCCTCTTTCTGTCCAGAGCCCTTTTCCTCTTTCTTGCCTGCTCCGACATGGGCTTTCGCTGTTTTATCGCTGGTTCCGCCATGATAACTGCACAGATATCGCCACTGCGCTAGCAACAAACATGTTCTCGCCGTAAAGCAAGACCGACTCTCACGATCTCGCACGAGATTCTGAGCCTGTGGGCGCGGGCCGAGGGCTCCTGCAGTTGCAAGTGCGGTATTTCCCCCACAGACCACCAGGGCGGCCAAGAAAACCTTTGTTCAACCTGAAATGACTCATTTAATCATCATCATCATAGTGTGCCTTTAATTCACAACTCTTAGCATAATAGGATCAAAACTGTATTGAAAAAAAGCAAGTGGATGCAAACCATAAATGCTAATGTGCCTGAAATGAAGTAAAGATTCGTTTTTTTTTAGTTTGTAATTTATTTTCTTAATAGCCTCTTTGGGTTATTAAGAGGAGCAAATACTGTCATCATATCCTAACTTAGGTTGTACCAACATCAAAACCCACCTCCCTATATTATTTGGCACTACTATAACTTTAGGATAGTGTTAGAAAGGTTAGCTTTCAGTCTTTAAATTCATTTAAACAAACTAATTAATAAACAAATTAATTTACTTACGCCCATTGGATCAGCTGATTGTGGCGCATTGATGGGTAGAGTCGGCACATTAGGTTGACAGCACTGGGAGGTCCATCACCATCAGAATGAGGAACAACAGGGCGCAGGGGATGGGATTGCTGTTTTATTTTCTGAATGTTTATTTTCAACAAACAGTAGCATGAGAAAAGGGTGCAAGTCAGGGCTGCACATTGTTGCTATTTATTTCATTCTGTTTGTGGCCTATGCCAAGAACCGGCGTGTGTGGATTCTCTTCAGGTTCTCAGCCTCCAAAGACTTCACTGTTAGGTTATTCTGCCAGGTCGTCAGCGGTGCCAGTCTTCAGCTATAAAGGACTTTGGGTGGGAAGTGAGTTGGTGCCTCATGTGGAGGACCTCAGTATTTTGGGAGCTTGGGAGTCCAGGGTCAGGGTAGGCAGCAATGACAGACTAGAGCGGTAATTCTGATGCCGTGCTGAAGACAGAATGATATGGTTATTCAATTATTTTTCATTGTCATATTCTGTGGGTATTAAAGAAGGACTACAATTGCAGTTGCTGAAATTACCTTCCTATAAATACCTATTCATTTATCTCGGATGAGCTCAGAAGGCTGCGTCCGTTTTCATCCCTTCCTGGCATCTTCCCAGGATTTTTTAGGCCACATCTCGAGACTTCAGGGTAAATCCATGATTTAGGGAAAGTTATAGATTTTTAGCCGGTATGAAGACACATTAATTATCCCCCGAAAAAAGCCAAGAGTTGGTCAGGAAGAACAAGAAATTCTAGAAAATCTCCTCAGATCGTAGAAAACCACATCCCTGAAAAGAGGTAGGTAATTTATGAGCTGGTAAAACTAGGATGTGATAGCAATAATTTCAGGGTTATAGAGTGGTCATGATAAGGAAATGTGATCATGGGAACCAATAGCAACGCTGATAACTCACCCCGCTCTGTCTAACTCTCAGAACGGACTTTGTACCACTAAAACATCCCCTCATGTTTTTCCTTGTGCTTAAAATGGTTCACAGAGAACACTGATTCAATAAAACTTACAAACCGGTTGTAAAAAGCTGCGTGCCTAGCCACTGCCTCTTGTGAATTATTCTCTGTTTACTTTTTACAAGGTAAATTCAAGTATCATTTGTCACTTTTTAAATTTTAAAGCTGATGGATTAGTGTTACCCGATAACAAATATTGTTACTCATAAATTATACTGTGTAATATAGTTTTTCGTGTACAAATCTACTATACTGTTTAAAAAAAAGCAAAACCATTGTGTGTTATATCAGTTTGGCCACTAGAGGCCACCATTCTCTATGTGAACGAACTAGATGCACAGAAACAAACTAAGAGCACTGTGCCTGCAGATATTTGTATTCATTACAAACACACAATTATTCCTAGACAGACTTCTCATACGACTCCAGAATTCCTCCTGAGCGTTGCGGCTCCCTTTGTGTGCATCCCCAAAAAGAACAATAAAATAATTATTTACAAAAAAAAGGAAACAAATTTCTTTCTGCCAGTTTCAGTTGAAGAGAGGAGTTTCTTGAAACAGGTGGCCTAAGTTTAATCAGCGACATCTCAAAACTACATCCTGCACACCGATGGGTCTCACGAACTGCTTCCTTTGACTGGCTGATTTAAAGAGCCCGTTCACACTTCTGAACTTATCAGACAGGAAGTGAGAGTTCGCTGTCAGCACTGTTGAGGATCTGCAGAGAGCTCAAACCTGCGGCCCATGTGGTTTTGAAAAGGGGTAAAGCATAATGCATTGCTGATGCTTCTTCTGCAGAAATGTTTTGTATATTCGATATATGACATCCATCGTGTATTCACACCACTGGAGCATTTTCCCGTTTTGTCACGTCACAGCCACCGCCTTCAATGTATTTTACTGGAATTTTACATGAAAGACTAACTCAAAGTAGTGAAACATTGTCACATGGGGACAAAGTGACACATGATTTATTTTTCTACAAATAAAAATGCAAAATAAAAAGCTAATAATGTTGCAGTGCATTTGAGGTTTACCCTATCTCTAATGACCCTAAATTAAATCCTGTGCAAACAAATGGCGTCAGAAATCACCAAATTAGTAAATAGAGTGCACCCGTGTGTAAACAAAATGGCTTAACTGCAAATCTACAAATACATGGTCGTCATAAAACTGATTGGCAGAGGAAGGAAAACATTAATCAGAGAAGCAGCCAAGACGCGCCATGGCATTTCTGGAAGAGCTGCAGAGGTCCACAGCTTAAGTGGGGGAACCTGTTGACAGAATAATTTGCTAGTTTGCACCCTAACAAATTTGGCCTCTATGGAAAGATTGCAAGAAACCATTGTTGAAAGAAAGTTAAAAGAAGCACTGTTTGAAGTTTACCACAAGCCATACTAGGCAGACCATAAATATGTGGAAGAAGGGGCTTTGGTCAGTTGAAACCAAAACTAAACTGTTTGGCCCACATGCAGAACACTGTGTGGTGAAAAACGGACCGTGTATATCAAACTTACCATTGCCACACTGAAATTTGGTGGCGGCAGCTTCATGCTGTTTCCTTTAGCAGAGTGTAGAAGTTGGTCAGAATTCAGGGGAACATAGATGGACAATCCTGAAAGAAAATATTTTAGAGGTTGCACAACAGTTAAGACTGGGTTGGAGGTTGTCCTTCTAACGAGGAAACATCACTAAACAGTGGTATGGCTTAAATCAAAGGATATTCATATGTTTTAAATGACCCAGCTAAGGCCCAGACCTAAATCCATTTGAGAATCTGAGGCAGAATTCTAAAAAAAAAAAATATGTTCGCAGTTGCTTTTCGTCCAAGCTGACTGAGCTTGTACCGTTTTCCAACAATTTATGGGCATACATTTTAATCGCTAGATGTGCAAAGCTGGTACAGACAGAGCTCAGAAAGACTTCCGCTCAAACGGTAATGAAAGGTAGTTCTGCCCGAAGCGAATATGAATGCATGCTGTTCTTTTGTTTTATTTGTCAACAAATAAAATAAAAACATGTTGTATTTTCTTTCCACTTTCAAATAATGAACATTTTTCTGTGGGTCTATCACACAAAATCTTAATAAAGTACATGTTTCTGTAGTTGAAACATGGTCAAATGAGAAAAAGTTAAAGGGGTGTGACTATTTTTGCAGTCTGGAGAGAAGGAACAACTGCATGTACATCAAGCCAGCAGGTCAGTTCATGTTAATAAATTGTAAAACGTGTCCTTATAGGTGTCGTGCTTTGACTTTGACACCTTTTATCACAAATTTTCCTTATATTTCTGCGAGAATGTATCTTTTATGAGGTTCCAAATCAACAAGAATCGGCAACCCAGAGCTCGATCTTATGGGAACAACAAAAAATCCTTTCACAACTCTGTTCGAAGCTGCTGTTTGCTGATCTAGTTTCCCACTTCTGGCTTAGTTCCCCAAGAATGACAGGTGTGAACCCTGCCATATAGTGTTGGGTCATAATACAGCTGTTTGCTCTGTTTAAAAAAAAGCAGATTTAAGAGCCTGTAGCTGTCAGTTGTGGCAAGAACGATTCAGCCTCTCTTTTCCCCCTCGCTCTCAAGCAGAGTCCGTGGGAGGGGAACGACTGTTTGAAGCTCTCCCTCTGGGCTCCCGGGTTCTGTCTGTGGGATCCGTGTGCGCTGACAATATTAGCACGCGTGATCTGAGAGTCTGATCAAAGCGGGCTCATTCTGCCTGACCGATTTCTACAGGATTAAGGATTAGGGAGCCGGGAAGCTGGGAGAGACACAGAAGCAACCCTGAAGAGACAAAAAGGGACGATGAAGGTTACAGAGGAGTTAGAAAAGGATGGAGAGACGCTTAGGAGGACACAGGGGTCAAAAGAGACTCACAGAGGGCGTTTTGAGAAAGAAGCTGAGGCCAAAATAAATGCGGCTTAATCATACCCTTATCCTTATTATTTGCCAGACAAGGCTGTGCTGCTGCTAACATCTGACACATAGCTAGAGGAAACCCCCTGCTGTGCTTAAATAATGAAATAAATTCAGCAACTCACAGGTACTTAGTGTTTAATAGCTTAA
Source organism: Fundulus diaphanus (assembly GCA_037039145.1). Classification (NCBI taxonomy): domain Eukaryota; kingdom Metazoa; phylum Chordata; class Actinopteri; order Cyprinodontiformes; family Fundulidae; genus Fundulus; species Fundulus diaphanus. Next base: position 16,751,549 of record CM073141.1, on the reverse strand, counting down.
TGGAGTCGATTTTGTTCTTCATTCACAAGCTGCTTTAGTTTAGAGAGAAACTGCTGAACAACAAGGTAATTTGAGTGGGGCCCGTGTTTCCTTTGAAATAAGATATGTGAGAGGTTGTGCAATTGTCAGTGGTTTACACGTTCTTTTCAAAGTCTTAGGAGTTGTTCAGCGATTGGCGGATAGTGACCTTTAAGTTAAGGAGGCCAAAAATAAAAGTCAGAGGCCTGTTTACCAAACAGAGGAGTTTTGAGAACCCTTTAAGAGGAAAACAGTTTTTTTTTTTTTTTTTTTTTAGCAGTTAAAGGTGTTTATTGAATACTCAGGGATACACGGAGATGTTATGCTCATAGAATGAGCAGCCGAATGATCGAGATGTCGGGATCGGAACACGGCATGTATGAGTAACCTATCCGGGGGGAGTGGAGTGGAAGAACGGATTCAATAAAGCTCCTTCTCTTGGTAGAACTAGGTGACCGAGTGACAGGTAAGCCAGCAGGAGGAACAAAGGCGGGGAGCCCGAGCAGCACCACAGCAGGAAGCAGGGAACAGAAAGCAGCCGAAGGAACCAGAGTGAATCCAGGAAGGGGGAACTCTTGTCCGGCTTGGCAAGACCAAGGGGGCTCAAGGGGAATGCCAGAGCAAAATCTGACCGGCGAGGATTCAGGAACTTGGCTTGAGATTTCAGCGCTCGGAGGAGTGGCCGGTGAGTAATCCAGAGCACAGAGCAAACACAACGGTTTAACACTCCAGTGTCCTTCAGATGACTGCGCCCTGCTTTAAAGCTCCAAGCCGGAGCTGCCGAGACGAGCTGCAGGTGTGCACCACGCCCACCTGTCAATTACGATCACCTGGGATAGGAAAAGAGAAGAGAGCAGGCAGCGCAGCCTACTGAATCCTGACAGGTGTGAGACTGGAAAATAATTTTAAACTTGATACACAGATTAAATATGTAGTTAAGTCCAGTTTTTATCATCTGAGACAATTGGCTAAAGTTAAACCGTTTCTTTCATGGCATTGTTTTGAGAGTTTAATTCATGCTTTTATTACAACTTGTTTAGATTACTTCAATGGCTTTCATGTTGGGCTGAGGCAGTCTTTAGTCGACTTAAGCTGGTTCAAAATGCTGCTGCATGACTTTTAAAAGATACCAAGAAACGAGACCATATCACTCCTGTTTAGGTATCTCTACATTGGCTTTTGGTTTAATTCCAGATTTGTTTTAAAGTTATTTTATCCATCCATCCATCCATTTTTCAACTATCCCTATTGGGGTAACGAGGGGTGCTGGTGCCTATCTCCAGCTGTCACTGGGCGAGAGGCGGGGTACACCCTGGACGGTTCTTTTATATGTTTTTTTTTATGCCCTTTAAAAACAGGTTTTTAAAGGGCATATATCCTAAGTCTTTCAAACTCAGTGTATACCATAAGGGCCATCCAGGTTGAAAGCAGTGATAGCCAGGGCTCCAGCTCAAATGTGTGTTCCTAAGGTGAATATTTTTTCTAGTGATTTATCCAGTGACGACTCAGGAGAAAAGTCTGAGAGCAGAGCTTGGAGACCTAGCAAACCAGCATAGTGCCCAGGTATTTAACAGCGTTCCATGGCGAGCTCGGTCTTTCTGTAATTAACCAGAGTGTTGAATGTCTCTTTGTGACAAAAATGTCTCTTGCAAAAAATAAACTTCTGGCAGCATTGACAACCAGTCATCTGGATCTGATGAAACAGAACAAAAGCCATCATTAATATTCAGATGACCACCAGTATGTGCCAACACTTCTCTTTCTCCAAACCACTGTCTCACCAGAACTGCATACTCCTGTACATATAAAACAGAAGTAATGAACAGAAGCAGCTGAACGTCTAACTCTAGTAAAAGGAGGTGTCAGGGTTTTTTTTTGTTAGGGTTTAACTTCACTAATATAGCTGTGAAAATATTTTTCAAAGGACACCAATTAATCTTTCTGCAGTTGGTTCTCTCACAACAATATTATGTTGCTGAAGAAACAAAAGTTGCTTGAAGGGAACACAATCACAAACCTCATTCATTTGGCCCAGACACTGAGGAAAAGAATTACTTGCTTCTGCAGCTAATTATCTTAAAGTGTAACTCACCCTGATGCAAAGCATAACCCCGCCCCCAGACAAATTTTAAAATATGCCATCAAAGCAGGCAGTGCCAGGAGACCCTGAGGGGAGGGGCTAAGTCTGGGCCTGAGCGGTGGCGGTTAAGAGATGAAGAAAGAAATCTTTATTTGTCATTGCAATTGTAGATGACGCAAGAGTGCTAACCACTTCTCCACCGTGCAGTCTTAGGAGTGACATGTTGAACCATGTCGAGTGACCAGGGCAACACTGATGGCTTCGCCCCGGATTGGTTAGGGTTAGGAACCCGCCGGACATGAGCCCTATCAGTTCGAGCCGCTGGCTCAAGGCGCTGACTCAGCAACGCCCGACGTCAGAGCTGTCGAGGCAGTGGAGGATGGAATGGGTGAACTTTTTGAGTTGTAAAGGGATGTTAGCAGCATCATTGCTAACATGGGTTAACATTCAAAGAAGCAACAAATGCTAAACACTATCGATCAAGGCTCCTAATGCTCGTAATTCCAACTCCTGAGTCGGACTCACCATGCGTACGACAGTCGTCTGTCCGACTGAGACGCTTTTACACCCAAACAGGGAGCTATTATGATGAAAGCATGTGCCGTTTGAACGAACAGGAAAATTTGACTGCAATAGCCACCGTTCAACCCTAAGAGGGCAGTACTAAGATGGTTTTAAGACAAATATTGCAGCATTAAACAAGTTCACATTAAAATATAAAAAAATGCACAGAAACATTAAAATAGCACCCATAGGCCCCTTTTATACCTTTTATCTGCAAAAAAAGTTGATTTTAGGGTGAGTTACACTTTAAGTAAAATCCAAGAGGACATTTGGAAAGAGTGGTTATTGTGTTTATTTAGGAGATCTGTAAACATGAGAAAAATATGTTGTTTTACTAAAACATATATCCATCCATCCATCCATCGTCTTCCGCTTATCCGGGGTCGGGTCGCGGGGGTAGCAGCTTCAGTAGGGAGGCCCAGACGTCCCTTTCCCCAGCCACTTGGGCCAGCTCCTCCGGGGGAATCCCAAGGCGTTCTCAGGCCAGCCGAGAGACATAGTCCCTCCAGCGTGTCCTGAGTCTTCCCCTGGGCCTCCTCCCGGTGGGACGTGCCTGGAACACCTCACCAGGGAGGCGTCCAAGGAGGCGTCCTAACCAGATGCCCGAGCCACCTCAACTGGCTCCTCTCGACGTGGAGGAGCAGCGGCTCTACTCTAAAACATATAATCATAGTAAAACAACACATTTTCTCATCTGAAAAAATGTTCAAAGCCATAGCTTTGGCATGAATTATATTGTGTTGTCATCCCTCAGCCTCATGTTGTTCTTCACCTCAGAGCTGACTCGCCAATTATTTTATGGTCCAGGGACAAAACGTGTTTCCTACAGAGAGGCTGCATCTGGTTTGTAAATGCATTCTCATTATATATTTCCTCAAAGTCCATTGTTTTCAGTGTTGCCAATAAGCAGCCACTATCCTTTATGTTAAGTAATAAAGTTATTTTTTGTCAAAAAATTACTTTTGCCACAATCGACAGTCACCATTTGGGTGTTTTGGATAAGTCATCAACCTTGTATGGGAATGTCTTTTTATTTTAGAGAGGTGCGGCTCAAAAAGGCTCATTTGGTGTCAGAAAACTGCGTTTTAAAATCACATGTTCTGTGAAAAACAATAGAAATACTGGCTGAGATTTATTTGTTTCATAGTTTCAAGACGTGTAGTATTTTATGCTCTTAAATATAATGATAGCTGTCCTTCAAAAACAGAAAGGGGCATATTGTCTCCAGGTGTGCTCATGAAGTACCTCTTTTGTCCTTTATTATTTATCTACTTTTATTTTCTTACAGCTCAGCAGATGGGATTACATTGAAAATGTATTTAACAGAATTCAAACTTGCTGGACTTCACAAGCTATATCTGTCTGTAGATAATTTAAATGTTATCTTTTCGTCTTATTAAGAGCCTTAAGACGACATTTGGTCATTTACATAAACAGGTTGAATTGAACTCAACTACTCCTAACCGCCTAAACTTAAATATAAACTAGCTGAACAAAAAGGCAGCACACACCCCCATCCATTTGCAGTGATATATACACAAACATATGTAGACTATAAATAAAATGTTACCATACTCACAAACCAGAAGCTTTACAGCAAGGAGAGGTTTTTCTTTCCACTGTCGCTTCATGCTTGCTCAGTATGAGGGATTGCTGCAAAGCCATGGACAATGCAGACAACTCTCCCTGTGTCATCTCGGATGACACAGGGAGAGTGAATGCTGCTTGTCGGGACTTTGAAGCAATCAACTGGTTCCCTTATATAGGAAATTTTTGTATAATATGATTGATTTGACTTTGTAAAGTGCCTCGAGATGACATGTTTCATGAATTGGCGCTATATAAATAAAATTGAGAGTCTACAATGTAGACTCTACATCTTACACCTAAATTCAAATTCCCACCTAATGTAATGTTCAGAGGCAGAGGACCCAGAATTCAGCCAGACCAGCAGAGGTTTCTTTAAACAAAAGGGCTCTTTAATAACAAAATCAAAAACAGGGAAAAAGCCAAAGAGACCGTCGAACCAAAAGACGGCACAAAAATAAACAGAAAAGCAGGGCAGGTAAAAAAAGGAACAGACAGGCAGAATGGCTCAGGTTTCTGGAGACCAGGGGTCCGTTCTTCGTACGTCGCTAACTCAGTTAGCTGAATTTGATTGTTGACGATTTGGCATGATCTTGGATCGTTTGGTTCTTCGAAACTCATTCCGGACTTGCTGTCATAGCAACATGCGCGCAAACTTAAGCCTGCTCACGAGCAGGCTTATTTCATGTAAACAGGATTAGATCGCAGCTTTACAAGCGGAGGAGATGGGGAAGTGTGTCCAGCCAGTGCACTTGGACCACCTAGTGGCAGAGGACGGGACAGAATTGTGGAACACCATTTTTTAATGTTTAATAAAAGACGAAACAAATAATGCTTAGTTCCTGTCGTTTTATTTAAACAATTCTTTACAAAGAAAAGCCAGCAAGTCATCTTTTGCCTGCAATAAGAGAGTTATGTAAAGTCAGCAATATACTGTGAAATGGTGTATTAGAACTTACTCTGAAGGTCCTTTTGAAGCAACTCGATCTCTAGTGCAATTCTTCTCTTTTTCAAGTTGTGGAGTTCAATTTCTCCTCTTAATTTGAGTTTTTTTCCGGACAAAATACAATTTTTTTGTTGAAGATGCTGTTTATATAACGAACGGATGGCACCCTGTGTCATTTTGGGGAAAAAAGGGTGAAACATGCCTCATGCAACAAAAGTAAAAAGAACCCGTTTTTTTCAGCCTTCTTATAGGCTGTTATAAACAGACAAATACATCATTTAACAGTGGCTTTTAAAAAGAGGAAGAAGTTTCTTTTTAAAATATAGTATAATAATTAAAGGCTACCATTTTGTAGAATATTCTTGTACTTCACTTTTTCCCCATGTTCTAGTGGCTCCCGTGGAGGCTCTGACATAAAACAACAAAGTAAATATGAAATTATTAAAATGCAAAAATACATACTGTAGAAAGTGATAGAAACATCTCAAATGGACAGCACTTATGCATGTAATTTGTCTGCTGCTTTTTGCCAGCCCTCTCTCCTGGCTTTAGCAGACTTTGAGGTGTTACCTGTCGTTTTAATTAATGACTCAAATTCAGCATAACCTTCCATTAAAAGCTCGTGTTCTGATTGGGAGAAAAACTGTGGGCGTTCTTTGGCCATGCTGAACAGCCAATAGCAGCGTTGCTGATCATTTTTTCTACTATCGATACATTTCCCCTTTTAAACAAACGCATGAACGCGCAGTTGTCTCAGATAACTCAATCCAGCCATACTAATCATAAACAACAGGTGTGTTCGAAGAACCCAATTAGCCGGATCATGATTAGCCGGATGAAATCATCTCGGATGTGTCATTTGATCTTGGATGTTTTAAGCAACGTACGAAGAATGGACCCCTGGGAGTCAAAAATCCAAAAGCAAACAAAAACAGAATATTGCAGGAGGAGACTCCCCCATAAACTCAACAGGACGACCTAGCACTGATGTCTGGTCTCAAAAGTTTATATGGAGGTGGAGGCAGGTGAAACCGGTGAGAGGTGATTGCAGCAGGGGTGGAGTTAGGCAGGTGTGCAGAGTAAGTAATTAGACCAGACATCAGGGGTCCGTTCTTCGTACGTTGCTTAAAACATCCGAGATCAAATGAGACATCCGAGATGATTTCATCCGGCTAATCGTGATCCGGCTAATTGGGTTCTTCGAACACACCTGTTGTTTATGATTAGTATCGCTGGATTGAGTTATCTGAGATAACTGCGCGTTCCTGAGTTTGTTTAAAAGGGGAAATGTATCGATAGTAGAAAAAATTATCAGCAACGCTGCTATTGGCTGTTCAGCATGGCCAAAGAACGCCCACAGTTTTTCTCCCAATCAGAACACAAGCTTTTAATGGAAGGTTATGCCGAATTTGAGTCATTAATTAAAACGACAGGGAACACCTCAAAGTCTGCTAAAGCCAGGAGAGAGGGCTGGCAAAAAGTAGCAGACAAATTACATGTGTAAGTGCTGTCCATGTTAGATGTTTCTATCACTTTCTACAGTATGTATTTTTCACATTTTAATAATTTCATATTTACTTTGTTGTTTTATGTCAGAGCCTCCACGGGAGCCACTAGAACATGGGGAAAAAGTGAAGTACAAGAATATTCTACAAAATGGTAGCCTTTAATTATTATACTGTATTTTAAAAAGCAACTTCTTCCTCTTTTTAAAAACCACTGTTAAATGATGTGTTTGTCTGTTTATAACAGCCACCAAAAAAAGACAAAAAAAAAACGGTTCTTTTTACTTTGGTTGCATGAGGCATGTTTAACCCTTTCTTTTTCTTTCACAAAATGACACAGGGTGCCATCCGTTCCCTATATAAACGGCATCTTCAACAAAAAATTTAGTATTTTGACCTGAAAAAACACAAATTAAGAGGAGAAATTGAACTCTACAACTTGGAAAAGAGAAAAATTCCACTAGAGATCGAGTTGCTTCAAAAGGACCTTCAGAGGAAGTTCTAATACACCATTTGACAGTAGTATTGCTGACTTTACATAACTATCTCTTATTGCAGGCAAAAGATGACTTGCTGGCTTTTCTTTATAAACAATTGTTTAAATAAAACGACAGGAACTAAGCATTATTTGTTTCGTCTTTTATTAAACATTAAAAAATGGTGTTCCACAATTCTGTCCTGTCCTCTGCCACTAGGTGGTCCAAGTGCACTGGCTGGACAGACTTCCCTATCTCCTCCGCTTATAAAGCTGCGATCTAATCCTGTTTATATGAAATAAGCCTGCTCGCGAGCAGGTTTAAGTTTGCGCACATGTTGCTATGACAGCAAGTCCAGGATGAGTTTCGAAGAACCAAACGATCCAAGATCATGCCAAATCGTCAACAATCAAATCCAGCTAACTGAGTTAGCGACGTACGAAGAACGGACCCCAGTGCTGAGGCTCAAAACAAGAACAGATCAGAAACCTAACCTAAAACAATAACTGCAAAAGAAACCTCAAAACCCACATTGACACAAACCAAACTAAGACAGAACCTAAACTAAAAAGCTGACAGGACAAGTGGACATGACAGGATAAAATAAACAGTAAACAAGAATCTAGACAAGACAAAACTCAAAGCAGGAGAGTAAAATAACTTAATCTAATAAACCAGAATATTACACCTAATGATTTTTTTCTTTGAAGCACCTTATCAAAAGTCTAACATTTTAAAGCTAAAGGTCAACAATTAAATACAAAACTATATAACTAAGTTGACGAAACTAATAGGGTCAAGGCTACTGAAAATGTTATCTCAGTTGTACATTCTGCTCTGAGCATGATTAAAGTAACTGTTTTTGCTACACTGTCAAATGTAATTCAGAATTTGTTGCCTTGTTTAAAGTTTTTGGGGATGTGAAAGCTCTGCGTGTGTGCTGTACTTTCAGTCATCTTTTTTTGTTGTTCCGGCTTCATTCACATTTAAACAAAAAATGGTGACCTACAGTATTAAATCGTCCCTAGAGGAGAAATGATAGGACTGTGACCTGCTGAAAACAGCAGAAAGGAGTAAGAGCTAAACAAGCATGTAGCAGGGAGAAAACAATAGGTACAACTCACCACCTGTTTGCCATATATATATATATATATATATATATATATATATATATATATATATATATATATATATATATATATATATATATGTGTGTGTGTGTGTGTGTGTGTGTGTGTGTGTGTGTGTGTGTGTGCTGTAGAAAAGGTCCAGATGAAAGGTCAGTGTGAGGCAAGTTGCTCACCCCCCACCAGATGTGTACTTGCTCTGGCCTTTAGCCGATTAATTATCTCGTAGTTTATGACACCAGGGTCGGTGTTCAGGCAACTGCATTACACCACACACTCTGGGGATTTGTTCCTGCTGGACAGTCTATGTTTGAGCATGTGTGTAAAATAAATAAAGGAGGAGACTCTTTGCACACTGGTGGTATGTGAAGGGAAAGAGGAACTGCTCGTTATGTTCCCTGAGATACTTCACTTGGGTAGATTTATTTAATTTTACATGAACTACAACAGCCAGGCACACTGGCGAGGGAACCACCCCGTGCCATGTTGCCTTATTTGCCCGAGCCTCTATCATTTCCTGGTTATAGCCAATAGCAATAAAGGAAGCGGTCCCACTGTCACAGAAACAGTTGGCACGGAAACAGCACATTACACCACCATCCAATCCCCCTCCCATTCCTCTGTCGTCATGCTTGCCCTCCCTCCCTGTGTCCTCCCTTCTCTCCCTGTCCTGCATGTATTTTTGTTCTTCCCTCATCAATGAAATCACCACCAAACCTGCTGCTGGCCCTGTCAGGAAGAATATTGCACCCTCGAGGAACAGATAATGAATTGTTTTCAACCAAAGCCGTCAAGAGTCCACAGACTCCCCAACAACCAGAATCAGAACTGAAACAAAGATGCTGGAGCCATCAGCGTGTGTTTTCCCCCTTTTCTCTGTCACTCTCATGATTTAATCCTGACCTCTTCTCTCTCCCCCTCTTTCTCTTTTTCTCTATCTCGACTGACTCCTCCCTCCGTTTCTGCCCTGCACTCCCTCTCTCTGCCTCTCTCTCACTCAAACACACACCCTCCACCCCCATCGCTGCAGTGTCTCAACTGCCTTGGAGCAAGCAAGAGAGGATACAGAACACAGACGGTTATAAGACAGAGGAAGAGGGCCGCTGAAAGACACGCACGCTCCCACACTGAGAGGTGTACTTTGTGTGTGCAGTGGATATGAGGGCGACGTGAAGATGAAGCAGAGGCACTGAAGGTGGATTGCACTGAGCCATTTCTCTCCCTGCAAGGGCTTGTCTGCAGTATCCTTCTGAAAACGGATGCTGACTTGAGATCACGGTAAGCCACTCTCACTTTGCCCTTTTTCCTCTTGTCTGCACAGTGGGATCTCACTGTGGCCATTCTGCTGAAGCCGAATAATAAAATGGGGAAAGAGATGTTCAGAGATGGCACCAAGGCAAGCAGGCAGGCAGGCAGGCAGGCTGTCCAATCCCCTCCTCCACCCTCTTAGCTCACTGCCAATAGACGTTGCTATCTTATGCTTGCAATTTGACTCATAATCTCCCTGGAGCATCTTTGATTCTTATAGAATGCTTTTATGTGGATCCAGTGCTTAGTTTACATAATATTGTATGTAGGACAAGTGGAGGATGCAGCAAAGATGTGTGCATGTGTGTGCGTGGATGTGATCAGCCCAGGCCATAAGCTGTACAAACAGGGGAGGGGGGGGGGGGTGGTGGTGGTGTGGGGTAGGAGGGTAAACCCGCCATCACACAATCAGGTGCTCAGCACAACTGGGCTTTACAAGATTGCAAAGGTACACAAATTTGGAGTTTTGGATAAGACATCAAAATCGAGGCCGCGGAATCGCTGCAGGATTTTGCGACGGGAGCTTGCTGTTTGCTTTTGCAGGGAATAAAATTACATTGATGAATAATAGCCTCCTTCTAGAGCCAGAATCTGTGTGGCTTACTTGTGTCCAGCTGTTAATAGATCTACTGGAAACCTCAAGCTTTCCAAGAGCTTTACTGTATTTTATTTTCAGTGAGGGTTGGGATTTATTGTGTGGCACCAGAAGAACATGTGTGTTTGTGTACACTCTGTGTGTGCGTGTGTGTTTGCGTTACACACTCGAGAGAAAGAGAGAGAGAGAGAGGAAAAAAAAAGAGAGAGCTTGTGAAAGGGAGCGGTTGAGGGGCTGGAGAGGAGGGGGGTTAACAGTAGGGAGGCAGATGGGGCAGAGGGGCGGAGGTTGATGCAGCATAGAGCAAGAGGGAGAAAAGAAAGAAAATGAAGATTTGGCACAGATTGGATGGATGAACAGGCAGGGTCGCAGGGTGTGGAGAGGGGGATAAAGGTGGAGGGGGTATGGTTGGTGGTGATAATTTCATGGAGGTGGAGAGACAGCGCGTTGCTGAGCATGTGACACAGAAAGAGTGCTAGATGAGTTGGCGAAAGCTCCGTCCAACCAAGACACACAGAGACCCTGAGACATCCCAGGATCAAGACAAAGATGGAGGAAAGCACAAGCTCATTCAATGAGTACATCAAATCTGAGATACTGGATACCTTTACTGAGCCTTTTGGGATATTGGTGATTAGGTAAAACTGGGACTTGACAGGAATATTAATCTTCTGGATCAAATGTATAGCTCTTATTAGAAGGGGATGGCTACTGGCACCAAGGTATTTCAAGGTTTAAGAAAAGGTAGCCCATCTGCAAAGATCTTCTGTCAAGTTCTTTCATTGATGACTTGCAAAAGAAAGTTACCAGTTTTCTGCAGTTTTATAGAACAAGAAACTAATGTAGTGTTGCCCCCTACAAACTGCAACTCCACAATATCTCAAATTGCAATAGTTGTCGTAGTGTTATTGTGTGCAATATTTGATCGACAAAGGACTCTTTGGATGCAATTTGTTAGCCGATCATATTACAAGTGCAATGAATGCAAATTCTGCATGCCAATAGTCTTTTGGGCCTGTTAAATGAACTTTCACTGCCCTCAGTTCCAACAATTGATAAATATTTTTTAGCAGCTGTGATTCTAAAAGTCACAGAGGGGTGGGGACATTATGATGAAGGAAAATAAAAAAAGGAAAATGTCAGAAATGTTATTTTATTTTTTTGTTATTCTTAATAACATCATCCTTGCAATATTCAGCAACAGTATCTCAATTAAATGTTTACCTGAAATATTATAGACTTACTACAGACTAAAATTATTTGGGTTTTTGGAGATATTGGGGGCCAGTACAACTTGGAGAGATTAGATTTGGAAACTAAAGGAGCCTCACCTATCATTCCTACCAAGGTAATGCTGTAAAACTACATTCAGTAACCAATGAGCTTGTTGGAAAGTTGTGTTTGATAAAAACAATTAGAACAACAATTCATCTTGTGTCTACAGCTGATTGTTTCTTGTCAGGGTTGCAGAGGGGCTGGTGACAATCTCCAGCAATCATTGGGCAAGATGCAGGTACACCCTGTACAGGTCACCAGTCCGTCACAGGGCAACACAGAGACACACAGAACAAACAAACATGCACACACACTCACCCCTAGGAGCAAGTTACAGAGACCATTTAAAGCAATACCCTGTATGTTTTGACCAAAGTATTAGCTTAATATGAGATATATTAAATCATTTTTCAGGTAAATAATAGTGGTGTCCCAATGCTGATACTGGTATCGGGCCCGATACCAGTGTCAAGTACTTGTACTCGTAGTTGTAAAAGCAACCCAATACTCTGGTCCGATACCAATTTTCCTCTCGGGCTAGGGTACACTGCAACTCAAATGCTAGATACCACTCTATACCAGGTAGTGGCGCTATACACCGAGAGGTTGTGTGATGACCCTCCAAAAGAAAAAGAAGGAGAGAAGATAACTGAATCTGTAACCGAGTTCATCGCCCTTGATGGACAGTCGTTTTCAGTGGTCAGTTATATTGTTAAGTTATTTGTGATCTATAAGTACGAATATATTAAGTACTCAGTATCAGTATTTGGAATTGGCAAGTATCTAAACTAAAGTACTCGTACTTGTACTCAGTCTGGAAAAAACTGGTATCAGGACACCCCTAGTAAATATACAGAACTTGGCACATATCGATGCTCCATGCAGGCACCCTTTCTGTAAAACTCACCTATTTAACTTGAGAGCGTCAGATCTGTCACTGAATGTGTCATGTGATCTAGAGGTCGTGTGACCTATAGCGTCAATTTAAGGCAGTCTGAGCTCCCACAGGAGAGCCAACTTTATCTTCTTCTACTTTTCTCATCCTTGTCAAAGTTTGTTATGGCTGAGGGAAGCAAAAAGAGAAAAACTTTGTCTGAGGAGACCAAAAAGAGCGAGACAGGGATCACTCCAGAGGAAAAACAAGAGTGGATCTTGCAAATAAAAAACAGAAAAAAAAAAACAAACTCTGTGTTTGCTGAAAGAGCAATTATAATGCAGGACACATTCTCTTTTCGCATCGTTATTATTAGACTGTTAAGTTATCTTTTTGCCTGTTGTATACAAAATATGTCCAAATCAATGTGTTTCAGTTTTGTAGGACCTAAATGCTAAGCTACCACGGTAAAAGTTGTTGTTAGGCAACAAAACACATATGATACTTACCTGATCAGACACATTTTTGGTTCTCTGATGTAGGATTTAATCTAGAGGGGTGAATGTCGCCTAATCTTCACAAGTAACTTGATGACTTCTTAATCCGCTGGGTCAGAGTGGTCTGCTATCACGCTCAAAAACACAGATGGATACTTTAATTTTGCGACAGTGCAGTGTTGCCAGTGGCCTTTAGGATTGCGAAACCTGGAAGTTACTGTTCTAACGCCCCTAGTGGCTAGACGTTACATGGTGCTGCTTTAACCTAACATGCATGCCTTTGGACTCTGGGAGGACACTGAGATTACTACAGATAACTTGTGCATGCTCTGGGAAAACATGCAGAAATGATCTGACCGGGATATGAATCCATTAACTTCATTGTGCAAGTCAACAGTGCAAACAACTAAACCACTGTGCAGTCCACAGTTAGGTCATAGTATACACTTTTTGTTTGAAATCTTTGTGTTATTTACTATTTAAAAAACATGGAATTTTTACTCAAAATGATCAAAGTATAAGAATCTCATACCAGCTAATACCTTAGAAGTTGTTCATTTAAACCCGTTTGTAGTGGAAATGTGCCTCAAACAATGCAAAGCATACAAGACCCAATATACTGCTTGCCTAACCTACCAGAAGACATGCCAAAGAGAGCTTTCACCTTAACTATTTATTAAATACAGTTATATAAACGCAATATTTTTCAAAGAAACACAACTGAGGTCAAGTGCATTAATGTTAGCACCTTCTTGGAAATATTTGTGTAGTTAATCCTTCCCAGTGCCATCATGTAAAAGATGTTGTGGCCACATCAGTTACTGGAATAAACGCAAAGTCTGTGGGCTGAAACACAGCAGCCAGAATATAAACAGGTAGCACAACATTGGCTGTTTAGCATGCAAACAACCTTTTGCGGGTTTGGTATCTTTATCTCGTGGAGATCTTGCTGTCAACTACTGTATGTCCCAGATGCTGTTTCAGGGATGTGTTGGTAGCCATGCGAGGGTAGAACAAGGTCATATCTTTAAAGAGATAGTTCAGATAACTTGAAGCATGTTCACAAAGGGAGCTTTATGTGTGCTATTTGTTTAATGAGAACCTTCAGAGATGAGTTTATAGCTGCAACTTTGACTATATTTTATATACGTCATAGTCATGTTGGATTCTGAAAGTTGAATTCTGACTTTCTCGGTTCAAATTCTATAAGCACCTGGTGTTTGGATCCAGGTGCTTACAGATGCACCTCTATACAGATAGACCCTAACTTTGGCTGCCACTAAATTAATCTTGTATTATATAATACTGTTTATTTTTCAGTGATAGGTGTTGGTTGTCTGTACCTGTGATGCTTCTTCTGTTTGTTCTGTTGGTCTTTCTATGTCTTTCTGCAGATATAGAAGCAGACTCCAAGGAGGTTATCTTGTGCTCTTTTACCTCTGCTCTATTTTTGTCACCATCTCTCCCTTTTAATGTTTTGTGTCCATTGAATGTAAAGTAATCCCAAAATAATGTCCAATAAAGTTCTTTCAATGAGTATCTAGCAGAGCGCTATAGTGAAAGCAGTATTGCTTCACTTGTGAAAGTAAATCTGTTGGGCTCACTTTGGCACTAAGAAAGCAATTCTAAGTGCTACACTGCCAGAAAGGACATGTAAAAAACAAACAAAGAACAAATTCCTCCATCAGCAGCTGTTATTATGGTATGTTATATTATATTATTATGTTATTATGGTATGTCCGAGTTCCCACTCTGTTTTATTTCTGAGGTCTCACTCTCACCCGATTTTCAATTTCAATTTTTCAATTGTGTCACTTGTGAAACAGCATCGAATAACGTACTTTCCTGTGCATTTCCAGTTCTCATAGGTGTCTGGAAAGTCAGACAAACTGATGTTGGCATTGCTCTGATTCAACATAGGTTTGTGCACATAGTTTGAAAAGGAAAATAGCAAAACTCTTGGAAATTGTCTCTTGTGAAAGTCTAGAAGCTTATATGTGCTAACATTGCATCGTTTGCCACAGTTATAGACATTTCCAGTTTGGGTTGTTCCCTTGCTAGAATCTTCTAAAATCGTGTCTGTCTGACTAGCCCTTAGCCTTTCCCTGATCTAAGGATATGTTTACTTTTCTACAAACTCGCAGTGACACATCTTTCTACAACATATCAGGGAACTATTTACAATAATACCTTCAAGGAAGAGGCAAACTATCCCTTAAAAAAACACCTTGACAGCTTACCATGTATTGTAAAATGGATGGATAAATGAAGATAAAAACATTACCTTCACACAAAATAGAGGAAAATTTGTCTTTGGTAACTTTTTTTCTTCGTTGTTACACTGCTTTACACGGCAATAAATCACAACCGGAAACCCCCCTAAATGGAGGATTTGTGAGGAAAGTGCATTTGAAGACTGAGCAGCAGAGTTGAGTATGCAGGTTGCGCCTGTGAAAATCAAAGTTTGTCATCAGCGGAGACAATCTAGTGCAGAGACATTGTAATGAGATTTGGCAACCAGTGGCAATCCAATGTCTCCTTTTTGTCCAGACCAAACCCTATCTTATAAAATCTTAGCGCTCATCCCCATAGAACAGGTCTATCAGAGATGACCTCCATCATTTGGGAGTGGCTGGCTTGTCTGCACTCCTGAACTCAAACTCATTGAACACTAGAATCAGCTTGGGAGCGCTGTTCCTTAAAGAGGACCCAACAAATCCCAATTGCCTGACTTGGGAGAAAAATGTTGAAAAATGGGATGCCATCTCAAAGCACTGAGTGACCAAGCTGGTGACCAGTATGAGGAGGAGGCGCCATGCCGTTGGTTGTGTATACTTCTCCCAAGCACTACCGAGGCACTTGTGTTTGAAAGGAATAAATTGTTAAATGTCTGTTTTTCAAACTTCAATTATTCTATCAAATAAACAACACTTGACGAGAGTCATTCAGGTGTGTGGGATCAACAGAGAGGTTTTGGCAAGTTTTTCACGAGTGCAACACGCATACAAAAAAAACATTTCCCTTACAAAAGTGACACTGTTCAAAGGGAGATAAACAGATTATCCAGTAGTAAAAGATTTACTGCTCAAAAGCCTTACTGCAAAAAAGGACAAACCGAAGGAACAAAAATTTCCTTACTTGCTATGATGAGTTTACATCAGTAGTCCTGAGTGACACTGGTTTTAAATTGATCACATAATTCAACCGAATGTGTAAATGATGGTACTTCATGAGGGTTTATGAAATGTGTCACCACACCCTAGATAGTTTCTATCTAAAGTGCTTGGAAGCAGAAGTTGTTCTGACTTGGTGACATAAATCGAACTGCCCCAACCAGCTTGAAAAGAACACACAGCCCAACACATAAATCAACCGTTCCTCCAACAACATTGAAAGCAGCAACATTCTGCTGTTTTTTGTTACACTGGTACTAGACAGCATTTTGCATTTAAGAAGTTTCTGGTGTTGCAAACCATATGCTGAGTTGACCTCCTTTCACCTCTTTTGCTGCTTGCAACCTCCAATAAACTGTGTGACATAATTGCAAGAGACAGAGTTTTTTTTTTCAAGAGGCAGTAGCTTGTTGAGGAAGCACTTCTTGCACAGAGGAGTTTAATGTCACAGACCAGTGGGCTTTAGGCCGTTTTTTTTTAACCTCGCAGGTGAGCAAACCAGAAGCTTGGACAATTAAACTCAGCTCTATTACAGTTAAGTTCCAAGGGGCCCTGGCTTAGTTCCCTCTGCAACCTACTTAATAAAATGATTAATCTGAGATGTCATTTATTTTCTCAAGAGAGGGTGGCAGAATTATCTAAGAAATCTTTGACATTTTTGCAAAAAAAAAAAAAAAGTTATGTTAAAGTTGATTTTTAAGAACACAAAGAGTCAGTCAAACATCAAATCACAAAGAGGCTTGCTATTACTCAGAGTGCCACGATAGCTACTTGCTCTGATTCAGCTGGCTCAGCTTCTGTCTTTGTTTTGGGTCTTTAATCCCAGTCAGGTACTAGGAAAAAGTGTCATTCTTACAAAGATGCATTTTGGCAGCCATTTCCTTTAGATATTGACAAAAGATAGGACTTCAAAAGTATTCATGCCCCTTGAAGCTTTACCATCAAATTACAACAGCAAAATCCCATGGATTTCTGACCGCCCCCCTTAAATCAAATCTGGTGCAAGCAATTCGTTTCAGAAGTCACCTAAGTAATAAATAGGGCCCACCCGAGTTTAAATTAGTCTCTCTCTAAATACAGCTGTTCTGAAAAACCCAACAAGGTTTGTTGGAGAAATGTAGGGAACAGATCGGTTAGTGAAAAGGTGTTGGGGTTTAGGTGAACCAGTTTAAATCAGGGTTGGATTATAAAACAAGAACCCAAGCTTTAAACATTTTAACATAAACTGTTTAATTCATCATCTGAAAAAGGGAAATAGGATTTCGCAACTGCAACGGCACTAAGACATTGTTGCTCACCTCAACTGACAGGCCAAGGAGTATATTAATGAGAGAATCAGCCATAACGCCCATGGTGACTCTAGAAGAGCTCCAGAGATCTGCAGCTCAGATAGGAGAATCTGTTAAATGGACTGAACTTATAGTGCTTTTCCAGTCATTCTGACTACTCAAAGCGCTTTACACTATGGACACATCCACCCAAGTGCACTCACTAACATGCACACGTTCATACACCATATGCAGATCGGTAGGCAACTTAAGTGCCTTGCTCTGTTGCACATCGACAGGTGACAAGAGGAAGCTGAAAACGAACCCACAACTTTCCAATTGCAAAATGGCTACTCGATGCACTGAGCTACAGTTGCATTGCTGAAAGGAAGTTCCTTTCAAGCTTTGCTATAAGACATTCAGGGGACACAGCAAACATGTGGAAGAGGGTGTGCTTAGGTCAGGTGAGACCAAAATGTAAGTTTTTGTCCTTGATACAAAATGCTATGTTTGTAAAGCTGAGACCCATCCTGAACACATCATCCCTATGAGGAAACATGGTGGTGGCAGCATCATGATTACAATGGCATTTTATTTCAGGGACAGCAAAGCTGGTCAAAGTTAGGGGAAGACCTGTTACTGTCTGCAAAAAAACAAACAAACCCTGAGACTCAAGTGGATGTTAAACTCTCCGCATGACGACAAACCTAAACGTACAGTCAGAATTACAATGGAAGAGTATGGATCGAAGCTTATTCCAAAAAAAGTAAAAAACAAAGCAACTGGACTTGTTTTCCGTAGTTGAAGACGTTTCGCTTCCTCTCCAGGAAGCTTTCTCAATTCAAAAAGTCTGGAGTAATGTGGAGTACCAAGCTTTATACTACTGCCCAAACAAAGGCCTTGTAATGGCTTGGATAACATGCAAATTCAACCTAAACAGGTCCACCCATTAGTAATGGGCAGTCGTTAAAGCCATTAAGCCAGCAGATTGAACCGAAACTGGTCCACTCCTCTGTAACGTGGAGTCGTTAGGGTTTGTTATTGGCCTGGCTTAAAGGAACGATGTTTTGATCACGCATATGAGGGTGAGAATTGAAGTCCAGTTGCTTTGTTTTTTACTTTTTTTGGAATGACCATGACCTGGATGACTGAGAATCTTCACCACCAGATCGAAGCTTATACACGGGTTAGAACGGCCTAGTCAAAGTCTGGATCTAAATCCAATTTAGATTTTTTTGGCTTCACTATGCAATCTGACTTAGCTTGAGCTGTTTTGCAAAGAAGACGAGTACATTTCCTTTCAATTTCTAGGCGAAAGTCTCCTAGAGACGTACGACAAAGGACTGTAATTGCAATAAAAGAAGGTTCTACAAAGTACTGACTTGAGGAAGACATATGACAGGTATATCTTTCAGATTTTCATTTGTAAATCATAATCAAACCCCGGTTTGAAAAAAATCTGAAAAATGTTCAAGAGGCAAAAACACTTTTGCAAGGCAGTATAACAGCTAAGCATCCACAAGAAGGGCCATCTGTTCAACAAACTAAATCTTAGGACGGGCAGTGGGCGGGGGCTGTGTTAACGAGGAAGGATTTGGTTATCGTTTGGTGTTACATAAAAACAACACGGGCTCAATTCATCCCTCCCTGTCTCTTTGCCCTCCTTTCTAATCGTTGCTGGTAGTTGCACACAGGGGCCTGTCTGTTTTTCTGTGGCTGGAGAGCAGGAGAGCCTTACTTCCAGCTCTCAAATCTGAGTGATGAGAGGGCAGAGCAGAGGGGACTAACAGAGAAACTTTGTGTTCCATTGCACACACATAACAGCGGTCATATGACAACAAGGAGGTGGTGGAGAGAGATAGGGAGAAGATGAGGGTGAGTTGTGGTCTTCCATACTGACAAGTGTTGGAGTGCAAAAAAAAAAATCAAAGAAGATATGGGTACATGTTTACATCTTTGCGGATAGAGTCCTGCATGTGCCTACTCTAGGCAATTTGTGGTACATTTTAAGATTACTTTGCAATAAAAAAGCAGAGCATACAATAAAAAAACGCTTATGTTCATCAGGGCATGCAGGTGTGATCTTTTCCATGAAAACACCTAGGAACGGCATTAGGCTGCTGGTGTACATCAGTGACCTTAACAGTACGCTGGGATCCTTCCAGCTGAGAGTTCTTGTACAGTTCTTTATAAAAATAACAAAATGTCTCTGTTTTTTTTATTTATTTATTTTGGAACATGATATGAAAAGGACAAATATTTACAGTAAGACAAACAGTATACCAACTTTTATATATTACTCTTTTTTATATTCATCAAAAATACTTATCTTATATTCTTTTTTGAATTGCTGGATGCTTTTACATTGTTTAATGTTTTCAGGCAAGCTGTTCCAGAGCTTCACTCCGCTAATTGATAAACTAAAACTTATTTTTGTTGTTCGAACATACTTAGTTTTGAAATTTAATTTTCCTCTTAGATTATATTTTCCATCTCTATCAGATAACACTTGTTGTATGTGCACAGGAAGTAAGTTATTTCTTGCTTTATAAAGAATTTGAGCAGTTCTGAAATTGATCAGATCTACAAATTTGAGAACTCTTGAATCAAGGAATGAACAGTGGGTGTGATCTCTATAATGTTTGTTATTCGTTACTCGTATTGCTTTCTTTTGCATAATAATCAATGGTTGAATGTTTATTTTGTAAGTGTGACCCCACACAAAATGTAATGCATTTCATATTATTCAGTGCTGTGCCTTAACGTTTTCTCATATCTCCTTCACCTCATCACGCTAACTTCGACTGTGAAAAGCTAAATGTTTAACTCTAACTGTTCTTGCGCAATTAGAAGTTATGTAGGTGCAGGGCAGCATTCTTGTGCTTTTGATTTTTCACTATAACATGGTTCAGATCATCCAACAAATTTGTATATGTGCTACACTCATATGGCTACACTAAATGCAAACATAATATTCAAATTATTTAATTAAAAAACTCAACAATTTCACTCTATGTCTGGTAGTTGTACCCTAAACCTAATAATTACTACTATCAAGTGTTTGCAACAACAGGAAGTAGGTATTTTACATCCATGTAGAATAATTTTAGCCTGTTCTGTTTTGCCAAATTGTTTTAATTCAGCTTCACTGGAGGGTTTTTGAGTCTGAAGGGGTCACTTTAATGGCATGCTGCAGCAGCTCAATCAGATTTAAACCCAGCCTTTATGTAGGCCACTCTGAAATGTTCACTTTTTTCAAGCCATTTGAGTCAGACATGTTCATGGGCTTCAGATCATGGTGCGGCCACATGCTCTTTACCTTAAGGTCATGAACTGATAGCCAGAATTTCTCAAAGTAGCTTCAGAGCACCAGACTACCACCATTGTGTTTGTCTTTGATTTGTTTAAATGCTGTTTATTTTACAGCAGAAGGAGCACACACCTTCCTGAAAGGTCCACTGTTGTTTCATCAGTCCACACAACATTACCCCCAAAGTCATGGAGATCATCAAGAAGATAGTTTTTGGAAAAAGTGAAATAGGTTTTAGTGTGTTTTTTCTGCAGTAGTGATTTTGGCCTTGGGATAATCCTATGGATGCCCCTTTGGGTCCCAGTTTTTGTTTTAATTGTTAATGTTTAAAATGTAACTTAATTGGGACTAGTAAAGAGTGCAGAGTTTTGGACTTTCTTCTGGATTACTTTTGGCTTTCTGTACGAGTTGTTGATGCATTCTTGGAGTAATTTTGGCAGTCTGGTCACTCCTGGGAAAGTTCACTGCTGTTTTATGTTTTCCCCATTTCTACATAATGGCTCTCATGGTGGTTCACTGGAGTCTTGAACTTTTAGAAATTGCTTTGTAACTCTAACCTACTGAAAGGTGTCAGTGACTTTGTTTCTTCTTTGTTCTTATACTCCTTTATATCTGGGCATAGTGTATTACCATTAGAAATATTTGTTCAACAGTGTGAAACATTTAAGTGTGACAAAAAAGCAAAAACAAAAGAACCCTGCAAGAGAACATGCTTTTTCACACCATTTTTTCCTGAGGCTTTTTTAAAGACACGCCTACTTTTATATTTTAAACTGTTTTTCTCATTTTGTCGTTACATCCCAAATCTAAAGGAGCTCACTGAATGGGTTAATGACCGTTATATTACTGCATCTGCCTAGGCGTTTGAAGTTTGTCCTTTTTTTTCTGGTCCATTTATAAAATCACGAAAACAGATAATGTTTGTTGCTCGTAGGAATCTGCCACAGTTTCCTTCTGCTGCAGTTGAAGCATTTATCTTATCTTTCAAGACACAAATTACTAACTCGCTGAAGAGAGCGTTTGACTCAAGATTAGGAACTTGTAGCATGAGCTTTTCTGATCTACATGATGCAATTTGCAGTGGGAAAACTGATACAGTATATGTATTCATTTGTCTACCATGAGCCATCTCATGTCTTCACATCATACGGGATGCCCATAGCTCAGCCTGTGCACAAGCATGCCATTGTCATTGCTGGCCGGCCTTGTGACTCAGTGTGACCCACTGGATTGTAGAAAAGCGAACACAGCCATTGAGATCAGGAGCGTTAAATGGAGCTTTATCACGAAAAGCATCTAGCATACTAGGAACCCCCCCACACCCCTAACCCATTCCCACCCAGTAAACAGCCCTCTGTTTTTAGGGGGAGCAGAACACAGCCTGTCATTGTTTGACATTGTGAACGAGTGGTGTCCTTGCATGTGTACAGTATACGGCGATCGTCCTCTAAAGTCCCCACACAGGGAAGCGCTTGCACAAAATGTTGAACAAACTATCGGTGCAACAATACATGCAGCACACAGGACGTAACAAAACACAATTCTGATTTAACGAGAACGAGATGAGACAAAAACAATGTTATATTGCTGGACCCACTTTTTCCCTGAGAAATGCATTTAATAGAGACCTATCATGCAAAATCCACTTTTTGAACTCTTAATTACATTTTCCTGTGCATAGTTTCTGGGAGTGCAGAAAAGTTGGATGTAGTGTGTCCAGGTGTTGTGTAGATATAGTTATATGCTGTCTGGGTCATATTTTTTAAGCCGTTCAGTTTTCTCTGTTCTTTATTACGTTTTTTGAACAATTATGTCAGTATTTTCTGCAGAGCTACTAAACAAGGTCGTGGCCTTCCGGCTAACCAGTTTCGCGAATACGCCATTTTTTATTTTTTTTCTCCACGATTTTGTAGTCCAAGCGCAAGGATGCCACAGCTACAAGTGGATAAGTGAAAATGTTTGGTTATTGGGTGTATTAACCTGCACAATTCATTAAACCATTCCCCAGCATACTATAAAAATGGCCAAATGGGGTGGAGTGGGACGCTCTGCAACCCTGGAGGGGGTGGGGTTTGAAGTGCCTCCGTTGCATTTAAAGACACCACACAAAACGAGTTGCTATCAGAACTACCTGAAAACAGGGGCAAAAAAGGGTCCAGCGGGGCAACAATAACGAGGAATTAAGACCAAAGTATTGCATTTCCACTTCATATAAACCACAACTGAATGATTTAAAAGGGGAAAGGAAGGCATCAAAAAGCATGATATGTTCCCTTTAATTCTTTGCGATACATTTATTTTTTATAGTCGCTCAGTCCAACTGCCATCAGTTTAACACAGATTGGAAACATAACACGAATGCTAACTTTAGCATCGTCAGTGGCTAAGGGTTAGTCAGTACAGATATTTTCACAGTGTTTACAAATCCTTTGTGTCTTGACTTTTACTCGTTATATTGCATCTTTCCTCCTGGGTCCCCAAAGTTTGGCTGCAAATAACTTAACAGAAGTGGGACTGTTAATTGATAATATAAGCTAGTGGTTTTGGTTAGCTGAATGGACACCCTTATAGTTGGCCCTCGTAGCATTCCAAAGCAAAAAAACAAAAACAAACAAGAATACGCACACTTGCTAAATACATCAATGTAGGCTTACATCTTGCATGGTGGACAATTAAGGTTAAATATCACCGGTTATCTAACTTATCTGGAATATTTTGCCCATCACATTAATAGATGTTTTTTTTAAACTGTCTCAAATATCTCCAATAAGTAGTTTACATGTGAAACAGATGTTTCGATTTCATATTATGGCTAGATTCACTCTACAGTTGACTGGACCTAATGCTTATTTTAACTGCAATAGGAAAATAGGTATTTTCAGTTCGACATATAGTCAACCAATTGCTAATCCAGAGTCAGCTTTCATTGGATCAAATGAAAAATATTAAGCCTCTGAATGGAGCTGAAGATCTCTCTTCCTGTGACCTATATCTCATATAATTCTGACGTAAAGTGGAGCGACCACAAAGCTCTGACTCATCACTCAGATACAGGCCTTCTGGGTTGGACAGTTTGCTCCATTAAACCCAGATATGCACAGCAAGGAGTTGTTTTTAGGGATTTTTCAGCAGTAATGCGATCAGTTCGAGCTTTCAGGGAGCTTCACGTGATGTGGCTCTGTCTGTCAGACCTCTGTTAATTGGCGCTGAGGTGAGATTGATCTATTGGTCTGAGGCTCACAGCATGAAATTGACAGTCTGCACTTTGTCCCACATTCCACTGCGCTACAGTTTAAGAAGGTCCGGTCTACAAACTGCGTTTTACCCTGCTGATCGCCTATCTTGTAATTTACAGCTTCCTTTGTTTTCATTGCAAAACTCAGTGAACCCTTCGATGCTCATGATTTGTGTTATCTTGTCCATTTCTGCCTTGCGTGTACTTTGCTTCACATGACTCTGCTTATCACAGGAAAGGGTCAGCTGTCAGTTCCAGACTCTCTGTGTCTGCTTGTGGCATTTAGAGGCAAACTGATATTGAAGAGTAAATATGGTAAAGCAGATTTTTCAGGCCCAGTGCAAATATGTTGGTTTACCAATTAAGGGTTTCAAAAGGTCTTTGAGATATCTATATTTGCTTGCTGGAAAGCAGTACTTCCATCTTAACGGAAAGTCTTAAAGCACAAAAGCAGCAGGATGTAACTTTCCACAACATCCGCATCTACAGCACTCTTTCTGATAGCTCTTGCAAAATGGATATAAAATTCCCCTCAACACCGCTCTAGGGCTCTAGGCATTAGAAGAATGCTGCTGGAACGAATGCCAGCAAACAAAGTAATTGAATAACAAACAAAAAAAGTAAAATTTAGATAGGTTTATGTAACTGCCTGTAACCCTCCAAGCAAATTATTTTATACTTTTGCCTGAAAGATCTTAACTTTGTTCACAAGGCCCGTTTCAGTAACTTTCAGTACACTGTCAGCCTTCCTGACCTGCCTAAGATGCTGCTTTTGAGCCTTAAGAAATTGTCATGATGAATAAAATATTTGTTTTTTTCTTTTCTAATAACTCTACTGAAGATGGGCAATATTAATAATAAAAGACAATCAAAACATATATAATTAATCAGTGTAATCTAACATGCATTACCTCAACAAACCTTCCAAGGAATTCATAGCTTGTGCTTTGACTTCTATTGATTGTTTAGACTTTCAGGTTGCAGCTCTTATATTCTCCTCAGAAAGAGGTTTTATGTGGCTCTCTGGCCTCTGAATGCAGACTAGCTGAACAGCAGTTTGACCCTAAAGAGGATTTGATTTCAGTCTTGTGCCAAGGATGCTGTGGCGGTACAAAGTATTTATCATAGTTTTGGGAAGTCTGAGACCTCATGAGGCAGAAATCCTGACGTAATTAAACCCATCGTTTTCCCATGTATCTCATAAATTATAACCCTTTAGCTGATCTACATTACAATGTCTTCTTTAATTCAACAACCTCTACATGCTTTGGTTAAGATATATAACCAAGATACTATATTTAGTTAGTCTATACCCAAAGTAACCAAAATGACTTGGCCAGTCTTTTAGGCACCCTTAACAAATCATGTAAAAATTATTATATATTTTTTAATTTGTATGTTTATTTTTCAAATTTATATAAATGGCAAGGAACATTTGGTTGAAACTCTATGAATTCCTGTTTCTTTGGGGTATGAATAGAATTTGAAACAAAAGACACATTTTCTTAGCCGCTCTTCAAAACGTAAAAGGCAAGGAAACATGCTATTCAAGACAGGCAGATTTGTTGCTTTCATAGGGAATGTCCATATGAAAAGAGCTACCTATGTAAACTTGTCTTTATTTAAAGTCAAGCAATAATCAAAATATTTATAACAAGGCAGGACGTGATGAACAAGGCTCCACATGTTTTCAAGTTAATTTTGCTGATATACACAGAGAGATTTGGTAGTAAGACAGGTAAAAACAAATCTCCAAAGCTTACTAGACGGCAGCAAAGAGCGGCATCTTTGGGGTCAGCAGGTTCCCAGAGCAGTTCCGGATTGAAATGCTCACACAAGTAAAGGAGACTCTTTAAAAAGTCTCATCCGGCTTATTTCACAGCCTGTAAATAATTATGTGCACCATCGCCCCCTGGGACAGATTTTATTTCAGAAAAAAAACCTCCATCCATCAATACTTCCTCACCGTTGTGTAATACTACTTTATATATGGGTTGTATACTTGGACACATTTTAGATGAAAATTATAATTATCCCAGTAGAGGATCTGAGCATGTTATTTGAAATTAAATGTACAAGGGAAAAGAAACAGTAAAAGGAGAAAAAGGTTTTGATCCGGTAATTGTTTTAATTGTTGGGTCATTTTTAAAGTGGTCTAGTATCCTCTTATACAATTAGAAAATGTGTTCATCCTTATGCATTTTTTAAATTTCCATCCAACAAATCTCCCCCCTGACCAACACAAGCAAAAACCTGAGTTATTTTTAAAGAAAAACTGAGAAAACTGCCGGCCAGTTGTGCAATCAACATTTTTTTAGAGTTGTGTTCCTCAACTCTCTAAAGTTAGTGACCTGAAATGGTAGCTCCTTAGAGTACATCTGCATACATAATCTGGTATGAAGATCGCTGTGTCAACGCCTCTCAGGTGCTAATTAAACAAAGTGACTTCTAAAAACAGCTATATGCAGAATTTCACCAAATCAAAATAGCAATGGATGCAGTACTGTGATAAATCTGTCCCTATTAGCCCTTCCTTTTTCCTCAACAAATATTGTTTTTACCAATTAGTCACCATTAATGAAGTTGTGTCTTTATTTGTTTGGAAACAGATGAGTGCTTCTTGAATATTTGTATTTATTTAAATGTTCAAATACAAAAAGCATTTAAAGCTTCGACCAGATATTTAGATACACCTTGTAAAAAGAAACATTACCTTATATTAAAACAAATAAAATTAGTTTTATGTCAGTCAAGGTTACCAAAACTGTTTCGATGAAACTGACAAACTGACAGAATGGCAAGAGGAGCACATCTTTTCACAGCTTAAAAAATTCTTCAAATTCAGAGGTTTAGACATTTAATATTTTGTAGAATTGCTTAAATTAAAATGTAAACTCTGTCCACAAATCTTCTCTGGGACTAAGATCGGGGTTTAGGATGGCCGCTCTGAAACACCGACTATGTTGTTTTCAGTCCACTTTGAAACCATTGTGGGAGTATGCTTACAATCATTTTACATTTATTTATTTAATTATTTTTTTTTTATTTTAATTTTTTTTTCCCAGTGTCCTGTCTAGCAATATGGCAATAGGAATTGATGTCTCAATGCCAGATAGAGCTCGACAGATTTTGCTTTTACAAGTGGAGCAAACAGCTTTCCCCATAGTGCTCCACTTGATTTATGCTTGTAAATAGCTTTATTATGATTCCTGCAAGGAGAATTTCAAATTATATGGACATGACAATGGGAGAGTAAAGGAGGAACAGAAAGTGAAAGAAAAGAAAAAAAAGAGTAGAGGTGAAAGAAAGAGGAGATAAAAGGGAGAGAGTGATAAAACCTTCTTTGTCTGCTCCATCACCTGGAAAGAGACACAAAAAGAACAGCACAACCAACAGACATAAAGCAACAGATACACTCGAATAACATCTAGATGCCATTGCTAAATCATATATATTATTATGTAAGCTGACATGTGTAATGTGATATTTGAAAAAAGAAAGTGAAAAAACATAAATAAATAAATAAATAAATTATAAGATTACTGTATATAAGTGAACACTTAATACCTGGGACCCAGCACCTGTGGGAGATGTGAAAGTGCACTAGTTTAGGTGAAGATTATCCAGAAATAGCTTGATAGTGATTGTGGAGAACCGAAGACCCACCTTCCCCGAGCACAGAGGCAGGCGTCAGGGGACCCGTAACCCCGGACTCCCAAAGGGGTCCCTAAAGCAGGTCGCCCAGGAGGGGCCGACACAGGATATCTGCAACCCCCCCCCCAAGGAAGGAGCAGAGACGACCCCGAGGAAATCCCCCAGCCACCGCAATGCCGACGCCCTCAAGAGCCGCGGAGACGAGCCCGTGGGCTCCGCCGGCAGCTAGCCCCGCTGAAGTGGTCCCGGCCATGGGCCCTGAGGGCCAGAGGCCCCAGGGGCGCCCCGCCCCCGCGACGAGGGCCCCGGCCGCCCCCCGGGGGGCCAGGCCCCGCGAAGAGGCCGCCGGGAGTGGGCCGGCGCACGCCCGGGAACCCGCCCCAAACCCGAAGCCAACCAATGCGCCAGGGGGCCAAGGCGCCCGCCAACGAAGTGGAGGAGGGCAGGACGTGGGGGGATGGGCTCCGCACCTAGCGGAGACTTGAGATGTTCTTGGGAGAGGGAGCGGACCACACCCATACCTGAAAAAAAAAAAAAAAAAAACTCATTCACCCCATCCCTCCCTTGTGCCCCACTCACCACACACAGATCATTTTACATTTAGAAGACCGAGTGGCATCCACGCTTAAACCTTCTGACAAATGTCTCCAGACGTCCTTTCAATATTAACACACAATGTTCTTTCCTCATAATCCCATCCATGCAGCGAAGTACCCACACATGATGCTGCCACCCCTCTACTTTACAGCTAGGATGGTGTTCTCAGGCTAGCATCACTTCCTACCATGAATGAGATAGAGATGAGTAAAAACATGAGGATTAAAGGACGTAGGTATAAGAAATGAATGAGGCAAGGACTTAAAGAGGTTGGGATGAGGGATGAAGGTATAACAGTTGAGGGAGAAGGAGGTAAAGGGATATTATAGAAATTGCTGAACCGGAGAGCAGAATATAAACAGACTGCTGGATAATTAGAGGTGGGATTTTAACTGTGGCAGCAACATAATCTTCCACTAAACATTTCCAACCTTTAATTTAAATTCGTTAGGCAAAATGCCTCATTTACAAAATCGTTTTCAACAAGATAATTGGCATCACAGTTAATTAACTATCTGTTTATATCCATAATATAAAACTGAAACCCTTTTTCAATGTATTCTTAATTGTTTGTTTAAATTAATCAAGGTGTGTAGGAACTTTTAGATAGTATCCCGAGACATAATTTTCCCCTGGGGTATAAATATGTCTTTACGCAGAGGCCCATTTCTCCCAGCCACTCTTAAAAATAGAAAATGCATGAAATTTTTTTTATTGATCTTGTCAAGTCAGGAAATGACAAAAAAAGAAACACCAACTCACCCAATTCTGCTAATATCCACAGTCAGAGCAATATTTTTAGTTGTTAATTGTAGGTTAACGACTCAAGAAGTTTGTTTTTTGCCACCACATATACAGGGATGAGGGTGGTAGGGAAAGCATCTTTAGAGCTCACTGTTAGTGAACAGCAGCAAGGATTAGCATCTAGGGGCCATCAAGTTTCCATAACAACCATTTATTTTAAGGCTTTTAGACACATCTTTGCCAGTGTTGGCGAGAGATTTAGGTGGGTTTGTATGTCGAATAATTTAAACAAAAACCCTAATGAAATATTTACTCTAAAGTCCAACCGTTAACCAAGTTAAACGTGACTTTGCTTGACCTTGTAAGAGTTCTGTAAATATTAAATAAAATGAAAGGTTGGGATTGTATCTGTCTATCTATCTTGTCTCCAAGGACTTTTTCTGTTTTTTTACTAATGCAATGCTTATTTACCTCCTCTGAGGGAGCCCATAAATTAACAACTTTACTCCATTAAAAGCTTCTTGTCTCGCTTGGAGGCCTTCTCTCTTTTTCTTTAGCTGCTATCCCTGGAGTTTTACAAGGCTGTCTTCTTCCCTTGTAACGATTTCTAGACACTTTTTTTTTTCATTCAGCGCTTTAATGACTGTAGATGTGTCTGAGAGCCACAGCCAAGAATAAACCCAAAATATGATACTGGTAAAAAGCTGGATTACAGTCTCACTCAATCACAGCTTCAACTTAACACAAACAGCAGACCTGGGGATTAGCTACTGTTTCACTCCTGGGGATTCTGATACTGTTGTGCCAGATGTCAGTAAGATGAGGCACCGATGTGTTACAGCATCTTGTTTTCATTTGTGTAGCTGATCATAAGGCCGGTCAGCTTTTCCTTGTGCATGCAAATATTTTATACTTAATTTGCTGGAGGCACTCTATCCAGTCGAATGCTTCTTAAAAATAATGCCAACATCTATCAATACGACAGATATGAAATAGTGTCTTCCATCATTTATTATGTTTCTGACACCTTCCAAGGCCGACAGAGGAGGAAAAATAAGTGATGATGACAAACCGGCTGCAACCCTTGGGGCCTCACTTCTTTGCTTTTATCAAAGAGTCACATTTCCTCAGCACCAAGCTGTTCTGAGGAGATTAAAATGGCCGCACACGTGCCTTTGAGTGTGAATTTATGTGAACAATGAACATGATGGCTGCTGTGGTCCGGTTTTTATTTCCAACACAGGTGCCAGCCTCCATGTTGCTTACTCTAACATCCTGTGTGCTTATCTGCGACGAGCAGGCATTTTTCTCCCTTGGTTAGTTGGGATGTAGAGAACATCAGCCAAAACATTATGACCATTTCTTGCTATTGTCATGCAGGGTGTGTTATCGGTTGAAAATGTTAAGATGGGTGGGAGCTGGCAGAACGTTCGCCCAGCAGAAAAACAACAAGAAGAGTGGAATTAGTCACTTTTCCTGTTATGAAGCCATGGCCGATCAGTGTAAATGGACACTGGTTAAGTGTTTCATAAGTGGGAAACGTGATTACATTCTGGTCAATTGCATGACACCGCAGCTGGTGTGGACAGGCAGATGTTGCAGAGCCCATTATTCTTTCTCCAGCTCCTCATCAGAATCCTTCTGAAATGCTAACTGTTTGTTAAAATACTGAAAGGCTCTCAGACGGACCTGCACACCTCATTTATTAACCATCAAAATATATTAATATTGTCCTTTCTTACAAAATTAGACATGTTTGCCTTTAATGTGTAAAGATAATATAAGTATTTTCTGTTCTCCTAACACGGAAACAGTTGAACACATTTTCTAATCTGATATACACTCTGTAAAGCCCAACCTTTAATTTGAGAGCATTTATTTGTGGGTAAAAAAATCTGAAATAATTTTAAACTCAACATCTCTTTGAGTTTTCATGGTGTCCAGGACGATTTAATTTGTAATTTATGAATTCCTTGTTTACCCTATGATATAAATATGAAGTGACACAAAGAACTATTTACTCTTACCTACTGTTCAACGTGGGAAAAACAATGGGGAAAAAATAGCAGATGTGCATTGATGAAAATAGCTATTGGCCTAAACTTGCAAAAATCTATAGTCAGATCAATTATTGAAAAGTTTAACGAAGGATGTGAATCATTATCACATTTCTGTAATGACTGATTTAAGATTCTAATCTTTGACATCTTTTTTCCATTAGTTGTAAGCAGAAAATTCTCATAATCAACTCATTAAAGACTTGGAAACACCAGTCTGCATTTATTTAATCTATATATTGTGTCTCAGTGATATAGATGAACTTTTCAATAATCATCGA
This sequence comes from Fundulus diaphanus, assembly GCA_037039145.1. Taxonomy (NCBI): domain Eukaryota; kingdom Metazoa; phylum Chordata; class Actinopteri; order Cyprinodontiformes; family Fundulidae; genus Fundulus; species Fundulus diaphanus. The sequence goes on along the minus strand of CM073141.1, from coordinate 16,720,378 downwards.
ATGTATGAAATATCGCTTTATATTCTCTGTGAATTGTAATTAAGGGCATATATTTTAGTGTTTTATTCTGTAAATTTTCCTTTTCCACACTTGATGATCCTCTGCCCATCTTGGGCTGAAAGTTAAATGCTTGATGCACTCTTAATGAGTGCTTCAAAGTGGTTATATATTTGTTAACTGAAAGAAATAGCTAAGTTACTGCACTGCATATCAGCTACTTCAAGTGCAGTAAGCAAATCTCCTTCAGTGCAGATATGGTGACTGTGTATCGTTGCATGAGATTGAGGAATTGGGTCATTGCCACAACGTTTGTGTGACGAGGAGACTCAATCGTCTTGTCATAGTGGAAAAGATGTTTAAACTGCTGTCACTCTGTCTCTTATCTTGCTTCATATGTTGCTGTATCTAAAAACACCTTTTATCTGGGGCTAAATGCAAAGCAATGAGAGATATTTTCAAAACATCAACGTCCTGTTATGTCTCCACTGCTTGTGATTTGTGTATGTGTCCACATCACGTATATTGTGCGTGTATTAAGACAAATGGCACATAATTTGTTACTACTGAGTAACTTACTTTTGCTGTGAAGTCCCTGTCCTGATTTATCTTTAATTTTCAATGCTTTTTCATCACCTGACCATCTAGAGCTGAATGTTCATTGTTTATAGTTAGATAATTATTAGCTCAATTCATCTGAAAAAAGCAATAGTGAGGTAACCGAACCTTCATCAGTGTAGACAGAGTGTCAGCATAGGGTTGCATGAGATTTAAAAATATTTTTAGTGGGTCATCGCCATTTGCACAGCATTTGCATAGCTTCCATAGCATTTGTGCACATATATGGAATCTCTTTGTTGCAAGCCTAATGCCGCAGTTTTAACAAGAATTTAGCTTGAGATCAAATCTTATAAGCTAGAACATTAAAGAATGACAATGCAGGAACGTTACTTGGTTAAGGCACCTATAGAAAGATATTAATAAAGATACACATTTGGCAACAGGGGTATAAATGAGGTAAAATCAGATTTCCAAACCTCAGTGTTAGAGAGCTGCAAAATGTTTCTAGATAATTCTACTGCAAAATAGATAACAAAAAATTAAATAATTTCAAGCTTTTTTGACACATTGTTTCACATTTTTAATGCCGATGTAAGTGTGGAACATTTTAATATTTGATAATCAGGGAAGTACTGTTCCTGCTTGGCATCCACAGGCAATGTATATTGGATTTTACCTGTTCACAGTAAAATCTAGCATTTCCGTCACATTTCACCTCTAATGGATTAAAATCACCCTTCAATCTAATGTGATTGATCCTGATATTAATAAATTTTATGTCGACCAAACAACAGCAGCATGAAAGAGGAGGTTACACAACAAAGGCACACTGCTTCTACTAAGCTCTAACGGAGGGTGTGATTGTAATTATATGCAGCATGGTAAATTAATAACAGCGAGTAAGCACTAGAGAGAGAGAGAAATAGAGAGAGAGAGTGATGGAAAGAAAAGCTGATAGGATGTGTGGAGCCGGAGGTGCGAATAAAAAAAGTGACCAGCCTCTGCATCATGTGCCTCTCACATTCCCACTACTCCTGTAATGGATTGGGATGTTGGCATCCTTGCGTGATGACCTCCAGTCCTCCGTCTTCACTCATCACCCTACCTCCTTCCTGGCATGCACCATCTTACACAACTATGTCTCTTCTCTTTAAGAGGTAGTTTGAAGGACATTTGGGAACAGAAACAAAAGCATGAACATATTATCTGTTAACATGATGGCTCCCATCACATTTTGCACATCTGTCTTGTTTTTCTATGGTTTGTGTAGATAGAAGCCTTTTGAAAGAAAATGTTGGTTCACAATTTAATCTCCTTCAACCTAGGCTACCAAATATTTTTTAATATAGAAAAATGCAGAGGCAGGATAGTCACAAATTAGAGAAACACTATCTCATATAGGCACTCCTGCTAAAAGATTTAGAAAAATGCTACACAACTGGAATGATGACACAAAAACAGCAACACTTAATGTCATGCTACACTATGCAATTGCTCTGTTTGTACTGATGAATAATCCCTCAACCTCGGCGTTTCGAATGCTTGGCTGATTTGGCAAGGCAGACTGACTTATGTTCTGACTAAATCAGCTCATGAGTTTATGACCATTCGAGGGCACTAATGAACAATGTATAGAAAATAGAACTTTCAGCTCCAGATGGTCAGCTGATCAAAAAGAACAGAAAAGGGTTAAAAATGGCAACGTGCCATAATAATAATAATAAAAAAAAAAAAATCATCCCTTCACCCGAATGCACATGTACTTTACAAAACACGGATGCATCATAAATGACATGTTTTAACAACTAAGACATTACAGGACTTGATTTCTCACAAAATACACTTTATTTATTTACGTTTGGACATAAAAAGTGGTGGTTTTAAATATGCCAATCTACGTGGCAAAATAATAATCAGTGAGAAATCAGCTGAAGAATTTGAACTCCCCAACAAAAAAAACTAAAATATAGATTAGATGAACTACTGTTTTGAATGTTGACAAAGCATTATGTACTAAAAACCATCTCCCAAAATAGTAATGAAGAATTTGCTTATAGCATGTAAGCATGCATTATTCTTTATTCTTTATAATAGTAAAATATCAATGGAACTTTAGAGTTTATTTGTTATTGATATAGAAAAACTGAGTAAGCAAATTGATTATAGTTTAACTCTTATTAAAAGTATTATTGTATAATTTCAAGATAAGGAAACAGTGGAATAGACTATTATTAAGTTTTGGAGAAAGGGTGAGATTAAATAAATTGTACTTCTTCCCACTTATATGGAAATTACAATAGAACTGCTATGATTTTGATTGAATAATTAATTTGTTTTCTTTTCTGTTCTTTACATGTTTGAAATAACTCCCTTAAACTAAACTAAACTAATCTCACACTTTATGCTGATATAATTTCCATGTAGATTTTTTTGCTGAATAGGTTTTTATGGCATGAAGCACTGGGGCTGTTTTTGCTTGCAAACTTTTAATTAACTGCTCTTGGTTAGTTAGACAATTTATTACTGTGATGTAAGTTCTTGTATATAGATGTGTGTGAAAATATTGTAAATACTGGATTAGACAGCCTGAACCCTTGGCTATTAATTAAACAATTCAGGTGTGTAGCTAGAATAATTACACCGAAAAACTGCACCCACTGAGTTAAAAACCATTACTGACGTAATGCTCATGACTGCTAAAAATTTTTTTTTCTTAATTTATTACTGGTGATTTTAACCTACTCCATTTCAAGTAAAATGTTCTTTGGCCTTACATGTATATAATGAGCATCAGAGCAGTATTAATACGACGTGACTGATTGCAAGCGAAAAGCGGACAACCACTAAGAGTTTGATTAATTTAATCTCCGGACAGTGACTTACAACTTAAGAACTACAATATGCAGTGTCAAATGGATTTTTTTTAATTAGCTCTGAAGTCAGTACCCAGATCTGAGAAGAATGCCCCACCCCAATAAACTAAAGTAGTGGCGGAACAGTTGTCATGCTATTAAACTAGCAGTGGGAAACATAATGGAAAGTGGATGAAAGCAAGCACTGACATTAAATGTTACCCAACAGTAATTTCACACAAGAAGAAACAAATAACATCATGTTAATTCAGAGATGAAAGCAAAAATGTTGTCCATAGCCCTTCTACACAGGAGGATAGCAGGAGTGAATAACATAGCTGAAGCTAAATTTGCATCATTATACCTGTTTTATATAAATTGTGTTAGATCTGATGAAGGGATTAAGAAAAAGTACGATTTTTTTTTAACTTGCATGAGCTTTTGCTATTAGTAAAATTGTTTCCACTTTTGATTTTTGCCATGTGGAAAATATTACTGCAGTGGCGATTGGTTTTAGTACCAGTGTTATTTTTGGCAATTAATAACTACTATAATAAAAATTGCTCTGACAATGAATGTGTGACTTGGGGTGCAGGAAAAGCTCTCTGTTTATTTGTTTATTTGCTTATTTATTAGGATCCCCATTAGTTTGCACTGAGGTGGTTACTAATCTTCCTGGGTTCCAATTGAAAAACAACATATAGGACAATTTGACATTAACATATGATATGCTACGGTGGCCCTGAGGTGCAAAGCACTACAACATTAACAAAAATATTACAACATTAACGGAAGCGCTACAACATTAACGAAAGCGCTACAACATTAACAAAAGCACTACAACATTAACGGAAGCGCTACAACATTAACGGAAGCGCTACAACATTAAGGAAACGGAAGAGGTACGTCCCAGTGGGAGACCTAAGAAATCGCTGATTGGACTACAGCTCGTTTTTACTTTTGAACCGGAAGTTATTCTGGCTTTAATGTGTTTTTTAAAACCATGAATGTTCTCAGTGATCCAAACCGTAAGATGCAGTCTAAAACGCCACTTAGTCTGTTTATAAGTTTCGTTTTTATTAATTCTGCTTTTTTTTAACTACGTGCGCTGTGTTTCTGTGCCTCAACGCTCTAACTGGTCTGCTCCTCTCCCCTCCCTTCCCTCGGACCCAGGGGCTTTTTAAATCTGGCATCACATTTTATACATTAAACACAAACTTGAATTTAAAATTAAATTAAAAAATTTTAAGATTTCAGTGCTCTTTTAAAAGAAAGTGTGCTTTTTAGATCTCTAATGTTTTTAGGCAATTTATGTTTGTCTCTCAGAAAATCATTGTTCTTCATGTAATCCAAAAACAAAATGTTATTTTCTTAAATTTCTACAATATACATGTATAACTCCCTTCATCAGGGATTACATTACATGAGTTTCATCGCATTTTAGAGGCTAGGTTCACCTTGCTTATGTTATAGCATTGCCTTTTGAAGAACTGCTGCTATCCTGTGTAGCAAAAAATCAACATGGTGTCAGGAGCTTGCCCAGAGTCTATGAGATTGAAATCAGGATGTATAAGACCAGAAAATGTTTATCTAGTCTGAATAGTAAAGTTTTTGGGAGCCTGTGTCTCAATTTCTAGGTCTTGGCGGCCTGGAGTTGTGTGGTCTTCTGCTGCTGCCGCCCATTTGCTGTAGGGATCACCATGCTTTGCCTTTAGAAGTGGTATTCGGCGTACCTTGGTTGTAAGGATACGTTATTTAGGCTACTGTTGTTTGTCATCTCAAAACAGTCTACCAATTATTCCCTGACCGCTGACATCAACAAGGTATATTCATCCACACAAATCTGGATGTTTTCTCTTTCTCTGAACAATCTATGTAGGCTTTTTTGTTCTTGAAAATTTTAGCAGATCAGTGGTTTTTGTTATAGTCAGACACCAACAATCATACCACTCGCAGTGCTCAGTTTGACCCAAGTCTAGATGCTTAAATGCAGCGAGTTACTGCCCTCAGATAGGCAGATTCACAATTTAAGTCTACAAGGAACGGAATAATTAAACCAAATAAAGTGGCCGGAGAGTGAATGCTTTTATTTTTGTACGAAAAATATTAAGGGAGCAATAATTTTTTCCACTGAGGTTTCATTTCATTATTTTTCTCCTTGTGTAACAAAGAGCTTGCAGCAATAATTATCTGAATTCATTGTGATGATTACCAATCTTGACGGAACCACAACTGCTGCAAAGTTTAGAAACTGTAACACGGAGTAATAAATGTGCAGTTTATTTCCAAAGCTCCCAGAATCAATGACAGGCATTAACTTGTTTGGCTGGGTATGTCATTTTGAAAGGGTGATCAGGTGCCTGAAGCTACGAAAAGCTTTTTAAACAGCAGGGCCCAATCACATTGTTCCGTGAAATTAGAAAATGGAACTTCACCATTGGAAAAAATTTAAATATCTTGGCTGATGAATAATGTCACAATAATATCACACAATATCACAGGCAGTGCTGGCCCAACGCTGTATGGGGCCTTAAGCAGAATTAGATTTGGGGTCCCTCAAACAGCATTTCAACAAAGATTTGGAGGAAATCCGGGACAGGGGGCAAAGTTTAATGAGCTGAGCTTTAAATTAAGCAGATAAGAAAAGAAAAAACTCGTAGCATCAGATTGTTGCTATGGTAAAACGACCATCAAACAATGGGGATTACTCTTTACAAAAGAATTAACTTGCCAATTCCTTAAAATATTAAATCTAATTACAAAGCAAACACTCTTAATATATCTCTGCTGAAACCATCAACTCAAATTCAATAATATTCTTATTCTCAGTAAAACACATATGCAAATTTTAGATCTATGGTACGTGTTCAAATTCAAGTGTTTATCAAAGGTCCCTACTGGTTTGGAGGCGACAGGTAGCAGCTCAGTTCGCTTGTGCTTTGAACCAGCTCTGATCACAGGAAAATATCAGGCCACTGAATGTCTATAGATAATTCAGCTTTGTAGTTGTCAAATTTATGCAAATATTTTTGTTCATCTTGGTAGCACAGGGTAGAATTTAAAGTATGACAAATGTACCAGGGCCTTATTCCCCTACATCTAATATCTGAAAAATGTGCTTGAAGAGGGTGGTGTCCGGCAGACCAGTGAACATGTGTGGGGGTGAGGGCTGGTATGGTCTGAGTTACTAGAACAAAGTATATAAATGCTAAATAAACTAATTATAAGCTGTGCTAATATATCACTAACATGAAAATCTATAGAAAGATTGTGAAGCTCACTATTCCAACTCGCTAGGTAGTAGTACGAGACAGTGCCGCTTTTATACCTCTCAGTGGCAGGGCTACCAAGATCAGTTATTCTGGGTAACGTCACACTATCTTTAGAGCAAATATGAATCATAATTCAAAATCCAAATGCAGTACACTTGTTAAACACAAGGAGGGCGCCACACAACTAATGTGCAGTAAATTGTCAAAATAATGATAGGGACATGTAGACAGAATTGTAAGACACCCACGTATACAGTTTAGTAGCCCCAAAACAGAAAATTTACATATATGAATGTGAGCTTTTGGGATGATTTTGATTTTTTGTCATGGGGCCAATAATTCTTTGCGGCACCCATGACTGCATTTGATTATATTTTTGAATCATCTTAAGTGGGCCGGTCTGTGGCATGAAACTCCAGGGCTGAAAATGAGTCCCACTCTGGATATAGACATCAAAGTCACTCGTGGTTTTAATGGTTTGTATTTTACATATTTGCTCTAGCTGATTTTGTTCATTTCTCTTTTAAATTCTTTATTTTTTTATAAAGTTGCCTTCTTTGTTGAGGAATTTGTCAATATATTAGTAACATTTCACCTATAACAACATGAATACCAAACTAAAATGTTGGTATATACATATTCATGTGAATATATCAATCTACTATCACAAGGACTTCTTCCAAGTTCTCAATACATTACCAGTACTAGCAAGCCTAAACGTAAGACTTAGGACTCATAGATATTGGCACCATTATTATATTAAAAAATAAAAGATGTAAACATAGTAGTATTTAACAAACACAACAACCTTGAAAGCTGATTTGTGCCAAGCTTCTTAAATGGAAATAATAAATGCTACCAGTCTGAACCTGCAAAAATCTAGAGGCAAATCAGAATGTAAAAACATTTTAAACAACTGGAGCAGTGAAAAACAAGGACGAATGTAGATCCAAATTTAATTTTGCAGCTGAAAAATGGTGGGGAGGGCGACTTTAAAGTTTAATGTCAGAAAACTGCAGCAAAGAGGGACATCTTGGGGTCACCAAGTCTCCATAAATGTGAATAACAGAGCAGGGTGGTGAACGTTTATCATCTGTAATGAAGGTTTTTAAAGAGAAGTACTTTCAAAAACTGACAATAAAGAACGGTTAATGTCGAAGTGAGTTGAACAGGACAAAAGAAGCATTAACACACGGTCAACAACATGTTTTATTAACAGTCTACTAGTAAAAGGTTTGTATTTTCTGTTTATGGCTGTTTGCTATGAAGCATCCTTGCAGGTCTGGTCTATTTTTCTGAAGACTGAGTAGATAGGTCTTACTGTATTTAGTATAACCTTGGTAATAGGAAATAATGAATGGTTGCACTTGTTGTCTTTGTGTCGCGTGCGTCACTCTTACTCTTTGCAAGATGAATTTGATTGATACCGTTATTTATGCTAAGTTAAAACTTTTTATCCACAGCAAATCTTTTACTATTATGTTCTCAAAATGAATACGATGTTGTTAGGAAAAGCACGACTGTATGTTGCGAAACAAGAAGTTAAAGTAAGATTTGGCATTCACATTTTTAGACCCCTGCAAACACCTTGTTTGTATGGCTGTAAAGCAATTTCAGAGTAACTGCGTGCAAGTACACTTTGGGTTAGCACGCATATTCAGCCAAGCAACCACTGTTCCTGTGGTGGTGAGTTTACGCCCATTAGTAATCTGCACATTTAACCACGCAGTCAATTTCAGAAATCAGATTGCAGCTCACTTATTTCTAAAAGCAAACAAACAAAAAAACACGACTTACCACGCCAACCATGAGACTTCTGTCTCAACATGTAGGCCAAATTGCTGATTAGTATTTAAGATAGAATGTTTTGCAGAGGTGTAGGCACCTTGCAGTAAAACATGGAGGACAACAAAAAAGATAACGTTCAGCTCAGCATTCAGAGTATGAATCCTGCACTTTATATATGTAAAAAGATGTTATTATTCAAAAGGATTAAATATGCACAACAATAATATTATCTGATCATTTAATCCCTGGTATGTAAATCCACGGAATGTTTGATCAATAAAAGATTTAGGATGAACACTCACTGATTGTGGAAAGACCTTAGCGTTATATGTAAATTTGTGTTTTAATTGACCTTGGCAGTAGTTGGGTGTGTACAGTGGCTCTCTGTAGGTATGATTTGGACATATAATCTGGTAAGGAACGTTAATGTAGATGTTCCCTCATTCTTGATGGTTAAATGCTCTGGGAAAAAAAAAACATTAATGTTATTCATCTAATGTGCGAAAAGAGCTTAAGAGACACATTGCATGTTCTCTCTTTAATCTGCGTAAAACCAGCAATAATGTGTGACAGCAATACAGAAAGGTGACTAAATGAAAGTGGGATTTATGGCTGCATGCTGATTTAAAAAAAAAAAAATCAAACTAGCAGCGCGGCTGGAGATGAGACGAGACTAGTCCAGGGTTTATCTTAGGCGGGCTGTCCATGAAGTCAATTCTGAAACTACAGGTGTGTTTCCACTGGAGGAAGTTTTCCAGGAGAGTTTTCTGGGGCTTTGTTTTTTAACCCTGTCATTTTCAATGCAGGAAGCAGGGTCAGCAGGCTCTGGGTAGCACTTTAGCCCAGAAAATTTACCACTGATACAGATTAGTGCTTGGATGGACATCAAACCAAGAGTTTTTTTTAATGGGAAGGTGCTGGTTAAATATTAATAGCATTTTCTTCCAGCCATCTTTCAGTTTAAACTCCCCAAGAGGTGCCAATGTTCTGTTCACTATAAATTATGCAACAAGACTCATAGTATTTTGTGTGCAAACAACATTTAAACCTGGTTTTTAAGAACACAGTTATTTACAGTACTTCAAATCTTCAAAAACATACAACTCTATCTAATAACATAATCTACCCTCAGTATAAATATTATTTGAAAAAAATAAACAAAATAAGCAAAACACAGACCTCTGTTTCAGGCGGAGCATGCAAAGGCACTGATCTAAGACAGTTTTAGGGGTTTGAACCAGTGATGTTAGTGCATGAAAAGCATTTTTGTTCCAATATACAAATCAAAATAATCACAACCCACTAGGACTGTGTGCCATTGCCAGATTTCTACTTTTAAAGAAATTAAACTGCTACTGATGCTGCTGCATACGTTTTTGTGGTTCATGCTCTTACAGAACACATCACACAGGATTTAATGATTGGAAATCCGTTTTGTTCTATTGTTTGTTATTTTTTTAAACCAAGAGACAAAAAAGAGAGAGAAAGAGAGACACAAATCTATGAATGTTACAAACCTTTCTCAGTGATATGAATTTAGTTTCAGCTTTCCCTTCGTTGCTCTGAGGGATGAAACGAGGACATCTGCACTGGGGAACTTTGTCACAGTTACACCTCCTTATGGGGTTTTGAGTCATTCTGTGTTACAGCTGTGACAAGGTGTTTGAATATAGCTCTGTTCCTGTAAATCACGGTTGCTGTTTCTCCAGAAGGAGACTCTCTCCCACATTCTCTGTAGCTGAACAAGACACTGGTTAGTATCGTCAGGTCTCCAAAGCACCAACGGCCCTGGAGAAGAAGGAGTGAATCTGGGCGTGTCAGCAGAAGAAATTTGCCTCCACAGCCTGATATTATTTTTTTTATCATGGCTGTTTTTTCAGATGTGGTCAGTCCTCTAATTAAACTGGTTAGTTCATTGGAATCTTTCATTTGGTCTCAATCTTGTCACGCTGCAGACGAGTCAGCCAAAGTATTTTTGGACGGTGCACCAGTGCTGGCTGTGCTAAGCTTTGAATGTCCCTTCAAACTTGAAGTTGGCGCAGGAGCCGTTCTTATGGAGGAAGATAAACAAGATTGATTGATTAATGTCTGTTGCCATTTAGGAAGGTTTATCAGACATTATACTCATTACAGAACATTAGATAATAAAAGCTTTGTTACTTTGTTTCAGAATGTTAAGTTTACAGTGGACCGAGTGAGTAACCTGCAAAATGTTTACAGATTAGAAGCCATAAGCGTTTCTTTCCCAAATGCACAATGTGGACTGATGCTGCAGGACTTTAATTTTCAGATTAATTACATAGATAAAGTTTTAGCTGATTCCCTGTCTAACTCTATGGAACTGCTTCTTTAGGGGGAGCGTTTAATTCCTGGGAAAAGGTGGTGTTTTGTTAGACTGCTGCTGTAAGGTGCTTTTTTAAATTTCTGCACCTAAGAGATGGCATATAAAACGATACTGCTGCGGACCACCAGTCATTCATCCTCTGTTCATCCCAACCAGCCACACCTTATATGTGGAATATCTTTTTGTCAATATCAATACTGTACCTTTTCGATGCAGGTTTGAAAACCTTTTTTTGAGGAGGGGGGGGGGGGGCACTAGTGTTTTTATTTTAGGGAAGTAGGTTTTTGTCAATTCATTTTCTTTGTTATTTTTGTGCAACATCTCCTTGGAGTTACACACAGCTCATTTTAAGAGATGTTGATGTTGTAAGTAAACAAGTGTTAAAACGGTACAAGTGAGTTCATGGCTACTTAGGGCCCGGTGAGCATGGATCACCTTCATGGCTTCGCCACCTCTTGACAGGCCATGGCATATGTTTAAGGCTCTTATTGTGAAGGGTTGTTGCCATAAAATAGACTCTCTCATCCACCAGTTTCAGACAGAAAAAAATGTGATTTTATTTTTAGGCTCTCCTGTCCTATAAGTAGGTTCTCAGACAAAATGCTGGGAGTCCAAAGAATGTGTCAAGCTGGTAACAAGGTAAACAGACAAACCACACCAAGAGTGCAAACATCTGGCTGAACTTCTACTTGCTTGGTTTTTAACGCTAGGTAGCCAGCTGGAGGAGAGGAGTGCTTGTGCTTTTTTCTTTTTGCATGCAGTGACGATAACCCATCTTCAAAAGCCTTCCTTGTGCAGGCTTAAAGTCCAATGTGCGGCTACTTTTAATGCGTTGTGATCTTTGGGGGTTGAAGGATGTTTGCCTTACTTTTCCAGCCTTCTGCTCATGTCTGATTCTGATATTGATTTCATGGACCAACATAAAAACGTGGAGTTTTCTTTATAGCATTATGGTTTTAATTTCGAAAATGTTAACCTCATAATACAAATACAATACTTATATCCATAGTGACCATTAAAACGAGCATCTGTTTTATCCTTATTACAAAAAAGGAATAAAATAATTAAACCTACTTGGCCTGTTTTTCTTTTGTGGGATTCTGTAGGATACATAGGAGTCAATGCAAAATCTGGAGAGTTTGGTGCAAAAAAGCATAGAAAAGATAATCAATGTGTTTTCTGCTATTTAGGTGCTTGCATCTCATGGCAGACAATGTACACAAAAATATGACGTCACTTCTGTTTGTTGATTTTTAAACATATCCTTAAAAGCATTGAATTAATGGGATAAAATATCTGTCACTTTAGCCTGTGCCTGTGGAAGGTCATTTTCCTTTAAGTTTTAATTTGTACATCAGTGACTGACAGTGATGTCATATAATTGTTTTCCTTCTCTAGTATTATTTCTGAGCACTTTATTTATTTTGAACGTTTGTTGTGCTGAAAACCCCAAAATTTGCATAGGATGTACTTTCTCCCCAACGGAAGTGTGTCTTTTTGTAAGAAAAGGAAGTGACGTCCACCATCCAAGTAAATGTGGTTTATGAAGCTAAAGGAAAAAAGGGAAATGAAACGGGTGTGTCTGATCATGGGCATTAAACAGCAATGCATAGGACGTGCCTTGCATGTTTTGCTATTATTTCTCTGCTTTGTCAGATCATCAACACACTTTATGCTCTAATATCATTGCATCACCTATCCAATGTTGGAATCAAATCAGTATAAGGTATGCTAAATATGGTTAATGCCAATTAAGAGTCGAGCATTAGAATGGGGTGAAACTTTTCTTCCTCTCTAAATTCCTTCTGCACCTAATTTGCTGATGAGCCAAGTGTTTGAAACTGAATGTATAAAATCTTCTCCTCTGTGTTCTGTGTTTGGCAGGCGTCCTGTCGTCGGGGAGAAAATTAACCAGAGGAAGAAAACTTTGTGTCACCTGGACCAAACAAAACAGACTGAATATCAAGCAGAGGTGCATAGCTACAACACAGCACAAGAGCCATGTGGGAGGAGAGTGATTGGGATTTCACATTCGCAAGCACCACGTCCGAGTCCTTTCTCTGCTGATATACAGTAGCATTTCCTCTGCCTTTCGCCTGTGCTTTTCCTCAGGGGGAGCCCCTGCTATGAACCTCAGCTCTGTTGGCTTCAGCAGGCAGTCCAACCTCAGTGCCAGGCACTGTGTGGGCATCCCACAAGTCTGGGTTCTGCCTACACAGAATTCACTGATCACCCCCGAAGACAAAGAATAAAACATTGCCCAGTCACTCCTCTGCGCGGTTGCTTTGCTGTCTAGTGTGAAAATTAATCTGTAGCAAATTTTTGTCTACATCCTTCCCCGCATCCCTGCGCTCCACAGAAATAGTCTCGAGCTCCTCCGTCACTACCTCCTTTAGATCCACCTCTTCATCGTAATTTGCTTTCCCATCCAGCAGCAGCACGAGTTCCTTTGTGTTAACGACGTGGTGGAGGACCATGGGATGCCGTCAGAGCTCGGAGGAGAAGGAGGCGGCTCGGCGCTCAAGGCGGATCGACCGCCACCTGCGTTCAGAGAGTCAGCGGCAACGGCGTGAGATCAAGCTCCTCTTGCTGGGCACCAGCAACTCTGGGAAGAGCACCATTGTTAAGCAGATGAAAATCATTCACAGTGGTGGCTTCAACCTGGAGGCCTGCAAGGAGTACAAGCCTCTAATCCTGTACAACGCCATCGACTCTCTCACCCGCATCATCCGGGCCCTCACTACCCTCAAGATAGACTTTCACAATCCTGACCGCGCCTACGATGCCGTTCAGCTCTTCGCCCTCACGGGGCCGGCTGAGAGCAAAGGGGAGATCACTCCAGAGCTGCAGGGGGTAATGAAACGTCTGTGGTCAGACGCCGGGGTCCAGGAGTGCTTTCAGCGCTCCAACGAATACCACTTAGAAGACAACACTGCCTACTACCTAAACGACCTGGACCGCATCTCTGCGCTTGAGTACATCCCCACTGTAGAGGACATCTTGCGCTCCCGTGACATGACCACAGGCATCGTGGAGAACAAGTTCACCTTCAAGGAGCTCACCTTTAAGATGGTGGATGTGGGCGGACAGCGTTCGGAGAGAAAGAAGTGGATTCACTGTTTTGAGGGCGTGACTGCAATCATATTCTGTGTTGAGCTGAGTGGCTATGACCTCAAACTCTACGAGGACAACCAGACGGTGAGAAAAATCCCTGTTAGGGATCTATTTTGACACTTTCTAGAACAGCGACGTTTACAAACGCTCATCATGACACAAGTTTGAGTCTATTGTAGATTTTCTCTCATCCATACTTAGTCAGAATTAAACATAAAGGGTGAAACATAAACATGCTCTCCACACACTGTTTGGTTAAATGTCTCTTAGGAAGTTACACTGAGATGACATGGTTTTGTTGTCGTCAATAAGCATCTGGGCGCAGTCTGGTTGGATTTCTGACCACTGTTCCTGGCAAGATTGGTAAAGTCAATCTAAATGGGTTGGTTTCTGGCGCACAGGCAATGTATTTCAGTATAGTCCACAGATTATCTGAAGTTTTAATGGAAAAACTTAATCATAGCTTGCTTTATCCATTCAAAAACCAGATTTGGTGTTTGTTTGAGATCGTTGTCTTGATGAAACATTCAATTGTTGCCAACCACCTGGCAGTCGAGTTTATAATTCCATCTGCTTTGTCAGTATCTCTAGTAGCGAAACAACCTCAAACTAAGATGCCACAGCAAACATGCCTGATAGTGGCATTGTTATTGTGACTATAATGCTTTTCTCCACAAGGAATTTTGGTTTTCTGTTTGGGCATCTGCAAATTTTCATTGAAGATGTTCATTTTGGAACAGAGTCTGCTCTCTTGGTCGATTCCCTCTCAGTCTTTGAGGATATCGACACTTCACTGTGGACAGGAATGGTCCAACACTTCCCAGTCTAGGGCAAGCTTTAGCCTCAGTGTTTCTTGGATTTTACTGGACACCTTTATCATTTATTTTCTGTCAAAGGGAAACAGTTTGGGTCAGATGGTTGAAACTTTGATAAAAACACGTGTTCAAACCAGACAATGATCGGAACAGAACTGGTTGTGGAGTGATTATAGCAGCCTAACAGAAACCTTTTGCCACGGTATTCTCAAGACAGCAACCCCAATCAAATTGAAAATATATGGTATATATATATATATATATATATGTTAACTCAGCCAGAATTATTCCAGGCAACAACAAAAAAAGCAGTTGCAATGCAACATTTAGCCAAACATAAGGAGGGATGTGTTACTATATTTCAGCCTGTATTTATCCTTTTTAACATTGGGTATTAGAGGATATTCACAAATAAATTCAACCTTGTGAATTCAATTCTTGCTTACAAAATTGATGTTCAGTGGTTCAGAGTCACCCTTATAGGTTCATATTCAGAGGCTAAAACAGAATTGTATACAGACATTTGTGCTCATGGTGAGTGTATGTAAACGTTTCACCAGAACTGTGTTGATATGCTTGTTAATTTAGTTTCCTCTTTCTCTAATGTGCTTAAATCCCCGCCTGAACTGCAAGTGTTTAGAAAATTGTTGTCATTGTTTTGAACACAGCGAAACTTCTCAGTACCAAACAGCTCGTATCTGAAACAAAAGAGTTCGTACGTATTTCTAAGAAGAAAGAAGAGCACACATGTTGGTGTGTCATTTCCTCTCTGTAGATCCCCTGCCACAGTACAAATAACCCTGCTGTGGTCACGCTGATACACGGTGCACAAAGACATGGTTTTGTCCCCGGTGCAAATTTCTGTCTCATGTAGGATTTTATTAATAGTTGATATTTCATATTTAAAGTTAATTTACTTTACTTTCCAATATGACTTTCAGATTTATCATTAAATATTGTGTTAGATTATTTTGCACAAAACTTAAAGATTATCTGTGCTTAAAGTTGCATTGTTAGGGGCTACAACTCGGCAGAAAATCAATTCAGACAAGTCTTTAGAAACAAATGAGCATAACATTTTGCACAGAATGAACAATTTGTTTCTAGAAAAAATACTTGAACCTCAATAAATCATGAAGGCCAACCAAGTTACAACAAACCTGCCCTGCAGCCTCATTAAAGTGGCGTTAGGGGATATTTAGTGCACGTTACCACAATAAACATAATGGACATTAAAGTTCCTGAGTTTCAAGCTTTTTACTTGCTTTACTATGATAAGTGGTCACATAAACAGTACATCCAACTCAACAAAGTATGAACGTGCAAATTAAAGCAACAACAAAAAGCATGACTATCAAGCTCTTTTACATACTGCGATCATGTGAAGAAAAACACTTGGAGCATTGTCCCTTAGTATCAATAGGCAGCAACACATTTCCCAGAAGAAAATCCCCTGCCCTGTGAAACTGGGTGGTACTGGAAAAGAGCAAATAACGTTAGCTGTGGCTTCAGGATTAAGATGAGACAGCTTATCTCTATCAGACATTTGAGACTTAAACATGCACGTCAAAATTAGAGACGTTCAGTTTTGAGGTCACAGTTCTTTACAGATGTGGCACAACAGAAACAAAACCTATAGAAACTCATTTTTAAGTTTCTTTTTAAACAGAAACAGAGGGAAGAAGAACTCTTTAATGGAGTTGGTTTTGTATAAGAAGTTAGAATTTGTGTACTCATAACTCCACTTTAAGAGAAAACATTCTTATCATTTTGACTAATTTGAATCAAGAATACCCTCAGGATATATATGCTCACAGGTAATTGTCTTCTCTCAAATATTTGAATGTTTAAACTTACCTCTCAGCTTAGGGAGCACCATCAGGTGGTCACCAAGCACCTGGTGACTTTTAATGTCTTGTAGGATTATTAATACTTGGGAGTCCAGTTTTCTAAATTCCCATTTGGAAATACAAAGAACGTCCCCTGAATCTGGAAACACCTCTAGATATGGGCAGTATGACATCAAAGCCTGGGGAGGGGTTAATGAAAGTTATAAAAGTCATCTATCAGTTGGTAAACAAATTTCCTATCGCTTATTTGCATGTTCATTTAATAGGGAGCTTACAACACCACGTGTTGTGCCAAGTACAAGTGCTGTAAAACAATATTACTGGACACCATATTTGGATACTGATGAAAAAAGTGATTTAGAAGGATGTTTTGGTGAAGGAATCTCGATTATTTGATTATCTCTAGTTCACTGTCTGAAATAATCAGCCCGGTCAAAAGGAGAAGCCTGCCATTCGTGCAGGAACTGCCATTGGCCTCCAACCAGCCCAAATTAGATGTGGTAGAAGGTGCAGATACACATTTTTTTCTGAACGCGTCGGACAGTCTGTGCCTCATTCAGCCAGGGGGTACGCCATTTATCCACCACTCGATAAATACAGGTTGGATCCATGCTTTCATGTCGTTTACATCAAACTCTGACACTGTCATCTGCATGTTGCAGCTCAAATTAAGACTAATCAGTCCAGGCAACATTTTTCCAATTTGATATTGCCTGATTAAAATGAGCCTGTCCAAACATTGGTTGTGACAATTGGTAATTTGGGATGCTGTTGTATGGCCCCTTTGCCCATTCTCCTCAGAAATCAATAAAGCATTTTCATCCACACCACTGCCGCTCGCTGGGAATTTATTCTTTTTCTAACCATTCTTTGTAAACCCAGGAGAGTGGCTGTGTGTTAAAATCCCAGTAGATCAGCAAAGCTGCTGCTTCATTCAAGTGTGTTAGTCAGGCAAACACACAACATTGCACTCCAGAAAAGGCAGAACTCTTAGGAAGTCCGATAGCTGGCAGTTCTGGTTCACGCTTCTAAAGTTTACAGTCTGCAGTTTTTACATACTCTAAAAACAGACCTGGCCTGCAGAGTATACAGAACCATGTCATTCTTTTCCTTAAAAATACACTCTGTAACTTCTGTACGATACATTCAGGAGGTCCAGTGTGGTTCTATAAACAATTTAAATGCCTTTTTACAACGTTATTGTTCTTATCCAAAGTTTTCTTTTAGTGGGGATGTATCTGGGCTTTTGTATGATTATAAGATAAATGTACGTTTTTAAATGCTTTTACTTTAGCTATCTTAACGGCGAATGGTATTTTTAAACAGTTCTGGAATCTGAAAGATTTCTCATTTATAGCTTTCCCATTTTCCTTATCTTAGTGTTTAAAAATAGTTGGACAGATATTGTGTCCCAATGAAAGTGAAAGACCAACACAAGATTTTTTTTTTATTGACAAGTCATATGAAATGTAACTTTTTTTGTCATTTAGAAATGCCACACACTGAACAGAAGAAATCTGACATCTCTTGGTTCTATTTAAGCATCTTTAGTTACTTTAAGATTACTGTTTCATGTACTTAAAGAATGTAATAATATTGTGTAGATACTAATGATGTGAAAAAAGTGCATATTCGCATGTTCAGTTTAACTTGATTGGAACTGAGTGAATCCATTTAAGTTTACTCTCAACAGCAGGTACCCCAAAACTGAAAATGAGGCATGAGGTCACAAAATTCAATTAACAGAAACACGCCATCATTATGTTATCTTGTGTACTGAGAGACAGAGTTGACTTCCTGTTCAAGAAGATGCTTAAGAACTAATCAAAACTAGATGAGAGAAATTAATTTCCCTGAAATAATCTGTTAGCCTGGTCGCACAGACTGCGCTGTTGGTTCACGTGGGTCATGTTCTGGCCGCACACAAGCGTATTCTCCTCACCCGTCTGCTATCCACTAAATTTAACATCACAACATGTAAACCTAAAGAAGTCAGAGGAACAGACGCCCAGCGACTCCTTTTCTGGTGCAACGATTAGATAGATCACGGAGTAAGGAGACACCTTTAGTATTCCACATGTTAAAGGATTAAACCCAGTGAGGTCTCCTATTACTTAAAACCCCACCCCTCAGTTCTAATTGATCAAATAGTTTTGGAGGGAAGTTGTGTTGAAGTGAAGTGACCAATTCGTCTTGAATTAACAACATCGTAGCTTGCTGTGGAAGCAAATGGGTGGTGTGCAACCACTGTTCACTATTTAACTAAGTAGATCCAATGCATTGTTTAGTGCAATCACAATTCATCAAACCATTCCCCAGTGAGTAAGGTTTACATCCATCTAGTGGTGCGCCAAATGAATCACAAACGACCTAGCCGTTAAGCGTGTAATAACTACTACAGAAGTGTCATAAATGAGACAATGTAATCATGTCCTCCACATATTTGTTACCAAACTACTGCTAATAGGTAATTGCTACGGTCATCATTTGAAATGTTTTTTTTTTTTTTTTTTTGTGTTGTTAATGGTTTTTGGTGATCTGCAGACTCAGAGATCATCTGTGTAAGTGTAAGGGAGAGCGAGACAAGACGAACAAACTAGTCGTCTCACAGGAGGACAGAGTAGTCGCTGGACTACACAGCCCTGTTTCTAATATAACGGCAAAATAAACTTCACCGTTATAGGTAATTAAGTTACCTGCTGTCCAGCAGAAAGCCTGCAATCTGTTTTGAATCTCCACTCCCTCATGAATTGTCTCCACCTAGTAATAGCTAACCTGATATAGACTCTCGTTTTCTCCCGGTTATTACTTCTTTTTCTTTTCTTGGTTACTTTGTCTTCCCTCTCGCTGGGCAAATATCATGGATGGTCCTCCACTTCAGCAGAAAACGGCAAACAGAATGATCTACGGTTGTCTTTGCTTGTTTTATACTCCTCTTCTACAGAAGGCATGTCTTTAAACAGATAGGGAAAACGCGTATAGCTAACAAGTGTGTCCCCTTTTTGCTACTGTAATCTAAAATGGCGGCTCAACATGGTGTCTTCCCTTAGGTGCACCGCCACCTATGTATTTATAAACTACTATGAGAACGCTTTAATTTTTGATACGATTGCTATTAGACCTTAGCAGGATATGTATTTATGAAAGGAACAAGTTACATACTGTCCCTTTAAGCAGCTTCAGTATCCATGTTTTACTCTGATGTCAATGACTTGACTCTGGAAATAGCTCTAGTGCAGCTAGATCTTTGCCCTCGCTGAACACCAAAATGGCCTGATAATTTACAGGCCACTCGGATAAAACAAGGTGTACGCTGGCTGTGCCAGGCTGGAACATGAAATCAATTAGTTTTATAGGTTAAAAATAAAGTCTGAGGAGAAAATGCAGTATGGTGTTAATTGAGTTCACAGAACAAAGTGTGAGGTTGTACCTGTGAGAATTAGCAGATTGTACAGGCGCCGTGTAGAAACGGGAGTTAACTGGTGCGAGACAAAAAAAAACACAACTTGTATATTTCACACAAAGGTGAATGACAAAAAGGAGCTTCTAAGTGCAGGGAGGAGACTTACAGTATCATTTAGCTCAGACTGTGTGTTTTAGCTGGATTAAGCATTACCCTGATAATCAAATGTATTTTGGTGAGTGAGCTAAGCTTCATCTAGCAAATGATGGAGGTTAATGAGCTGAAGTCTGGATTTACCAGAGAGAATCTACTTATTGGTTGATTATGTTTCCAAGATGGTTAACTGGCATGGATACAATGGGGGATTAGCAGAGTTAGTGTTAGTGTCTCAAGTTAAACATTTATTCAGAGAAAAAGATTTCTAAAAAAAAAAAGAATACCCATATTTTCTATCAACTCATTCAAGAATGAGACAGACAGACAGACAGACAGGAACACCCACCAGATTTGTAGATCTGGACCAAAGATATACCCACATCCTTTCTTTGCTCTTTTGTTAGATAATTTTAAAAAACCATAGCGTCAGCTGCATAATACAAAGTTCATAGAGTCCTACTGAGCTTTTTGAGCGATTTTATTACAGTCAAAAAATGATTGTTAACAGCTGCAACCATAGAAAAAAATAATTCTGAAAAGTTCATCTATATATTTATTAAAAACTTTAAATATAATGCAACACTGTCCAGTTATTTCTTTCTTTAATATGCAACCTTTAACTGTCAAAATGCAAACACCAGATGATCAATAATTATCTTTACGGTATGCAGGAAGAACAACGCCATGCATTTTATAAAAAAAATTACATATATAAACATTAAAGGGCAGATGCGTAAGACTATTACTGGGTGCAAGATGTTTGCAAACCTCAATCTGCATGTGCATCTAATTCTGAGCCTGTAGACACGAAAGCTCTAAAGGTTTCTTCACTCTTTGCTGACGTGGTTTGTTCAAATCTATATGAGGCATTGGGCATGCCTTCAGGGGAAACGTACCCGTATTTATGTTTATTTATGTAAATTAGAACCAGAGCGAATAAGCTTGTAGCCTGGAACAAAACTCTTCTCGTGATGCACATATTCTGCTGAAAAAAAAATTACTTAAAGAAGGAAGTGGTAATTCCATTACATTTGCATCAACACAGCCAACTTTGTGGAAAAAAATAGACATTTAAACAACACCACAAGATCTAAAGGGGTCCAGGAGAGTTAATTAAAACATTTCTCTCTCTTTTACTGCAGCATTTATTGTTTTTTGTAGCTTAAGAAAGAACAACTGCGACCTAACCCAAAGATAGGTGCAAGTTGTTCTCATGAGCTGGACTTGATGGGTCGGTTTGCACCTATATGTATTTCAGAAAAATCTGTGAAACCAGTGCAGAATGAGAGCAAATAACTGGAGCAAAACAGTAGAAAGAAAAAAAACTAAAGTATAAAAACAGAGGAGCACAAACAACGTTGTGAATTCCCCCTTCAATTCTTGTAAGATTAACTTTGTTTTTTTTTAAAAAAAGTGTATAAAGATCACAAGATACCTCTTTACAGATTAGAGGTGACTCATCGGTTTTACTGGAAAAGACACTCTGACTAACTTCCTTCCTTCTTTCAAGAAAAGTAAGTCTTTGAACCGGACAAGCTTTGAACTTAATAGTTATGAAGAAAACCTAAAATATGGTGAATCTAATAGAAAATAAAACAAGAGGATTGATTTTGAAAGATTAATTGTCCTTCTATAAAAGAACAATTATTATAATTAAATACTCTAATATTATGAATAATCCCCCCTTATTATTTTAAAGAGAATCCTAGGTGCAGCCCATGAACTGATTTAGTGGTGCTCCCGAGTGCAAGTCAAGAAAGATTTGTTGATCACGGTGATCTTTTTGGGCAAAAATCGTGGCAGTGTCGCGTTGATACCAGATGGAGGCTTTTGTTTTTAATTAGGGCAAAGTTATTAGAGACAAGTTCAAATCTTCTTACAGTTGAAAAAGTTAGGTACAACACAAATTATCTGTCTTATAATAACCACACTTTTTAAATTCAGTTTAATTTCATAGTAAACCACATCTCGCCAATAACTTTTACTCAAATTCAGATTTTGGTGCACCAAAATCTACTTTTAACTAATATTTTTTTATTTACAAAATATAGCAAGCATCTTCAAAAAAAAAAAGACTGACCCAAATTCTGTGCTTAACACACAGAATATACTTTTATTTTTCTACAGTAGCGCCCAAAAGAATTTGCAAACCCGAGAACCATCTTTTAAAAAAGAAGGATGTGTAAAACCCTTTGAAGTATTGGATCTACAATGATTCACGTGTCCCGTTCCTGCAGAAATTCTGACTAAATGGTGTAATTGAAACATTGCACGCTCATACTTTGTGGAGCAGGTAAAACAATTTTAAACAATTAGCAAAATAATTTTAGGGTAATTCTTTTAAATTGTTAGTATATTTTTTCGCCCTGGAGTACTTGTGACCTGCCAATTTTGGCCTATGTGACATAAAGTTTGGACACCACTGATCTGATAGGAGTACATTTAAGTTTTGCCTGGAAACTTGTGTCTTACCCTGCAGAGAAATGTAATTTTTTTATTGTATTTTGTAAACATGGCTAAAAATCATGACCACTGATTATTTGCAATATATATATATATATATATATATATATATATATATATATATATATATATATATATATATATATATATATATAATACAACATCATTTCCAGCTCTACTGGTGCTAATGCTTATTGAACACCGTTATTTCTGTTTCCTCTGCTGAAGCACCACGTCTGGCCCTCAAAAACAGGAGTGATCTTGCAAAGTCTTAAAAGAGCCAAAGAAATTACCTTTTATTTGTTTTGATAGGGGATCATGTAGGCCTCAAAGAAACCAGTCAGGTGTTTAACTTCAGACAAAAAACAAGAGTGGTCTCATCATAAATAAAACGTTGGCTCAATATGGAATACCTTAAGCTTTACTATTTTCTTAACTTCCGACAATTTGTATGCATATAAATATATACAAACAAAGATAAATGCACTGAATAAAGCTGCATTAACAAGAGCTGCTTTTAGCTGAATCTATAAACAAATTTTGCATCTTTATTTACAAACACAAAAAGGTATTTTAATGTAAGCAGTTAGTTTTAATGCACCCTGTTTGAAGCTGGATTTGATTTAAGAGTAATCAAATGCACTAACTAGTGCTGAAAATATTTTTTAAATAAATCCAACAAGTGATATTAAGATCTGTTTGTTGGGATGACAAATATACAAAACAAATAATCAGATTTGTGCAATAAAAGTGTCTTTCTGCACGCTGCTCTCCTGCAGAGATTCTGTTTATGGGAAAGAAAGGAGTATCAAACATTTACTGGAAGGGTTTTTTAGGTCAAAGGGTGAAATGGCATCGGTTTGGCTCTCTCAGAGGTGTAGACTCGAATCATGTGACCTGGAATCAAGTCAAACTGGAGTCACAGATTGAATAACTTTAGACTCGATAAAATCGCAAAAATATTCAGGACTTGACTTGGACTTTCACACAAATGTCTCTTTACTTTTCGTGGACTTGAACCGTCTGATTTGAAAAGACTTGACATCTTACACCAAGCTGTAGGTCTGTTACAATGGAGCCATTCCTGGAGCGCAACCATAAAACCGTAGCTGCCGCACAAACCAGCCCGCTGTTTGTTCCTGGCTATTTGCAAATCTGTATTGATCTGTTGCTGCAACATGCATGGTGCTTCTGTTTTGTTGTTCAGCTGTTTTTCACTACGGCTCAAAATTTTTTAATATTGTGAAAAAACTTGTGCATTTTTTGTCACTCCATTTAGAAAGTTGAACCCATATATTATATAGAATCATTACACATAAAGTGAAACATTTCAAGCCTTTTCTTCTTTCTTCTTGGATAATATTGGCCTTCAGATAAGGAAAACTCCAAATGCAGTGTCTCAGAAATGTAAATATTACATAAGATCAATAAAAAAAGGATATTTTAAACAGAAATATCAGGGTACAGATAAATATGTTCATTTCTGTGCACTCAATACATGGTTGGGAATCCTTTTTCATGAATTACTGCATTAATGTGGTGTGGCATGGAGGCGTTTAGCCTGTGGTTCTGCTGAAGTGCACAGGAAGCACAGGCTCTAATATGGAATGTATCAAACAGTGTGCACAAAGTCAGAAAAAGATAAAAAGAGGGGGGGGGGAAGCTGTTTGTTGTAAAAACCAAACAGTGCACTGGCTGGTCTGCAGAACAACTCTGAACAGAAATGTTAAGGCAGTGTCAGTTACGTTTTAAACACACAGATGCAAGTGCATCAGGACCGATTGTTAATCGCAAGCATGCAGACAGTGATGCAGGTTGCTAATTTTGTTGCAGTTGCATCGACTTTTGTACATGAAAGCGGAGCTGCCACAGATGTGTGGGCATTGTGTTGTTGGTGGACCCAGCACCCAGTGCTCTAAGGTAAAGCACACCCTTTTATGACTTCCCTGAAGTCACAACGGAAGTGTTTTTACCTAAACATAAATAAATAAATACATAAACAATAAAAAAATATGTCTCCACGTCTGCATAATGTCAAACAGGTCGGTCACCAACAGAAAATGTATTTCGTTAATATGTCATAAACACAGTGCTTCTAGCAAGCTGTAGTTTAAGTTTAAAGACACTAATGCTACAAGTGTAAATTAGTATGTTTTGGTGGTTGTGATGGTGGTAGTGGTGTATGAGTGGGGTGGGGTGGGAGGGTTAAACATGCATAAAATTTTTTTACATTGGGAAGTTTGTAAAATACAAAAATAAATTTCTTTTTTTAATCTGGTCCAGTTAACTTTATTCTTTCCCTACCAGTTGATAGTAATTTCTCATAATCCTCAGATCCTAAACAACAAAGAAAAACAACATATTTAATCTGTTTGGACAGATGACCTGAAATAATTAAATTTCTGCTTGCAGAACAGGTTGGCATAAAAACTACAGTAGACAGGGCAAGACATGTAGCTTCCCTCCATTTAAATAATAATGTAGACAAGATACTAATGAATGGTTAACGTTAGCTTAACAACTAGACCAAGAAGCAAAAGTCTTTATTGTCATTATGTAACAACGATGAACATTTGGTGAGACACTGACTCAGAATTCACACAGACAAAACTCAAGAATGAACATTCATAGAGAAGACCCTCAAAAAATGCAAAAAGACAGCAGAAGAGAAAGACTTATCAGAAGAGGGAAACACTGTGCAACTGTTGATAGGTTATTAGGCATATTCAGATAACAAAATAAAATGCTCAAGTTGAATGTACTGAACAACACTTGCTGAGAAACTAAAAAGTGTGAAAATAATGAATTATTGTTTTTTTTTTTTCAATTTCGTAATGAAGCCTGGAAAGTCACAGGTTCCAACTCGGATGTAAACCCAAAACGATTACAGATTGGCTTTTAAATAAAAATGTTTAGTTCTGCAATCTGGTAATGTCGCGTTAATAAAGTTCCATGGTAACATCAACAATATTTCCCTTAAAGAAATTTAATGTTTTAATCTGATTATTATGTGTGGATGGCAAGTTGCTGTGCTTTCAACCTGAACCTAAACAAAGCCAGACCAATAAAGCTATTACCATCTAATAAGATAATTTTAAACAGAAAGTTAGCTTTTTATACAGTTATATGAATAAAACAGTTTTTTATTCTTATGATCGTGTGAGATTGCATAAGCAGGTTTGTACTGTTACAGTCAGTTAACTTGGGGATCATTTTTATTTTGTACAGAAATCTTTTCTTTATCTCATGGGTCAATTTGCTTACTTCTTCTCAATTAACTGACTATTTCAACTGTTTGGGTTAACATTTACTATATAAAGCAACATTACCATTGATTTTCCAAAATGTTTTGAAGTCCAGTTCCTACTTATAGATTAATTAATTCATGATTACAAATTAATTTATAATTAAAAATGAATAATAAATTAACCTGTAAATCAGAAAAACAATTATTGCTTTCTGGTAAAATGTCACATTTGACTAAATGAGTTGTTAAATACTTGAAATTTAAAGTTCAAAGAACCATTTAAAACCTGGTATTAAAATGGGCTCTGGACGAGCACAGGAAGAGCTTTGATGGAAAAACCCTTTTGTCATTTCACATCATTGCCTTGTTTTGTTCAGTAGTCATTTTAATGACCCCGTTCTTCAAAGCTGGAGACACAAACAGCAAAACAACGTCCATCCATCGGAAAATGACACCAGTTCAGTTCAAACGCACAAAGTCACACAAGAAAGAAAACGCTCCATAATAATTATAGTACATTTACCCATCAGCTCATTCCCTGATGCATTTCCCCTGTCCCATCCCTGTCTTCATAATGAATCGGGTGTCATGGTTACTGTTGCTAAGAAACAGGCTAGTCAAATGCTCCTAATCCTAGCGCTGTTGACAGTGAGCTGCGACGAGGAAGGGGAGGATGAGAAAGGGAAAAAAAGAGAAAAGTCGACGAAGACTGCATGTGCTTACATCTGTGAAAGTGTTTAATGGGTGTGTTGCGATGAATGTGGAGCGCAGGTTTTATATGCAACAGTTGAGTCTGCAAAACTGCAGTGAATGTAGCGTCTGCGAGATGAAAATGAAGAGGCAGCGATGGGATTTTTGTAGTTATTTGAGCTTCTGTTCGGCAAATATTTCCTTTGACCGACGCGTCAGCTCTCTGTTGCTGATGTTTGGTTCATTTTAACATTTCTCAGAAATGTCTTGCCACATCAGACAATGATATAATTTATAAAGTTTTCATTTTTCTAGGTAAAAAAACTGATGTTTGTTCAATCCTCGCCTAGCTTTGCATTTCCTATGTCATTATTACATGTCTATCTATCTATCTATCTATCTATCTATCTATCTATCTATCTATCTATCTATCTATCTATCTATCTATCTATCTATCTATCTATCTATCTATCTATCTATCTATCTATCTATCTATCTATCTATCTATCTATCTATCTATCTATCTATCTATCTATCTATCTATCTATCTCTCCCTCTCTCTCTCTCTATATGTATATATATATGCACAGCAGCTACCATGGCTTTACAGGTTACATACGTGTCACTGGTTTCTCCTACAAAGCTATCTCAGTACATTTTGTCTTTCATCCTCCATAATCTTTTATTAGTTTACGTTTGTCCTTCAGAGGGTGGGTCATAACCGTCTTCTCATGCAATACCAAATCAAGATAAGGCACACGCACAGCTCAGAGGATCACAATCTGTAAGTCTCCGTGGAACCATAAACATACAGATGTCAAACAAAAAAAGATTACATTTAATCAAGGTACATTACATTAAATACATTTAATAAATAAATAGAAAATTTCTCATTTTGATTTCAGGATTGATGTGTTTTTCAGCTATACCTCCTTCAGTGAGGCTGTCCCATGTCGAGATGACTAATTAAAAAAATAAAAAAGAACAAAGATAGTGAATCCTAAACAATGAAGCTCTCACAAACAATGAGAGTTTGATGCAAAATGCAAAGAGCCCTGGTCTTGTGAAGCAGAAGCATTTCAGATGAGCCTCAATGAATCACGCAGGTGTGGCTGCATACTTAAATGATTTGTATGTAGGGAAACAAGACAGACACTGGGATGAACAACTTCCTCATTAATACTTGAGCTTAATTGAAGCCCGTGCTTCAATGTATGCGAGTGCGTGCATGAGCAAATCTGCAAATCAGTTGGTGTTTGTGGCAAAGAAAGGAGGGGCTGCATGAGTTGGAGCTCCCGTGTCCCCCCAGTCAACCTTCTCCTTGCACTCCCCATTAAGAAATCTCTCTACACTAGTGTGAAGTGGCCAGCTGAAGGAAGGAGAGCGTCCCTGGGCTCAGCTGGCTGTCTCCTGCTATACTCTCAAAGCGGTTGCAGTCATGTTTTGACACCCAGGAAAGAGGAAGAGCGAGGTCAAATAGCCAGACAGCATTTTGTGTTGTATACAATGTTTAGGGCCCATTCTACCCCCCCTGGGGTTACACACTGATGCAGCTTGTCTCCTAGCCTGATTGGATAACCTTTTGTGAGAGAAGCACAGAGAAAGGAGGATCTTGTGGCATTTTAATCTCATAACGCTGAGCAGATTTTGCACGCACTGTATTTTGACCCAGATACATATCAAGGAACAATGTTAGAGCAGCTACTGAAAACCGACAAGGTAAACAAAATCAAAACACAGATTTAGACATTATTGTTTTCCGTTGTTCTTGCTGAATCATGGGAGGTTTGCGAAGAGGGTTTGCACACCGGGATTGTCCGGGAGATTCGCTTCAATTGGGATGGAATGTCAAAAAATATCCCATCTTCATTTGTTTTGGTTCACTATCGCACTGCAGCTTTGAAAGCAGACTAATCTGCCTTGGCCATGCTATGAAGTCACACTTTAATAAGAAGCTCTCCAGGGGTATGGCTAGCAAGCGTGGCAAGCCAATTTAACATTTAATCAAAAAACACAATGCGCATAATTTCCATTTGAATTTGAAACTTCTGTAACATCGGTCTCTCCAATTAACAATTCAAGTTCTCCAAAATGTTCATTTTGTATTTGTGGATGGGTGCAGCCTCAGACCTACAACATAAAGATGGAAAATGGGAATCTTTTCCTAGGAAAAATACAATTTGAAATATTTAAAATGTTCCTCGTGGACAACAAGCATATCATTGTGGATATCTGACATGTTTCACTAGGAAGAACTGATGAATGGATATTTGGTTTAAAATGTATCAAATGTTAAATGTCTTTCCACAAGAAAGGCTACAGTCCATCAGCCTGTTGCTCTGTCAGAAGGGAAAAAAATATGGAGATGGCTTACACTGAAAGCAAACGAGGATTTAAAAGATTTCAGAGCACTTTTACAGTATGTCCACAAATCATTCGCTTAAGACACATTACTCCCTGTCTTTGGTTCACTGGATAGTTCATTTGTTTTACAATTGTAAGCGAACACACCACGGTTCACTTCCAAGCCAACTGAGACTTACGTTTTCAGGCAGATCAGAGTCTGCTTGTTTGGTCAGACCAGAGTTCTGGTGAGCTTTGACTATATGAGGAACGAAACTCTGATCCATTTCCAGCAGACGTTCACACTGCAGGGAAACGAGACCCAAATCCAATCTTTTTTTTAACAAAACTTTATTGAACACTTTTTAGAAACAATTACATTCACCATTAATTCCGTAAACAGTGTTCTGCTGTGTGACGTCTCCTTCTGTTATCTGAGCACACGGGTCGTTTTGTGGTCTTGAACCATTCAGACAGAAGCATGATGATGGTTGCATTTATTAATAGTATGAACAGCCACCTCAAAAAAAATCAGATTTCAGCAAAAAATTGCAATTGAGCATCAAAACCTGCAGTGTGAACGTAGTCTAATAAACATGACTTTTAGTTTTGGGTATGTTTCTTTGTAGTTACTGGAAAGATTTTTAAGTAAGGTTTTGTCAAAAGCTTTTGAACGATTAACGTCTTACTCAAGATACCTAAGTGTCTTCATTTAGTAAAATCCAGATTCACTCTGCGGGCTGAAGCTCGTCAGAAATAAGCCAAGAATAGAACAGACTTCAACCATGATGAAACCACTTCAGAGTCAAAAATGGCATAGTGGTTCATGCAAAGGTAATTTTATGAACCTTTGAACTGATTCATAATTATTTACACAGGAAATAGAAGGTTAGAGTACACTACTAATAATCAAATTTATAGCGCTGTAAGGCCGCATAATAACCTATAAGATAGTATTCACCTGAAAAAATGTAATCTTTTTTGGCTTTCCACACCTCTTTACTTTCATAACAAACAATTATTTGGACCACCAATTGTTCATATTTGATTCTTTATATGCGTTTCAGACAGAAAGATTATTGGTAGCACACCGCCGCCGGCTGCCTCCATTTTCTGTGTACAGTCATGGCCAAAAGTATTGAGAATGACACAAATATTATATTTTCACATGATCTGCTGCCCTCTGGTTTTCATGTGTGTATGTCAGATGTTGTCACATACGTACAGAAATACAATTGCAATCATATGAGTAACAAAAGCTTTTAATGACAGAATGAATTAATGCAGCAAGTCAATATTTGCAGTGTTGACCCCTCTACTTCAGGACCTCTGCAATTCTCCCTGGCATGCTCTCAATCAACTTCTGGACCAAATCCTGACTGATAGCAGTCCATTCTTGCACAATCAATGCTTGCATTTTGTCAGAATTCCTAGGTTTTCGTTTTTCCACCCGTCTCTTGATGATTGACCCCAAGTTTTCAATGGGATTAAGATCAGGGGAGTTTCCAGGCCATGGACCCAAAATCTCTGTTTTGTTCCCTGAGCCAGTTAGATATCACCTTTGCTTTATGGCAAGGTGCTCCATCATGCTGGAAAAGGCATTGTTCATCACCAAACTGCTCTTGGACGGTTGGGAGAAGTTGCTCTCGGAGGACATTCTGGTACCATTCTTTATTCATGGCTGTGTTTTTAGGTAAGACTGTGAGAGAGCCGACTCCCTTGACTGAGAAGCAACCCCACACATGAATGGTTTCAGGATGCTTTACAGTTGGCATGAGACAAGACTGGTGGTAGCGCTCACCTCGTCTTCTCCGAACAAGCTGTTTTCCAGATGTCACAAACAATCAGAAAGGGGATTCATCAGAGAAAATGACTTTACCCCAGTCCTCAGCAGTCCACTCCCTGTACCTTTTGCAGAATATCAGTCTGTCCCTGATGTTTTTCCTGGAGAGAAGTGGCTTCTTTGCTGCCCTCCTTGAGACCAGGCCTTGCTCCAAGAGTCTCCGCCTCACAGTGCGTGCAGATGCACTCACACCTGCCTGCTGCCATTCCTGAGCAAGCTCTGCTCTGCTGGTAGCCCGATCCCGCAGCTGAAACACTTTTAAGAGACTTGCTGGTCTTTCTTGGGCGCCCTGGAGCCTTTTTGGCAACAATGGAACCTCTCTCCTTGAAGTTCTTGATGATGCGATAGATTGTTGACTGAGGTGCAATCTTTCTAGCTGCGATTCTCTTTCCTGTTTGGCAATTTTTGTGCAGTGCAATGATGACTGCACATGTTTCTTTAGAGATAACCATGGTTCACAGAAGAGAAACAATGATGCCAAGCACCAGCCTCTTTTTAAAGTGTCCAGTGGTGTCATTCTTACTTAATCATGACAGATTGATCTCCAGCCCTGTCCTCATCACCACCCACACCTGTGTTAATGGAGCAATCACTGAAACGATGTTAGCTGGTCCTTTTAAGGCAGGGCTGCAATGACGTTGAAATGTGTTTTGGGGGATAAAGTTAATTTTCTAGGCAAATATTGACTTTGCAATTAATTGCTGTTACGCTGATCACTCTTTATAACATTCTGGAGTATATGCAAATTGCCGTTATAAAAACTGAAGCAGTAGACTTTGTAAATATTAACATTTGAATCATTCTCAATACTTTTGGCCATGACTGTAGATAATGATCAGCTCTTCTGCGACTGTGGTTCAGTGTAGGAAGAGAAGTTCTTTTGCAGTTAGAAAGTTTTGGGCAAAGAAAATCCCCCCCCCCCCCCCCCCCCCCCCCCCGCCCATGTCAGTGTAGGTTGCCGCACTTAATTTAGCGTCTGAGTGTGTGGACGTTGAAAGAACAGCTTGTTGAATAGAACTCCAGTTTAAAAGCATTTTGATTGGTCGGTATGACTAGATGCGCATCACATAGATTCAGTCCATTTATCCTTTAAATAGCCACCAATTTTAAAAGTGGCAGCAATTTAAAGTCTCACAAAAAATTATTTGCATAAACCACTATTACATTTTGAGACTGAGGTTGTTTTAAGGTGGTAGAAATCCACTTTGGTCTTGGTATGTATGAGATTGGCTGTTAGATCCGGCCTCTGGGACCAGCCAATCTGGATTTATACTAATTTAAAATGCCATGGGAGTTATCAATTGTAGGTAAAATTATGCTCGTAGCTTTTTAACAGGACCTCACCTGAAAAATAAGAAACATTCCTAATAACAAAAAGCCCCGCTTCTTTGTAAAGCTCCAAGAATTCACTATGAAGTTTTTTCTTCCCATTACATCAGTCTTTTCAGCCTTCAGTAGCTTCTTTTATTCAGTTTTCTAAGATGTATCTAAAGGTTTAATTTAACTCTCTTTTCTCATAACTGAAACCTTTTCCATCGGTCCAAAATATTGCTCTTACACCATGTAATAACCACCATCTCTCTTTTTTTATTTGTTTTTTTTCAAGCAGTGCAGATCTTGTGATTTGCTTAGAGCATGTTGTTTCTGTAACCTTTCAAACAGCAGTCCTCCATCTGACATCTTCCCAGTCACAAGCTGCTGGCTGGTCGCCACATGCCAGCAGCTGTCACGAACAGATCAACTTTTTCTTATTCTGTTTTCTCTTATACATTTGACATCACATGAGCGAGGATGCGCGGAGGCTCACAAGGGCATGCATCTACGTATGCACACTAGCACATAAACAAATGGATGCTCACGGGGTTAAAATATTCCACGTTAGGGGTGGAAATCCAACTCAAAGACCCCATCTGTGTAAGCGTTGTAACATTTTGTTGGATATAGTGGAATCAAATGAGCGACACTATGTGGCTATGCATCAAAGTTGTTTATAACTAATAAAATGGCTTATATAGCATACGCATGACCAACAGATACAGAGGACTAAGTAAGTTAAACAAACTTTATGTGCATAAATCAGAAAATGATATTTCCCATCCATCCATCCTTAATATCCTTGCAGGGTCTCGAGAAAGAGGGTGGATGCACCCTGGGCAATTTGCCAGTCTATCATGGGGCCAGCAGAGATACAGATAACGATGCACGCATACCTAAGTACAGTTTAGAATGGCCAGTTAACCTAACAAGCAAAAAAGTTTATTTTTTATAAGATAGTTGGACATATTTAAGTTCTATATGAGTTTTATTAGTTAAGAATTCAAGTGATGTAACCAAACAATTCAAAACTAAGAAACATAAAAGATATTAATCTTTTATTTTCCTGTAAAAATGTTGCAAAGAAATGCCAGAGAGACATTAGATATGGATCAGGACTTAGAAATAATATTGTTTGGACAGATGAGTCTGGAACTGAAATATTTGGGCAACAAAACAGAGGATATGTTTGGCATAAACCATTCCAGAAAAAGGAACTTCACAGCAACTGTAAAACATGGAAATGGAGGTGTCGTCCTTTGGGGATGCTTTGTTGGAGCAGGACCTGATCTGTTCACTGTTATAACAACAATATATTTTTATTGTCATTGCAACATACATTCCAATGAAATTTGTTCTCTGCATTTAAGCCACCCCCTTGGGGAGCAGTAGGCTGCCACTGTGCAGCACCCAGAGAGGTGGGGTTAAGGGTATTGCTCAGGGAGCCAGAGTGGCAGTTGAACCCAGAACCTCCAGGATAGAAGGACAATTCTCCAACCACTAGGCCATCTGATCACATCTGCAAAAAGCTTTAAGTATAGAGGTGGAACTGGACCCTACAACAAAACAATGTATTAAATTTACTAGTGTGTAAATTAAAATGTAATAAATTTAAATAAATTAAATAAATGTTAAATACATTTCAATTTACATACCAGTAAAGCTACCAAAAGAAAAAGTAAAACAAGGTCATCTTGGGCTTTTTACCTACCTGTAGTTAATTCACTTTCTTTTCCACTTATTTCCATGTTAGCTCTTAAACAACATGATAATCACAATATAACTCCTTCCTTCCTTCCTTCCTTCCTTCCTTCCTTCCTTCCTTCCTTCCTTCCTTCCTTCCTTCCTTCCTTCCTTCCTTCCTTCCTTCCTTCCTTCCTTCCTTCCTTCCTTCCTTCCTTCCTTCCTCTTGCAGCTTTAATGTTTGATGTTGTTTTTTTCAAATGTGAAAACGACTGCAGAACGCCACATACTTGGGTCAATGCAGAACAGCCTGACCATTTGGCACCAGCACATCCGACAACAATATCCCTTCCCTTTTAGAGAAAGTATTGTGACTTTTTTTCCATTCCTCCAAATCCTGGAAATTCATGAATGTCTTCATGTTTTCATGCTATCTCAGGTCACCCAGTCCACGTTGCTCTTTGCAAATTGATTGAAGGAATAATTTATTACAGGCAATTCAATGAAGTCATACATTCAACACATACAAACATTATGTAATGATATATATATAAAATCATATTATATGTATAATTTAGGGATCATGTCTAAATAGGGGTATGAAGAAGTGAAACTTATATAGTCATAGCCCTTCTTCATATAGTCCTTAACACCAACAATCTTCCTAATTTCTATTTTTTTATTTATTTTGAATTAAAAGAAATCCCTAATAAATCAACTTTTCAACCACATTAATGTGGACATTTTTTTCAGCTTTCACTTTTCAACCACATTTTCATGCTGTTTATTGATCCATCCATTTTCATTATCCACTGTCTCCAGCATTTCAATGGGTGAGAGGCAAGGTACACCCTGGACAGGTTGCAGGGCAACACATAGACAGACAGGACAAACAACCATTCATGCACACACTCACACCTAAGGACAATTTAGAGAGACCAATTAACCTAACGGTCATGTTTTTGGACTGTGGGAGGAAGCTGGAGTACCCCACACATGCACAGGGAGAACATGCAAACTCCATACAGAAAGACCCAGGGTTGGACTTGAACCCATAACCTTCTTGCTGCAAATCAACAGCGTTACCCACTGCTCCACTGTGCAGCCCTGCATGCTGTGTATAAGAAAAAAAAAGCTTGTTGTTTAGTATTGCAACAATGAGCTGTGGTCAGTTGGCGCTCCACAGCTAAAGAAACACCCTTGTTAAGTTTGAAGTTCCCCGATAATATTAGCAGTTCCCATGAACATGTGCTTTTGAGCGTGTTTGAGCAAAACAACTGCAGACAGGCAGTGAAAGTGAGCACTGCTCTATTTATCTTCTGCTCACACAGTCCACTTTGGTTATCTGCTTCACAGCATCAGGTGTAAAAATAGTAAATAACACGTCCTCTTTAGCTAATCATTTCACAATACCGGAGATGTAGGAAACGGCTGAAGATGTAACAGTCTGTCTCACAGGAGAGAAAAAGGGTTCACGCTGAGGTCTTGGTCTATCTAAGCTTTAAATCTCTGTTGACACAACAGGTGATTTGTACATCTGGTTGGTCAAGCCAAGGTCTCTGACGTGCGAGGCTGTGTTCTTGTCTGTTTTCAACACCTTGCTGAAACCTTTTGTGTCTGATTTTCCTACCTGAATGTCAAACTCCGCTGAAGATGACGAACTGTGTTGACCGTTGCAGCGTTTGCCATGCCACTGCTTTTCACTGTTCTCACGTCTTCTGTTTCCGTGCCCACACAGAGCCGCATGGCCGAGAGCTTGCGTCTGTTCGACTCCATCTGCAACAACAACTGGTTCACCAACACGTCACTCATCCTCTTCCTCAACAAGAAGGACTTGCTGGCCGAGAAGATTAAACGCATTCCCTTGACAGTGTGCTTCCCAGACTACAAAGGCCAGAACACCTACGAGGAGGCGGCCGTCTACGTGCAGCGCCAGTTCGAGGACCTCAACCGCAACAAGGAGACCAAGGAGATCTATTCGCACTTCACCTGTGCCACCGACACCAGCAACATCCAGTTTGTGTTTGATGCTGTCACGGACGTGATCATCCAGAACAATCTCAAGTATATTGGGCTATGCTAGGACCTGATACCGGGTGGGAGGTGGGTCCGGGCAGAAGGAGAAATGTGGGCAGCTCAGAGGCAGTTGCCCCCCCCCCCCCCCCCCATCAGCGGGCACTATGTTAGTCTGTCTGCTTTTGAGGAGGTGCAGCAGAGAACCGAAGATAAAAATCTGTATTAAGACAGTCAGGTTGGACAATACTGTAGATTCAACAGAGCTGCCGGGCCGTGGTCAAGGTGGAAATTTTTACCCTATGTGTTTGCACTGAATTTAAGTATGCAGAGACACCACACATAAACACACACACACATACATCTTTATGATTTGTTCCACACACAAGGTATTTGGGTCAACTCTTGTTTGACAGAAGGACACTGGAAAATTCAAGACGACTACCCTTGTCAAACCTAAGAGTGGGATCCAGGTGTGCACTGGCAGTTTTTCCCCCTACCTATTATTTGCCTGAGTTGCTGCTTTATGATAAATAATCTTGACAAATCAATGCAGTTTTTTATTTTTAATAGTTTTTTTTTTTTTTTTGGGGGGGGGGGGTTCCTCTCCCTATTTAGTAGGAAACAGCAAGTGCAGCTGATGAGGTATGAAGCGAGCCTCTGTTTCTGAGGGGGAAAGAGTCAGTAGATATGATGTCACAGGGAAACTGCCACAGCCCAAAAACAAAAAAACAAAAGGTGAGACTTGTTTTTAGCACACTGCAGTGCCTTGCAAAAGTTGACAGCCTCTTTAACTTTTCATCTTTTTTGTCACGTTACAACCACAAACTTCAAAGTATGTCATTGGGGTTTTATTTGCTAGATCAGCACAAAGCAGCTCATAGCCAAAAACAGAGAAAATAAATGATAAATGGCTTTCAATTTCATTATAAATAAGTGTGTAGTGCATTTGTATTTAGCCCTCTTTTCTCTAACACCCTTAAACTAAATTCTAGTCCAATCAATTACTTTCAGAAGTCACTCAAGTAGTGAAAAGAATACACCAGTGTGACATTTAATCCCAGTAAAAAGACAGGTTCTGCATAGGCCCCAGAGGTTTGTTATACTACTGATCAATTTGTTTAATAAATATCTGACCATCTATGAATCATGCCTAGATGGTCAGCTGGTTATTAAACAGAAAACATTTTATTTCTAAATCAAAAACGTACATTAGGTATGCTGACCAAACACTGTGAATTACCCATCCTTGATCCCAAGATACATGCGCTATTCCGAACAGGAATTAATCAAAAGCAACACGAAGACGATTTGATATTCCATTAAGACCCAGTAATTTATAAATACTGACACCCAGCATGCATTGCAAAATAGGAAAGTGTGGCATTTGTTTTGAAAAACTTGACAGGTCAGGGATAAAGGTGTGTTTACGCTTAAAACAATATCTTATGGAGTTCAATCTATCTTCTTAAAATACAACAAGAGTATGGTACAACTGCCCACCTACTGCCCTGGGCAAGGCAGCCATACCTCGGGGCCGCCGGACCACCACCAGCAGCCAATTGCCCAAGAACACAACGACTGAGATGGTCAGAGCAGGGGATCCAACCGGCAACCCGCCAGTTACAGGACAACCTCCCTAACTCTTACGAGACCGTCACCCCAAGGTGAAAGTAACTGCATAAATTCTGGATAACACAGAGCACAGCTGGGCTTTCTCTTAGAAAGTCAAAGTCCAGACTCAAATCCAAATAACAATGTTTACCATAGCTTTAAAAAAATAAAAGACACAGATGCTCTACATCCAATCAAACCTGAGCTTTAGCATTTTTTACCAAGAGGAATTGGCCAAAAAAAAAAAGAAGCATTCTCTGGAAGTGAAAAGCTGGTAGAGCCTAAAGATCCTAAGTACTTGTGGTTTTAAATGGCTTCTAGAAGTAATGGCTCAGGGGGCATTGATGATTTCTGAAGGCAATTGGTTGCAACTAATTTTAACTAATGATGTCAAGGTGAAGTAATAGAGTATAAATATATTTTTGTGCATTTTTTGAGAACCACCAAAATGTTACTTTCAGATTAGGCACTACTTTGTATTGGTCTGTCAAAAAAAAAAAAGTAAAAGAAAAATCAATTAAACACGTGATTGTGGTTGTAAATGAAAAAAAATAATTCTGGAGGTAAAAACACATTTGCAAGGCACTGTATCTCTGTTCGTCCCTCTGGTTGACCCACTAATGTTGGTTTTTTACCTCCCTCATGTTTCTTTAATCCTTTCGTGCTTTAAAAAGAAAAAGAGTCTTGCAAACCTGTTGTTTTAAGTCGGCCGCTGACTTAAAATGCCAGATGTATGTTACATTCAGATGAGTAAAAAAAAAAGTATTTATAACCATTCCAAGAGTCAAGCAAGAGACAACAAAACGTGCCAAGATTAGTTTGTAAATAAAACCAGATCCCATGCATTTTTTTTCCTGTTTAGTTTTTATGGAAAATACATTAAAACATGCATGATTTTGTTACTTTGGGATACTAATATATATTTTCTTTGGGATTATGTTTGTTTTTTTCCCTCAGTTTTAAATAATATATTCCCAAAAAATATATATAAAAGTCAAACACTGTGTACGATTGTACAGTTCTCAGAGAGGAATCTATTGAAAAAGAGATATATGAATATAAAAATGCTGAGAAAAATGTTATGGTGTTAATGAAGAAGATCAGAATGGTGTAAGGACGACAAAACACTCTTGTTAAGGTCATTGTGTGGGGACTAAGTGGATCAAAGAAGAAGAATTTAAAACATCATAAAACAAATCTTGAAAGTTCAATCTTCCTTACGTTATCTAAGTGGAAATTGTCAGTCGCTATGATGTGTAAATATACTGTAAGGTACACTCTTTGTTCAAACAAGTGAAAATAAAGGTTGCGTTGGGGTACTGTTGGTGACATAAAGAGAGAGCGAGAGGAAGAAGTGGAAGATTCGCTCTTCCCGCTATCTTTTCAGCTCAGAGAACAACTCAGCCAGGGGCTTTCGGGCTTGGCTTTACAGGATGTCCACTTCAGCAAAATGTTTATCAAAAACAAAACAAACAACAACAAAAAAGAAAAACCCAATGAGAAACGAAATATAAAAGGACGATAACTATGAATAAAACAACTTATGCAAATTTTTATGTTGTAGTGAATGTGTTTTTTGGGTGATTTTTTTGTCTGAAAGTCTTGTTTCACTATAATTATGCACAGAAACAATTTCCAAAGTCATCGTAGAAAAAGGGAGTGGGGGTTGGGGTGGTGGTGGGTGGACGGGTGGGATGGTGGTGGTGTGGGGGTACAATGTAGCTACTGGACCAAGAAACGTTTGGGCATGAAGTATGCAATTAAATCACTCCTGAATGAACTTGGCCTTTGTGTGGTGGGATGACAGGATTCAGCTCTAATTAGTGTGTAAACTCTCACTGACCCAACAGGTCTCCCACTAACGACTCCTTTTCTAAGAACTATACCTCATAAGACAAAAATTTGAGTTCGTTCTGAACAATTTGTTTGAGTAAAATGTAAAATTGCAATAAATTCTTCTTTTATTGCAGCAACTTAATTTTACGTAGAATAAAAAAAATCTAACTTTTAATGGGAATACATTCACTCAGCAAAGAGAAAAATGTTAATAATGTTGTTTTTTTACTGAATTACGAATGATTCACATAAATTAATCATAAAAAACAATCATCATGTTTGTCATTGCAACTTTGTACATCACAACAAAATTTGTCCTCTGGGTTTAACCTATCCTTTAGGGAGTGGCTGGCTGCCACTGTGTGGCGCCTGGAGAACATTCTGGGCCAAAGTGTCTTGCTCAGGGGCCTACAGAGGCAGTCAGTGGGATTCAAACCACATTCGAACCACCGTGGCCACTAGGCCACCACTTACTTTTTTCCCCTAATCATGATAACATAATTAAATAATAAAAACTCTTTCCTCTTTTCACATTTGGTCATGTTACAATCAGAAAACATGGTACATTTAAACACAGAGCAACACAAAGTAGAGCATTATCCTCAACTTGAAGGAAAGTTGCATGACAGAAATCACCTAACGAGTAAATGGAGTCTTCCTGTGTGTAATTTGATCTTGTTAAAGAAACATCTGTTCTGTGAACGTCTCAGGGGTTTCTTAGTACGCGACGAACACAGCAGACAGGTCAGTGAAAAGGTTGTGGACAAGTTAAGTTTTAAAATAGTATTAGATGTTCTTAACATCTCATGGAGCACTGTTCATCGGGAATTTGATGGAGTGTGAGGCTGGAAAAGGGCACGTGATTTTGCAATGCATTGTCGGCATTTTCCAGGGCAATGGCTTTTGTTTACATTGCTGATTTGGATGCCATGCTGTGAGAGGTAGAGACGCAAAGTGATTGAAAAATAGACCGCACTAAAGAGAAAAGCGATGGACTGTACTGAGACAAGCTCGAGCCTGTTCCGAAGGTTCACCATCTCAAAAACATCTCTAGGATCAGTGGGATTAATCCATAATGAAAACCGGACAGATCATTTTCAGAAGCTGAGCTTGCTGTCTATCTAGTTAATGGAGTAAGTTTTCATACCAGCGATGAATTCAGAATTGTTATGTCTTTAAGGGCTCATGGACAAGGCAACTTTGGGTGGGTCCAGGATTTTTCGTTTTAAAGAAAAAACTTGTCATCATTTGAAAGGTACGTAAACAACATGCCTTCCCCTCACAGTGCTCCTCCTCTGCTCCGGTACCTGGGACAAATTTGTTTCAAATTAATTTGAGCCTGGCATCCACTCTGCATTTATGTTGGGCATTTCTGGGGACTTATTGGTTAATTTATTTATAAAGTGGGGAATTTTCACAAAGGGTCTCCTTTGCTACCCTTAGCTGGCATGGCTAGCCCAGTGTAAAACGGCATAACAAGCTTTGAGAAACACGCATGCATGACCATTATTACTTTTAAAACTACTTCAGTTATGATGAAATATTACAGACAACCTCCAAGGATTGAGGGCAATTTATGATGTAAAAGTAATCTCCTATGCATGGAGGAAATAGAGGGTCTCCTTGTTTGCTACCCTCAGCTGGCTAGGTTAGGGCTAGTAGCCTGCTAAAAGCTCCGTGCACAGCACAACAAGCTTTGATTCAAACTTACATGCCTGAACATGGCCTGAACTCACACATGTATAGGAATATGGTGTTGAATGTGAGGTTTGGTCATCTCACAGCTGCTATCCAGGGTCCATTCGGTGTCTCTTTGTTATTTATGAGATAAAAGCTCCTGGGCATTAATTCCGTGTTGGAAAATTGAAAAATCTCAACCCATCGTTTTTTTCCCTGTAAGTTATGTTTGTAAAGGAGTGTGACAGTTAATGACACAGCAGCTTTGCGCCACGTTCGTAAGTAATAAACAAACAAACAAAATAACAGAAAATAAAGACAGTGCTGTGGATGAAGGCGGTGTAAACAAACAGAAGCCTGTTTCCTGAGGCCCAGGTATCCCACAATCCAGTTCAATTGCTACATCACCATTTCAACCCATATGACAGCTGTAAAGATATGTAAAGATCTACAACGGGGATAGGAGCATCTGTTGACTGGATACATTTTAGTTGTGCATTCCTCAAATATGACCTTTATGGAAGAGTGGCGAGTAGAATGCTATTGTTGAAAGAAAGCTATTAGAAGTCCCATTTACAGTTTGCCACAAGCCAAGTAGGTAACACTGCAAACGTGTGCAAGCCGGAGCTCTGGTTAGATGAGATTGCAACAGATTTTTCTAGCCAACGTGCAAAAAGCTATGTGCAGTGAAAAGCTAACACTTCACAGTAGTCCAGCAGCATCGATCACCGTAAACAAACAGCTGCAGCTGCAATGAAATCGTGTTGATAAAGCATATTCATGAGTTATAAAGGCAGGCCCTATCAAAATCAAGGCCTAAATCTAGCCGACAATCTGTGGCATTGCTTTAGAACTGATGTTCACAGATGCTCCTCATCTAATCTGCATGAGATTGAGGTATTTTTTTAAGGAACAATAGGGAAACATTTCAGTCTCTAGATTTACAACGCTGGAAAAAACATACTTTAAGAGACTTGCTGCTGTGACTGCAGGGAATGGGTTTTCAGAAAAGTATTGACTCACAGGGACAGAGCGCCTATTTCACATTTGATTTGTAAAATAATTGTCTTGAGCTTTATAAATATGCACTACGTTGTGTAAGTCTAGCAAAGAAAATCCCAATAAATGTCATAGGAGTTTATTTCTGTAAAATCATAAAATTTGAAAAAGGGGAATGAATACTATTTCAAGGCACTGCACCTAAACCTGATCAGAGAGCTGATAAACTTTTAATTTATAAGCAACAGCCTTTCTTCAACATGGGAAAGAGAAAAGGACATTGACGCAGCACTGCAGAGTGCTGGTCCTCATAAGCCAGGAAATTGATTCAAGATCACTATCTCCAGCAGTCATTTGGAGAGAGGTAGGGCACACCCTGGACAAGGTGCCAGTCTAATGCAGGGCAACTCTGAAACAGAATACAAATAACCATGCATGCACACATGTGTTTAAAAGCAATTGAGAGAGCCCAGTTAAACTAACAGTTTTGTTTTTGAACTGTGGGAGGAAGCCGGCGTACCTGGAGATAAAACCCACTCTGTGCAGAAAGTCCCCAGGCCAGAATATGAATGCAGGACCTTCTTATTGCAAGGTAACAGTGCTACGAACTGCAGCACCGTGCAACAGATACAAGCTGTGTTGCATGAGAACCCAAGTTTATTTATGGAGGATCGTGAGGAAAGGAAAGCAGACTATCTGCTCATGTTTACCCTGAGTGCTAATAAGGAGGGTGCTGTAAATAGGATACCTCGATCAAACCATCTAACAGTTCAGACTTGTGACTGTCATGGTGCTCTTTATTATCACGCATGTGATACTTTTCATGGGTAAACATGGTTTACATCATGCAGCCGACAGCACAGACAACAAAAACCTCCACAAACCTCTTTCACCCAAACAACCAGTTAATCACGGTTTGTCATCATTTGATTTAGGTGTCATCTGTTGCTAAACTGATCAACTTTCATATGCCGAGACCATTTTTAGGTCACAAGAGTTTCTTCTGAGATTCATTCAAGAGACAGTGGGAATTTGTCTGAGGGGTGAACATAAAGATAGCTCGCTGATGAGAAACTAAGAGTACAAGATTTTTTATTTATTTATTTTCTATTTTTCTATTTTTTTCTTTTGCAGAAATTGTGCCTTGTGACCATCATGTGGTCACGGCTGGGGACGACTACAAAAGCCACAGGGTTACAAAACGGATCCTAAAAAAAAAGTCAAAAGAAGTATAGATGTTTTCAGCTTATTAATTCAAAGGAGGTAGGGGTAAAGTCCACAAAGCAGTGGATTTTACTCCATTGCTGTTTTTGTCACGAGATGATGCCGTGTAGACAATGAAGTATTCATAAAATACTCAAACGTGGTTAATGTAAGCCTTGTTACCATAACAGAATAACTTTGAAAAACATTTAAAAATGTCCATTGCATGTTCAGATTTATCTTCAAATCTGCAAATAAATAAATTACCACGCAGATACATTTTGTTTTTTACACATGAATAAAGTAATTATTACAGTTAGCGATCTGGCTGAACGTTCCCAGTGTGTTTTTCCAGTAACAGGTTCGTTGCTGGATGTTGGCTGTTTTTTTTTTTAACATCACTATAAACCAGAAGAATGGTTGCATTGTGTCTGGGTCAGGCAGCTGGAGCACGCCACATTCATTGGAGAAGAATTTAATGATGTTGCCCTCTGATAGTCCTTTATCATTCTATTTTTATGCTGTGCTCAACCCACTGGAGCAGCGAGCAGATTTTAAGGTGGCATAAACTCAAAATAATGTTTGCATAAATGAATTGGAGTGGCATCAAAATATCAAAATCAAAATACC
The DNA here is from genome assembly GCA_037039145.1 of Fundulus diaphanus. Classification (NCBI taxonomy): domain Eukaryota; kingdom Metazoa; phylum Chordata; class Actinopteri; order Cyprinodontiformes; family Fundulidae; genus Fundulus; species Fundulus diaphanus. Next base: position 16,676,671 of record CM073141.1, on the reverse strand, counting down.
TTAATTTCAGTCATTAATCACATTTGATCTTTTTCTTCTTATAGACACATTTGTTCTTGATTTGTTCATAATAGTGACAAATTCAGCGCATTGTGAGAGAGAAAATGGCATTTAAGTAGCATTGGTGTGTGCACATTCAGCGAATTTGGGGAATATCATAAAAAATATTTCAACTTCAGACTTTTTAGATGTTGGAAATGTTACGTAAAGCTTTGTTGATGAAAGATAGATTTCAGCCAGGCCACAAAGAAACTCTTGGTGCTAGGAGAGCTGGTTTGAAACTGTGCACATCTACAACCCCTGACAAGCCCTGTGACCCCCTCTGCCGGCCTCCTGAATTATTCAGACATTTTTGTCAGAAAACAGACTGAAAAGGTCTGTCTGCTCTAGCTTTACCTGCTTCTTTCCATACTCCTGAGCAGCTGTTTATCAAGCTTTTTCTGAACAGCATTTCCTCTGTTTCTTATTCCTCCTGCTTGATGCTGTCCTCGGCTCAACTCTCTACCCTCCTTCTGTTCATTCACATCCATTTCTGTGCTCTTTATCCCTCCCTCCTGCGGATTTTCTCCCCTATCTGCCTCCACTTGCACCCTGGCTTTAAGACCTTCATGTGAATCGAACAGACAGTCCTTCGGGCAGCTGGATGAAAATTCCACATGTCTGGCTTTCGTGTAAGCAGTTTAGTACCTCATCTCCTCCTATCTCTACTAAGATCTGCCGGCAAATCCCGCATGAATTCAGTCTTCTGCTCCTGACCCACAGAGACTGATCTTCCCACTCTGCCCTCCTCTGTTCGTGTCACAGAAAGAGTGATGGCAGCCAAAGCTCATCCACCAGGCTTTTCGGTCCAAACTTGGGCTGCTTTTACCTCCACTGACACCTGCAACGTGATCTTAAAATCTGTTCCTGATCTGTTCATAAAATGTATTTACTCCATTTAATGGAGTCTTTGAAAATGAGATGAGAAGATTTAACATCTGCTCTCTTGAACCAATGCTGCCGATTTGTTTTGTCTCCAGATCAGTGTCATCAACCCCTCCCTGGCATCTGGCTGTGAACCAGCTGTGTTTTAATCAGAGAGAGTCTCTGGGAGATAGGAATTGAGAAAGCTACCTGGATAGGAAGTGAAACGTCTTCAAACTTTGAAAAACAAGTCCAGTTGTTTAGTTTTTTACTTTTTTTTTGGAAATCGCTCTTTTAATCACAGAACCATCTTCTGGCTTTCCCAAGCAACACCATACACACACTGAAAAAGTGAAAGGACTCTGTCATTCCTTCAAATTTTTTTCATATTCCTAATTTTTAAATTGGTTGAATGAAATATCATGGTTACCGTTTTGAATAAAATTTTTCCACTTTGCTTCAAAGCAAAAAACACTCCCCCTGGAAAAAATTAAATTAAAAAAACTCAAAATAAATGGTATTTTCACTTCCAATTTGAGGTTTTCTTGTCACGTAACATGACGTCACATCAAACCGCATTTTCCGACTTTGCAGTCAGCCATTACTGCTCCCTCGCATTGAAGGCGTAGACCGCCTGTTGTCCGTGGAAACTCTTTAAAACAAGGTAAGAATTCAAAATTGGCATGTTTTAGCGGTTGCTATGCATATGATTAGTTACAGGAAGGACAACTAAAAGTATTTCAAATATTGTCTGTGTTTTCTGCACTAGTTATCGGTCAGGACTGATAACACTCAGAGAGTTCCCATCAGAAAAGGAGAAAAACACCTGCCAATACATTATTTAATTATTTTTAAAGTTATAATAATTTAGGTAGGCTGAATGAGGTAAAAAAGCAATAAGGTCCCCTAGCCTTTATTTTAATTTATTAAAAAAAGTCTAAAAAGTACAGCTGAATGCATCCAGCTGCATAACAAAATTCATAATACACATGATTTCAAAGGCAGTCATATTACTCATGTTTTCCTTGTTCTTTAGTTATTCTTTAGCATGGAAACAGTCATTTTCTAATATTGGGGAAGCGTCACCTTTTAATTTGCATAAAAAGAAAACATAATCAATATGTGACAATATCCTTTGGCCAAATTAACAGGTGCTGAGTTGTGTGCCTTTGGGATATTAAAAATGATTCAGTCACACCATTGTGGATCTGCCTTGTCATTTAAAGTGTAACAAAATCAACTTTTTTTTTTTTTTACAGATAAACTGAACTTGTTTATTTCTGCAATATTTGTCTTAGTGCTGCCCTCTTAGGGTTGAATGTTGGCTATTGCAGTTGACTAAGGGGTGGGAATCGAGAGCTTTGGGAGCATTGCTTGACAGTGTCTAGCATTTATTGCTGCTTTGAATGATATCCAAAGGAATGATGCTGCTAGTATCACTTTACCACTCACAAACTGCACCCATTCTGTCCTCCACTGCTTCGGCAGCACCGGCTTCGGGGTTTCACTGAGTCAGCGCCTTGAGGCGCCTCTGGTGACAAGGAGTTGAAAAATCCTGCACCTCAAAGGACCGATCCGTGTCAAAACCACCAGTGTCGCCCTGCTCACTCTTCATGTTTCAACATGTCACTTTCCCTCGTCGGGACCACAGCCCCACTTAACCCCCACCGCTCATCACCACACTTAGCCCCGCCCCTCAGGGTCTCCTGGCACTGCCCACTTTGGTGGCATTTTTCAAAATTTGTCGGGTGAGGTATCCTTAAAATGTCATGTTGTGATGATAAAAATCTGAATCCAGTGATATATGGCTGAAACCTGACATATACAAACACACTAAAGGACACGCTATTTTTTTCTCGCTTCTTCATGGCCATTCAGTCCGAATTTTTTATTTTTTTTGTTTTAGGCCAGTCACAGTTACCAAACGTATTTCTGTTTGTTAATACCAGTATCAATTTGATATTAGTCAATAGGAAGATGTTGATATTAGTTGTCCACTTTTTCAAAAACAACCACAAAATTAAAGTTAACAAATGCACACAAGAACGGAGACAAGATTTTTCTGGAGACATGTCCCATGGTCTGAAATAAGAAATTTCAGACCTATTTATTTTGTGTTTGGGCCATACTGGTCATCATCATATTTGAAGGAAAAAAATGAAAAAACTTGTAGGTATGAGAACACGTTGAGGTACGAGAGTTATGGCGTAGACCAGGGGAACAAACCTGAAGCAACGTCTGCAGACATCAACCAGGAAGTTAAGGCTTGGGCACACGTGGGTATCACAACTGGACAAAGATCCTAATTATACGATCAAATTAGTTAAGAAGTGGTTTAAGGACAATTAAGTCGAGACTTTGGAGAAGCCATGACAAAGCCCTGACCTTAGTCCCCAAAACAGTTTTATTTGTGTACAAAGCTGATAAGGTTTCCCAGCAAGGACAGCAAAAATCCAGAGTCAGTTCCTGTCAGGATGAATGGGATTCAAGCAAATCAATTTGAGAAGATTATGGACAGATAATAAATTGGACTAGAGTTCTGAAGTTTTAAAGCAACGTTGCCAAACATTAAGAATTTGGTATGTACATCTGACTTTACATAAAGTAAAAAAAAAATTGCCTTTTTGATTATTCATGCATTTAGCAAATAGGTATAACTCTGGCAATCTTACCCAAGTAAAACAAGCTAGACAAGATTAGTCTGATGTAATGACTGTGAGAAACTAAAATATACATATTTTTATACAGTTTGACTCCTATGACTCCTACGCGAGCCTTTCAAACAAATACATTTTGTACGTATATTGTATATAAAACCATAATGAGTGCATTTCCACCCTTTGATATTATGACAGACCTAAAACCAACATACAAACCTTTTTCTGTTTTAGGCAGTAATAGCGCAAAAGCTGCTCATGCAGTCTTATTTTGGGGGGAAAAGATGAGAAACAAAGGAAGAAATATGCTTTCAGTTATGACTCAACCTCCCTTGAGCTCGTTTGATCTTTTGAACTCCAGAAGGTGCTACAAAAACCCTTCTGATGTTCAAAATTGTTTGAAGAAGTCCTTGATCCACCGTGAAGTGTTGTTAATATTCTCCCTAAGTATGTGATGACATCCTAAGCCACTAAAATTAAAGCAAGCTTTCAGAATCTGGACAGTTTTTGCTCCTGGGCTGCAAGAGCATTGTGGGATATAAAAACCATTTTAAAAATAAATCGTCATCTTAGCCCTGCTAGTGGAAAAACATTTTGTTGTCAAGCATAAGAGGCCAACAAAGACATGAGCCAAAGCCGAAAAAAAGGTCAAGCAAATATGTAGAATAGTGTCTTGAGAGAGGAGAAGATATAATTATTATTGCTAAATGTCATACAGAGCCCACCACACTTATTACCACCGGTCATTATTGCTATAAAACAAATATAATTGAAACATTTTTATTTTTATTCTGTTCCTACCCTTTAATTTGTAAAGGAATATCTAAAAGCTTCAAATAGGTAACCCTTGACTTCCCTTTTTTTTCCATGGGGCAAAAATATGATGTGACACAAAAGGCCATTTCTTTTAGCCACCAGGCAGGACAAGAACACATATATCTTGCCACCATCCACAGAACTGCAGTTAGGCCCCAAATGATTCATCCGTTCAATTATCTATCCCTCCGTCTATCCATCCATCTGAGATCGCGTCACAGGAGCAAGAGGTCCAGGGAGCAACCTCGCTACGTCCTCCAGCTAGGGCTGGACGATATAGAGAAAAAAGCACATCAATGAAATCATATTGATCGATATCGATAATTATCAGCAAATTCAAAACATATATTTTAAGTGCAGCCCTGACCCTTTTATGCTGTTGCTTAGCGACCTATTTTTAGACATAGAACACACAAACACTGCATTCAAACTCGACCCTTTATTCAACAAACTTTTTTTACCAAAACTGCAAGTTTTTAAAAAACAAAAAAAAAACATGTGCTCTCTAAACTCTTAGAAGAGGGCGGAGCTTGGTGACAGAGCATTCTTGGGTCTGCGTTTGTGATTGGTTGGGAGTATGTAATGACTGTATTATTAACCTACATGGGTAGAATGCAAATGGAAGGAAAATTGTTATTCTATTCAGCTTTTTATTGAGCCTTTTTTCCTATCATCGATATACGTCTATCAAGCGATATTTGTTGTTATTCAAATATCATCCAGCCCTACCTCCAACTCAATCTGAGGGATCCAAAGGTATTCCCAGGCCACACAGAACACATACAATCATATTCAATAAATTAGAATATGCATTTCTAAGAGGCTTATTTAAAAGTAAATTAAAAAAAATAAAAAATAAAAAACATTTTACTGAGGACTCCTTTGTGTGGATCGATCACAGAAATTTAAAGAAAAACACATGAAAGTTTGTGGTCCTAACTGTCATGAAACTGATTTGTGGAACCCGAGTTCAGCCACACACAGAGCTTCAGTCTCAGCAGTTTATTGAAGGAGATGGATTATGGAGGAGGAGACCGGTGAATGGTTACAGACTGGAGCGGTGGAGATAATGGCAGGAGCTGGCAGACTCGGGAGAACAGGAGCTGGCGGACCAGAAGGAGCTAAGGTGGGCGCAGGGAGTCAGGTAGCCTTCTGGGCTGTAGGAAGAGCGCAGAAGGCCTGGGTTACCCAGCAGCACAGCAGGCAGCGGCTGAACAGCAGGCAGAGACGAGAGGGGAGAAGAGTGCAGCAGGCTAGAGGCAAGGGAAACGGCGAGGAAGGCGGCAAGGGACGTGTGGAGAAGGCAAGAGCAGCAGGTGAGCATAGAGGCTTGTCAGACGGCACTCGAGGGAGGAATGAAGACGTTCCAGCGATGAAGGGCTGGCTGAGGAGTTCTTAAGTAGGGTGATTGACAGGTGTAGTGAGTCCGGCTTGATTGCTATGACAGGTGAAACTGATCAGGCATGGAGTGGAGAGACTGGGCTGCATGTGAGGTGGAAGGTGCTGGAACTGTCCAGGGTGAAGTGGGTAAAACTGAACCCTGACACTAACTGGTGTTCAATGGGTATTAAAACTTTACAAGATTGTGCAAGTCATTACTTCGAGATCTTTCCACTCTTAACTTGTGCTGAAACAAGAAACATAACAAATAAGAAACAGGAAATAACTGCTGATAATGGCTTGTCAGGATGATCAGTTTATCTCTGCATTATCTTTATTTTCATGGTGAACCTTCCCTAATTCCACTTAAAGCATGATTAATTCCTCTTCAATGTCCATTTGATGCAATTTATTCAATTACATCGGAAATAAATTACTTCAGAGAGGAAATTCGGCCATACTTCCCAGGCTTTTAAACTCTTCACTCTCTGCACTCTTGTCACAATTTATTATCCTCACAGACATCATCTCTAATGCTTTGTCATGGACTTCGTCTAAAACAATCCTTTCAATTCTCAGTTCTCACATTGGGTCTCTCAACTAAAAGGACACCAGTGTTATTCCTCTTACTACCACTTCACTAACCTGGCAAGCCAGATTTGATAATGTGTAGCACTCTCTGCCACATTGTCAGTCTGGGACTGCTTCCATCGAATCTGTTCGGGGAAAGGAGGAACATTCAGCAAAACTCTCCGAGCTGATTGGATGAAGCGAGACCTAGTGCCCGGCCACCACAGGTTGTTTTTAGCCAATCATGGTGCAAATGAAATTGACATAAGCACCAGGCGTCATGAGAAACTGCAACAAGGTAAGCTGGTCAGGGCACTTCTTTCTGTTCTTCTTTCAAAGATGAAATTGTGAATTCTTGCAAAACAGATGTGATAGCAGCAGCTACGCGTGCGTCCTCCTGCGCAGCCATGTTTCTGTTGGTTCGGATGTGGGCTCACTACACGGGTATGTCCTTAAACCATAATACTGCAACATCATTGGCCCAAACCATTTTTTAGTTTGATCACAAACTGTTGAAGTGGGAGCGGGATTAGATGGATTTGTGTGTGTCTGTGAAATAAAAAATACCGCGAGAATTCAGCTTACCAGCAAGGTTACCATCCCACCAGTGTAGATAGGATTTGACATGTTTTTTTTTTTCTTTTTCATCATACTGAAGGTTGAAGTTGTCTTTTATAAATGGGATAGAGTACTTATTCATTGCCCATTGTTTGTTATGAATTGCTGCCCAGGCATCAATTCAAAACTATTTAATATTAACCTAATTCTCGTCCTAAGATGTGCTACTTCAACCACTCATATCAATCACTCATATCAAAGCCAACATCGAAACAGAAGCCATCGTTTTCACTAACAAAAGCCTTTCCAAGCCATTCTCTGGTGTTCTATATGTGAGAAGGAGAATTTTAAATTCTATCAGTACATGGTAATGATAGAACAGAAAATGTGATTGAAGTGTTAGATACCGGATAACATCTGCTGGATATCAGCTCCCAGTTGCTCACATCAATCAACAATAATCTCATCTTGAATGTGAACAAAACAAAGGAGTTGATTATAGATTTCAGGAAAAACAGGGTTAGCTCAAACCTTATTTCCATCATGGGAGAAGAAGTGGAGGTGGTTGAGGAATATAAATACCTCTGTGTTCATCTGGACAACAGACTGGACTGGAGACTCAACAGTGAAACTGTCCATAAGAAGGGACTGAGCAGACTGGCCTTCCTGAGGAAACTAAGGTTCTTCAAAGTTTGCAGCAAGATGCTGCAGATCTTCTATAAATCTGTTGTTGAGAGCGTCTCTTTTGGTGTCATCTGTTGAGACAGCAGCACCAAAGCTAGGGACCTAAAAAGGCTCAACAACCTGATAAAGAAGGCTGGTTCTGTTCTGGGGACGACTGTGGAACATCTGGAGATGATAATGCAAAGAAATTTTTTTTTAAAAAAAACAAGAAAAGTATGGACAATCCTGACCATCCTCTTCATGAGACTGTCTTTGGAAAACAGTGTCTTCAGTCAGAGGCTTCTTCAAATTCGCTGCAATATAGACCGCTACAAGAGATCTTTCCTGCCAACAGCTATCACTATTTACAATAACTCTTTGAAGAATTTGGATTAATATCAGGATGCTTTCTGGAAGCCTCTCTTCAGAGGTCGCAGCATAAAATTCAGTAGAAAAGAAAAACCTTATTGTCTGTGCCAGATGGTGAGAGGTGTGAGCCTTGATGGTGTCAGGGCTCCAGCATTCCTGCACCTCAAATACAACAGAAATTCAAAAAGCACATAAAAAGCTAATTAAAAGACATAAAAGAGAACTGTTAAAAACCACTCAATGTCAGGAATCAGAAAGGCAAAAGACTTGAAATTCAAGCCAGACACGGTGTTGAGTTTAAATTGTTTATTTACAAAGTCCATAAACCTGATGGAGATCTGCAGGAGCAGCAGGATGAGTGATGGAGGGTATGGGAAGAATGTTTTTGTGATCAGGGTGGCCTTCCTGATCAAAGAGTGTTTACGCTGTCTGGAAAAAGAGGTCTGAGGTGAAATTATCATTTTCCTGTTCATGTGTGTGATCCAGGACAGTTTGATCCTTTGTCTCACAGTGAAAATGTTGTACCAGGATAAAAGGTTGAAAGTGACGAGATTTAATGAGTGATACAGTACATAAACCAATGTTTAAAATGCCTTTTTTGATATTAAAAGATTGCAATTTTCTCAGCAGGTAGAGACGTGCTTTTTTAATAGAGTCTGTTTGCACTTTAAATGCACAACAAGCAAAATTTCAAGAACTAAAGGTAATATTTCAGATGGACTTTGGTATGACATCACATCACAGCTCTCTGCGTTGTTCTCCAGGCTCTTGTTTACATAGCCGGGCCAGATGGTGCGTGTACATGCGGGCATGTAGGTGCATGTGAACAGCTGCCACTCAGGGTCTCCCTGCCCTAAAATACCACCGTCAGAGCCGTGCAGGGTTTGGAGCAACATGGCGGAGAGCACCCCAGCAGATCAAAAGCCCCGTTTACACTACACCTAAAAACCGAGCCGTGCCGAGACCAGTCCGAGCTTGGATCAGTTATCCAAGACAAGCCGACCCGTTTACACACAAAGCTTATCTCGGTTCCTTGGTTGCTCCTCGCCCCCTAGTGGCGATCTGCGGTACTACCGCTCTCTGAGATTGAAGGCGGGACCGAGCAAAACAAAACGGCAGCGCCCGTAACATTCAGGAAGTTATGCTTGATATTGTGATATTTCGGGGTTTGCGGAGAGTCAGGGGAAGAAGGCAACCATTGGTGAATTTACTTGAGAAAGTTTGCTTTTTTGGGAAGTGGATGAGACAAACGAACGTCTAATAAGGATTTACAGACGCCTGAAACAATGACAGACGCTGAGGTTCATTGCGCTGCTAAGCAGATTCATCTCTGGAAACCGTGTGGCACGGTAAGGAAGCTAGTATTATTATGAATGTCTGAAATTTGTCTGAATGGAGTGTGAATCGGGACGTGCAGCCAGACTGCCGGAAAACCCGCGGACAGTCAGCTGACTGTAAGGAGATGACGCGGTCTGCTCATGCGCTCTTTATCAGAAAACTGGGCCAGAAATAAAACCAGGCCGAGACCTACTCAAGAGCTGGTCTGCAGTTAGCGCAGTCCGGTTATGTTTAGCGCGGTCCGGTTCAGTCTGCTGACCGTTTACACACAAGAGTTATCTCGGTTACCGAGCTCGGACTGGTCTCGGCTCAGTTAAAAAAGTGTAGTGTAAACGGGCCTAAAATGTTCTCTTGCTAACAACATTATAAAGTTATGATTACTTACTTCTTCACTTGAAATGTTCCTAGGAAATCCAAAAAGGTGATGCTGTTTTGCTGTATTTTTGTCCTTTACAAATATCCGCATAGGGGGCGACATGTGAGAGGGGAAAGGAGGGTCTGGGTTTTGTTTTGGTCTACAGCCAGTGCTCCAGCACCACCTACTGGTGAAATATCGCTTATTACTCCTTTAAAAAGACACCTGGATGTCAATTTCTGTCTGTAAAAGATTCCACCTGCTGGTCCTGGTTGCTGAGGGGCTGAAAGAGAGATGACCTCACATCTGTATCTCTGCCCCCGCAGGGCAACGTTTTGGTCTTAGTGACATTTATTTCCAAGAAATTGTCACAAAAACCTTCAACCAAGTTGTCAACCGCGGCAGAGCATCAGAGCCAGTCATGTGAGCAACCAGGGCCTTTTTCTTTGTATTTTCAAAAAGTCAAACACCCTTCCTGTTGCAGGAAATGCTTATGGTACACACATAAAACAAAACAGGAGATAAAAAACGTCCTTGAGGGAAACCAGGGTTTAAAATCAGCTCACTTGATTTAAAAAAAAAATGTAAAAGGACCTGTTGTGGTCTGGTCTAAAATACTAATATTTCCAGCGTTATAAGGAGATGAGAAGTCCATCAATAAAATCCTTGTGCGAGGCTGTGCAGAGTCCAAGTGTTTGGTGTCTTAAAAGATGAGGCTCATATCTTCCACCTCACTCTCCAACTTAAAGGCAACATTTGTCCAGCACCCTGCCTCTGAGCCTGTCTGGACCAGGTGCTTTTTGCAGAGGGGTTTTTGGAGGATAGATGTTACCAGATGTCTCCTGATGGTGGGTGGAGGGAGCTCGGCAGTAGGTAGGTCCAGGTCGATGTGTTGTTGTTGTTGAACTTGAAGACTTCCGGGCGAGTCCCAATGGGAGGAGACCCAGGGGAACGCCCAGCATTTGCTGGAGGGACAATACATCCCGTCTGGCCCGGGAGCGCCTTGGGATCGCCCAGAATGAGCCGGAGGATGTTGCTGGGGAGAAGGATGTCTGGGTCTCCCTCCGGGACCTGTTGTCCCAGCAACCCAATCTGGGATAGGCGGAAGGAAATAGATGAATGGATGAAGAACACAATGTGTCATAAGTAAGTAAATGAGCGTTAAACTTCTGAATGAAGGTAAAATGAAGCATGCTAGAACAAGAAGCAGCCAAGGGGCCATGGTCACAGATTCTTCACAGCTCAGCGCTGTTTCCAGTGTGTTTTATATTTGAAGATTATTAAAACTTGACATCTTTGTACAGCAGATGTTCACGTCCATCTTAAGACTGTTTAAACATGATTTGTATATTTCTACAACTACTGAAAGATTAAGTAGTTTTGAAGGTCTTTATTAGGCCCCATGTGAGATCATGTTTTTATCTCCACTTAATCTGCCTTCCGATGTATCAGCATCTGACTTCTCATTAAAGCATACCACAAAGAATCTGGGGATGAATAGAGGTAGCCGGTGTTGGAAATTTTGAACTGTATTAATTTCAACCGCCATAGCACTATATGGCCAATGGCATCAAATTAGAATCTGTAAGGTTTCAAGAGTCTTTGGTTTTGTGTGGAGGAGGGGTCGAACCGGTAGGTATTAAATTTGTAAATCCCAGTACCAGGACGCTTGGTATTATTCAGTGGATTAGTATATTGCATTTGATTTACTTGTCAGAATAATTTGACACAGAGTAATGCTGAAAAGAAAGCAGACCTCTTTGAATACTTATGTTTAGATTTTCTTTTTTATTTATTTATTCATCCATTTGACCCAACATCTATGACATGGTGGAATCCGTGGTGTGTTCCTTTGTGCAGGTTAGATTTATATAACTTTAGAACTGGGTAAAGACAATTTATTAATCGAAACCCCTGCAACTGACAGAGGATCTACTTTCTTTTTCCCACGCCTGCATAATTCATTCAGAAACGCCTGTCTAAATGTGTTCAGATTTTCAGTTCAGCTTTTATTGTAACCAGTGACATAATAATGATAATGTCAGGTTTTGAGAGGTTAGAGCAGAACCAAAAAAGAAGAGTTTGGGAACAGATAATAAAGAATAAAACATACAGCAGAGCTTGAGATAAACATGCCATCAAACCCGACAGGATGAAAGGGAAGAAACCAGTGGTGAGCAAAGAAAATCAAGCACTGCAGAAAGGAAACTAAAAGTAAAAAAAAAGCTTTTTTGAAATGAATGTATTTGTCCTTGATTTGAGCAGGTAAATAACATTATCTGCCAATGGAATTAGTATTTTGAGTCCAAAAATAAGATAATTAGATATACTGCACTTGAAATAAGGTGATTAAGATGAGTGTTTCCTATTTTAAGTGCAGAAATGTTATTCTATTGGCAGATCATTAAACCTTGCCCGCTCAAATCAAGGACAAATTTCAAGAAAATTTTACTTACTTTTAGTTCCCTTTTGGCAGTGAGGAGCTTAGATACAGAGAAAAGGGTGGAGAAGAACACGTGAGCAAGGTCTCACATGGAACAGCTGCGGAGGAGCGCAAACAGAAACTGAGGGAAGGAGACCAATTAACGCAGAGGGAGTGAGACTAGACACAAAGGGATCTACATAGGAAAAAGCCTAATACTGAACACAAAAATAACCAAAAAAAAACTCAATAGAAGGAATGAACTACTATGCTTAGATTCGAATGACAATAATGAACAACAGGAAATTAATCAAATACGGCAAGTGCATACTAACAACAATGAATCCAGAAATGATCAAAAAACAAGCACAAAAGAAAACCAAAATATGAACCACACCACACCTCTGGATCCTTACAGAAACCCCTGAGGCTCTGAGGCGTTTTGCCTTGACTCTTCTTTAAACCATCAAAGAGTTCAGCTTTTGTAAAGTCTGGTAAAACCATATGAGAATGTGCATCCAATTCAATCATGCAGATAAAACAGAATGTTTCAGTAAGCAGTAGAGTTTTGCTAGCCCACATTTTGAAAAATTTCTGTGATTTGTTTAAGGTGAACAGTGTTTGTGAACCTTTGCCTTTTACAAATATGATACATATTTGTAAAAGGCAAACCTTTTTTTGAGGTTTCCACCTCAAGGTTTCCAAAGAAGACCAAATTCAAGGGTCAAGTCTAGTCAGGTTTACTTATAGAGAAGATTCCATACATCAATGTGTTTTTAAAGAAAGTCTTAAAAAAAAAGTAAAGAAACGTGGGAACATTACTCAGCAAAAAAATAACAAGACAAATAAAATAACATGAAGTCAGGTAAATCATTCCGACTTTAGAGCCAAACCAGGGTACTAGACTGACTGATCCGAGTTCTTGTGGCACATACCTCCAGGAAAGAGGATTTATGGAGTTGGAAGATGCTATAGAACAAAGATAGCTATGTGGTTAAGCTCTTTAACACCTGGTTTCATCTCTAAGATAAAAAAGTGCTAAAGAACGAACACACAATAACTTGCCAATATCCTTGTTTCAAGGTTGTTGTTTTTTTATTTTTACGGAACAATAACTGTACAGAAACCACCACATCTCAAGGGTGTTACAATAAATGAATCATCACAGGCTGTTTCTCCATATCTAAAGCCGCAGTCACTAAAATAAACGATTTTGACCTTTGTTTCTGAAAACATCTCATTACAACCCACTTCCGTAAATAACACAAGCACCTAAGTGGTAAGATGACTAGAAAGCATTTTGTAACATCAAAATATAAAGAAAAAGGCTATGGGTGTTTTCTGTGATGGTGTTAGTTACAAATTATGACATATGCGAACATAAACATGTTTTGATTTCAGTATCTCAGTGCTTGTATGCATTTGAACACATATTCGTGCTGTCTGGCAACTCTGAATAAAAGCAAGGCAAAGCAGGTTTATGTGTAAAGCACATTTTAGTAACATTGCAGTGGAATAATATAGTGGAATAATATCAGCAGGTTAGGATAAATTTGACTACAAACTTAATCTAATGAAGTTTCAGTTAGCTACAACAGTTTAAATTCAACTTTAACATTCAAAAGCAACTCTAAACAAATGGGTTATTAACCTAGATTTAAAGCTAGGGTAGGCAATTTTTCCAGAAGTTTCCCCAAGTCCCTTTTTGAATAACTGCACATGCGCAAGACCAGACCTCTCAATTTTTATCAAAAGTTAAGAGTGAGATTACGCTAATTTTGGGGGCGGGGTTGTTTGGGGGCGGGGCTTCCCACCTGACATTGAAGTAGACATGTACTTTTGTTAAAAAGAGACCTAACCATGTTGTCTGACGACAGTGTCTAACTCAGGCGTTAAAGTTCTCCGTTGCTGTGACGAATTTCCGTCATTTGGAAATTGAGCGCAAAAAGCCCCTTCTAGACTTTTTATTCAAGGTTTTGCACTGAAGCTACTCTCAACCAATGAAACCTGGCAGAGCCGGGACATCAGCCAATCAGAAAGAGAGTAGGGCGGGTCTTTGCAAAGCGGACATTGCCAGTCTGAGGTTTATCGGTGTTCAATCATTTTAACTTTTGGAAGAACATCTCAAACTGACCACAGATGGTATGAATGAAAGTAGCGGTGGTCAAAGGTTTTCTTTGGATTTATGCAAACCAGCAGGTCAGAAAGTTCAGCGGATAAAACAGCTGACAACAACTTCCCTGGGTAAGCGTTTCTGTCTCTGCTCCTGTAGTTAATCAATGAGTTATTTCCACCTGTGGCCATGTCATCTGTCACCGTTTATTCCCTCGCTGATAAACGCGGCGACCAACCAGGAATCTCCTCGTGATTCGCTATTATGTTTTATTTAAAACACAAAGAAGAGTAACGCGCTAGCTCAGGCTACTTTAGCATGACCCTTGAAGTCGGCACTTGACTGAGTTCAAGTCCCTGCGCTGTTCTGAAACAAAGAAGGCAGAGCTGCATCGGCTGTCGGTATGCAGCAGTGTTCACCTGATGAGCAGCTGCGCTCCAGGACACTAAATAAAATGACAAGGATTTTGATGCTTACAGATTAAGAAAACTACATCAAAAAGATAAAATAAATAAACTGCAGCTACAACATGGACTGGAGAACGGGTTCTACCTGGGTGAGGCCAGAGAAAGGCGATTCTCAGAGAGGACACAGGGTTCATCCTGGACAGGTCTCCAGTGACTGGGCTAAAATATAACCATTTTATTAAACTTCAAAAAAGGTAAATCATGCCTTTTTTTATAAACTGTAATGATTAATTGGTGAACAATAACGGGCAAAGCAGAGACTGATTACTGTCGTGCAATCCGTGTCAAATTAAAATGTATTATGTCATGATAGTGCTGGTGATGTGTCCTGCATTTCCAAGGCTGTGTTTTGCCTTGTATGATCATAATATTGGTTTATATTGAATGTGACAGGGAGCACCTTGATATGTGCTTGAGGTTGGCTTTGTTGCCAATCAAACTAAGGTTTAAAATCCTTGCAGGGCAGCCTAAAGCTCACTTCTGTCATTAAGCCATAAAAAAGAAATAAAAAAAAGTTCAGGTGTTTTATAAAAGATGTGAAAGTCAGGAAATTGTCTATATACCAAACTGTGAAAGATTGTGGTTCTCTATTTCAGAAAGCACTTTGGATTTTAAAATAGAAAAACTTTCTATTTTTATGTTATTTTTTTGTGGATGCATAAACATTTTATTTCAGTGTTAAATACTGTTTGAAGTAACGGATTGTAATTACAAATGTGTCCGGACCTTTACTGGTTGTTTATTTTCTTTATTCGGACCCCGCTGATTTTTAATTCGTGACCCCTGATCTAGATGTTAATGGCAAATAAAATGAAAAAAAAAATGGACAAAGGTTAAATATGTTCAATTATTGCTGTTTTCTTCAAATCAAATGTAAAGATAAGGCACAACATAGGTCCATAGTATTGATGATGCAGTCACAAAATGGCTCCCTGCTGTGAGTCTGTCTTATGAAAAAAGAAATGCACCCTGGTTTCCCTTCAGTGTACAGGGTCCTCTGCAGAATTTATTTTATTTTACACAAGACACAGAAATATGTTCATAAAATGCATAAGTTTATGGTAACTCCAAACCACTACACACAAAAAAAACATATCTTTTCAATACTGGACAGACTGAACATTTGGTCTATCCAGTATTGAAAATATATCTGTGCTGGTCAGCTCTGCGGAGGTGTGTTTTTTATGCCTCCTTTTCTCAGAGTAATAAATTGGAATAAAACTAAAACCATTGGCAACATATTTTCCCATTAGCACTCACTGGAACACTTTTTTAGTTGGAACTCATGGTTAAATCCAACAAATTCATCCAAGCACTAATCCTCAAAGAGTATGGCCTCATTCCAGAGATTGATTCTCATTCAGCTGCATATTGATTGTCCCCATTTAGAGATTTAAAGCGGCCATTTGTAACAAGAACAGTCAGATAGCACCACAGTCTCAGTTTTCCTGTCCACATAGCACTGGCTGATGTATTTATGTGAAAGTAGCTTTGATAATAGCGATATTTTGATGAAATAAACTAAGCTGAAACATCCTGCCTGATGAACACTGAAAAGTAGCACCTGTACGACTGATTAAATGTTACATAAATAAAAGAGAGCTGCTACAAAGTATGAGGGTTCACTCAATGTTGCCGTGAGTAGCAACCATCATGAATGCCGAAGTCGGGCGCCATCCTGTTGCACTGATTTTCCAACTCATAAAACCAACTTTAGGGGCCGTTCCAGTTAAATATTCCGACCCGGAGGACAAATTGAACTCACTAACACTGTCGCAAACTTAAAATCTATGCTTTGGAATCTGATAGCAGACCGCTTTGGCACAGTAGACCGAGTAGTCACGGAGTTACTCGTAAAGACAAGGCCACATTCACCCCTCTAGGATAAATCTTACATCAGAGAAACCAAAAATATGTCTGATGAGGTATCATGTGTTCTGTTGTTAGACTGACATCACCTAGATTACATTAAAAGCCTTCATCTATGAAATTTACTTGCAGCTACTATTGTGATCAAGATTACAATGAGATGAAAAACAATTCCAAGTCTTTAGTCATTGTGATACAATGAGTCAACATGTAGTTTATATGTCTTTCTGGTTAATGTTCATAAAACATTTTCTGTAGATCTCATCCACAAATCCACATAGTTTCATAACTTTTCAGCTTCCAACCCAGATAAAATAAACAGTGACCATGACTATCAGGTGATTATACAAACATCTTGGTACAAGTTAACTTAGTTGATATGTTGACTGAATATTTAGAATTTATGCATTTAAATACAGTTCTTCTTACTTTTATCGTACAAATATGCTTTACGGTTCTGCTATTTGTTCTAATGCCCAAAGACAATCTCACGTCTCCAGAACTGATAATTCAGGACTCCAAGTGAGGTCCAGAAACCCAATTTAAGGAAATGTTGGCTGGGTTAGACAACCAGGAAATGGTAAACGGCCTGTACTTGTATACCGCTTCATCAAGTCCAGAGGACCCCAAAGCACTTTACACTGTATTCAGTCACACACTGACGGTGGTAAACTACATTGTAGCCACAGCTGCCGGGGCAGACTGACAGAAGAAGGACGAACTATCTAGCTCCTGCACCGCTGTCACCCTAAGGACTGATGATAGAAAAGAAAAACAGATAATGATGCATTCACTTTACCATGTAAAAACCAAATTGTATCTGAAGATTAAATTATTTTCAACACAAACAGGTAAGACATTGTAATTGTAACTTGAAGCATTATTATATAAAGAAAAATAGATGATGGGAGTTCAAAACCTCTCACAGTCTTTTAACAAAAGTGAGCTTTTGTCATGCTAAATATTATTTTTTTAAAATTTTAAGATCAAACTTTACCTGAAATTCTCAACCTTTTATGAGTTTAGAGCAGGATTGCCCAAATCCAGTAATTGAGAGCTTTTGTCCCGTGAGTTTAGATGTATTCCTATTCCAACGCTCCTTGATGGCTGAATTCCTCCATCAGTATGTCGTTCGGCTTTGGAGAGGCCTGGTAAAGAGCCATTCATTTGATCCAGGTGTGTTGGAAAAGGAACGTATTTAAAAATCACAAGACAGTACTTCTGAAGGACTGGATTTTGGAGGACAGGGTTTTATTTAGTGGGTTTGTTTGTACTACAGAGACACCTACTGGCTATTTCTTGCCAAGTCAACAGAAAAATTCAGATGATACAAAGGTGACTTTTATAAGAAAGTTCTAAAAACTGATACAAGCATGGATAGAAAACAATCTACTTTGCTGCTTCTCTTGCTCTTCTTTTTCTATTATTAAAGAAATTTTAATTCATGTTTACATTTTAAGAAATGTTTTGAAATATCTTGGTGTCTCCTGATTAAAGCACTGATTAAAGCTGAGAAAGGTTGTCATTTTTGTTTTGGGCTCTTCCCTATTGTTTGTAAGGCTAATTATTAACATGCTGATAAAAAAAAGTTTAATAAGTAGGTTAATGGTTTGTGTAATGATGTGAATATTAATTTAAGTGCTTTTTGTTTATCTTATGGTTCAAGATAAAGTCTTTTTTGGCAAACATTGTATACATTAAAAACTGGGGCCTCATTGAGATACAAATGTTGTTCGGTTATGTTTTAAAATTCATCAATACGCCCAATTTCACAAATAGGATGTCAAAAGGGAGAGCAAATAAGGACGACATTTTGAACAGCTAAAGGATGACAGCATGGACTTTATTAGGCTGTTGCTCATTTGCATGACCTCAGTTGTGCAGTTCAAGTCCTGAGAACCAATTTTCTGTCTTTTTGTTGCAAGACAGGTTGTGAAAACTCCACAACAAACAAAATATACTCACAGAAAGAGTAAATTAATCATAAAATATGAATACGTGAAACCATGTATGTTTATTAAAAAACAAGGCCTATGTGGATAAACTGCAAAAATTTACATTCATTAAGGTTTGTTGAGATGAAAGCAATATTTTACCCTGTCTCCCAACAATTTCATTTGATATTAACACATTACCTTTAATCAAGAATAAGAGATGCAACTGTCCTTAATGAGGCATTGTAGCTGCCTCCAAGCTCAAATATAAAATTAAAACCTGTTATTAAACAATGGATTAATGTTATTCATAGACCACATTTCATATAATCCAATAAAGCACAAAGTGCTTTAAAGGGGTAAAACAAAGAAACACACACGCAAACGACAATCAATAACAAACCCAAAGTTGCAAAAATAAAATAATAATACCAGGCAAATGCAGTCTTAATTGTAAATGGCAAAATACCAGAGATAGCTATGAACTGTAATCTAAAATTACATCCAACACTGGAAGTGTCATATCCACAGGGCTGTGTGCAGGTTGGGGCGTGTCTCTACCTCGTCTGCTTGCAGGGTGTCACCACCAGGTGGATTCTCACAGCTGGAGTTCATCAAGCTCAAGCAGGAGTAGCTTAAAGTATCAATACATTAAATTACCATACAAATATTCTAACTTGAAATCCAAACTCCGCTGTGAATTAATTAAATAAAACCAAAGCCTCAGAAATTCTCTATCAACTACAGCCATTTACAATAGAGGTGAGGCTCTCTGTGGGGGTGAAGGGAACAGGATTGTTCAAGTATCTACTTCACAGGAGCACCCTCTTCAGCCTTATGTGACAAACTTCAGTAAACAGCTGTACAATGCTTTGAAATCAAAAACTTCCTGAGTATAAAACATGTAGGCTATGTGTAATACCCAAATGCTCTTTGTATGAAAGGCAAGTATTTTCTGCCTTTTGTACCACTGTCTCCTTTTTAAATTTTTAGGATACGTCGGGCCGGACGCCACATAAAGTTTTCCGCAGTGCTATATTGTTAGGTATTGGGGTTAATTTTTCACTAAACGTTGAGGATTCCACAAACACTGACCTTACCTGTCTGTCTGAAGCTACGGGTCAGAGGAGTGTGGTGGCTGCAGTGGAATGGCCTGGTGCTCAGCACTGCATGAGGGCAAGGCGGGGGCTTGTGCACGCAGTGGATCAGGCCGGTGCAGAATCTTACAAGAACTCAAATAAATGTTGGTCAAATATCAAAACACTATTGAGGGGAATTGATGGCAGAGAAGGTAATTTTTCAATTGGGCTCCAGCAGAAAGGGCACTTTTCACATCCTGGACGAAAGGGCAAGTACTTGAGCACCCCTAAGGGTCTATCTGTGTCTGTGCCTGCCTCATACATGTGCTAACATCCTCAGTGCAGCCATTCTGGGTTTGAT
Organism: Fundulus diaphanus; assembly: GCA_037039145.1. NCBI lineage: Eukaryota > Metazoa > Chordata > Actinopteri > Cyprinodontiformes > Fundulidae > Fundulus > Fundulus diaphanus. Next base: position 16,656,817 of record CM073141.1, on the reverse strand, counting down.
TCCTGACCTGAGCCAATTACTGTGTATCGTACCCTCGCTTTGCCCTACTTCCTGTCAAGCTACTGGTAAATAAATGAAACTAATACCACAAACTCTTCAAAAGAGACATTAAAGACATGAGGATTAATTATGAAAAGCAATGATCTAAACAAAAACAAATTAAAATAAGTTAACATTCGCTAAACAGTAAAATAAAAATAAAAAAATAGACAGAATTACTGATGTGCAACAAGAAAACAAGCTACAAAGATGGGGCTTCATAAATGCTGACACTCTCCGCTGCCCTCAGGTCTTCAGACAGGCTGCTGCAAGGGAAAGGATTGTAATAAATAAATGACGCCTCACCATCAGTTTTAGTTTTAATTACAAGAACAGATGACCTTTCGCTGAAGGCCTGGGGGGTCTAGACTGCTTGTAAGGCAATCGAATAAATAGTTTGTATTACAACCCTTAACACTTTTAAAACCAATAAAAGCACATTGAAATCAATTTAAAACACACAAGTAAATCCACCAGTGTGTAATCTAATCTCAGTACAAATATAGTGTCATGATTTGGGTTTGGTTATGGGTTTTGTTTGTTATTTGATTAATTACTTTACTCTCCTGCCTTAAGTTCAGTTTCTATTTTTGGTTCTGTCTTAGTGTTTGATTTTGTTTTAGGTTATAAGTTTATCCGGTCTGCTCAGACCATTTCTGTCACCAGTCTAAACTCAGTTCACCTGCCAGCATTCTTTTGTCTTCCTGTCACTCCCCTTCACCAGTCACCATCCAATCGGCTTCAGTTTTACTCCCAAGCACTTCCCTGTTCCCGATTAGCTCCACCCATGTCACTAATTAGTTTCACTCCATTCACCTGATCACTCCCTTACTTATACCTGCCTCTGCCCCCTGCAATCTGCCACATCATTGTTTGTTTTTCCATGTCCATGGGTGAGTTTTGTCCAGCAGGTCCTGTTCCCTGTTATATGTATCTCCTGCTTGATTTGATTGCCTGCCTTTTTGCCTTGGACTGTTTATTTACCACTAGCTTTGTTTTTGTCCTGCCCTTCATTTTTGCATGCCTGTTTTTCTTGGTTCCTGCTCACACCTGTGTTTGGAAATAAACCTTCTTTAAAACGTACCTCTTGTTTGGTTGAATACTGGGTCCTCTGTCTCCGGTTCGTGACATATAGCTGCTCTGTGACGGCCTCAGAGGTTGGTTAAGAGAATATTAGGGAGCAAACAGCATCATGAAGACCAAGGAACACACCAGACAGGTCAACGACAAAGTTGTGGAGTTTAAAGCAGGCCATGGCTATAAAAAGATTTCCCAAACTTTGAATATTTCACGGAGCACTGTTCAGCCCATCACCCGTAAATGGAAAGAGTATGGCACAACTGTAAACCTACCAAGACAAGGCCGCCCACCTAAACCTACAGGCCGAACAAGGAGAGCACTGATCAGAGATGCAGCCAAGAGGCCCATGGTGACTCTGGATGAGCTGCAGAGATCCACAGCTCAGGTGGGGGAATCAGTATACAGGACAACTATTAGTTGTGCACTGTGAGTGTGGTCCTTATGGAAGAGTGGCAAGAAGAAAGCCATTGTTAAAAGAAAACCATACGAAGTCCCGTTTGCGGTTTGCCAGAAGCCATGTTGGCGACACAGGAAATATGTGGAAGAAGGTTTGGTCAGATAAGAAATTTTTTTTTGAACTTTTTGGCCAAAAGGCAAAACTATGTGTGGCGGAGAACTAACACTACACATCACACCATTCCCACTGTCAAATATGGTAGTGGCAGCATCATGCTCTGGGGGTGCTTCTCTTCAGCAGGGACAATAGTTAGAGTGGACGGGAAGATGGATGGAGCCAAAAACAGGGAAATCTTGGAAGAAAAGCTGTTGGAGTCTGCAAAAGACAAGACTGGGGCGGAGATTCACCTTTAAGCAGGACAACAACCCTAAACTTAAAGCCAGGGCCACAACGGAATGGTTTAAAACAAAACATGTACATGTGCTAGAATGGCCCAGTCAAAGTCCAGAACTGAACCCAATCTGTAGCAAGATCTGAGAACTGCTGTTCACAAACGCTCTCTATCAAATCTGACTGAGCTTGAGTTGTTTTGCAAAGAAGAATGGGGAAACATTTTGGTCACTGGATGTGCCAAGCTGGTAGAGACATACCCTAAAAGGACTTGCAGCCGAATATGTTTGTACAATGCCCTGTTCAGCGAACAAGATAAAGAAAATAAATCAAGTGAAACCCTTACTTTGTGTTGGTATTTGACATAAAATTCCAATTAAATATTTATGTTTGTGGTTTTAGTGTGACAATATGTGGAAAGGTTCATTCATCCATCCATCCATTTTCTGACACGCTTATCCCTGATGGGGTCGCGAGGGGTGCCGGTGCCTATCTCCAGCTGTCAATGGGCGAGAGGCGGGGTACACCCTGGACAGGTCGCCAGTCCATCGCAGGGCATGGAAAGGCTCAAGGCGTATGAATAATTTTGCAAGTCACTGTAGATAACACTTGCTAAAATGGGTAACAACCAAAATGAGAATAAAAAAACATATTTTCCCCATAATTATGAAACCACTTTATATTAAAACTGCATGAGCTGAATCTGTGAAAGACTAAGCTGCAAAAAGATTCAGAACAAAATTCAAAAAGATAAAATGGAACTTCACTTTTGGATAATCCTTGTTGAATAACGCTGTTGCTGAAGGTTTACAAGTTTCCCCCAAACTCATATCCATAAAGAAACGATCTAGAAGCAAAGTTCCTTGAACATGCATTATCAATCATCCCTCCCTCTTTCTGTCACAAACACAAAAGGTATAAAGGTGAGAGTTGTGCACATGCTGCAGTCACTGAGGACGGGCCATAGCAGCACTCCCTTCCTGCACACCCGCTCTGAGCAAAATGTCTCGGGATTATTTTGGTTTTTCCAGCATCACTAGAAACACCGGAACAGAGTCTCCCACAGTGGCTCTCAACAATGCAGCAGATATCTCAGTTATTGTCGTTTATTTTGTGGTTGTCTTGGCTGTGGGAGTATGGGTGAGTATTTCAGGATGTTTCTTTAAATACCTTTATTGTGGAATTTTCTGCAGTTTTAGTTCAGTTCAAGGAAACCTATGGAGTTTGTCTTGCATACAAATAAGCCTTAACTATATTATTGAATTTTATATATTAAACTTACTTTATGAGAACAGTTTTAACTACTTTATGGAGAGGCGCTATACAAATTAGACGTAAAAGGGGTGTTTAGTAAATCCAGTCTCTAATTTAGCATTCTGGTGCACCAAAAGCTCCTGTTTGAGGAGATTTTTTGCATGTATTCATTTAAAAATGTTTAATTGATAAGAGACAAATAACGTGTGATATCTTGAGTTTTTTTTTTTTTTTTTGCATTGATTTGATTTAATATAGACCCAAGGCATGTTTTGCACAGATTTATTAATTTCCTAAGATCTTCTGCTGTCTTGCTGCAGGCTATGGTTCGTACCAATCGATCCACTGTTGGTGGCTTCTTCCTTGCTGGGAGGAGTATGGTGTGGTGGCCGGTGGGTATCTAACCTCGTGATAGGAATAAAATTAGCTCTGCACAGATTTGGTTCTTTTTTATTATGCCTTCATAAAATATAATAGGTAGACCAAGCCAGTAGGCAATATTTAGGCCATTTATTTTTTCTGAACCCCAAATGCGGAAATTTAAAAGAACAAACCTGTATCATTACCCATTCAGGAGGTTTCATTGCTGAAGCCCAATATTCACAAGAAACATAGAAAAATATGCTGCAGAGAAGAGGCGCAGGGTTACAGGTCTACTGTTCAGAGACTCACCCGGTCCAAGTGCTTCAATCCCTCCTGGCACAGATAGGGAGTCTATGGAGCGAGGAGCCATCTGTGTGTGGGTCTTGGTTCATTCAAGGGCCAGAAGAGCCTTCTGCAAGCTGTACCCAAGAAGGCGATAGACGGGAGATATGGCAGAGAAGAGCGAAAAGGAAGTCCACTGATGGCTTGAAGCATGAAAGGACACCAACAACTCTCTTCGAGACTCTGCTCTCTTTTGCCATTTTATTCCCTCCCTGTATGTTAATCATGCTTATCTGCATGAAGCACTGCTGTAAAAAGTTTTAGGGTTTTCGGGGGAAATTCAGAGATGGGAGAATTTTCTCCTTATCTTGTTTTTATTTGTTTTTATTTTTTGAATTGTTACTCATTATTGTATGTTCTCCACAGATCGGAGCATCGCTCTTTGCCAGCAACATTGGCAGCGTCCACTTTGTAGGGATTGCTGGTACTGCTGCGGCTGCTGGAATAGCCATCTGTGGATTTGAATGGAATGTGAGCAATACAATGTCAATGTCACAAACAAGGTTAGCCCTGTAGGGGGAGCCTAAAGTAGGGCTGGACGATAATTCAAAAACAGAACGATCGATAGACGTATATCGATGATTTTTAAAAACTTGCAGTTTTGGTAAAAAGTTTGTTGAATAAAGGGTTGAGTTTGAATTCAGTGTTTGTGTGTTCTGTCTAAAAATAGGTCGCTAAGCAGCAGCATAAAAGGGCCAGGGCTGCACTTAAAATATATGTTTTGAATTTGTTGATGATTATCGATATCGATCAATACGATTTCTATTTTATCAATACGCTTTTTTCCTATATCGTCCAGCCCTAGCCTAAAGCATACAGGTCAACATAAATGTGGCTTTGTAAAAGTAAAGAGAGCTAGTTACCTACTAAATAATCCTGTTCTAATTTATTCAAAGTTTCTTTTGTGTGTTTGTGTGTATATCTTGCAGGCTCTTGTTCTTATGGTCATTCTGGGATGGCTCTTTGTACCAATCTACATCAAAGCCGGGGTAAACGGGTCATATAAGATACATGCACTCAACAATTTACTTCATATGATATACCTTGATAATTTGGAGCCAAATTTGCTCAGAAAATTATTTCTTCATGGCGTAGATTTAAAAGTTTATGTCCTAGACTACAGTCCATACTCACATGGTTGTAAGTTGATTTGAGCTTATTGAGATTTTGCATCAACCTGCTGGTAGTACCCTACAGAAAATAGGTGCAATGTGGTCAAAGTGATAGACATGGCAACATTGCTCAGTTCGGCTGAGATATTTAAACAATGCTTAAATGGTAGAGGGGGACCAATGTCTGCCAAGAACAATTCCTCTACCCCTTTATACCTCCAACACCAGTCTGACGCCGATACAAGGCATGATGGATCTATACTCACCAAATTCTGACACACCATTTGAATATTGCTGATGAAATCAAGACACATCAGACCAGGCAGCATTTGATTTTCATATTTTGGTGACTGTGTGCAAACTGAAGCCTCGATTTCCTGTTTTTAGGTGACAGGAGTGGCACTTATTCTGGTCCTCTGTTGTAGCCCATTTGTTTTAAGGTCTGACAAGGTTTTTAAATCAATTTACAGGTGGCATGTCTGTTGGTACGAGACGGGCTGGTCTGAGAATCTCAGAAACTCCTGATCTGTGTGTTTAGAGCTCATATTCTTGCCTTGTTGTATCTAGAATATATGTGTGTTATGTCTACTTGTCATGTAAAACCAATCAATTCAATTATTACTGACCTCTGATGTGGACAAAACATTTTTGTTTACAGAATTAATGATTGTCCTCTTTTTTGGACCACCCTATGGTAAAAATTAGATAAAAATCCCAAAAGAGAGGACTTTCAGGAATTTCTGTTGGAGACCAGCCTGTCTGGTACCAACAGACATGCCACTTTTAAATTGATTTCAAACCCTCTTTCTCTCCAAACAATGCATTGGGTTGTTGAAAAGTGATTTTGTTGTTCAGTTAATTGAGTTAACAATTATTCAATCAGGTGCACCTAACAAAGTGCTCAGGGACTGCATCTTCTGTTTATTACAAAAGTGCTACCGTCACAAAACTTTGAGCCTTTCAAAAGCAAAGTATCCTCACTGTCTATATCTAGGTGGTGACCATGCCCGAGTATCTAAAGAAGAGGTTCGGAGGACAGCGCATTCGTATTTATCTCTCTGTGCTCTCCCTCTTCCTGTATGCGTTCACTAAGATCTCTGTAAGTTTATGCAACTGTTGCCTAAAACCTTTATGTTTTCAACAAAAGATGTAGTCAAAGTCAAGCGCTATATCTGTCTCTCCCCAGGCCGACATTTTCTCTGGTGCCATTTTCATCCAGCAGGCTCTTGGGCTGAACATTTACGTTGCTGTTATCGCACTACTGGCAATTACCGCGCTGTACACTGTCACAGGTCTGTCCTCGGGAGGAAATTCACTTTCTTTTTATGGATCATCATTTTCCTCATAAACCTAGCCTACAAAGAAGTCTTATCTATGCAAACGGCACGTGAGCGAGGGGAAAGTCTTCTCAAGGCAGCGTGTGCTGCAGAGATCTAGAAACACAAGTTAACAGAACTCCCCTGCCTTACCTGTCTAGTTTATCAGTCTTCTATTATAGACTAAGGTAAGCCTGAAGTGGCCCTCAGTTGCTGCTCCGACATCTACTGAGCAAGATAACCATATTCTCTGTAGTAGATATATAACAGTCTAGGATTTTGAAGAAAAAAAACTTTACAGATTGCTAACATCGTGTCTTATCTCAGGTGGACTGGCTGCAGTGATATACACAGACACCTTACAGACCGTTATCATGATTATTGGATCCTTCATTCTCATGGGTTTTGGTAATATTCAATAGTCCCAGACTATTATCTCACATTACCTCCACATTTGATTTTATTGCCAGATTATTGAGAAATTGAAGTGTACCCAACAGTTTAACATTCTTTTATCCTCAGCTTTCAATGAAGTGGGGGGCTACGAAAATATGAAGGAACAGTACATGACTGCAGTTCCCTCGGTCACCGGCAACATCAGCGCAGAGTGCTTCCAGCCTCGGCCAGACGCCTTCAACCTTTTCAGGGATCCTATAACTGGAGACTTGCCCTGGCCTGGCCTGGTGTTTGGACTCACCGTTCAGACAATTTGGTACTGGTGCACAGATCAGGTTGGGAACAATTTTCACCTCCGACTATATGAATATTTTCCTTCCACTGACTCAGTAAAGGGTTTTACTACATACCAGAAACAATCTCAAGCTATAAACACATCCACATGATTTATCCATGACAGTACACACTCTTTTTATCTTGCCCGTTTTTGACAGTAGAGCTTGTCAGAGGTTGCCGACTGATAGTGAAGAGTAAACAGCCTATTGGTGTAAAATTTATTTTTACACCAACATAAATAAAATCATTTCCACATATTTTTCTTACTTTATGCGACTTCAAGAATGTAGAGCTGGCTGGTCACAGATGCTTAAATTTGCATCCTGTTCTTAATTTGATCAAATTATAAATGTTATAGTAAAGGATTGTTATTTGAAGCCACTGACAAGTTGGTCCGTCCACTCATCCAAATGAAAAAAAAATAAAATCATGACTGTCACAATATTTATTACAGAAAAAATCTGCATGGTCACAGGGTTTGTCAAGGGTGAGCATAATGGCAGGTGATCGGTTGCAGCAGGTTGGGGGGAAAAGCACAAAGTAACGTGGAAAGAAAGGAATATGTGGTTTTCAAAAGATCTTTTAAAAAGATTTTTGTCCTGCTGGACAGTAAACATTTGCCCCACTCTCAAGTGTTGTCTGCCATCTTAGCGGGTTTTCTTCCAGGATTGCCCTCTGTTTAGCTCCATCAAGCTTCAAGTCAAGTCTGACCAGCTGCCTTGTAGATGTTGAAGAAAATCATCCCTGAAAGCTTGTCCCTGGCACATCCATGATGTTTTACTGTCAAGATGGTGTGTTTGGGGTGATGTGCAGTGTTAGTTTTCCTCCATACGCAACATTTTGCATGTAGGCCAAAAGGTCTAATGGTGCTCTGACCAGAGCATCTTCTTCCACCAGTCTGCTGTATGTGCCTTTATAGCCTGAGGTAACCTGCACAATTTTAATGCTTTCTGTCATTTATGGCTTTCTTCTTACCATTGTTCCATAATGGACAAACTTGTAGGCTGGACTACTAACTGTTGTCCGGTCAACTAATCTTCCTACTTGAGCTATGGATCTCTGCAGCTCCTCCGTGGGTACCTTTTTAGGAGCTGCTGACATTTTCCCATACTTTCTATTGACAGATTATGAAATTAACAGTGCTCTGGGGAAAGCTTGGAATATTGTTTTATAACCTCACCCTGCTATATACTTCTCAATAAATGTATCCCTAACCTGTCAGCCGTGTTCCTTTTATCTTCATAAGGATTCCTTGATTCTCCCTGACAAACCTCTAAAGCCTTTCCCGAACATCTGTATCCATACTGAGATAATTTCACATAGAGGGACTGTGTTTACTGATGATGTAGCTTTTGTTGGCTGTACTGGATTTTAGTTAAGGGTATCAGATTAAATGGATGAAAATATACATACAGGTAGTCTTTTGTTTACCATCAGAGCTGGATATCTTTCCACAGGTCATTGTCCAGCGCTGCCTCTCAGCCAAGAATCTCTCTCATGTAAAAGGAGGTTGCATCTTGTGTGCCTACCTGAAGCTGTTGCCCATGTTTCTCATGGTCTTTCCTGGGATGATAAGCAGGATCCTCTATCCAGGTTTGTGAGTTGATTTTGAAGACTATTTCTTTTGACCTGTTTGGAATAAAACAAATTTCCTGTCATAAATTTCATCTATACATACCTCACTAACATTTTTCCAAATATTATTAACTTAATCCAGATGTGGTGGCATGTGTGGACCCGGCTGAATGTCAGAAATACTGTGGATCTAGTGTGGCGTGCACCAACATCGCTTATCCCAAACTGGTCGTGGATCTTATGCCCAACGGTGGGGGGATTTAAAACTTGGTTTACATTTTTCCTTTTTCTTTCACTTTTATTATTGTATAACTTACTCCCTTTGTTATAGGTCTGAGGGGTTTGATGCTGGCGGTGATGCTGGCCTCTCTAATGAGCTCGCTCACCTCAATATTTAACAGTGCCAGTACTCTCTTCACCATGGACATCTATACTAAGATCCGTCCCTATGCCAAAGAGAGGGAACTGATGATTGCTGGAAGGTGAAAAGACATTTCTGGCTTGTGTTTAATATGACTTTTGTGATATATAGCGTAGCTTTATGTTGTTGCTTTTTTACTACACAGAGTTTTTATTGTGTTCCTGATTGGTGTGAGTATAGCCTGGATCCCTGTGGTGCAGTCAGCCCAGAGTGGTCAGCTCTTTGACTACATCCAGTCAATCATCAGTTATCTGGCTCCACCTATTTCTGCTGTCTTCCTTCTCGCCATCTTTTGCAAGCGTGTCAATGAGCCAGTGAGTTTCCTTTTGACATAGAGATATTATTGTTTGATCTCACTTTGGAAATTGTGTCGCTTTTTTTATAACCAGAGCACATACCTGTATTTGCAATCCTGGTAAAAAAAAAAATTGCAGAAAGAGTCAAAATAAATTAATAATTTCAGTTTTTTAGTAAATATCTTTAGGGAAATTGACCCATTTGGGGAAAAATGCCCATATTGAAACAGACATTCTTTCTTTTTTTTACAACCACACTGGTCTCACAATTATTGTGATTATATACATAAGTATAACTGAAGCAATTTTGTAATTCGCACTTTACTTATTGAAAATGATCAGGGTGACTTGTAACCTTTGAATTAGTGCTACTAATCGTGACATGGAGGTTAATTTATCTTACCCTCTGGCCAGTACATTAGACAAGGAACCAGGTATATAACAATGACAGCATCAGTTATTTGGGTAAAAAATACAATCTCCAAAGTTCACTGCTAAAGAATTGCTCCAAGGAGGGATATCTTCAAATCACCAAGTCTTTGAAATCATAAATGATGATCTCAAAGATCCGGCAGATACAGATTTTTTTTTTGCTTGCTACAGACACTCCAGATAGGTTTGGTGTAAATGAAAATATGACTATATTGAACAACTCCTTATGCCACCCAATGAGCGCAGTCAAGGTTCTGAGATGCTATAGGTCTGATTCTCTTGTAAAGGCCCTGGGAGCCTTACTAAAGTACAGGACATCATGAACCCTGGAAAACTGAGAGATTTTCAATAAAAATCTGATGGCCTCAGTCAGAAAACTACTAATGGCTTATCAGTAGACCTTCCAGCAAGATATTGATCCTGACAGTGTTTGATTAAAAACTAAATCAACCTCATTTAATGGCAACCTCCTCAGCAAGTACAACTTATCATTCCCAAATAACCGATTTTAATGTTAAACCTCAAAAGGTTTTATTTTGAGTGCTACCTTCCTAACGTCCTTCTTTCTTTGTTTGTCTTGTAAGGGTGCGTTTTATGGACTCATCATCGGTCTGGTTGTTGGCCTGTCCAGGATGATCACAGAGTTTGCCTATGGGACAGGAAATTGCGTCAGCCCGAGTAACTGTCCTGCTATCATATGTGGAGTACACTACCTGTACTTTGGGCTGATCCTGTTCACTATCTCCTGCATCGTCATAGTTGGAGTCTCTCTTGTAACGAAACCTATCGACGACAAGCACGTGAGTGACAGCTGTGAGATAAAGCAGGTTCTGCTCTATCAGTGACCGTTGTCTTGAAAATTAACTCGCATACTAGTATTATTTAATGTAAAATAAAAATTTGATCCTTTATGCTCATTGCAGGACAGTTATATCCAGTATCATTTGTTATTGTGATTCACCTCACTTTGGAGCCCCATCGGTTATTTCTCAATAATGATTTAGGCATTTATCCCATTAACACCTTTTTACAAATATCTTTAGCATTTAATCTGTTATCTTTAAACAGTTATAGGAGAATCATTCTAATTCTTGAGCTAACCAACAGGATCTTGTTAAGGACGGTGTGTCCATCCGATTTTTAGTGTCATATTACAGTCAAAGTGTCATAGTTTCAGTTAGGTTATTTCAACATTATTTAAAGCATAAAATAAGTTCAAGTTGTGAGTTGGAACATAAGCAGCTTTGTTTAGTTTTTATGTTATTAACTCACACCGGGGGCACCGTTTTTTCTCATGCATATCCATGAGAAAATACTCAAAATTAGGTATTATTATTAGAATGACCATGACCTGGATGACTGAGAATCTTCACCAGCACACTCAAAATTATTTTTACCTACTATCTACTTTTTTTTCTCACCTTCTTCAAATTGCAAAGTGTCTGATTGTGTTTACAATTTGTAATCTGGCTTTTATGTTGCTCTTGGAGTAATTGGCTTTTTCCTGAGTGGCCTGTCGACTCCTGTTAGAACAGGACTCGTTTGCCTGTGGGTAAAGTCTAACCAGCTTCAACCAGCATCTTAACAAGGTCTTTTGCTGATTTTCGGTTGCTGATGCTGATGTCTTGGCCGATAAATTTTTTCACAATGTCACAAATAACATCCATTTCAGACGTTTTGATTTAAACAATTTGAATTTTACAAAACCATGGTATCATTCAAGTAAGCTGAAACAGTTGCATAACAATCAACGTTTGAATTCGAAGAAAGCAATGAAAGAAATCTACAAATAATTGATTTCTCTAATTATGTGACCATTTAGCAATTAGCAAAGATAATTTTGGTTTGACAAAAAACAGGAAATGGTTAATTTTCACACAGAGTTTTAAAAATTCTCCGCAATATGTGTTTTATCAGTTGCATAGATTGTGTTGGAGTCTCAGGAACAGTACTGAGGAGAGAGTGGACATTGAAAAGGACGACTGGGTTAACCACGAAGAGGAAGAAATGGATACAGAAGGTAATTAGTAGTTACAGAGGTTTTTATTTAAAAATTGAGCTGGTTTTTAAATAGCAGGTTTTTAACTGTTGAAAAAGTGGTTTTCATTAATTTTGATTAGAAATGTTTAAAAGATGTAGATGGTTTTGTGTACCCTTTATTTTTTTCGTTTCTAAGTTTGAAATATTATTTTTATTTCTTTTTGCCTTTATTCTAGAATCTGAGGAGGAATCAGGACTCTGCAAGAAAGCTGTAATGTGCTTCTGTGGACTGGAGAAGACAAAAGCAGTAAAACTGACTACAGAGGAGGAGGAAGAACTGAAGAAGAAGCTCACAGACACAACAGAAGAACCTCTCTGGAGGAACGTCGTCAACATAAACGCCATCATTCTCCTCTGTGTGGCTGTGTTCTTTCACGGATATTTCGGTTAGACAAAGCCAATATTAATTACTCCTTAGTATTGTAATTCATATTTTACCAGGCTAACCATGGATAACCATGGATATAAGTTATGACCAAAACATCCATTAGCCCTTAAAGGTACAGTGGCCGATTTTTTTCTTCTGAGTCCTTCCTCTTCTCATAAACCTGTATACAGATTGCTTCTTGCAACTCGGCCACTTTCAAAGTATACGGTGAGAGCAGCAGAGCTACAATGAACGGCTGGAACAAAACTCACTGGATACATAAACACTAGCAGTGTGCATGCGCAGCCAGAGGAAACTAACAAGGAACGTGCACGCACATTGGCGTTCTGTGAGCAATGATTGCAATGATGGACAACCAATAGATAAGATAATCCCCCTGGAACTCGAAGACGAAAAAGATCGTCCACTATACCTTTCAGTGATGGGTATAACATAAGGCACTTTCATAAATTTGTACTCTGTATGTTTCCTCCTGTATTGTAAAATGACTACTGGTGCCGCAGAGGACACACAGCCTTTTTTCCACCAAAGATTTGCCTTCAAAGTTAAATTTTCATTGCATTTGTTGCCTGGAGGAAACCAGGTTTTATCACACACATCCCACTTGTCAAACATAAATATTAAAATTTGCTCAGACCGCCATCCATAAATACATCCATTCATCCATCCACTTAAGCTTATCGAAGATCAAGCTGCTAGACATCTGCTCAATATCCTCAAGCCATTTCTAAGGATCCAGAGATTTTCCCAGACTAGAACTGATATTGTTCTGTTTTCTCCTCTTGGGTTCTCCTTCCTGTGAAACATGCTTAGTTGACCTCCAAGGAAAAAATCTTCATCAAATGGTTGAACACCTGACAATTTTAGCAAAGTATCTCTCCCGGCACCCTAAATAACCAAATTTCAGCTTTCTAAATCTGAGATGTTCTTTCTGTCATGATTTATATATTTTGGTCATAGGGCTGGACCATGGGCTGGACCATTGGCTGACTAGTAAATCAAGAATGGTTCAGCTATTTCTTTGTCATGACAGACTGAACACTTTACTAACTAACTGCCTGTCCCTCTGTCTGTCTGTTCGATATCTATCACTTCATCCTATCATGGAGAAGAAAACACAAGGTGTTTTAACTCGATACCTCCAGACAGTGACAGATTTTTTACCTTCAGGGAACAGCCCACCTAAAATAAATAAACCCCTACGGTTCCCAAACCAGACCCCTTTCTCCCCACCACTACGCCTTGAGATCTTTGTTCATGCACACTACAAGTAGGATTTTAGTTATATATATGGACAGGACGACCCTTAAAAGTTGTAAACCTGTGCTCTCACAGCACAAAATGACTTGGGTGACATGGTTGTAATCCTTCCTTAGAACACATGTGGACTGGACTACCAAACACCAATAATCCCCCTCAGCAGTTCCTCCTGAGGTTGTAGCCTGTCGTCTAAACCTCATTTCCAAATTGTTAACTAAATCTCTCCAAGTGTGATCCCCCTGTATAAAGTAATTCTCTAGGCTTTTCTCTCAGTATATAATACATGATATTGTAAATGTGTAGATATTCCTGGATGTACTGAATATTTTCATCATTGTTTTTGTTGTTGGTTTCATTCAAAAGAGAGTAGCACTTTACTTGAGAACTGCTGATAAATCATTGTACACTTCAGGGTGGCTTAACTTGTTTTCTTCTCATCAAGTTTACACTATATAACTTAAAGTTCCCGATTTTGATTAACTTTACAGTAAGATAAAATTTTATTTATTAAAAAAATATGCATGTATATACGGAAGAGTATTGCATTCACCAAAGAAAAAAAAATCAGACAGCTTATCTCATAATTACGAGATCCTGATCTCGTAATTATGACATCTTATCTCGTAATTATGAGATAATATCTCATAATTACGAGATAAGATGTCATAATTACGAGATAAGATGTCATAATTACGAGATCCTGATCTCATAATTACGAGATCTTTTCTCATAATTACGAGATAAGATGTCATAATTATGAGATAATATGTCATAATTACGAGATCAGGATCTCATATGTCAGGACAGTCATTGCTCCGGAAGCGTTATAACTCGACATCCGCTCGCGGGATATTTCAGTGTCATCGGACAAGATGGAGACGGAGGGAGTCCCTTTATTTCTTTTTAAGAAGTCGTCATTTATCGGAGGAATGTATTTCTGCACTGAGGAGTGACAAGGTAAGTCATGCATATAAAGCAAATAGCCTAATTGAAAGCTGATCGATTCGATAGTTATTATTTATAGTTAGCAACTCCATACTGAGTACCCTTGCAGCACCGTAGTACTGTCTGTGGCTCTGTTTACACGACGAAAACAGGTTTGCGTTGCGTTTGTACTCTCCATTTATACACTACAAGGTTTAACTGTTGCTTAAGGGGACTTTCAGCTATAGCTGTGGGTTTATTCAGAAGAGTTTGCAGCCGAAACAGTACTCTAGCCGATGTTTTCTTCTTCTGGGCAATTTGACGTGGAGTTTCAAAGATAACAGCACTACTAGTGGTGCGGCATGGGAATTACACCGTTTAAGTACTGTGTCCGTGTAAACAGGGCCTGTGACTGCAAATGTACTCTATAAATGTTGATGAAATTGGCTGACAAAAAGATATAGAGATAAGGATAAGTAGGTTAGTTTTTTTAAAAAACATGTAATGTATTTAATCATGAATTCTGTTGCAAACAGTTTTTGTTTTTCTATTTGATGTAACTATAATTTCATTGTTCTTACAGATTGACATATCAGCTATATCAAGCATGGATGATGAGAGCTTAGCCACCTACATTCCCACCTATGGTGACAGAATTGTCACCCGGAGATTTTGCTCCGAGTACCAAGGAAAAGGTGAAAGAGATGTGCATCGACAGACATTGCTTCAAAAACTCAAAAGAAAGATGGGAATTGACAAAGATCCGGAAGAAAATGACCAAGAAACTCTGATGGAACTAATAAAAACCCAAAATCATATTTAAGGAAGAAACTGGCTTTGAGAAAAACAAGATGGGTTTAGTTAGGATGGATACATGAAGGAAAGCAGCTATGCAAGAAAAATGGAGGAACAAGGAGAGTGGGTTTGCCAAAGGACGCAAAAAATTTGACATTTTAAGTGTAGCAAAATAACTATTCTTTCCTAACAGAAGATCTAAAAAGGGAAAACTGTTAGAATTCTTTCATGGAAAAAGTGCAATTTATTATGGGAAATGTTTTGGAGCAGGTAATACCACTATGTAATATATTTCAGAAGAAAGCTTACCATTTGACTCAGAAACATAAAGTTTAATAAAGATTTTGTGAGGAACATATGGCAGTGAGCCACAATAGAATCATGTAGCTTTTGTTTTTGCTGACAAAAAAAGATATAGAGCAAAAAAAATGGTTAAAAAGATTACTCCAACAACATTATGAAATACAAGTTTCTCAAGTCAAATTATTGCTGTTGATATGAAGTTTCTTTAATTTAAAAATGTTGAAACGTGTTTAAACTGTACTTATTTTGCTTTTCTTTCCACAGGGCATGATTTTTCTTTTATATTTTTCAAAGTTGACTGTAAAATATATGAAAGCATTGAGCGCAATAGTGCCCTGATTTATAATAAAGACTTTTGTCGTATGTATCAGGATTTTCTCATGTTCAACTTTGAGATCCACCTTTTAAATACACATAATTTTCTAGTCAAGTCATCTTCTGGAGGTAAAGAACTTCCTTTCAAAAGGATATTTCACAGCACTTGTACTTTTAATGTATGTTCTTCTGTGAGTTGATGTAACATTTCTAAAAAAAGAATGAGTTAGTTTGATCACAAAACATAACACTTTATTTTGTAATGGATTTTTACCAAAGATTCATTAAAAGTTTTCATGCTCAACATAAGCATAGGCACTTTATTTTTCAACAAATTTGACCATATCATCACTGTCAAAGTACATAACTTGGGTCTCAGAGTTCAATAACAGAGAACTACAAGAGTCTTGCTGTTATATATTTCGTTCTGTACGCACTCTGTGCATACAAAATGACAAATAAAGTTGTCTAAGTCTAATAAATATGAAAAGTATGTCTTGAATATGTGTTGCCCTGTGACAGACTGGCGACCTGTCCAGGGTGTACCCCGCCTCTCGCCCAGTGAATGCTGGAGATAGGCACCAGCACCCCTCAGGACACCATGAGGAATAAGCATGCATAGATAATGGATGAATGGATGTCTTGAATATGAGGAGCAGTGGTGTGGTTTATAGAACATCCATCCATCCATTTTCTGCCTGCTTAATCCCTCATGGGGTCGCGGGGGTTGCTGGTGCCTATCTCCAGCTCTCACTGGGCGAGAGGCGGGGTACACCCTGGACAGGTCGCCAGTCTGTCGCAGGGCGTTTATAGAACATATATAATTTAAATAGTTTCTGTCCTGTATGATAGATTACAAGGCAAATGTGAAGTTAAATTTATTGCTATTGTCCTAATAGATGTAGCAGCATATATTTGCTGTCATACACAACAAGAAGCAAACCAAATATAACACCTAGCAGCAAAATTCAAAAAGTTATGTACATCATGATGAAACGTATAGGTACATAGGAGTAAATGAGAACAGGTCTGTTTCTTTTTTGTCCCTCAGAATTTCTTTCACTGCTTGGCCTTCAGTGGTTGTGGGGTCTCCAGCTGGTTATTTCTGACTGTGTGGGAAAGTGACAGGGTCATTCTGGACAAGTCAAAATCATTTGCTGCACAAACTCTTCTAACTTTTTACAAGCAAATATCACAACTCTCACAGGTTTGTACGTATTCAAGCTCTTAAAAATAGGTATAACTCAATTGTTTCATCATGTGTGGACAGTGCATGAAGAAAGTTTTCTGTCATCAGAAGGTATGATAGTTCGAACACTGTTTCATCACGTGAATGGTCCTCTCTGAAGACATTGGGCTTTGCAAGTTTCCACTGCTTGCTCAGAAACCTGTTTGAAATTATCTTGTCCAAGAAAAAGCTGTGGAAGGGTATACAGCATGTAGGGCCGGCCACTTGAAGCAATTGCATCTCTAGTACTCTGGCGAATGATGTGGGTGTTCCATAAGTGAACCACTTTTTGGAGTTCTTTCTGAAAGACAAGAAAATAAACAAGTTATTAAAGTACATACTACATATTTAAAATAATCTATCATATAGTATTTATCTTTTACATTCAATTAGGGAATGTAAATGTCCCCTATCTGCATCCATGAATGAGGGCAGTCTGTGCTTCTTATTCCTTGCCAAAATCTTTAGAAATGAATCTTTTCACTGTAGATGAGCTGGACAGCTACCATCCAAGCATTCAGCCTCAGAGATATTATTGTTTTTGAAGTTTTTTTATTTTGAACAAAAGTGAAAATAACATAATTTATGTTTTCTACAAATTGAGCACTTGTTCCTTTTAAAATGGTAAACGGACTAAACTCATATAGCGCTTTTCCAGTCATACTGGCCACTTAAAGCACTGTACTGTACACTAGAGCCACATTCACCCATTTGCACTCACATCCATACACTGATACACAGCTCGGTAGGCAACTTGGGGTTAACTACCTTACCAGCAGGAGGCCCCAAGTATTATTGATCAGTTCTGATAACCTTTGAAGTTACAGCAATGACTATGGATTATCAGTTTTTGCTTTTCGGCTTATTAAAGCATGTCAATAGTTGACTGGGTTGATTAATGGAGGTGATATAAACAGCTGTCATTCACTTGCTCGTGAATGCTAGTCACATTAGAAAGCTTTGTATTGATCACTTTGTTTTGACACAGTAAAATGTGAATAAATTTAGCATTATCTAGCTTAACCTTTCATTATGTAGAGTACAGATATACTTCATTAGCTTTACAACTGTCGAATTAAAATGTAATTTCATTTCATTTCATTAAAATTCATAAAGATATAGGTACATTTGCAGTCACAGGCCCTGTTTACACGGACACAGTACTTAAACGGTGTAATTCCCATGCCGCACCACTAGTAGTGCTGTTATCTTTGAAACTCCACGTCAAATTGCCCAGAAGAAGAAAACATCGGCTAGAGTACTGTTTCGGCTGCAAACTCTTCTGAATAAACCCACAGCTATAGCTGAAAGTCCCCTTAAGCAACAGTTAAACCTTGTAGTTTATAAATGGAGAGTACAAACGCAACGCAAACCTGTTTTCGTCGTGTAAACAGAGCCACAGACAGTACTACGGTGCTGCAAGGGTACTCAGTATGGAGTTGCTAACTATAAATAATAACTATCGAATCGATCAGCTTTCAATTAGGCTATTTGCTTTATATGCATGACTTACCTTGTCACTCCTCAGTGCAGAAATACATTCCTCCGATAAATGACGACTTCTTAAAAAGAAATAAAGGGACTCCCTCTGTCTCCATCTTGTCCGCTGACACTGAAATATCCCGCGAGCGGATGTCGAGTTATAACGCTTCCGGAGCAATGACTGTCCTGACATATGAGATCCTGATCTCGTAATTATGACATATTATCTCATAATTATGACATCTTATCTCGTAATTATGAGAAAAGATCTCGTAATTATGAGATCAGGATCTCGTAATTATGAGATAAGCTGTCTGATTTTTTTTTCTTTGGTGAATGCAATACTCTTCCGTATGTATATTTGTTTGTCATCATTTTCAACAGTGCTCGTTTATCAATGAGTATATAAATGCTTCTTTTGTCATTAACTTTCAAGTTAAACCACGATTGCTGAATTTAATGCTGGAAACTGCATAAAGATTTAATGAAAGACAAACAACTGAACACAAAAAATATCCGGAAAAGACCTGTAATGTTTAACCAGCGAAGGACAAACGAAATGGTTGTAAATGTCCTCAGGATGCATGCATGTGCTACCTCAATAAATCTCAGCTGTTATGTCGTTTTATTTGTTCAAAGTCCATGAATGTGGTCACTTCTTATGTATGCACCCGTGTCTGTGTGTGTGTGTGTGTGTGTGTGTGTGTGTGTGTGTGTGTGTGTGTGTGTGTGTGTGTGTGTGTGTGTGTGTGTGTGTGTGTGTGAGTGTGTGTGTGTTTGAGGTGTTATGGAAGAAAAACAATTCATGGAGATAGGGGTTGGTTTCACTCAGAGCAATAAAATTCTTGCTTTGCCTCCACCTAATGGTCTAAAATGTAAACTACAGATTTTCTGTATGAGCAGTGCACTTGATATGCTTGATTAAATCTGACAATAGGCTAATATATGTTTGTATTCACTTTGTAAATAAAAGCTAAAATACAAATGCAGAGTTTTTTTAAATTTCCGTAAAGCACTTTTATTTCTTACATCCATATTCACATTATTATCTTGGTTTTATAATTAAGTCTCTGGTTAACTGAATGACACCAGTATATACTGTCAGTAAATGTTTTATTATAGATAGAGATATCTTTATTATCATTATATGATCTGCAACAAAACTGTTAGAGCAAACCAGTTTCAGTTTATAAAACATATTAAATGCAAACATTTGGTGAGATGCAGTTTATAAACACAATCAAACCTTAATGCTAACTTTCTTACTTTCTTCCAGGAGTTTGTTGTGTCTTAATCTACATTTAATTCTCCAGCAGCTATAGCTAACTTTCGAAGATCATTTCTTTGTTATCTGTTGTGATGATCTGTGTTATGAAAGTCCAGGTCACTAATGGAAGGTGTACTGTTTTGTAAATGGTAAATGGCTTTTACTTGTATAACACTTCACGTGATTTTGCTAAAGCTAGACTAATGTCTGTTTCACAAAACCAAGATACCAGATTAAGATGGAATTTTCTGGATATCTCGGTTGGATTAAACCTGGACTTGGTTTCACAAAAGCAGTAGCACATAAATTACCATGGCAATTTATTATGTGCAGCTAGCCTGCTCCAGACCAGGCTAACAGCTAGGTTAAGTTAATCCTGGTGCCTTATCTGTTCAGTCAGTGGTCACACTGATCAGAAACCAATTTGTTTTGTCAGCGATTTTCTTATCTGTTTGTTTTGGTATTTTTTAAGCGTTCCTCCTGAAGTCCACGATGAGCTCCTTGGTCTTCTCGGTGTTCAGCTGCAGGCTGTTTTTTTCGCACCACTCAGCCAGACGGTCCACCTCCTCCCTGTAGGCGGCCTCATCGTTGTCTCTGATGAGGCCAATCACGGTGGTATCGTCTGCAAGCTTGATGATGGCGTTAGAGCCATGGACAGGTCTGCAGTCGTGAGTGAGGAGAGAGTAGAGGAAGGGACTCATCACACAACCTTGTGGCACTCCGGTGTTTATAATGATGGTGGATGAGAAGTGGTTGTCCAGCCGAACATGTTGGGGTCGACCGGTCAGGAAGTCGAGCAACCAGTTGCACATGAGTGAACTGATGCCGAGGTCTGTGAGTTTGGTAATAAGTTGTGATGGGATGATAGTATTAAATGCTGAACTAACGTCTAAGAACAGCATTCTGGCGTAAGTGTTCTTGCTGTCCAGGTGAGAAAGAACAGAGTGCAGGGCTACGGAGACTGCATCCTCTGTGCTCCTATTCTGCCTGTATGCAAATTGGTGGGGGTCCAGTGTGGGGGGGAGACAGGATCTGAGGTGTGCTAGGACCAGCCGCTCCAAGCACTTAGTGATGATGGCTACCGGGCAGTAGTCATTGAGTCTGGTTGGGTTGGAATTCTTGGGGATTGGGACGATGGAGGTAGGCTTGAAGCAGGTCGGTACCACAGCGCGGGCCAGGGACAGGTTGAAGATGTCCGTCAGCACTCCTGCCAGCTCCCCAGAGCACGCTCTGAGGATACGTCCAGGTATGCCATCAGGACCCGCAGCCTTGTTGGATTTAATCCTGCTCAGAGCCGCTCCTACGTCAGTAGAGAGGAGAGTCAGTGGCTGTTGGTCTGGTGTAGTGGCTGCCTTGGTTGCAGTTGTGGTGTTCCCTCTCTCAAAACGAGCATAGAAGTTGTTAAACTCGTTGAGGAAGGAGACATCAGAGGAGGCGGGGGAGGTATTGGGGTTCGTGTAGTCTGTGAGAATCTGAAGGCCTTGCCACATACGTCGCGGGTCGGAGTTGGAAAAGTGATCCTCCACCTTCCTTTTGTAGTGGTGTTTGGCCTTCTTGATTCCCCTCTTCAGCTCAGCCCTGGCTGCACTGTAGGTCTTTGCATCCCTTGACCTGAAGGCGGTGTTGCGGGCCTTCAGCAGGAAACCAACATCTCTGTTCATCCAGGGTTTCTGGATGAACAGAGATGAACAGAGATGAATCTATATAATTTTAGTTTGTGATGGGACAAGTGAGTCAAATGTCAAAATACTTATCAATTGCAATATATTTATGTGGCTATGATTATTATTCTTATGTTTAATGTTTACAACACAATAATAATAAAACAAACTAGATGTTTTATAACTTGATAATTATTGTACATTAACAGGTGACAACGGGGCATATAATGGGTATAGTAATAAAAAATATTTTTTTAAGCAATATGATAAAATCAAATGCACTTTAGTAAAATTAGAGGCACAGTTTTGCCTTTGACTTGAGCGAACGTAAAATAGTGCTTAAACTTTCAGCTTCTGAACGTTGTCTTAGAATTTGCAAGGCTCTCCTGCATCATGGTGTGCATCTTGCTGTTGGTCTACTGTCTGTCTGTGCAATGCATGGCGAAAACCCACCTACCTTAAGCCTCCTCAGCCAATCGAGGTCACAGTAAAATCCTAACAGTAAAATATGAGATAGATAATCTAACTCCTCTGGTTTCTCTCTGTGGTCCTACTGCCATTTGCAGAAATACACCGCTCCCGATCAGAAACAACCAATCAGAGCCAGGAGGAATGTCTTAGCAGTGTCAATTATTCTGTTTTTTATGTAAAACAACCCAATGACACATGGGACATTGTGAGAAAAAACTGAAGTATGACTCCGGTCCAGCAGGTGGTGGCAAGAAGACAGCAGTCAAACAGACAAATGCAGAGAAGTTGTATCCATAATCCTGCCATTCATGCTGCCTGCTTCACTCTGGAGAAACAGGAGTATAACGCGCAAATTATGCCGTTACATCTCTGTAGCCCCTTTTAAACTGCCCCAACCCTATCTCTTACCGCCAGGCTCCACTCTATTCTGCTTCTGTTGGTATAAATTAATAAAAATAAAGCACAGCTTCTTTCTGCCTGGGCACTGCATTGACTGCAGTGGTGTGGGGGTGGGACAGAAGCAGCGGGGAGACAAGAATGGACTGATCTTTAGAGCTTTCTGAGAATAATTTTTCCCCTGCCATGGCTGGAACGTTCGAGGATGGCTTTTAAACACAGTATTGTGGACTTTTGATCACAGTAAAAGTATTTTTATATAGGTTAAAAGCTATACGCACTGAGCAGGTCTCCTTCGCTTTCTCTGCCACGGAAAGAGAGCCTGCTCCGCGCACAAGCACACACACAGTGACAAAACAGTTAACAATTAACTCAACACACCGAAAACATCGAGCCAAGATTTTCACATTTGATATATTTTTTGTGTGTGCGTCCAGTCTGGCAGTGTAGCATTAAGACTTGTTGTTTTAATGCCAAAAAGAACTCAACAGATTTTACTTTAACAAGTGGAGCCTTACTGCTGTCGCCATCGTGCGCCGTTTGATTTATATATGCAAGAAGCTTTTTAGATTTTATGCTGGGACTATTTTATGTTCAATGGACACTGAAACGGGAATATAGAAGAGGAAAAAAGGAGACAAACAGATGAGACAAAATGCTAAAAGGGAGAAAAAAGGAAAGAGAAAGAGGAGAGGAAAGGGAGAGAACAATATAACATTCTCTGAGTCTGCTTCCACATCTGCAAAGAGAGATATAAAAAGAACAAGACACAGAGGCCACACCTCACTAATTGTCACAACTATTTAAAAGACAAAGTATCATTATTATATTTGCCTAGGTGATTACCATGCCTGCGTACCTGAAGAAAAGGTTTGGAGGACAGTACATTTGTATCTATCACTCTGTGCTGTCTTTCCTTCTGTATGCCTTCTCTCAGATCTCCGTAAGTTTAAACAACTGCTTCAAAAATCCTTCAAGCTACAATAAAAAGGAGGTACCGTTTTACCTATACTGTTGCTTATGTCTCATTTCAGGCCGACATTTTCTCTGGTTCCATTTTCATCCAACAGGCTCTTGGCTTGAATATCTGTGTTGCTGTCACTGCCCTACTGGCAGCTGTACACTGTCACAGGTCTGTCTAAAGGAGGAAGTCAACTTCCTTTTAAGATATAAACGTTTCCCTCACAAACTGAGAAAAGAAGAAGTCTTATCTGTATAAATGACACTGTAACAGATTGTGTATTTCTCTCAAGGCCGTATGTAGGGCAGTATATGTTCAGCAATTGTGAATAAACACCTGAATATGAGTTTTGCAAGATAGGCAATAAAATAACAGTTACATAAGAACATAATATCTTAGTATATTTATTGGGAATAGGCCTCTATTTGATTCTGAATCTCTATTTCATTCTTTTTTTTATCTCAGGTGGACGGGCTGCAGTGATATATACACAGACACCTTACAGACCGTCATAATGCTTACTAAATCCTTTATTCTCATGGGTTTTGGTAATATAGTGTTGTGCTGTTATCCTTGGTTTTCAATTTTTTCTCATGACTGGTTGTGATGTTTAGTGTAAACTGGTCAAATCTCAATCCAACTTCAGCTTTTGCTGAAGTGGGGGGCTAAAGGTTCCAGAAACTCTATAGGACTGCAATCCCCTCAGTTACAGGCAACATCAGCGCAGAGTGCTACCAGCCTTGTCCAGACCAGTCTTTTCAGAGTTCCAATAAATGGAGACTTGCCATGGCCTGGTATAGTGTTTGGCCTCACCATTCAGGCCACCTGGTTCTGGTGCATTGATCAGGTTGGTAAGAAACATGGTCATCTTCTCTGAGTGTGTGGAGATGTTACTTCTGCTGACTCAGAAACTGGTTTAACAACATAACAGAAAAGATAAAAAGGTCATAAACTCATAAAGTTGACTTTTACATAACTGTGCTTTAATCTTACCAGTTTTAGAAAGAATCATTCAGGCAATCTAATGTTGGAAGTCGATAGAGAAGAGATACATTGCATAAGCACCCCTTGCTCACCAAAACACTTAAAAACATGTTTGCCCTGTTCGTTTTAGCTCAAAAGTACAGTAACCCCAGTAAATGGTGACATTACGATTATGTTACTTAGTTAACATTACTTGATGGACATTATGAGCTAAGGTAAGTGTTAAATATGCTATGAAGTGCATGTTTTATAATACAAAAGACTACATTTAGCCACATTGGATATGCAGCATTTTGTCAAGACAGTACTCAACCAATGCAGTGTTCCAGCAAGGTTCAAGTTTTTCTTTAAAGAGTCAAATTTACCCCAAACCACTGCAATTTACTCAAGGACACCTAAATAAACATGAAAAAATTACAGCTCCTTAATATACTTTCAGTCAGGTATCTAGTGTTCAGAAACCTTGCAATCAGCTAAACGTTGTCCATACGGGATAGGGGGTTGAAGTTGACCCACTGCTATTATGCCTCTGACCTAATTCATTAAGTTGTCAGAGCCAAACCGGTCATGAGTTAAAAGTGCAAGGCAGGATTGCTGGGTAAGTGGGATCCAGTGAAATAAAGGACAACAGTAGAACGGGGCATATTTGCAAAGACTAGAGCCAATAAATTATTCCAATCTGAGCATTACGTCCAATTTAAGGCATATATTAATTAGCATAATCTGATGCAGATGCTGCAGTCATAGTCGGAGTCTCTCTAATGACCAATGAGGACAAGCATGTAAGTGACAGCTATGAAATCAGCATGGATTATTCTTTAACCACCCAAATAAATAAAATAAATAAATAATAAATAAATAAACTGTTGTCAAGAAGCCACTTATTTACCACCAATATTGAGCAGAAATAGAAAATTTAAGCTTATATGTACAAATATAACATTTATGTTTGAAATGGGATCATAATGAGGTCTTTTTATCTCTAAAATAATGTCTGTCAATGCTTTAAAACAGTAAGTTTGTTGAGGCATCAGTGCAATTTCCACCTATCACCTGAAAAAAATCCAGAAAATTCCTGAACTGACCAACAACTCCTCATAATCGTGTAATTTCCAACACTGATGCTGAAATGATCATAAAAATCAAAGCATAACCAAACATTTGGCTGCCTCCCAAATTACCAGTAGTAAAGCACCAACACCCTTTTTTTTCTCTCCACCTACTTTTTATTCATTTAAATCAGTCACATACATAGTATCGTCCAACTTCAATAGTTGTTTCCACAAAATGCACTATAGTCATTGATGTTACCAGGATGTATTGCTCACACTTTTGTTTTTTTACTTTTTTTCAGTTACTTTTTGTCACGATTTGTTGAGTAGAAACCAAAACACAAGCATGCGCACGCACGCACACGCACACGCGCACACACACACACACACACACACACACACACACACACACACACACACACACACACACACACACATACGGAGCTAGTTCTTACGCAGGTTTATTGAAGTGAGATGATTAGACAGGAGGAAACCAGAGTCAGTTATCGGGCTGGAGCGGGTGAATACTGAGTGCGGGACCAGGAGGACTGGAGGAAGCAGGTGGTGCAGATGGGAGCAGGAGCTGGAGGATCGGAGGGAGAGCTTGCTGACAAACCACAGATGCAGAGTGAGACAGTTCTTGAGATACAGGGCTGCTGTAGATCCAGAGATGGAGAGCAGGGCTGCTGGAGTACAGGGAGTAGTAGAAGATCCAGGCAACAAAGCAGCCAGCAAACTTGGACCACAGGGGCAGCAGGAAATCCAGCAGCTAGCAGAGGCCTTGCTTGAAGCACAGAGGTAGCAGGAAATCCAGCAGCTAGCAGAGGCCTTACTTGAAGGACAGTGGTAGCAGGAAATCCAACAGTTAGCAGAGGCCTTACGCGCAGAGGTAGCAGGAAATCCAGCAGCTAAACAGGGAGCAAATTAGGCTGACAGACGTGGAGTGAGTGGAGACTGATGACGAACCGGCGGGGAAGAGAAGACTGAGGGAGGCTTATGTAGGGAGGCTGGCAGGTGGAGTGAGTTCTGACTAATTAGTGCCTAACAGGTGTGACTGATTGCTGAGGGAGTGGAGGGTGAGCTGAGCGAGAGGAGGAGGAACTGAAAAATAACAGGTAAAAAAGCCAGGCCAAAACTGAACCATGACACTTTTATGTTGCCGTTAAGGAGTTTTTGGTGAATATAAGGGAATTTAAGGAACATCTAGTCAGCTCACTGAGAGCAATAATAGACTAACCACAGGATATTTCTTTTCACTTTCCAAACTGTAACACAATGGCAGTTGACTTGACCTCAGTTTGAGTTAAATTAACCACAATTAAGTCAGAATATGACTTTGGCCGTAAAATATATTTTTTTAAAAAGCACTTGAGAAACAATGCTTCTTTTATATTTCTCTTCATCAAATACCAAAATAATATTTACTTTGCACCGTGACAGACAACTATTTAGTTCTAAATTGTGAATGTTTGTTTAAACTATGTGTTGTGTTTCTTATCTGGATACACATTTTATGTTTCAGTAATAACACCTTTAAAGTGATACACATTTATTTGTATATTTATCTTCTTTGTGTCATGATTCAGTTTTGGTCTGGCTTTGTTTCCCTGTTATTTTTCAGTTCCTCCTCTTCTAGTTCAGCTCACCCTCCACTCCTCAGCAATCAGTCACACCTGTTAGGCACTAATTAGTCAGAATTCACTCCACCTGCCAGCCTCCCTACATAAGCCTCCCTCAGTCTTCTCTTCCCCACCGGCTCGTCTTAAGTCTCTACCAACACCATGCCTGTCTAGTCCTGTTCTCATCAGTCTCCACTCACTCCACGTCTGTCAGCCTGGTTTGTTCCCTGTTTTGTTGCTGGATTTCCTACCTCCTCTGTGCCTCAAGTAAAGCCTCTCCTAGCTGCTGGATTTTTGCCACCTCTGTGCTTCAAGTAAGGCCTCTGCTAGCTGCTGGGTTTCCTACCTCCTCTGTGCCTCAAGTAAGGCCTCTGCTAGCTGCTGGGTTTCCTACCTCCTCTGTGCCTCAAGTAAAGCCTCTGCTAGCTGCTGGATTTACTACAGCCCCTGGATCTCAAGAACTATCCCTGCTACCCCTGTGCTCCAGGTTTGCTCTCTGCTCTGTTGCTGGACTGCCTGCTTCCCCTGTGCTCCAGGTTTGCTCTCTGCTCTGTCACTTGATTGCCTGCTACCCTGTGCTCCAGCAGTACACCCCAAGAACTGTTTCGCCCTGCACCTCTGGTCTGACTGCAGCCCAGCATCTCCAAGAACTCTCTAGTTTCTTCCAGTCAGCCTGCTCCTGCACCCATCATCTCCAGTCCGGTTACTAAATCTGGTCATCATCATCCAACTCATTACTTTCAATAAACTGCAATAGAAATAGTTCTGTGTGTGCGTGCTCTGTCCGGGTTAACGTAGACAAATCATGACACTTTGTAAATATATATTCTCACTGGAGCAGAAGAAAGCTGTGAAACTGACTCCAGAGGAGGGAACAGAGCTGATACAACAGAGGAACCTCTCTGGAGCAACGTTGTTAACGCAAGCACCACCGTTCTCCTGTGTTCGCTGTGTTCCTACATGGATACTTTGATTAGACCAATTCAGCATGAATTATTCCTGGATAATGTAATTTATAATTAGTTCACAGAGTTGAACATGCATCTGAATTAGGAACAAGACGTCTGGTAGCGGTTATCCTTTAAAATGACCAAATAAGCCATTTTCATGACTAGCTTTAACCTTCTGTTTAATGCAATATGATCTCATCCAAAACACAAATTGTGTTTTTCACAGAGCATTTTACTTTCAAGTAAACTTTTCATGATATTTGACCTGTTTTAATCTATTTAAATAAATAGAATAGAATTAGTCTTTATTGTCCACTATAGTGGACAATAAAGACAATAAAGCCCTTCTTGTGACATACAAGAAGGGCTGAAAATATAAAAAAGAAAAGAAAAGAAATGCCAAAATAAAACAAAAATAATGAAAACAATGTTTTGTAAACCAGTACAATAAGCTCTAATATAATTTGTCAAAACAATGTAAGATTTCTCAAACATGTCTTTTGACATCTCCTCTTTACATTAGTATAGAGGTTTCTAAATGAAATTGGAAATGTTATATTTTCTCTGTATGTTTTGTTGATGTGTTTGTAAAAGGGAGTAGCGCTGCATAATAAAACAGTTCACAAATGTAATGCCAGCTGGGCTCCTCGTTATTTTGACATAAAGGATAAAAGAAAACAGATATATAACCAAATGAGATACTGTGGTGTAAACTTAATAAAGCTTTTCATGCTATGTCGTTATTGTAAATATAAGAACTTGTTCTTAATGACTTACCTGGTTAAATAACCTATTTAACTTAATAAAATGCTCAAAAACCCTCCAGTATGAGTGAATTGATACAATTCTTCAAACAAAAAGTAGGACAAAATTTCTCCACAGCAATGTTAATGATCCGTTGACAGTTATCATTGTACTAGTGGTGACCAGCATGTTGCTTCTTCTTTATTATTCTTAATCTTTAGGAATTAGCACAGTATTTTAGCCCCATCTATATGAAATAATTTTATAAACTGGTACTTTTTTTTTAACTTCGCTACATTAATTGTGTTTGAGAGTGAAGAACTGACACGAGAATTTGACACATAATAGGTAAAGATTGCACCAATTTGCTAGACGTAACGACCATGTTTGCTGCAGTCTCGATTTAGTACAGTCAACCGAAGGTGCAAAACAGTGGCAAAAAAGGGGGATTTCATCATTAGTGTTTTTCTTTTTTCCCTAAAGATATTGCCAGAATCTATATTCAGCAAGACTGTTATTTCTAAGCATCTGGTTTGTTAACAGAGCTAGCTTCAGCTTGACCACCAGATGTCACTAGATGACCCTCTATGGCAAGCCTGCATCGGCAAAATCTAGCAAAGTTAATTGTTCTTCCACTTTGGGCTTTTCCCTCCAAGGGGTCGCCACAGCAGGTCACCTGTTTCCATGTAACCCTATCTTCTGCATCTTCTTCTGTCACACTAACTCCATGCGTAAATCTCCTCTTTTGTCTTCCTCTAGGCCTCGTGCCTGGCTGTTCCAGCCTCAGCATCTTTCAACCGATGTACTGACTATCCCTTATCTAAACATGTCTGAACCATCACCACATTACAGTTGTTCACATAGACATTGTTTTGCTCCGTTATTATGTCCTGTGTTCACATATTTCTTAGTTTTTTAAGTGAGTTCTGTGTGAGGGAGCAGAGGAGGAGATTTGGGGTAGAAAGGAAGCCTTAGTTCCCAGATAACATCTGCTGAATAACAGCTCCTGCAGTTGCTCACATGAAGCCCTCGTTGATCAGATGGAAGGTGCTGTAGCTTTGACATACAAGGGGAATCCTGTCCCCCAAAGGCTGCTGCAGGCTGAGTGTACGAGCTGCAGCCAATCACCCTGAAGCGCCTTCTCCACCCATGTCTGCTGAAGGATATCAGTGGCTTCAGGAGTGAAAACCTTCTTGGTCTCTGCCATCCCTTGATCTCATAGGAAAAGCCCGTCAGTCCAGAGATTTGGCTATGATTGCAATCGGTGCAGTAATTTACACTGGCTCATTTAGGGAAATCAACCAAATTATACTTCATTGGTCACTGAGTAGGGAGCACATACATCCAATTTAACCAGATTAGCTTTTATATTTCAAAATGTTTCGCGATTCTTTTTTATTTTATTAAAAAAAAACATTCATCTTCCACTTTAGCTTAATACACATGTAAACCCCCCTTTGCTTAATGCTAACCTGAACTACTAATTTATACAAAAAAATTATTTATAAATTTTATTCTCTGGGGTTCTGGAAAAGAGCAAGTGACATCAGATAAAGAAAGATGGCGAATAAATGACAAATGTCAAAAATATTTTTTATTACCACGGATTTACTTGATCAGATATTTGCCAATTCTGATTCTAAATCATCATATTTACCCTCTGGTGATGCACGTTGTTTTATAGTGGCAAATTGTAATAATTATTTATTATTAAATACATTTGGTCATGCTATTTCAATTATGTTAATTACTAATTATTCACAGCATCCAGTAGTGATGAGGTTCCATCTTTACATTTTACAACAGTACATTTCTCTGTACCTTTGGTGGCCCCCTAAAAAATTGCCCTTGAGAATTTTCTCTTTTTATTCTGCTCAAAACAATGAAATGAAATATCAGCCCTTGTTCTTAACACAGTTTTTGATCCTTTCCGTAACTGTTGCAATGGGGAGGTCAATATTTGCGCTTCAATTACAAATGTGCGCAAAACGTGGTCGATATTCTGCTAATGTCGAAAAAGACAATTTCGCAATTGTGGTATTTCCACTAAATAAGGTATTCAATTAAAATCACACAGGAATAAGTTGGTTCACGCGATAACTCATTACAAAACATGGGTGCAACATGCTGCACCATTGTCCTCCTACTATTTCCTGTCGTCTTCTTCGTCTTTTTACAGTTATATCCGGTTGTGTGATTCGAAAAAAAAAAATTGTTCCCCTTGTAGCTTTGCGAAGCACCCCAATTTCAATATGGATGAAAGACCACCTCATCCTATCGCAAAAACTTTTTTATCAAGAAATTGCCACGTTTCCATTGAGCACCTTTATTTTTGTAATTACAATTTGTGCATTTTGGTGGTCAGTGGAAACGCAGCCTATGATACAGAGGGGCTGAGGAATATTTAGGATGCTGTTAACGGTGGTAAAAATTTGAATCAGAATATTGTGTGCACAAACAAGGAATTTGACTTCGGTTTCAAGCGCTCACACCGTACAGACATTAGGTATAAATATTTAAAAAATTGAGGAAATAAGAAAAAGGATAAAAGGATGTACATGTATCTGTGTGTACAGCCATTTGTTGTGAATCAAAGAAGACCAAAGGTGGTTGTGATAGTGCAAGTATGCTTATTTTGTCTCACAGCAGTGTCGCTGACTACTCAGGCTGTGAGGTGTTCATTGCGTTCATCAAAGAGAAAGCCTGGGGGAAGAAAATGTCTCTGTGACGGCTGGTTTGTTGGGGATGGCCAATTATGGTGTTTATTGTTATTACTTAAAAAGAATTATAGGAGCCGTGATAAGAAATGTGGTTTATAATGACCATAAACGTTAAAAGATGATGCTTACACAACCACAAAAATTATGGCAGGATCCGGATTGTTACTTGTACTTTTGCTGTTTCTACTATGGTTTTCAACTGTTTGCTCTATAAGCTTGTCAGTAAATAACAAACCTTAAAAGGATTGCTTGTAATTAAAGTGTGCTGTTTTGCGGTATAATTCCACAAATGAATGGAACTGGTGCACTGAGGCTATAATACCGGCTAAGTTTTAGTTTCAGAGCTATTTTTGTGTTTGTGGGACACTGGCGGTTTTGGAAGTACAGATGTTTAGACAGAAGTTATTATATCTATATATTTTATCTTCATAAACACCAGAAAATGTTGTGATAAAACTTCAAGTTCAAATCATTCGTCATGTTGACATAAATAAAAAAATGTATCAACTCATTTATTTAAAATGTGGCTGCAGATGATGTTGCATTTTTATTCATCATCCTCTGTTGTAGATGTTTGTAAACTCTGGCCAGAATTAATGAAACATTCAACAACAACAAAAAACATGAATTTAAAAACTGGGCATTTGTCTCTAGTAATATAGTGTTGGTTGGCTAAATTATTTCAATTGGTAAATGACTTGTATAGCGCTTTAACTAGTCCGACAACCCCAAAGCGCTTTACACTACATTCACACCCTGAATATGTTACATCCGGTTGTGTGATGTGAGCTATGTTAGTAGCCACAGCTGCCCTGGGACAGAGTGTCAGAGGCAAGGCTGCCATACATTGGAGCCACCAGGCCCTTTGACCAAGGAAGTGTCTTGCCCAAGGACACAACAACTGAGACAGTCAGCGCAGGGGATCGAACTGGCAACCTGCCAATTGCAGGACAAATGATGTGAACCCTAGACAGTTTGCCAGTCCATCCCAGAGCAACACAGATTCACAGGTCAAAAGGCCATACACACACATGCTTATAGGGGAAATTAGGGAGAACATGCACAGGGAGAACATTCTAACTTCATTTAGAAAGACCCTGATCAGGATTCAAAGGCACCGGGCGGAAAGAAAGTTTATCGCCATGCAGCCCTAAGTGATGAAGAGAAAACTAAGGCCTTGCCTTAGTAACAATTTGTGTTTCATAGCTGTCTTGTTTTTCTATGTAAGACAGTCTATAGTCTCTGGATAAGAGGTTGATGGTTCCAAATTCCTGGAATTGCATCCATAAGTAACAACTACAATGACAAGTTAAGTTGTATTTTTATGAGGAATACTATAGGACAAACAGAAGAACACACTCAAGTTCTTTCTCAAATTCTTGTCTCAGGTTGAGAAACAGGTGAGAAAAACAAAAACTCCGGCTCATCTCCTTCACAGAACACCCAGGTGTGTGAACAGCCCTACACCTGAAGTATGTTACATTCAGTCGCTTTACATCTGTGTTCACACTCACCAAGTTAACCTGTCAGCTGTGTTTATAAGGTTCAGGACTTTCCTTTCTGAAAAAATCCCCCACGGAGTGAATAACACAAGCACAGAAAACGATGGCACAACGGGGACCAATTTGTAATATTAACATTTAGACAAAAAGGTCTATGTCATTTGAAAAGGATCTCTGCAATGATCTCAGAGCTTTGCTAGTATGAAACTGTCCTGGACTTTTGCACATTTTTGTCCCTTTGCAACAATCATCAGTGTATTTTATTGAGCATTAATGAGATATACCAACACAATGCTGTGCATAACTGCAATGTGTAAGGAAAAATGATATATGGATTCAATTTTTTTCTAATAAAAATCTGACTATAGCCTGCACATGCATGTAGGCCCATTTATTCTGACACCATCAAATTAAAATCCAGGGCAACAAGAAGTCACCTAACTAGAAGATGCAGTCAGGTGTCAGAGTCTGTGGACAAATCTGGCCTTCATGGATGTCCGACAGGAAGAAAGACACATTTTGCAGTTTGCCACAAAGCATCTAGGGACACAGCAATCATGTGAATGATGTGTTTTGGTCAGATGAGACCAACATAATTTAGACTGAGGCAGCGAAGAGATAAACAAAGAAGAAACTGGGTTCATTGCTTCTAATGCAGAAACTGAAATGAAAATCTATGACTTTTTCAGCATGGGCTTAGTGTAGAGTCACTATTTACTGTTATTAAAAGATATAGCTAAAAGGCTAGAAAAGAACTGAAAACGTTGCTGAAAATATACTTTAGTTGATGATTAACTTCCGCCCGTGAAACTAGACACTGTCTCTCTCCCCCGTTCAGGACTTACAAGCTTCTGCGTTTATTAACGCACAGTTTACTGAGTGTATATAGCTTCTGTATATATATCCATTTTATTTTATTGTATTTTTATTTTTTGTCTGCACCATCAACACCAAGTCAAATTCCTTGTAAGTGCAAACCTACTTGGCGATTAAACTTGATTCTGATTCTGATTCAAGAATAACAGAGGAAAGATATTGATCAGTTGGAAGCCTCCTTGGAAATGATCTTTGATATTTTTAGTTTGAACAATAAAAATATGTGTGCTTGTAACTAATAAAAACTATGTAGCTTTGGAACAAGGGAGGCCAAAACAAGTCTCATAAGAGAGGACGCCTTGCATCAACTCTCCTTACTTTGTATGTAAAGGTTTTGAGTCGAGGTAAGTTTACTTGACCTGTGGGGGCACCAACTGGCTTCTTTTTTTTCTTTTTTTTTGCAATATCTAAGAAAACATGTAGATCACGACCATCATTTCGGTTTATTAAAACAACTCTTTTCTTTTGTTTTTTTGTCTAATAATTTAAAAGCTGAACAAGATAGCAGGTCTTGACATATTCCACATATCATGACACAGCACTTACCAGCTGAGGAGGGTTTTCCTTTCCTTTTTGGATCTTGACTCTCCCTTCTCATCCGACAAGCTAATTATTAACACAGATAAAAAATGGTTGTAAAGGACATTTAATGTTCATATAATGGGTTGAAGGTGAGGTTATATGGCCATGTCATAACAACAGTCATTTTTTTCCTAAGAACTTCTTCAGATTAAAAACCATGGTGTTAGGGAGGGATACATATTTTATATTAACTAAATTTTTACAGTTGTGGACATGACTTGACAAAATCTTTATATGGCACTTTAAATTTAAAATAAAGTAATTTAAATTTATCACTTTTTAACATATTTGTATATTTATTTACATACCTCTGTTTAAAGAGAAAAATAGTGGGTCAGTTAATTATGACAATAAAGCAATGGAGTTAATTCACAACAAAATGTATTGTGTTTGGTTATCATTAAGGCCCCTTTGTAAATGTAAATCTTTTATTGAATTACACCAATGAAGTAATTTACACAATGAACTAAAGATGACAAAAAGACAATCTGACTGCTATACCAGCACCAAAGCTAGCAGTCTCTACACTCACCACTATAAGAAATATGTAATTATGGACAAATATTATGTTAAGAAGGTAAAACAATTTGTATCTGTCTGAGTAGGCCATTACAACTATGAGAGACAAAATGAGAAAAAAAAAAACAGGAAATCACATTGTAATGTTTTTATTGTTATTATTTAAATATTTGTGCCCAAAAACAAGGGAGCTGTGTGACCCTCACTGACCTGTAACTTTTCCTTTAAGAAGCTCTTCTGTCCTCCACTCGTTACGCGTATTAATGGCACCTGT
Source organism: Fundulus diaphanus (assembly GCA_037039145.1). NCBI lineage: Eukaryota > Metazoa > Chordata > Actinopteri > Cyprinodontiformes > Fundulidae > Fundulus > Fundulus diaphanus. The sequence goes on along the minus strand of CM073141.1, from coordinate 16,621,755 downwards.
TTGAACTCATTATCTGGCCAAGACCAAAGAGCTGTCCAAGGACACCAGGAAGACAATTGTAAACCTGCACTAGGCTGGGAAGCCTAAAATGAACAAAAATAGAAAACTGTGGTATGCATTTGTCTTCTTTTTTCCAGTTATTTCTAAATAAGATCCAGTGAAACCAATTGCCTCCAAAAGCCACACAATTAGTGGACATATACATATCATCCAGAGAAATTGAACAAGTGTGGTGGACATGGCCGTCCAGCTGAAGTCCAGTCTGGCGAGGAGAGTATCAATCACAGAAGGAGGGGCCAGAGTAATGTTCATGTATGCCCTCTTCTCGGCCTCCCCTGGTTCTTTTATCTGATAATGTGGTGTTTGCATTGTAGACTTCTGTAGTAATAAAAAGACTCTTCAAACCGTAACTATATTTTACCATATTTAATCTAAAAGGCAGAGGAATGGTTTACAGACACATCAGCGCTGACGGGCTCTTGATCGAACATGACGCAATGGCAATGAATGTGGCAAGCATTATAAAGAAGTCTAGGTACACGCCCATGCAAGGACTGTACGCTTCCTAACATGTCGTCAGTAAAATAATGTGTCACCACTTGGGTGCCATCTGATGACCTTGTGTCCCAGACTGTCTAGGTGTGCATGCTGCTCCCAGGACTGACGTTCCACTCGTTCATCCCATTTCTACTTTCTACTCATACGCCGCATTTCTAACAATCCCCCTGATGATGTGCCTAAATGACACATCACCAAAAATAACCAACCAGATCTGGGTGGACTCGTGGAACGTCAGCATCCAGGTTGTCCCTCTTTCAGACAAATCAATCACACAACCCTGTTATCCCATACAAAAACCTATATATGATCAGGAGACTCCATCCAGCTAGCACGTGAATTCCATCCTCCCCCCACCAAGGACGGAAACGCCATCAAAAACACTAGCCCTAAGCACAGCAGAAATATCTGTCTAAACATCATGTCAATCAGTCACTGTAGACCCTAAACGTTGTTATCTTCATCCACCTCAGTTTCTTCCTTTCGCCTCCAACCTGTCAGGGTCACCTTCTTGAAGAGGAATAATCATCACTCAATAAACAATTCTAACATTCAGGTATGGCCAAATATAAGGGCCCTTAAATCAAACTTTTTGCCACTACTTTAATGATTCTAAATGATTTCCATCTAATCAAATACATCTAGTATACTATTAAAAATAAACTTTTTCTTTTTTTTTTTCATTACTACTTATGTACTTTATTGCTTTTAAAGAATTGCTTTTAACTTTTTATTGATTTAATCCTCAAACTGTGAAAATCATAAAATCATTGTAAAGAATATCTTGAGGGAAGGTGTTTCTCCTCTTAGATCAGACATGATTGTCCGTAGGTTTTAGAAGCTGGATTACAGCCTCCCCCTCATCGGCTCCATCCCACAAAGGAGCCGATGCCTGTATCATCGACATCAGATAGGCGAGCAGGACAGCCCAACCTCTCGCTGCTTGGGATCCCACAGCTTTGTCGACACACCTAAGGAAAATTGCCCGGAGACATGGAACACAACAACAAGCACAAACAGCAAACATGGCAATAACAATCATAGAAGAGAGTATACTCACGAAATAACTTCCCCATTTTCCAAACCACTTTTCAGCTACATTGGTAAATTTATCCTCAATCCCGGAAAAAGGTTTTAACTCATTTGACAAAGATTGCAATCCTTTTATGGCCTTTGACAGGGATCCTCCAGGAGCTGTGTTATTTGGGATAAAAGAACAACAAGCATCTCCAATAAAACTGCATGTCCTGTTGCATTCCTGTTGCATCAATCCACACAGGGGAATTGGAAAAAGGTCTCACAGACCGTTTCCGTCTGAGGAAGCGGGCCAGTCAGCTTCAGGTATGACTTGTATAGGAGAGAGTAGGGAAATTAGGGAACATCTACCCCTCCAATTAGCAGGGAGCAACCCCCGTAGGATGTTACCCCCACAATACCACCAAACATCAGCCCTGTTTACCTGTAACTTACCAGCAGTGACATCGCCAGTCAAATGTGAAAAAAAATCACATTGTCTAATATAAACATTAACCATCTTCTTCATCCATAGTGTAGTGTCCATATATTGAAAAAATTACAGTAAAACAGTTGCAAACATTTCAACTACAGTGTTCACTCTAAAACAAAATAGTCAGAAAAAGTCTTCACCTTTCCCCCAGCTGTGAATCCCTTCAAAATTTAAATAAGCAAAATATCTTACAGTGAATTGATCCTCTTTTTAATAAACACAATCAAAAATAAAACTTTTTTTTTTCTCTTAAACCTTGCAGCATCACATGTCCACATTAAACCCCTATGTAGCCTTTGCAAACATTCTTAATATTTGTCCAAAACTTTAATCAAAACTGGATTAGGCAGAAGTAATGACATCACCTTTTTTTCTCTGTCACCAGGATCAGCCTTTTTACCTCATTTCTGTTGAGGTTCTGGCCTGCCAACTTTGCACAACTCTTTGATTGTCCAAAACCCACAGCACTGCATAAAATCTTGGAATCGACATACAAACCTATTTACAGCCATCATTTATTTTGTATTAAAAACCCTAAAGATTATTAGCACTAGTCATTTTAGAGATCCTTCCAATCCATTACACATACAACATAAAATACTCAAAATTCATGATTTAACCGAGACAAGATGGGTATAAATACTGTAAAAAAAAAATCAGTAACAGAACTGAGGCACAATTATTGTAAGAAAAGCCAAGGGGCAGATATCATAAGATTGCTCGCTCTCTCTGTCCTTTTTCATTAAAGATGAATCAATTTGCTAGTGTTGTGTGTATGCATCTCAAAGTTATTTTTGAATTAAATAAACAAAGTAAACCAAAAACCATTGGCCTTGCACTCAACATCTCATATTCATGTCATATATTTTCCCAAATATGTTTATGCAAAGTATATTTAAAGACTTATTTCAAATAGACTGATTTGTGAGGAATCATTATTCTTAAAAGTAATTTCATATTCTCAGTAATCCTTTATATATATCTCTGCTTTACTGCATTGCCATACCAGTCATATTCCATAATTATGACACTAGAGTCTCCAATCTGGCACTTCTACAGTCAACTATCATGAATCCATTTTCAAAAACAACTTCTGAGCAATTTTACAGTGCAAAACAACCGGGACACATCCTCAAGGTCTCAGCATCTCAATTCTGCAGAACAATATCCAAAACGAGCCATCATTTACAGCTCATTTATAGTTCCAATCAATTATTTCTAACAAACCTGAAATATTTTCCGTTCAAACCATCCCAATCTCTCCATGTATCACTTTATTTTGGGCTAGACATGTAATGTGAAACACCAACTTCAATGTTTTTAAATTGTCTCTCTTTTTTCTCTTACAAACCTTTAGTCAAACAGTCTGTGGTTACTTGAGGTTTCTCAAAAAATGTATTTATGTTCAGACCTGCAGAATCTCAACACAAATAAACACCTTTGAAACCACGATATTTACAACCTAGACTGAATTACATCACACAGACGAACAGAGAGTTAATATGCAAACAAGACATTTAGACAAAAGACACATAAACACACACACAGGCCTGCAATTACACACCATTTTCAAACACACACACACACACCCCACGTGGTCAATCCCCAGTTAACTGTATCAACATATACCCTGTTTCCTTACGTTTTTCAAATATAATTGGACTAGCGGCTTTTAAAGTTCTTTAAGAGAACTTTTGGAGCTATCGAAACCATAAATCCAACAGCTGGGAGCTTTTGGAACCACTTATGATGGTCACCTGGACTTCAAATATAAATATAAGCCAACTCATACGCGCTCGTTTTTCGAAAAGGCAGCTTTTTTATTCCCGCGAAAACGAAGAATTTTACGATCGTCTTCGCGCAGTAAGGGGCTCTAAACCTGCATTTCTAGGCTACATAATATTTCAGAGGTTGGTGCCTGACCTCAGGGACATGAAAAAACCCTATGAAGCCACGTGTAACCACGTGCATGTTTGTCAGAATGGCAGCTTTAATGTTAAACACAGAGGAAGACGCATTTTCCTCCGTGCCTAACAAGGGAGCTCTAAACCCACATTCTCACGGTTTACAGTATTTTCAGAGACCTGGCCAAGGTCCCCCGGACTTATCACCGTTGTAACCGCACGCAAATCACATTTTACCCGACGCGTTTGCAAACAATTATCCTGAAACATTCCTCTGCCCTTAAAAGTTACAAAATAAAATCTGCTCCTATAGGATCTGACATCACAGCTTCAAGAGATTTAATAAAAAAGAGAAAATCTCACCTTATTTTGTCGCTGCACAGCTGCTGTGATGCCATCTCCTCTGAAGACTCAAAAATGCAAAACAAACCCCACTCAGACCAAGGTTTCGGCACCATCTGTTCATGTATGCCCTCTTCTCGGCCTCCCCTGGTTCTTTTATCTGATAATGTGGTGTTTGCATTGTAGACTTCTGTAGTAATAAAAAGTTCTTCAAACCGTAACTTTATTTTACCATATTTAATGTAAAAGGCAGAGGAATGGCCTGCGACAGACTGGCGACCTGTCCAGGGTGTACCCCGCCTCTCGCCCAGTGAATGCTGGAGATAGGCACCAGCACCTCTCGCGACCCCATGAGGGATTAAGCGGGTCAGAAAATGGATGGATGAATGGATGGATGGATGGCAGAGGAATGGTTTACAGACACATCAACGCTGACGGGCTCTTGATCGAACCTGACGCAATGGCAATGAATGTGGCAAGAGCCCCGACTGATCATTTCTTAAGCATTATAAAGAAGTCTAGGTACACGCCCATGCAAGGACTGTACGCTTCCTAACATGTCGTCAGTAAAATAATGTGTCACACTTGGGTGCCATCTGATGACCTTGTGTCCCAGACTGTCTAGGTGTGCATGCTGCTCCCAGGACTGATGTTCCACTCGTTCATCCCATTTCTACATTCTACTCATACGCCGCATTTCTAACAGTAACAAAGGCTACCATCATTAACACACTATGCCGAGAGGGACCTGCAGAGCCAGGCGTGTCCCCCTGCTTAAGCGCTACATGTCCAGGCCCATCTGAAGTTTGCCAGAGAGCATATGGATGATCCAGAAGAGAATTGGGAGAGTATCATGTGGTCAGATGAAACCAAATTAGAACTTTTTGACACAAACTCAACTCGTCGTGTTTGGGAGAAGAACCGTGAAGCATGGGGTTGAAAACAACATGTTTTAGGGCTGTTTTTCTGCAAAGGGGACAGGACAACTGATCCGTGTTAAGGGAGGAATGAACAGGGCCATGTATTGTGAGAATTTAAACCAAAACCTCTTTCCATCAGTGAGAGCATTGAAGATGAAATGTGGCTGGGTCTTCCAGCATGACGATAATCCCAAACACACCACTCGGGCAACGAAGAAGTGGCTCCGTAAGAAGCATTTCAAGGTCCTGGAGTGGCCTAGCCAGTCTCCAACCTCAACCCGATAGATAATTTGTGGAGGGAGCTGAAAGTCACTACTCTAGAAAAGATCTTCATGGAGGAATGGGCCAAAATACCAGCTACAGTGTTTGCAAACCTGGTGAAGACTTACAGGAAATGCTTGACCTATGCTACAAAGTATTGAGTAGAATACCAAAATACTTATTTTCCACCATAATTTACGAAGAAATTCTTTAAAACTCCTACAATGCGATTTCCTGTTTTTTTCCCCCTGATTTTATCTCTCATAGTTAATAATGTGCCCATGCTGAAAATTACAGACCTCTCACATCTTTCTAAGTAGGAGAACTTGCACAATCAGTGGTTGACTACATACTTTTTGCCCCACTGTAGGTATTCGATTTTATGGCGTGAAAGGCCATAATTCCTTACTTCCTACTCCGCGTTGATTGTTTTAGTCAGCAAAGTTCATATAAGGTTGACAACATCTGCATGTTTTATATTGTGAATGATGTTTTATGTAAAAGAAAACGAACAATGATGCAATAACCATACCTGTGCAAGAGTGAGTAACTAAACAAGGAAAATATAAAGACGAAGTAGTTACTGGAACAGCAGTGGCTTTACTTACCTTAAAGATAGATGATTAACAATATCAGTGCCAGCAGGACAGTTTACAGAGTTTTTTTTTTGTTTTTTTTGCATTAACATTCATAAATAATCAGCCTACGAGTAAAGCTCTTTTCTTACATCCCCCTCACCTTTTTCACCTACACTGTTGACCAGCCCTCCTCCCTCCCTCTTTCTGTCCCACACACGATCACAGAAGATATAAAGGTAAGTGCTGTGCATGTGTTTCAGTCACAGTGGACCAACTCCTCAAGCCTTGCTGTCCTGCACTCCCACTCTGTTCAACATGGCCTGGGATTATTTTGGATTCTCTCGCACTTCAGGAAACACAGAAGACGTATCCCCCACAGTGGCTCTCAACAATGCCGCCGACATCTCTGTTATTGTCATTTACTTTTTGGTCGTCTTGGCTGTGGGAGTATGGGTGAGTGTTGCAACCCGTCAGCTTGTTGATCAGCCTTTTTCTGTAATTCATCTACAATTGTATAGACATGAGCTGTAGTACATTATTTAAGCAAATTCGAACAAAAAATAAGTGTAATTTTTTTCTAAATATATGTTTAGCCTGCTTTAGGTAATACAAACAGAAATTTAGCACCTTTTTTCAACCATGGAGTGTCCTGATATTCTGCACTCTTTGTATCTTTATGTCTCTAACCAGCAGCTTGGTGCACAAACAGTTTGTCTCAAACTATTTTTTGCATTTAGAAAACTGCAATTATTCCTGCGTGTAGTGCAGCTGATTGTGCGGTAGCTGAAACGTAGTCAATAATATAGAGTTAACTCTGTCATGTTTTGCTGAGATGTTCCCTTGTCTTTGTTGCAGGCTATGGTCCGGACCAATCGGTCCACTGTGGGTGGCTTCTTCCTCGCAGGGAGGAGTATGGTGTGGTGGCCGGTGAGAAATTTACCACAGAATGAGAAAAATGTTGTACCTGCTAAGATGTAGCTATTTTTGCACTGACCTTGCATATACACAAAAGATGCGACTACCACTACAGTTGTGGTGGGAAATAAATACATTAACAAAGGCCTAAAACATTACCATCTAATACTTGGTCTGGGCTCCTTTTGCATGACTTACTGCAACAAAGCAGCACAGGAGAAGGAGATCTGCCTTGTGGCACTGCTGAGATGTTAAGGAAGCCCAGGTTGCTTTAATATTGGTATTCAGCTCATGTGCCTCTTTGGGCCTGGAGCCTCTAAATGTATCTGGACAGTAGCCCATAGTTCCTCTAGGGGGTCCAGCTTAGTTTGCTCGCCAGTCAAGCATAGTAACACCATGATCATTGCAGCTTTCTGTACCTTTTCCCGTTTGGGCAGGCATCAATCCTGCAGGACAATGAAATCTGCATCTCCACAAAGCTTGTTAGCAGAAGGAAACATAACTTGGTCAAACATTTTCTTGAAGACGGGCGAACTGACTTTGGATTTGATAAAACACATAAACCAACACCAGCTGATGACATGGCACCCCAAGTCAACACTGAATGCAGAAATTTCAAACTGGACCTCTAGCTACTTGGATTCTGTGCTTCTCCTCTCTTCCTTCACATCCTGGGGTTTATGTGTGAAGTCTTAAATTGACTTTGATCTCAGAGGAGGACTTTGTGCTGCTGAGTAACAGATCGCTCTTTTTTCTCCTTGGCCCAAGCAAGAAACTTCTGACGGCTGGTCAGGGAGTGGCTTTACACAAGGAATGCAAAAGCTGTATCTTATATCCTGATTATTGTTGCGTTTTAAGGTGCTATCTCTGACCGTGGTCCACATCTTATGAATCTCCTCCAAACTATTGAATGAGCTCTGGTCATCAGTCCTCTCAGGCTGGAGTTATTACTGTTGCATGCGCACCTTTCTTCCTCCCTTTTTCCTTCCAGTCAATTTTCCACCACTACGCTTTGACACAACTCTCTAAAAATAGCCAGTTTCTTTAGCAATGAGCAGTTGGTGGCTTACTCCCCTTGTGGATGGTGTCAGTGACTGTGTGCTGGACAGCTGTGAGGTCTGCAGTCTTCCAGAAGACTGTATAGATCATAGCTTGGCTAATAACATTTATTATTGTTTAGAGAATAGTTTTATTGGTCTTTTATAATATTGCACTTCTATTAGCAACTGAAGTTTAGGTTTCCATTTACTCTAAGCCATAATCATCAAATTAATGAAGATTACATAACTCTGCATGAAATAAATCTACATATTATACAGTAAGTTTTAAGGTTTTTAAGTGGATTACAGAAAACAGTCAACTTTTTGATTGTACTCTAATTTACTTAAAATGCACCTGTTTAAAACTATGGCAATATTATTTAAAAACTACACCTCATCATATCTTATAGATGGGGGGATTGTTTCCTTTCATGTGACGTTAATAATTTACTCAGAATTAGATAAAAATCTACAGCACAACCTCATACAGCACTGTTTAGTTTGACCATGTTTTCAGGAATGTGACCACATGGTTAAGTGAGGAAACATTTGGTTCATGGTTCCAATTGTGCAGCTGCTTTGCAGACCTAAGCACTGCACGTGTGTCTGAGCATTAAGTATTCTCCAGTAAACTCCTCATAACGAGCCAGACGTCTGTTGTGGGTTTTTTTTGTTTGATTTATTTTGTATAATTGATCCATCATATGCCTCAGTTAGCACTTACCATTTTTCTCGTAGGTTTTGACAATTTCTATTAGCGCCACACATTTTGCCCTTAAAAAAAACAAACACATTTGCCACCCAGAAACAACAGCAGTGGCACACATATCGTTTAGAAATGGGTTTTATAACCATTCGCAGATGAATTGACTGAAAAATTGCTTTCTTAAGATCCCCGTTGGCCTTTTTTTCCTTTTTTAAAAATGTTTTTAAATTCTGATTTATTGAGATGAAATCGTATGTCATGATGTCTTTGTCTAATTAATAAATCTTAGCTATAACATTTTTGACTCCTTACAAAAAACTGCGTGGAATTGAGCACAATTAGATACAACCTTCATAGGAAAATGGGATTTATGTCCCAATTTTGTTTTATAAGAGCTTTTTAGCAAAGCAAATCATCCGGTAATTATGAACAGCCATTGCCTACCTTCTTGAATAAAACAATTTTATGTTTTTTTACAGATCGGTGCATCACTCTTTGCCAGCAACATCGGCAGCGGCCACTTTGTAGGGATCGCCGGTACCGCTGCGGCTGCTGGAATAGCCATTGGTGGTTTTGAATGGAATGTGAGTATTATTTTTTTGGTAGTTTCACAAATATGGAAGACATCTCTGATATGAGCTAATTTTACTTACCTTTAGGTTTGCAGAAGCTGAAAGAAAAAAGTTGTTTCTTTATGCCTAATATTATATCGGTTAATTTCATGCTTTTGGTATTTTTGTATGTTCCAGGCTCTTATTGTTGTCGTCATTCTAGGATGGCTCTTTGTGCCAATCTACATAAAAGCTGGGGTAAACTAGACTCATATATCTGTTTAAAAAAGCATTCATTATATAGTTGTACTTTGAAAAAGCCAAGTATCATAACATTTGTCTAGGTGGTCACCATGCCTGAGTACCTGAAAAAGAGGTTCGGAGGACAACGAATTCGCATCTATCTCTCTGTGCTCTCCCTCTTCCTCTACGTCTTCACAAAGATCTCGGTAAGTTTGTTCCCTATAATCTTTGCCTTTCAACAATAGATGCAAAAAATTAGATTTAATTATTTTTCCTGTCGCTCCACAGGCCGACATGTTCTCTGGTGCCATTTTTATCCAGCAGGCTCTTGGGCTGAATATCTATGTTGCTGTTATTGCACTACTGGCAATTACTGCGCTGTACACTGTCACAGGTCTGTCGTCAGGAGGAAATGTGTTTCCTTTTTAGAGACCAACACTTTCTTCATAAATTCTGCCAACAAAGTCTTATCTATTTAAATGACACCCTGTGCGAGAGTAAAGTCTGCTCAAGGCCGCAGGTATCGCAGAAATCTAGAAACACACGTAAAGAGAAAACTCCTCCTTTGCTGGGCTGTTTATCTGTGGTGTGTTTCTGGTTAACTGCCCTCGGACTTTGATAAGCCTTAAATAGCCCTTAGTTGCCGCTCTGCAATAATACACAGAACACTGAATTATTACTTTTACAATATAAGCGGTAAAAGAACAATTACGTAAAAACAAGATAAAGTTATCCTCTTCAGTAGATATATTACACTCTGTGATGTTGATTAAATAAAACTTTACAGATTGCTAACATCATCTTTTATCTCAGGTGGACTGGCTGCAGTGATATACACAGACACCTTACAGACTATCATCATGGTTATTGGATCCTTCATTCTCATGGGTTTTGGTAATAAACAATAATCCCTATTCATCATTTTACCTCACAATGAAGTGCAAGCCTCAATCTAACCCCATTCATCTGCAGCTTTTAATGAAGTGGGGGGCTACGAAAATTTCCAGGAACGCTACATGACTGCAATTCCCTCAATCACCGCTAACATCAGCGCCAAGTGCTACCAGCCTCGGTCCGATGCCTTCCACATTTTCAGGGATCCAATAACTGGAGACTTGCCCTGGCCTGGCCTGGTGTTTGGACTCACCATTCAGGCCACCTGGTACTGGTGCACAGATCAGGTCAGTAAAACATACGATCGCCACCTTTGACTGTGCGGATACTTCCACTGACTCAGTAACAGGTTTTACTACATACTAGAAACAGTGTATGGCCATAAACCCATCCAGTTGATTTTTACATAACCGTACACGCATTCACGTTCTTTTTATCTCGCCTGTTTTGGACAGAATCACTGAAGCGCTCTAAGGTTGCCAGCTGATAGTGAAGAGCCATGTCATATAACAGCCCTTTGGAGTAGAATCATGATCCATGATCTGAACTGCAATTACTTCACAAATATTTTGCTAACCTCATGTGATTTCTTAAAACCTATAGTTGCCTGGACACAAATTTGTCAGTTCACAAATACTGGGATCCTGTTTTTACTTTGATCCGACTGTAAATATGAAACAGATTTAAACCCACTGTCAATATGGTCACATTGTGCAAACTATTTAAAAGTAGACACATTCTTGGAAATCATTACAAATACATGTTTTGATGGTTGGGCTAGTAGTCATAGTGGGTGTTGTTATGTTATGTTACCATGTAGTGTGCATTAAAAGCTCGGGCAAACGTTTCTAATCTCAAGGTAAGAGGGCATATTTTGCAACATAAATACTGTCAATAGCCACATCTGCTGTGCTGTTTTTTTTGTTATCAAAAGATAAGAAATGCCCAGTGCATCTAACGACATTAGCCTAATATTGATATGAGTCACTCATTTATGTATGTAGCTTTTGTGTTTCCAACATTGTCGTTAATTTGTGGCTCAATTCGAATGATTAATCTCAAAAGCACAATTTGCATCAAATTGAAAACATCAATATGAAATTGTCCTTTATCTGCTCACTAAATGTTGCATTCACCGCAGTGGTTATTCATTTACAGGCATATTCGCCACAACTGATTACAATAATATATTTCAATGACCAATCTTTTTCTGCAGGTCATTGTCCAGCGCTGCCTCTCAGCCAAGAATCTCTCTCATGTTAAAGGAGGTTGTATTTTGTGTGGCTACCTGAAGCTGTTGCCCATGTTTCTCATGGTTTTTCCTGGGATGATAAGCAGGATCTTGTATTCTGGTGTGTATTTCAAATCTTTTGTCTTGTAAGGACTGGGGGGGGGGGGGGGGGTGGGTAACTTGCACCAGATCCCTGTAAAATAATTTCTTAAATAATTTAAATCAGATGTGGTAGCATGTGTGGACCCGGACGAATGTCAAAAATACTGTGGAGCTAGTGTGGGATGCACCAACATTGCCTATCCCAAACTGGTCGTGGATCTTATGCCCAATGGTGAGTGGATTAACAATACTGTCTTACAGTCTGAATCCAAATATTTGCTTCTTTATGTTTTCCTTCACTTTTATCTGTGTCTCTTTAGGTCTGAGGGGTTTGATGCTGGCGGTGATGCTGGCCTCTCTAATGAGCTCGCTTACCTCGATATTTAACAGTGCCAGTACTCTCTTCACCATGGACATCTATACTAAGATCCGTCCTCACGCCAGAGAGAAGGAACTGATGATTGCTGGCAGGTAAAACTGTTTTACTTTGTGTTTAACATGATTATTGTTTGCACCGTTGAATTTGCCGTGACTCTCTGTTTATTTTGACTTTGCAGGGTGTTTATTGTGTTCCTGATTGGTGTGAGCATAGCCTGGATCCCTGTGGTGCAGTCAGCACAGAGTGGTCAGCTCTTTGACTACATCCAGTCAATCACCAGCTATCTCACTCCACCTGTGGCTGCTGTCTTCATGCTGGCCATCTTTTGCAAAAGAGTTAATGAATCAGTGAGTTTAATTTCAGTTCAGAGTTGCTGTTGCATTTTAGGACACTGGAGAAGAGGAGTCTATCACCATGAGAAAGGTGGCTGAGGTTGTTAAAAAGTGTTAATGGTGTTAATGGTTAAAAATATGATGAGGTGTAGGTGTAGGAGATTTGTCCCCAGAAGCTGAAGGCTCTCCACATTGTGGACCTGTCATGGCTGATACACCTCTTTAATTGTGCTTGGAGGACAAAGGTGGTGCCTGTAGTGTTGCAGACCTGGCTAGAGGACCCAAACTTTAGGAAATAAGACCAAAAATGCGTTCCAACTATTGCAGGACCACACTTTCCAACCTCCCGAGGAAATCTCTCTCGGGAGATGGAAAGGATGGGTATTAGTAAGCTCAACCACCTGGGTCACATCATAGTATTATGTTTCCTGGTGCATGTCATTTTGGCCTAGAGCAAAAAAAAAAAAAAAAAAGCCAAACTAAACTCTGAAAAAAAATCTTCTCATGTTTAATGATGGAGAATGATAAAAAAAAAAATGTTCAAGGAATTACTGCAACCACAGTTTGTCTGATGACAGTCGTTATCAGTGGTCTCAAGGCTCTTCTTGCATTTTGTAAAACATTTACAACAAAGTTGCTTTTTTTTTCCAAAGTGGCCATCAAGTAACACACTATAGACCTTATGGAGCTTATTTCATTCAGCTATTTGAGTTTCATGGCGGTGAATCCACACCACGACTCCTGTAGTGACGCTCTTAGCTGATCAAAAACCATGCAAACATACTTTGTTGATACAGTCATTTACAAGCACATGACTCTGCTTTATGGTTAGCAAAAGTTGGTTTTAGTTTCTGTCAGATTACCCAATGAAAACATAACATAATTTGGAAGTGTTGCATTAAAGGAGGATGTTGGTTATCTTTCGACAGCGAGTTGTTTATCCTGTTTTAGCTTCTGTGTCAGGTCAAATGTAATGCTGCAGCATGTCATTCCCAGATAACAGAGCTGTTTTGATGCAAAGGAGCAATAAGTAAGATATTTACTGTAAAATCAAAATAAATCATTCTCATTTGTCACCCGGGACAATCTTAAACTGTAATTTAACTTCTACTGTGATTTACAAAAGCTGTACAAAACAAAACTTCATTCTGTACGCACTTTGTACATACCGAATGACAAATAAACTTGTCTAAGTCTAAGTCTAAGGGATGGAAGTAACATTACATCCCAGAAGTGCTCAACATGGAAGTCCTCTCCATCAACAATGTCTTAGTCCAGTTTTTCTCCTTTCAAACCCAGAGGCATGGTCCAGAACTACTTCGGTTCAGAGTGTAGCCCGTTTTTACTTCCTGGTTCCTGAGCCAATCATATGAGAGTTCCCAGGGACCCCAAAACAGAGTGCAGCATTTGGTATTTTATCTTCGTAAAAGAGCAGCAGCCTGTAAATATGAAAGCAAGTAAGAGAAGCGGACCAGAAATAGAACAAAGTACATCATATACCTATTCTGTGTAAGTAAAAATTCAGTGCAATAATGGACCGTTTAGAAAATGGCAGGTGTCCACGAAAGGCATTGTGTATGCGTTTTAACCACTAGGTGTCATTATTATTTATTGTTCCTTTAAATCAAATCTCAGGAAGTAGTTTGTGATTTTAATAGAGCATTTCCATGTTAACTTCCTTCTTTCTTTTTTCATCAGGGTGCCTTTTATGGACTCACAATTGGACTGGCAATAGGACTGTCCAGGATGATTACAGAGTTTATCTACGGGACAGGAAGCTGCGTTAACCCAAGTGACTGTCCAACCATCATCTGTGGAGTGCACTACCTCTACTTTGGGATGATTCTGTTTCTCATCTCTTGCATCATCATAGTCGGAGTCTCCCTAATCACCAAGCCTATCGACGACAAGCATGTATGTGACATCTGTGAGATAAGGCTAGCTTAATCTTTAACTTTTCAAATCAGTTATTGTTGTCAGGAAGACTCTCCATTGCAACCGCCATTCAATAGACATGGAACATGAGGTTCCTGCACAAATTTAAAGCTATTTTCCTAGTCATTGGATTATATCCAATATATAGTTAATGTTACAGTCACTCTGGCATGTGTAAAAGACTGGGTGACATAAAATTTCAGTACACAGTTTTTTAAAGTAATGTTTAACTGTTGCATAAGTCTTTTTTTCTCTGCAAACCAATTGGGTAACAGTCCCCATTTTGGAAGACCCGTTCCCGACAAAAGCTGTCCCCAGAAATGGCCTCAATTTCAGTGTCATGATAGAGTAAAAAGGTTTAGTGCAACAAGAGGTATTTACCCAGTCCTGCCGCTGTTCCCATGTAATAGAAGAGCTGAACTGAACAAGCCTTCCTCGGCCCGTCGACGCTGTAGATCAAGCAAAAATGACAAGAGACAGACAGACAGAGATTCTACGAGGTTGTCACCCCCCGGTTTTGATTAGAGAAATCTGGTCACCTTATGCTTATGTACAGAACAACCATGAAACACCACAATGTTTTGCAAATATAGTATGTTTCCAAGCTGTTTACAATGTTCAAAATCAGTTCACCATGTTGGCCAATGTATCAAAATGTAAGTGAGAAGTAATCTGATGGATAGACTTAGATTTAAAGTGGCTTTTATTGGTGAAAAGGTCACTTCCGGTGTCCACCGAACTACTTCCGGTTTCCGCTGATCCACTCGAATAATTGTAATTTAACAAGTCATGGAGTGAAAGGAGATCCTCCCACACATTGCTCTGAAGAATACTGAGAACACCTTACTATTCGGAATAATGACTGCTGGTTCAGACCGAATGCTCTGAAAAAAAGGAAAAGGGCAAGGCTATTCCTGACCTCCTTGTAGACATTAGCAGTAACTGGAAGTAAGTCTTATTGGAGGAATTTTAGTATTCTCCTTTTCAGACTTGCATTAATTAAGCCACATTGTAGGGCTTTCAAGCATGAATGGACTGTTTAAGGTCTTGCTGTGGCAAATCCATTAGACTCAAGCTTGACTTTAACTAGTTTGATCCAAAAAACTATTTTTGGTGCTGGTGCATAACCCCAAAATCTCCTTAAGAATTTTCTTTTGGAGTGAGGAATTCAAGTTTAAATAAATTTCATCAAGTTGCCGCAAGTTAGGAAAGCCTCAAGGTAACCCCAAACCATCACACTACCGCTGCCATGCTTGACTTTTGTCATAATGTTCTTTTTTTAGAATGCTGTGCTTATGTGTGAAGTTTTATGCCTCACACCTTCCAAAAAGATTCACTGTTCTCTCATAAATCCACAAAAATAATAAAAAAAATTCCCAAAGGATTTGGGGATCCTCAACAAATGTTTTGGGAAATCAGAGACAGGCTTTTGGGCTCTGTATTAACGGTCACTTTCAATTTTGGATTATGTTTTCACATTGGGACAACATAATCCCAGTTATGCGTTCATTGCACATATCCCTTAAAGGGAAAATCTCATACTATTCAGTTCTCCCATATCACACTGAAATGATTCAGTTGTCTATATAAAGTGGAACTGCAATGCTTCACCCCTGTTCTGAGGTGTGTCTGAGAGCAACTCATTTTGGTGCTGTCTCTATAAATTTAAAGGAGGCACTTCACACCCTGCACTCCTCCAGGTCCCAGGCTCCATCCAAATACCCTTAATTATAGCTCCTTGCTCCTGTTCCTTGACCTTTCATGAGGTCAACAGAAAGAACTCTATTGTGGGGAGGAAAGGAGCTTTGGACTGCTGTGCCCAATCCGGACAGCCTTTAACTTGGACGTCAAATGCGGGCTCTTGGCTCTGTGGACATTTTCGTTTAGGGGGCTGTGCTGATGCATGATGACGCAAAGAATTGTGGGATACCTAAAGGACATTGCGGGGTTCCTAGGCAAAATTAGCCGCAGGAGGGAGCATACAGGCTATTTTCCCCCACCTACCTCCTTATTGACTGCACTATTGAGACAACACTTGCCGCACTGGCGCACTACAGCTTTGGCTAAGGAGTCCTTGGAGTTTTCAGACTGAGCCTCAGAATGTTCCACTTCACCTCGTTTGGCCATTTTTTTAGTATGCTGGGGGACGGCGAGATGAACAACCGAACCATAGAAAATAGGGAAAACTGATCGGCTTGAAAAACATGAAGAATATAAAGACATCCATGCAATACCTGTAAAGACTAAATTCAAATGTACTGCCCTTCTAGAGAGTCCAAGTACACAACAAAAAGTATGTTAGGGCTTAAAGAATGTTGGATCTTGCATGATGTCCCCTTTAAAAAAGTCCTAATATGAAAGCTGCATTTTCTTTTATTAAATCAAGTAATTTAAATCTGAATAAAAGCAAAATCAGAAGAAATCTGAGAGTGAACCAATACTTTTTTCATGGGTACTGTAGGTGAAAATCTGTTACAATATTGGGGCCTGTTATAAATTGGACAAAGCGAGCAGAGACTTTATTTACTTTGTTCACTTAAAACCAATAAAATTAAAAAATTGTGCTGTGATTTTCCTGAACTGAGCAATTTTCCTCACACAATAATATTTACTGTCATTTTGCCAGCTGTACCGATTGTGCTGGAGTCTGAGGAACCGTACAGAGGAAAGAGTGGACATTGAACCGGATGACTGGGTTAATGATGACGACAGCAACGAACTGGAAATAGAAGGTATTCAGAACACAGACAGAGTTCACATTTCATATTTTGGTAATTTTTCTACCATACATGTATAATCGTAAATAATGTATTTAAAGCTTCAGGTAGTTTTAAAGATGTGTTTTCATTGGCAGATGGTTTTCTTTTTCTCAATTTATTTTGAAACAAAAATGTCTTTGTCTTTATTCCAGAACATGAGGAGGAACCGGGCTTCTTCAAGAAAGCATTAATGTGCTTCTGTGGACTGGAGCAAAAGAAAGCCCCAAAACTGAGCAAAGAGGAGGAGGCAGAGCTGAAGAGGCAGCTCACAGATACATCAGAGAAGCCTCTCTGGAGGAACATTGTCAATGTGAACGCCATTATTCTCCTGTGCGTGGCTGTGTTCTTTCATGGATACTTCGGTTAGACAAACCCCATCAAGATTAAGCAATCCTGGATACTGTAATTTATATTTAAGTCACAGGTTTTTGTATGGATTTAAAATGTGACCAAAACCATTAGCACTTAACCCCGGGAATAGTATACTGAAATCTCGTAACGGTACTTTATTATTCCTCCTGCGTTGTGCAATTTGGTCTCACACAGGACACAAACTACATTTTTCTCCAAGCCTTTACCATATAAGTGAACTTTTCCTGGTATGTTTCGCCTGGAGTAAACCAGTAAACCACAGTGTAACATATTAACACATCAAACTTGTTAGGAGGCCTAAATACTCACACATTTGTTCTCACTTCTGCGTATCACTTTTGTAGATGTTCCTGGATGAACAGGACACATTCTTGTTTGTGTGTCATTTTGTTGTTTATGTACAAAAGAGAGTAGTGCTGTTGTTGAGAACAGCTCATAACTGTATCTTCAGTTTTGCTTCTTTTTATCTTCACATGAAGGTAGCACATAAAATAATACAAGTGAAAATTTAGGATTTTGTTTAAAATTAAGATTTTTATTGTAATATTGCACACGTACACCTGATGGTAATTCATTCTAACTACAGTGCGTAATCTCTGATGACCAAAAACATAAACGCTTCTTTATTTTCGTAAGTTTACATATAATTGTTGTATTTTTTTGCCTAAGGCTGCATTAAGTCATTGTGAAAAAGGAACAAGACAAAAAAAAAAGAACATATCTAGAAAAAGCTTGTAATATTTAACTAGTGGAGGACAAACAAGATGGTTGTAAATTCCCTCAGAATGGGTGGGTGTGCTACCTCATTCATCAGCTTCAGCTGGGTTTTCTCTTTATGTGTGCTTCAAGTCCAACTTCTTACATCCATGCTTAAAACCTAACTGTGTGTTGTTTTAGGTGTTAATGAATAAAACTATCTCAGGGAAAGAGGGTTAGGAATTACTCAAAGCACTCAAACGCTCTTTTTGCTTCAACTTAGAGGTCTAAAATCATTTGTAAGCAAAAATTTAAAATGTATTTTCTGTCTGTTTTGCACTTTAAATTTCTGCCTAGGTAAATTAAATGATACCAGGATGGCGTTGTTGAAGGTTTTATTATTACTGCCTTGGCAGTGCTCACGTTCTTCAGTGGAATTTCCAGCAGTCCAGCAGCTGCAAAGGACTTTATATCCGATAAGACTATCAGTCAAGTAGTGATTGGGCTGATTGTGTTGTGCGTAAATATTAGTCAGTCATCATAATACTTGTAAGGAGGCTTTTTTATCAGATAGAACATTTTGTCTTTCTTGGCCATGAATCAAACGACAATTATCAGCTCAACAGTTTTACTAAATATGACTAACGAGCCATGAAAAGGCCACTGTGGCTCCATGGGTTGAGTCGTCTTGTAATCGGAAGGTTGTGGATTTGATTTCGGTTTGCCCCTGTCACATGCCGATGTGCCCCTGGGCAAGGCACTTAACTCCAAGTTGCCTATCGATCTGCATATTGGTGTATGAATGTGTGCACGTTAGTGAGTGCAATTGGGTGAATGTGGCTCTAGTGTACAGCACTTTGATCGGTCAGTGTGACTGGAAAAGGGTTCTATTAGTTCAGGCCATTTACCGTTTGTTTTGATTCATTTTAAAATGAATCAAATTCTGTTGAGATATTTAACCAATTGTTGGTTTTTTTAGTCTGAGGTTTAGCTATTTGTTGAACATTCTGACTGCGATAGACTGGCGACCTGTCCAGGCTGTACCCCGCCTCTCACCCATTGACAGCTGGAGATAGGCACCAGCACCCCCCGCAACCCCAAAACGGATAGACGTGTTAGAAAATGGATAGATGGATGGATGGATGGATGGATGGATGGATGAACCTTCTGGCTAACCTATGCCATGGTAGATCCACCCTCAAAAACCACAAAGCTCTGTCAACCATATTGGTGGAATTGTTTGTCTATTTATTAAATTGTATGTATGGTGGAACTTGATAATAACATCAGTGCTAAGAACGATCATTTCATGCTCATTGTCAAATTCTTGTGAGATGCAGAGCTGCTAAATGGGAACTACAGCCTCTTTAAAGGGAGGGGAAAGTTTGCACAATGCACTGTATCAGTTAGGCATTTCCAAAAAGTAGCTCATGTGGCTAGGGTTAGGGTTAGGGTTAGGCTTGCTGACACACATCTGACTCAAATGAATGGCCGATTAAGAGGCTTCTGCAGCACTTAACAACAAGCAGAAGAGGTAATACAATTGTTTGAATCAGGTGAGCTGGGACAGAGGAATATGTGGAACATGCAGGACAGGGGTCCCTGAGGACCAGGGTTGGGAATCACTGGTCTAAAGACAAACTTTTGAAAAAGTTACTCGGTAAGAGCGTAACTTTTGAGCCTTCATTAATGAGCAGGGTGCCATTACACTGTATGCATGTGAGAAATTTAGATGAACAAAATCAAGCACACTAACACACCAATGGAATCAATAGGTGTTTTCTGTGTGTAACTGTGTATCAGTAAACACAAAATACACAGAAATCACAGTTTGGCAGATTAAGAGATTTTATATATATATATATATATATATATATATATATATATATATATATATCTTGATTGCAATGTAATGAAAAGTTAAAAAACACAATACCATTATTGTTATATATTACCACAATTTAAAGTAAACTGTGAATACGGATATGCTTAACATGTTCTGTTTTACCATAGGCTGAAATCTGCCATGGTCTTTTGTGTAAATCAGAGTTGTCCAAAAGTATGTTCCTGGGACTATTTGTGGCCCCTGAACTGATTTTTGTGCGACCCCCAACTGCAATTCAGGAATGATTTTGCCCCATTAGTACAGGTGATTGGTGCAGATGGAGGCTTTTTATTTTTAATTAGGGCAAATATAGTACAGACAAGTTCAAATCTCCTTCCAATTGAAGATGTCAGACAAAACTTAAAGTGTTCATCTTTTTAGACTACATCAATCTGATTTACAAGGAAATATCCAAATCCCATTCTTATGGTTCATAATAAACCAAAAAAAAATAAGTATTCAATTGAGTTCAAAACTATTTTCAAACTGGATGACCCTCTTTTAATATGGCAAGATCCTTTTTAAGTTTTGGATCTACTATGATTTACACATCCCTTTCCTGTGGAAAATCTGACCAGTTTTTCAAATCAAAACAATTTATCCTCCTTCTTTTCTGGAGCAGTTAAAAAAGTTTATGATATAATTTTGAGTTAATTTTAGTTTTTTATTATGTTTTTTGGCTGTTGAGTACTTTTGACTTGACAATTTTGGCCCGTGTAACATAAAGTTTGGACATCCCTGGAGTAAATATTAAATATTATGTAAATAACTACTGAATGCAAAAAAGGGCCGCAAGTTAACAGTTTATGAAATATTTACATAGCATGCTGCGAAATCGTATAAAAGGGAGTTGGTTTAGGATGGCACAAATCTGTTTTGATCTGGGTTCTGACAAACCATTTAGCTCAGAGTTGGAACTGATTTCTCTTTATTCAAACAGAGGTCGGCTGCAGATAAGTTATTCATACTCGAAAAGCCTTGCATATGTTAACCACGAGCGCTCTTGAAGGTTATTTTTAAAAAATGAGGGGTGAGGGGAGCAATCTAGTCACCAAAGAAGCATTCATTGAAGTTCAAAGGCTATTTCTGCAATACAGTTTTGAAAAAAAATCAAAGTAAACTAAAACCCCAGACTGAATACTAGCTAAATCTACAAGGATAAAACTAAATCTAATGTCTTAAAACCTGTAAAAGTCAAGATAGAAATAAAGTCCAGGTAAAAGGGAGTTCGGAGAAGTTCTCTTGTCTCTTTGGCATCTCGGGTAGTCCACCACAGCAGGCTCTCTCCTCTCAACAGTGCCTTACATGAGAGCTTTCCAAGGGGGGAAACCATTGGTGGGTTTTGGTACTCACTCTGGATTACCCAATCCCAAAAGTATGAGGAAGGAGGATGATGTGCAAAGTCAGCACACAAAGTTTTTTGCTGTTTATACGGTCTGAAACCTGTAAGAAAGACTTAGCATGCATATTTAAACTTATTCTGATTTTTGATAACCTTCATCGTACATCCTATATGACATTTCATAACCCATATGTTGAACTGACCCCAACTTTGGCTGAAATCGAAAAACAAAACTCTTGATTTGATGTAATATTGCTTTTTCAATCATGTGTCCTTCTGCTACCATGCACTGCAGGGAGTGGCCATGTGCATGAGGAGAACAAGACAAGAAACAAAGACAAACTGGTTTTTCAGGAGCAGGCATAGTGATGAAGTTGATAAAAAAACGCAGACTTAACCAAAAAAACAGTGTGGCTGAATGAGATCACTTCAGCGCTCTGGGTGAATATGAAACTTTAAATTATGGCTTATGTGATGTTATTATTTACCAATTAGACTACTGATCATCTGACATAGTCAGTTACCTGTACTGTACACCTTTTTAGGAAGACGGTCTAAAACTCAAAACCTTCCTGAGTGGTGTTTCAATACTCGCACTCGCACAAGCAATACTTGCTTTTGCGTACGAAAATTAACGGACGAAGCCAGATTGTCTTACATAGACCCTTCTCGTACTCTAATAGGCTGCACTCTTAAGATGCTAAACAGGAAAGTATCCTTTAAATGTTTTTTAACAGCAGGAAATACACTGCTTTAATTGGGGTTATGGCATTTTAATAGTGGGACGGTCTTGCTTGCTGGTTTTTTGTCAGGATTTATTCTGTCAGGATCCACAGCTGTTTATGTTCTTGTTCTAATTTACTGTAGATTCTCTGTTTTGTGGCTTCTTAGTCCCTTTCCCCCAGCTGTTTGTTATTCTGTTGATTATTACTCACCTGATTTCCACCCAGTTGATTATTTCTTAGTTGTATTTAAGTTCCTGGTTTGTTTCCTCGTTGCTGGATTCTCTGCCTTACATCTTGTTGTTCCTGATTCTTTCTCAACAACTTTGTTTACCTTGTGTCTTTGGTTGAATTATTCATCTCACCATGGCTCTGTCTCCTCGCCGCTGCACTTTGGGCAAACTCACTCCATGACATATTCGAAAGTAACCCAAAACATATCTCATGTGGGGTATTAACTTTATGAGACATCTTTCATATGCAGTGACAGTTAAGAAAAAGATTCATGTTTTACAGTTCCTCCATCAGCCAGATGAAAGAAAAACGTGGACCGATTAAAATTTTGAGGCTTGAGAATATTAGCGAATAAACTACATTTGAGAGAAAATGATCAATGCAGTTTAAAATAAAACTGGGAATAAATATGAAAGAAAAGCAACAGTTGCACACAAATAACTTGTTTTACCTTATCCCCAAACCTGAACTCAATCCGAACAAAACGAAAATAATTTAGTTTCTCTGAACAAAAAATCTGCTCGATTTCAATGAATTTATTTAACTTAAAATATAGTAGTTTTAATAGTTTACCACATTTGAGTAATAAAATACGGCCATAAAAAAGCTAGAATTTTAGTTAAAATATTTGCAGTTAGATGTCAGAAATTGGAATAATACACTACGTGAATAAAATAAACCTTAGCAAGTATAGACTACTTCAATTTAAGTGATTTGCAGTGTATACACTTCTACACAGAGGCATGACAAAGACAGTTGAGACACCAGCACCCTCTACTGGTGAAGGAACCTCACTACACAGGGTAATTATTGTCCCTCCAGCAACCAGCATTATTCAGCGTTATCGTGTTCCACTTGAGAGGCTATGAGGCCATCATAGATTATATGTTCAGGTACATCAGCATAACAAAAGAGATGTCAGATGAGTACAATTGAAGACATAAATTACTAATATCTAATATATAAGTAGGATTACATATAAAAACACCTTTCCTGCTTCTATACCTTTAATATTCATGTTGGCAAACTAGCATGACGAACAGTGTTGTTTTACACCTGAACAAAAAGTGACATCAAAACCAAACAGAGGATCCCCAGCTATCTCTAAACTCCACTATTCAGGAACATTGTTTCTCAGAGAGCTATGATGGAGCTGAATTTGATTCAATTCAATTCAGTTTTATTTATATAGCACCAATTCACAACACATGTCATCTCAAGACACTTTACAAAGTCAGTTCAATCAAATTATACAGTCAGGTTGTTTAAAAAAATTGTTCTATCTAAGGAAACCCAGCAGATTGTATCGAGTCGTTGACTTACAGCTTTTACTCCTCCTGAAAGAGCGCATAGCGACAGTCGCCTGCATAAATGTAAACATTATGGGCAGGCCTACTAGAGAAAAACCAGCCAAAGCCTGAATCCAGTGGCCTGGAGCATTCAGCCAAAGTGCTGCATCAACACACTGGTACATTCATAACAGTCTATGGAGCCAAAAAGGGGTCAAAGGTATTGTATATCTAACAGTCTCTCTGACCCGAGGGGATTTCCAAACATCCTTGCTTTTATTGTGCTTTTAAGTACATTTCATATACTGGATTGTCTAAATAAATAAAAAAGTGATTTAGGCTTTTTTTTTTTTTAAATAAAAATTCTAATCCACTTCCAAAGTCAAACATTTTGAGATTATCAAAGATAAATTAGAAACATGCAAATAGCTGATCAGATTACAATGCCATATATATATATATATATATATATATATATATATATATATATATATATATATATATATATATATATATATATATGAGAGAGAGAGAGAGAGAGGGAGGAAGGGAGGGAATCATTCTTTCACCTGCAGTTTTTTTATTAAAATATAAATGAAAGCAGATATTTTCAAAAAGGATATTTTATATTATTTGTTGTCTTTTGTAAGTTGCAGGTCTCGTTTGATTGTTGAAACCAACTTCTTGGTTAAATGGAACTGATTTCAAAGCTAAATCCAGCAGAGGTATGAGATATTTTTGGCTCAACTTTATATGGAAAAAAAGCAAGTAAGAAAGTTTATGCTTTCTTACTTGCAAAGGCCCTCAGCAAAAAAAAAGTCCTTATGTCATGTCGAAAGGATTGTGCAAGCAACAACTACAGACAACTGAAGTCGGTTAGAATTTTTATCACAGGAACTATACTTGAATTTTTTTTTTTGTCTGGTGAAGAAAAATGCTTTTTACAGAATGTCTCATTAGTTACATCCTTTTATATAACAATTGACAAATTGATTGTGTGATTGAGCAAGTCCAGGCTTTTCTTAGTAGAAATAAGCAGCAAAATGGGGACAACACAGGACAAGTTTTCTCTGCCAAGTGGCACAAGGAGGTGTGGAGCTGTTGCTAAATAGCATGTCAGTGTTGACCATTCACATAACAAATTATCATTTATCCGTGACGTAGCCATTTGTGTCAAAGAAAATGAAGAAAAGCCTCTAGATGAAGCCTTGTTTGAGGATTGTGCACGAGCCTGAAGCGCGTTTAGTCTCGTGTATGTCGAGGGTTTCTCATCGGGGGCTTAAAGTTCAAACTAAATTGGTCTCCTCACTCACGGTTCAAATTTGCGCAGAATCAGGTAAAGTACATTTACTGTAATACAGCAAAGAAGGGGAATGTTACTTATTGACTCAGGATTGGTTTCAAAGACGAGACCAAGGAGAAGAGCTAAAAGGTTACTACAGGAAGCAGGCCTTGGTATACTGCGAGGAGGATTGAAATGCAAGGGAGGGTTACTGCTGTCGGTGATTGTAGAAGTCCAGGCTTTGAGGTTGAAAACCACTCCACATGCCAATGGTTTCCTCATTATTGGTTTCCTTCCTCGAGAGAGAGACGAGCAAGATGGTAAACGGGTGAATCGTTTGACAATGGACAGGCAGACAAGGGAATGATGGTATGTAGAGGAGTCCAGACAGTGGGTCAAAGGAAGAGAGACAGAAGGAGCGGTGAGGAGATTTTTCGGAGGGATTCCAGATGTAAGTTCATCAGAGGGCTTAATAGTGCAAGGAGGCAGAAGACTGTGAACCAGAGGGAGGGCTAAGGACTGAAGAACACCAGAGCTAAGCAAAGGAACCTGGGAGAGAACAACATACAAACAGTACTATGCCAGTTTATCACACTGGGATTGAGAACTATCTGCCTCAGGGAATCCCTTATTATGTTCCTCCTAATTGGCCCGAACAGGCTCCAGCTGTGCGGACACACCAGGCAGTAGCACAATGCGGTCAGAGGAAGCAATGCATACACACACACACACACAACCCTGAGGATATGATGCCTCAATTTTGAACATGTCTTGTAGACTGATGAGACAAAAGCAAAAGGTGTTTGCCATCATGTCTATTGTTACTTCCAGCTGTGTAGTATGGTGGTGGCAGTGTCATGAGTGGGTGTCTTGCTGCAGGAGGGACTGGTGCAACTCAAGAAATCGACAACAAATTGAGGAAAGTTTCAAGATATGTTGAATTGTTGAAGCAACAGCTGAAGACATCAGTCAGGAAGTTAAAGCTCAGGAACAAATGGGTCTTCCAAATGGATAATGTTAAGGGGTGGCTAACACAAAAACCCTGTTCACACCCACTTAGCCAGTCAGGGTCACAGTATATGACATAAGGGGCAAGGCAAAATAAAACTCCTGCAAAGCCTTTACTGATTAAGATCTGTGAGTAAGAGCAGCTTTAGAAAAATGAGTCTGTCAAAAAGTAAAGCTTTGTGGGTATTACCCGCATGTTCCTTTGTATTTAGCTATTGGCCCACTCTGTGGGCAAATTGCTTTATCTGACAACACCGCTGATAATGAAATGCACATACTTTTAACCAAAGACAGAAAAAAGGTGATAGCAACTAAATCTAATTTTAGAAAACTTCCGCATGCTACAGCCTGTAACATCTGAGCAACTTATACAGCCAATTCATTGCCGTGGCTGCTAAAACCCTAAACTGTAGCTCTTTGACGCCCAGTTTTCCAGTTGCTTGTGACATTATGCAACAGATGTTCATATCTTTTAATTCTGCCGTGGTTTTATAACGCTTTGATCTGAGGATTATTTCTTTGGTCGGTGTTAAAGCTTCTTGAGCAGACACAAAACGTAACAAAATCCTCGTTACGCAACATCCCTGCATGTTTGGATCTGTGGGAAGAGCTGAGGATGCCGAGAGGAAGTCTGTGAGACATTTGGCAATTTCAGGCTTTAAGAAAGATAAATACAACAAATAAAAGGTTTGTCTACTGTCTGCGATGGAGATGCTGGGTCTGTTTTTCCAAGGCATCTTATGCCTCCCCTATCACAGCCTCACAAGCTCCCTGTGTGTCTGGCTGGCGCTGCCTTACCATATGCCTGCACATAAAGTATGATTCATTGCTTTTGGTTTCTTTTTGCATCTCAGAGAGGGCTTGTGTGTGTATGCATTTGTGTGTTTAGATGGGGGTGGGGAGTACCATCCTGATTGGCTGAAGTATTTTCTCTGGCAACGAGCAAACGTGATCCCGCCTGCAGAGGCACTGCAGTGAGTGCTGCAGTGAGAGAAAGAGAGAGAGAGAGAGAGAGAGAGAGAGAGAGAGAGAGAGAGGCGGGCAGGAGGGGGGAGGCGGGCAGGCAGAATCAACTACATGAATAAGGACGGAGCCAGAAGCACAGAGGAGACAGAGCACTATGTGTGCGTGTGCATGTATGTATGTGTGAGAACACTGCGCATGTGTGAGTGAGCGGACGGCAGAGGAGAAAGAGCAGTAATGAACGCCAGCTGAGGGATGACAGCAGGGGAGAGAGAGAGAAGGAGAAGATAGAGGCTCACCTGAAGACGAGAAGAGGAAGAAGGTAATAAGAAAGAAAGGAGGACATAGTAGGGGCACATATGACAGATACAAGAAGCTTGGGTGCCTGCACAGAATAGGATCAATAATGTGTGAATAGAAGCAGACACATACACGGATGGAGAAGAGGGCACGGGACGACAGACGCTCGGCTACGACTCAAAGGAGAAAGACTGGAAGAGTGAAGCGGAACGATGCCAGAGAAGCAGTGATGCTGCGGTCGATGAAAGCGGACTGATGTGTCCACCTTGCAACAGCTTCCTCCATCTTAACATCTCCTCCATGTTGTTGACGTTTCGAGAATAGAGACGAGCAGGAGAGAGGCAGAGAGCATTCTCCACACCAGCGACAAAGAAGACAAAGCAGCTTGTCATGAAATACAGAGAGCTTGACGAGGAAGAAAAAGACTGGAATATAACGGCCCTGTGAAGCAGACAGGTGAGGACAAGGCGAAGATTTACATCTCTTTCATGGTGAACATTCATCTCATCATCCCTGTTTTCGTGCTACCTTCTTTTTTTCTACAATCATGGGAAAGAAGGAGGCAGTGTTCTGCTTTGTTTTGCTAGAGCCAGGTTTTGCACAGACGTTGCATCATGTGGATTTGTGTCGAAAGGCATGCCTTCCCACACTGATGTCTAAGTGAAGACCATAACCATAACGCCCACAGAGCCACAGCGTCTTGTCGGCAAAGATCAAAACCCTATCGGGTGGAAACCATGAGTGAGATATCGTATTGAGGGTTTTCTGCGAGCTTCAGGGAGATTTTCCAGAGCGCTGCACGGGCAGAGAGCAGAGTTGGGGTAGCAACGGTCTTTTCTGTAGTTGTCAGCACCCACGGATGCATCTCCGTAATGGCCATGCATCGGGCGATGCAGTGAGAGCGCCCTGTGCACCACGCTGCGATTGCATAACTGCTGCTTCATCCAAATTGCACCCCTCCCATTTGTTGCAAAGCCGTGCGTGGCTGCTTTCATCTCGTGAAGACCCAAGCAGTTTGCTTCCGTAATGGCTCATAAATGTCGTCTCCATTAAAACTGTGCAGAGGCATCCTTAATTATTGGCCGCCATCGATCAAGCCGCCGCTCTTACTGGAGAGGCCGGCCACTTTCCCCTCATAAATCCTCAATGAGGTCTGTGTCAGGAAGAGGGATGTGTATTGTTCATGCTTTTATTTTAGAGCAGCATGTGCAGCTCTGCCATGTTGGTGTGGCAGCTACACAGGCGAGAACAAAGAGCAATTGGCTGTAATGAATTGCGAGGCAAAATGGCCGATGTCTGCTGCCGTGAGTGACAGCAGACTGTATTATTTAAATCAACACTTTGACAGGATTAAAAACGCAAACACTGGATGGCATTGTCCACTGAGAATGGGGAAATAAGGGGAGGGGGCAGGACAAAACGGAAAGCTGCGGAAGGCAGTACAGTTTTAGCATAACGTAAATCCTGTTCATCATTGAGATTTAGCAAATATCCAATGAGGAGAAAACATGACCTGGGGATTTGTCCGGCTAGGGTTGTGACATGTTACGTAATCCCGATATGCAGCATTATATCCCACATGGGTCAGAGATGTGTTGACATGTTTCTTCTTTGCCAGAAAAGCGTTTGAGTATGAATTCAAACCGCTACATAGCTGACATACTTGACATACTGCTGGCATGTTGCATCGGGGCATCGCATGCCCACACCCTCCGCTCCGTCTGGGATGCCGTTAGGATGAAAACACAGGTTTCTGTGGATGGCAGAGCGACGGGGAGACGTACTCGTAGGCGCTCCCATCGATGACTCATTCAGAACACGGTTCCCCATCCGGGGTCCGATCCCCACAGGTGGACTCTTTGCCGTGTAATGGTGTTGAGCTGTGAATGTGAATGAATGTGCGTGAAGGGAACATGTGAGGTGTGTTTTATCTAGAAGATTGCTGCTGAGGGGATTGTTCTCTGTTCCCTCACATACTGCACGCATTCAAAAATGCCCATTTATCGTCTACCATCAGCCTTTTATCAGATCGCTTGTCTCCTCAGAAATGTAGAAGGGTGGTGCTCCGTACACGACGGACTTGACTGAGGGTAAGAATGTTCTGGGATGGATTTGTGTGTGTGTGTGTGTGTGTGTGTGTGTGTGTGTGTGTGTGTGTGTGTGTGTGTGTGTGTGTGTGTGTGTGTGTGTGTGTGTGTGTGTGTGTGAAAGCAGCTCTGTGTGTTTTAATTGTGTGAGGAATCTGCAGCTGAGAGTGACTCCTCTGACATCGCTGTGGTCAGTTCCTCCTCCGTCTTGATGGGGTCAAATGCCTGATGTGATTTCATTAGTGATAATTCCTCCTGTTGGAAGATGACCCACGACGACGTGGACGCAGGAAAACTGTGGAGAGCTTCAGGGTTTGACACTGTGTTAATAGGATGGTGGGGCGGAGATGAGCTCCTTACATAATCTGAGCGGTCTCCGTCGATTAGGAGGAAGCTGCTCCAAAGCTGGCCCATCAGCAGGCTGCCTCCATCGGTCATCCGTCCTTTTCATATCACTGTCAACAAATTATTGGGAAATTTTAGCTGCTTTGTCTCTCTAAGACTCAATGGCCGCTCCACCTGTCTAGGTACTTTATTAACTCTACCTTAGGCATAACCAAAATAGTTTAATTTTGCAAACTGTATTTATTTATCCACTTAGCTTATTTGAAATGCTCAATTCTTTTTTTATCTTATCTGACCTCAACCTCAGGTTATGTTCTTTTAAAATGCTCATAATTGCTAAAAAAAGAACAAAAGAAAAATTGAGATTTGCCGCAAAATTTTTTGATAGCCTGATGTTGAGTTTTGATCCTGAGCAGTGAAACTCAAAAATTGGATATTTTCCCAATCACAGACATAGCCATATCTAACTGCATAGACAGCACTCTTCAGTGTTGACGTTGCAACTGAGGGAAGAAGCTTCAAAGTTAGCTACTTCCAGTATAGCTGAGGTCTTTGAAAATCAAATCAGGAGGCACAGAAATGTAAAAAGCTATATGAAAGGAAGTTCAGTTGTTTATGATATATAGCAGATAACAAGAAGTCCAAATGGAGAGAAGAAATTTGCCTTGTTTCATCATTTTGAGCTTTTAATCTTTGTTTGAAATGAAACCTGCTGGATTTGGAAATGTTGGAAGTCTTTATTTTTATTATTAAGCCGGGAAAGTCACCATTGAGGTTAGTAATTTCTTTTTCGAGGGAGACCTGGCAAAAATAAAAACAAATAAAAATAAAGTCTTTATGAATAGTTCAGAATTTACAAAGGAATATGAAGTAAGACTGATGTTTCAGTTCGCTAATTTAAAAAATACTAAAACTTAAAATCTCAATTTCTTAATCATTTTGTTTTCTTTGTTTTAAAAATAACATAATTTCAATGCTGTTCTTTTATCTATTAACAGAAATATTTTTAAAGGGTCCGAAGCAGCTAATATTGTTATGGAAAAAGTTATGGAAATCTGCACCAAACTGGCCACACAATTTGGATCGGTGCAGCTCATTCCCAATTTTAATTTGGTTCAAATTCTTTGGTGTTTTTCTTTCTGAACTTCCTTATATACTGCAACAATGTTAAAAGCCCAATCTGAAATTGACTAAATCCTCCTAATGCCAAAAAGGTATGGCACTAACAGTAAACCTTGGATTTTGGGTACATTTTTGTTGGGCTTTCTTTATGGGGTGGGGCCTCTCTGGACTGAATTTGGTCCTGAATATCCTGTGAGTGCTCTGATTGATAATCTTTAGGGTTAGAAAAAAATCTATCTAGGGCCTATGGCTCTCGGCTTTGTTTGTAAATCTGACCCTGAGCTTTTCTTGTCTTGTGGGAGGATATGTTTTCTCCATCTTAAAGGTGGGAGTTATGCCAAAATAACACCCGTATCTCTTAGCGCATGAAAATTGACCTAATTTAAGCCGTCATCTGGTTTTGGAGCAGATCTTATTACAACAAAATGGAAATTCAGACATGAAACAAAGCACTTGATCTAAATAAGATATTTACCAAACTTAAAATATATGCAATGTTACATAACTCTATATCTCTAATTAAAGTTTCAAATTTGATATCAAACATTCTGATTGAAAATGAAGCCAACCTCATAAAGGAACTTACCTGCCTTCATTATCAAAATTATATAAATGTTTATCGTTAAGTATCATTAAAAACTTCCAGTGAGTTTTTCTTTGTTTGGCTCCAATTAGCAGATGAAATGCTAAAACAATCTGATTTTGTTGCCATTTATGAAATTTAGTGAAATGTGTAACTAAAAATGACAAATTTCTTTGCTCTGTAAGCATCTTGTTCTTTGATTGACTTTGTTTTGAGCTTGGTAAAAATAAAAAAAAATAAAAACGGATAAGAGTTAGAAGACATACTTTGATGAGCAAATGAGGATAATAAAGCTAGCACTTGATTTTCTGTTAATGTACTGCCCTAAAAAGGGGAATATCCAGAGGTCAGACACATTCTTTCCTCTCCTCAGGCATTTGTTTACTTACTTGATGTAACGTAGGTACATACAGAAAGGTGATTAAACCCGTAAACTCTGGTACAGCAGTCACGGTACACAAATATGCCATAATAACAAACAGCCGATACAAAATAAACCAACTAAAATACACTTTCTCAACAGCACAACAAATAACATCAGAACATACCAGCATTTCGTACCTCAAGTGCAAATGGTGTCTGCAGCTACGATGCTTTATATATGCTACAACATTCACGCAAGCCTTAGGATCAGCAGCTGTGAGCTACCTGCTGGATGTGGTTGAACCTCAACAACAAAGTATGTTGATATAATTGATGACTAAATGTTTTCCCGAGCAATTTAACAGCAATTAAAGCATACCTGAAAGAGGAAATATTCAATAAATGAGCCACAGACACGTTCTTACCTCTGCTTAGGCATGTTTTGACTGAAGAAGAAGTGTTGTGCTCTTTACTGTGGCTCACTAGCGCTAGAGTCGCCCTGCTAGTCGCTTTTGGTTATTACATCTACAGAAACAAATTAGACAACCTCTTATTTCAAAAACCCAAACTGTTGACAGACAAATTTGATAACAGCAGTGATCAAGTATGTCATGCATTCAATGACTGCAAAGAGTAGCACCACCTCTGGCCTCTAATGAACACTTTTCAGTTAAAGGAATAGGGGCCATCTTTTTTCTGCTTTAAGTTCCAGGGGATCATCTTATTTATTGGCTGTCCCACATGCCAATAAACATTGTAACGTGCTCACCTAACGCCAATGTGCGTGCACGCTCCTTAGTAGTTTTCTCTAGATGCATATGCGTACTTCTAGTGTCCATGTATCCAGTTAGCTACGGTTTCAGCCATTCATTGTAGCTCCACTGCTCTCACCCTATACTTTGAAAATGGCTGAGAGTCGCAAGAAGCAAACTGTCTTACAAGTTTATGAGAAGAAGAGGAAGGACTCAGAAGAAAGAAATTAGACCAGAGTGGATTTGGGAGATTCTTTCACACGATCCCCCTGAAGAGCGGAAGAGCAGGTAAGACGGCGTTGCGCAGGCGCACAGTTATTCAAAAGGGACTTGGCCGTTTCTTACCTACATTTCCAGAAAAATCGTCCACTATACCTTTAATCGCATTACCCTTAAAGCTACTGCTATTACCAAGGGATCTTTCAACACATTGTTTTCTTTGATGGTTAGTGCTCTTTGTATTTATTTGTTAAAATAAAACAAAATTTACACAAATTAGTTAGTACATATTATATTTGTGAAAAAAAGTTGTATCCACCAGAACTGGAAATGCAAGGTTTTGAGCAATATAAACATGACTGATGCATCTCTGGTGGACATGACAGAGGTATTTTTATTTAAAATCATAGAAATATACATGAAATTGTAATTTTAACAAATAACTCCACATACATGATAGTTTTCCTTAAGCCTAAACACATACAAGATGCTGAATCCTCAGAAACGTCGTGTTACATGCTTATTTATTCCGCCCAGGCTCATGAAATGTGTATGAAAGCTTGCTCTGTGTGCCCTGTGCACTGTGTGCCAGAGGATGAGAGGGAAACAGGCTATTTTAGGGGAAGTGTTGCGGCACTGCGCTGCTGCTTTGGTGAGATAGTGATTGGTGAAATTCAGAGCGAAGCCTGATAACAACGCTGCGTGCCCAAGTGAACAAATATGTCGACAGATTAACCAAGAAAGGGAAGATAAATTGAGAAACTGTCCAGTATGGCTTACTTCATCACAAACCACTTCCGTCTGTTGAGAAAGGGGTCACCTTTTCCACTCAGTGTGACTTTTAAGCTGGGGCTGGGGGGACAGGAAACCACAGAGAAGTGCACAGCTAAACAAACCGTGAATAAAAGCCAGAACCTGTGCTGGGTTTCATCTTCTGTCTTTTTTTTTTTCCCTCTCTGTCTCTTTTCGTCAGCATGTAGGTTACCTCCTCTGCTCGATGCGTTTCTTTTTTTTCCTCTCAATAATGAATCATCACTGTCGACAACCGAGCACAGAATGAGAATCGTGTCATCCTCCCTCTTTCGCTATCCGCCAGCTATTGTTTTGGTCAAGTTAAAAATGTTCATCTGAACGTTCGTTCCTTTTTCACTTGCCCACTCGCAGTATGACACAAACCCTCCACACAGATTGTGACCTTCTCCCACGCCTGTTAGAAGGAAAAGCAAAGCAGTTTGCATGAGATGGCTTGGTGTTGACAACGAACAGGAAGAAACGCAAGTGTCGGACCACAACTGTGTTCCAGTCACCTGCTTTTTCAACACAGTGTGGAAATTTACGTTTACTGCTCCAGGTCTTTACAGACCTTGTTATTTAGACTATGTATAATACATGCGTGAGAATGTTTTGCTAAATGGATGTTCTTGAAAGATGGATACAGTAAGTGGATTATTTGACATACACTTTCAAAATATGAAATATCAAATTTAAATTACAAGCAGGTTTTCTTGTTTGTGGTCAAAAACCCTGTAACGCAGGCCATAAATGGCTGAGGTGAGTGTTTTTCACTTCCAATGTGAGTAGATGTGGATTTTTGTTTTTCATCCTTATCCAAACTAAAAGTATTTGATAATGCGTTTGTTATATGCTCTATTTCATCTATGTACTGACAGTGCATTAGTTGCAGAATTGAAACGTGACAATGAAATGTTTCTCTTTGCTGCTGAATCTTTTAATTATTGTTCCCTCAACCAAATCAAACACCCATTCCTACCCATTTGTTCTGACCACAAAAGAGAGAGACTGGCTTGTATTCTAAATTAAGAATTTGTTTATTTAAAAAAAAAAAAATCACAATGTTTTCTAAAGAGAAAATCCAATTACCAAAAAACAAACATAGGCCAAAACATATTTAAGAGGACATATGATGCAAATCCACTTTTTATACCTTAAATACAGTTTGTTGTATACTTGGTGTCTCTAGGAGAGCAGAACATTTTTATTTAGTCTCCCCAGGTACTTTGTAGATATCTTTATATTTTGTTTGGTTCGTATGTTTTAAGCTGTTAAGTTTTCTCTATTTCCTATTAAGTTTTTTGAACAATCACGTCACTGTATTTGCTGTGGAACTGCTAAACAAGGTCATGGACTTACAGCTAACCAATTATTATATTTTGCTGCAGAAGACTCTGAACGTGTCTTTTGTCTTGTTGTCTTAGTTTTGTTGACTGAGCAAGGAAATACATAAATTAATTACCCTATAAAACTATTACAGATTAACCCTGGGGAGACTGTGATTAAAATCTTCAAATTAATGTAATGTGCTTGGTCAATAGAAAAGCATGCCATCTGCAACATGCCTCCCAGTGAACAGCAGCATGGTTATTATGTCCCATGTTGATGAGATTGCTAAGCAGAGGCCAAGATACAATAGGAAATGGGACAAAAGCTTTCACTCCCGAATAAACTGTGTTGGAAACCTAGCCCCTCAGATAAAGCAAAGACAGGAAATTTGATGCACCTGTAGTGGCTTGCAAATGTTTGTTTTTTCTGTTACACTTTGTCAAGTTAAATGTGTTTTATTGGGATTTTATGTGCTAAACAAACATAAAGTAGCCCATAATTGTCAAGTGGTTGGGAAGCAATAGAAAATGGAATTAAAATGTTTGCAAGTAAGATAAATAGCTTAAGCTCAGTCCAATTGGATGGAAAGGATATGTGAAGATCATTTTTAAATCTATGCAAAAATTTAGATTCACCGTATTTTTCGGGCAGTAAGGCGCACCGGATTACAAGACGCACTGTGAATTAACTTATCTATGTTCACACATAAGGTGCACCAGATAATAAGGTACATTAAGCAAAGCAACACAGTCTGGTAAATCAAACTTTATTCAACTCAGTTGTAACAACAAATACCGGTACAGAAAAATATATTCACTTATTGTTTCATTCCTCTTCCACAAATCCATCAAATTCTTTATATTCAGTGTCTGAGTTAAACAGCTGTGCGACTTCGGCATCAAGCATGCCCGGATCCCTTTCATCATTATCCAAGTCAGTCTCATGGACATTACAGTCAGGCAGTCTCCTAGACTGCTCAGGGGTCCTGTTATGGGGCCAATCAGGTAGTGACACAGCGTACCATAATGCTCCGAATATCCATGGAGCGGAGCGGCTTCGTTGCTAACCAAAGTCATACTTACACTTTCGATAGATTTTTGAGCGCATTGGTAAGCACAACAAGTAATCATACATGTAAGGATTTTGAGTGTGCCTTATACTATAAGGCACACTCAAAATGGTAAGTCTGGACCTGAATGGGCCCTTGGCCAGTCCCTGGTGAAGACCAGCATCCCCACAGGATGATGCTGCCATCACTATGAGGATTATCTGTTCAGGGTGATTAGATTTCTCGTGCACCTAGGCAGGGTTCCTATCGTTTTCATCATAAAATTCAGAACTTATCCCAACTAAACTTTCTAGATTTCGGTCTGGGTATTTAAGTAAAAATTGTTTACTTTGAACCTGCTTGAAGAGTAGTTAGGCCTTATTATCTACAGGTTTGTTGAAGTATGGAACAGGGTTTCAGGTTTTGCAGTTTCTGGACTAAAGTAGATCGACTCTATTTCGAAATCTAAAATGCTTGGATTTATCAGTCAGTAGTAGAGCATCCTAGACTAAATGCATATCCTGTAAAAAAACAATGTTCTTTTTTGGTGCCTTGTTTTGCCATATAATGCAGTTCATGAACCATGGGTGCAGTTGAAGATTTCTGGGTAGGGTAATGTCCCTATCGTCCCTAATCAAAAACTGGTTGGTACAAAAATTGAAATCAAGGTGTGATTTCGCAAGCCAGAAATAAACCATGTCAAATGAATGAACATTTATTATTATTATCAAACCTTTGTCTTTAAAAGTTGAAAGAAAAAGGTCTGAAAAAGTAAACACTATTCCATATTCAATTTTCTTTTTCTCATTATCAAGACTTGGAAAATATAGAAAGGACATTTTATACTTTTCAAGACTGCATGGAACCCTGCATCTGACCAGGAAACCTTATTCCTCTAGTTTGTTGTCTTGAATACATAGCCTGAGACTTGTATGACTTTCTCTCAACAATGGCTTTCTTCTTGCCTTTTTTTCCATAAATGCCAGATATGGAAAACCGCTGTCCTGTCATCTGTTTAACCCACCTGAGCTGTGGATTTGTGCAGCTCCTCTACAGTTACTGTGGGCCTCTGAGCTGGGGGTCTAATTAATGCTCTGTCAACTTAGTTTCCTGGTAGGTTTGTTGTTGTGCCAAACTCTTTCCATTTTCACATGATGGATTGAGCAGTGCTCTGGGAGAATAAAACCTTTGGACATTGTTTCAGTGACTCCTGAAGGTCACTGGCTAAGCTGAATTTTATTTAGAGGAACTGTAGGGAAAGGGGATGAATAATTTACAACTACTTAGTCAAAGAAAATCTAGATAAAATATCCTGAAGTTTAGGATTGTGACATGCTATCTTGTTAAAAGTTTGTGTTTAAATTTTAAAAACATATACTCAAGCTAACATTGTCCTTCTTCCACTTTTCACAGGTAAATGGACCAGAGGAATCTGACACACTGAAAGAGGAGACAACACACCACAGAAGCATTTATAAAACGGCTCTAGATAGTTACGATGACTGTCTGGGAGTTTAAATAAAAAAGAAGCTCCTCACTCCCACCGCTGAGGAATTCAAGGAGCCTTTCCTACAGCTCTCTAGAGGATTATAGAACACCTCCCCAAATAATCCTCCTCCTCCCTTCTGCTTATCAAGAAACCAAGGAGAAGGGTCAAACAAGGTCTTCTGACCAAACTGAACCAACGACAGAGAGACAGGCGGAAGGGCATTCCTTCTAACACAGCCACAGCCAAAAACAGGAAATTCAATACATTTTTCAGTGAGAAATAGTTTCCTTTTGCAAGTCACAGGAAAAAATATTAGGATATACTTCTGGACCTTAATGAACTGCCTGTAATCAACCATAACACACTGTGTGAATTTCAAAATTCCCAAGCTGTACTGTGTGTGTGTGTTAACCATATTGGTGCAGTGAGTGAAAACATATCTTAGTGCTGAAGTATTTCAAATTCCTGTGCACTTCCAAGAGCTGGAGGGCACCGACATAAATGCTGTTACACAACAAAATAATTGACTGTATATAGTCATCCCTGATCAAGTTCTGTGAACTAGACTGTTAAATATTATACAGGTGAAGTTTTTTTTTTAAATATATATCTAACAATTATTGGTTTGCTGTTACAGACTTTGAGGTAAACATTGTGTTGGCTGAGCTCTTTCATTCATTGAGACTGAGGTTGACAGAAGCAACTACCAGGGGAGACCTTTGAAGGGAACATGGAGGCATCCATCCGTCCCCATGTCCCCTCTAATGGCTGACTTCAGAGAAGGAGATACATTTTCTTCCCCTTGTGCAAAACCAAGCCAGGGCTTCCAGCGCTGATTAGAGCTACAGCCCGTCTATCTCAGAACTCCAAAACCGTGCGAATGTCCTGTCTCAGGCGTCAGCCACTGGCCATCCCCATGGACACTGTCAAGATCATCCAGTCGGAAAAGTTTCCCAGAGAATGTCCTATTCCCGTCACCCAACCTCGCTATGCCCCAGCTCCACGAGTGGCATGGGATGGCGGCGGTGAGGGCGAAATCATCGTCAACCAGGCCTGCAGTGACCTGACACTGGACATAGCACCATCTCCCAGGCCGATGGTTTCCCCTCCGGCCCCACTGATGCGCAGGGAACACAGTTTCCTAGCGCAGCGCAAAACCAGTGCCAATGAAATCTGCTACCACCAGTTCCACTACAAGATGGAAGACGTTATAGTCAACCAATACGTGCTACGCTCCTCCTCCACCTCTTCCTCCACTTCGTCGTCCTCCTCTTCGGGTCCTGTCATGCCTTGCGAGCCCCTGGAATGCCCCACCTGCGGTCACACATACAACTTCGCCGGGAAGCGTCCGCGGATTCTCTCCTGCCTGCACTCGGTGTGTGAGGAGTGCCTGCAAATCCTCTATGAGTCGTGTCCAAAGTACAAGTTCATCTCCTGCCCCACATGTCGGCGTGAGACGGTGCTGTTCACTGACTATGGCCTCGCTGCTCTGGCCATCAACACCAGCATTCTGAGCCGTTTGCCCTCTGACCCCAATGGGCCCGTGCAGTGGGGCGGGGACGCTGACCGCAGCTGCTACCAGACTGTGCGTCAGTACTGCCAGTCAGCCTGCACCTGCCAGATCGCCAACCCGTTGTCGTCCTGTGGTATCATGTAGACAAGAGGGAGGAGGTGAGGACACCGCAGATAAGACTTAACGCTGCTCCCCACCAACACCACTCTTCTCATCTATAAGCTAAACCCTTTCTGCCAAGCCCCCTCTCTCACATGTACAGCAAATAAATCCCTTCATAGATGTTATCTCTCTATATTTAATAGCACAGGTGGATACTGTGTGGGACCTATGGATGCTGGTGGTCCAGTATGAAGTAAATAAATGTATTTTATGTATGGACTGGAAAACTATTCACCATCTCTCGTTTGGTTGGATGTGTTTGTCATGACATCTCTTTACATGGGAATGCCAGGGGAGGTATGTCCCCCAACCTAGGAGAATAAAGATTAAATAAATCAAACAAGTCCCTCTGAGTGGCCTTTGTGTCAGTGAAATTAAATAGCATTTTCAGCGCCTTTATTAGGAAGTGTAAATCAAGATAATTCTGGTAAAGCTACCCAAAAAGGGTAATATTATAAGTCCATCCATTGTTCTTCACTGTTCTGAGATATGGTTACTGAGATATGAGCTTTAGGAGGGAAACCCAGACATCCCACTCCACCAGCAACGATTTGCAGCTCGTTCTGGGGAATCCCAAGACATTCATAGACCGGAAGAGCAATATAGTCCCACCCAGTGAGATCTGGGATTTCCCAGGGGTTTGTTTCCAATGGGATATGCCTGGAAAATCTACCTAATCTGTATAAAATGGAGGCTTACCCATCTGATACCTGAACCATTGCAACTAATGGTATGTAAGGTGAATCATGTGCCTGTTTTCCTAAATGATTTATCAACAAAAGTCAAATTGGACTCATCACTTATTTGGGTAACAAATCATTTTTGTTCAATTTCATTATACTGACTTGCT
This sequence comes from Fundulus diaphanus, assembly GCA_037039145.1. Taxonomy (NCBI): domain Eukaryota; kingdom Metazoa; phylum Chordata; class Actinopteri; order Cyprinodontiformes; family Fundulidae; genus Fundulus; species Fundulus diaphanus. The sequence continues at coordinate 16,581,851 of CM073141.1, read as the reverse complement.
ATACAATGTTTGTCCCGTTTGTTATTTTGGTTTGATAAGGTGTCATGATCTATCCATGCAGCCATCTTCGACAGTTACTGGGCGAGGGGTGGTATCAACCCTGGACAGGTTGGCAGTCACTCACAGGGAAACACACACACAGGAAAAATAACCGCACACACATACACACACACACACACACATTCATACCGAAGGACAATTTAGAAGAACATGTAAACATCATGTTTTTGGACTCTTGGTGGGAGCAGAAGTACCAGAGAGAACATGCCTACACATGGAGAACAGTCAAACTCCATGTAAAAAGACCCCAGGCCAGGATTTAAACTCAGAACCTTCTTGCTCCATGGCAACAGTGCTATGTCTAATAATAGTTATGAGATAGTATATTATTTTCCTAACAAAATATCCTAAGCAAATTACACACCAACGGTTAACTAAAATTAAGAAATGTTTTTTATACAGGTACAACATGGCAATGCCAGGGTACAGGATGGCCACATGAAGCAGGACATTGACCAAGAGCTAGTATATTTAGTGGAGTTAGATGGGCTTTGATTTTGCTACACAAGATATGTTTTTCTTAATGAATACTGTCTAAGAACATTTTTGTGTGTGTATCTCAGTAGCTCCAAATCATGTGATAAATCCTGAGCTAGCTTCATTGCAGATCCTTACGATTTCAGTTGGCTGCTAATCAATAGCAGCTTGTCAACAGGGACTCACAGTAAACCTAACGTTTGAATTTTTTTTTTATCACATATGACCTTTGATTATTCAATCAAAATCCATTTTGGGTGTAGGCTTCCAAAATTTAGAGTGTAACTCACGTCAAAATCAACATTTTTATTTTGCTGACAAAAGTGTATAAATTGGGCCTGGGTGCAACTTTAATGTTACTGTGCATTTTTTTTAATTAGGTCTGCAATATTTATCTTAAATGTCATGATTTAGGTTTTTGTTTATTTTGGACTTTTCTTGGATCAGCCTTGACCTCTCAGCCAATATCTAGTCAGCTCAGCCTCCTTCCCGCCAACACTTTGCTGTTAATCAGATCCACCTGCTGCACTAATTAGTGAACTCTGTTCACCTGTCTACATATACCTACCTCAGCCAACTCATGCCTGCCAGAACGTCTCTTCTCGTTTCGGCTCATCCAGTGTCATGTACCCCGCCTCCACCAGTTCATGTGTGCTCAGCCATCTGGACTCTTCGGTTAAAAGTTGCCTGTGTCTGCATGCTGCAGTCCTGCCTGTTTTCCCGTGAGCTCCAGCTGCTTGCTCTGTCCGTTCTGGTGGTTCCCTGGTCCACATCACCTGTTCTGTTCACTGCCTGCATCTTCTGGTCTCCTGCTTATCCCTGCCTGCCTGCACCTTCAGCCATTACTCATCTGCCTAGTCTGGTTCTGCTTGCCTACCTCACCTGCCCTTATCCATCCTCACAGTAAACCTTTTAAAAATACGTAACTGTGTCCTGCTGAATACCAGCAGTAACCATTACATTAAAACCATCTTAGCTACCCCCTGAGAGTTAAAGGTTGGCTATTTCAATTGAATTTTCCTATTGGTTCAAACGGTATGCTTTCTTCACCATAGCCCTGGTTTGGATATAAAAGCATCTCATTCAGACACCCACCACATCGTCTCCATGGCAAGTCAGACTCAGGAGTTGGAAACACGAGCATTGGGGGCATTGATTGATAGTATTCAGCATTTTTACTGCTTTGAACATTAGCCCATGTCAGCAATGATGCTGCTAACGTCCTCCACTAATGCGGAAGCGCCTGCCTCAAGCATCGCTGAGTCAGCACCTTGAGCCAACGGCTCCAACTGATAAGGCTCAGCAACCCTAGGCTGCACAAACCTCCAGTGACGAGGGGCCTAAAAAATCCTCCACCTCAAAAGACAGTTCTGTGGCAAAACCACCAGATGTCACTTTGTCACTCCATGTTTTACATGTTTTACATGTCCCTTTCCCTTGTCCGAACCACAGGCCCGAGCCATGCTTAGCCCTTACTGCTTATACCACACTTTGCTGTGGATAGATATATACTGCTCATAAAAATAAAGGGAACACTTAAACACAATATAACACCAAGTGTTCCCTTTATTTTTTCGGCAGTATATATAAATATGTACATATATATCACCAGCCGCCACTGCTGCTAAAAATATTGTTCATGGTGTATTCAAGGAATAACACCAGTGTGTTAAGTGGGCCAGTATGCAATTTTACCCCTCAGCATACCAGGACTTTTTTTCTGGCATGCAGCATGTACCGGAACCTCTACCTGCATCCCGAACGTCTCTGTATACCTGTAATTAACTGGTTGATTTAAAAAATTGCCTCATAAAGCCCATTGTCTACGCGCACCACGCTTGTCATACTTTCAAGTGGAGGTAGCCACTTTACATGAGAGGAAGAGCAGAGGAAAATTATCACAGCTGTAATGTTTACGTGGCTCCAAGAGGGCTCAAAGAGGACCTGAACTGAAATGGAGTTGAATGATAACTCTGAACAGTCCTTCACTACACAAGTAAACGGAGGTCGAACTCAGCTGGCATTACCGCATCCAACAGGGAACTTGCTACACAATCGCCTCAATAAGATCAGAGGCGGTGCTAGCCATTTGGGGGCCCTGACCACAAATGCTGTGTCTTCTGATATTTTGCAAATTATTTTTAATTAATAGACTTTAACACTGCTGTTCAGAGTAAATCATTGTTGGATAAGGGTAGATGTAACAGGCTGAACGTGGGCTCAATTCTCATCTCTTTATTACTTTAGCATTTATAATTTTTCATGTTTTCTTTTGTTCAAAGAAGTTTACTGTTTAGTGAAAAACTGCATGTGAAATAATGTTTTGCTACTTTTTTTGTCTACAACAGTTATAAAAGTTATATTTGTAAGGCTTTTTCAACATTCCCATTGACAACCTTTTTTCCATTCGTCAACTCACAACTTTGTTAAAGTATCACCTGTAGCTTTGGTACCTTTTTTGTCTACTCATTTACATATTGGGCTCATTGAGGGGGGCACCACAAGAGAGATGTCCATTTTTTTCTTGAGCAAATTTTTTGGTAATGACGTTTAAACCAAAGATCAAGCTTCAAGACTCACCCCCTGCACACCTGTATTCACTGATTGCCTCGTCAAGCGTCCATGCCCCAGTCAATCTGTGTCAAGTCCTCATCCTACCTCCCACAAGACTGCTTATAAGGCGCTCCACCCATGGATTCTCCTGCTCTTCAGCTGAGCTTCGATCCTCCTCCACCCCAACTCCTCCTTCACGCTCTCAAGCTTCACCGGACTACTTCCCCCTACGGCCTCCACTACCAGTGTCCAGACACCGGGGGGAAGACTTCACTAATCCTAATACTAAAACGAACATCCAAGCTCATAGACATTCAAAGCTTTCACAGCTTCTGTTTATGCTTTAAATATTTTAATTTTAACCATGCCGTTGTTATGTTTACTATAACTATAATTTTACTCTAGCTGCTCAACCCCCCCCCCCCCCTCCCCACACACACACACACACACACACTGGCACTTGTTTTTTTTCAGTCTTGAAGCACAGCATAACAAGTGACATTAATAATAATAATAATAAAAAGCTGAAAGAATAGTTTGCCTGTTGATGTTGGTTTGAAAAGAGTATCACAAGCTGATGCTGCTTGTGGCTAACTTAAAATCTAATATCACGGAATAGGATGAACAGGATATACACAAATCTTACATTAACTCTGGGTCTCAACATTAAAAACATTTTCACCTCAGAACAACGGCTCTAAATAAATAATAAAAGTACATATCCTGACATTTCCTGCTGACTTCCATTTGTAGTGTTATTACAACTCAGTCTTGATTTTTTTCAGTTTATTCTAGCCCACTGTTAAAAACAAGGAACCTGCCAAACACTTGTGATGGTATTTTCACCATAGTCAGCAACAAAACAATTGTTATCATTATTTACAAAGTAAAACAGGCACTAAGTTTGAGTTTCTCTGCATATTTCATTTCCTTTATTCAACCAGATGAAAGCCCCATTAAGATCAAGATCTCATTTGCAAGGGGGACCTGGGCAGACAGCTTGCCTATATTAATTGTTTTTCCTGTTTAATACTGATTAACAGGTGGTTAAGAAATTTTGAGACTTGACTGAAAGTGTTGTAAAAATTACTTCACTAAATAAATAAAATTAATAAATGTTAGTATTTTTTAAATCCGACACCTTTGAAAGTAAGAAATAAACGTACAAGATAATTCTTTTTATGTTTGAACATGACGGGAAAAAGGGTATTGCATTCAAGTCAATCTATGAAAAATAAAAATGCCTTATATACAACGGTATTTATCAAATGGGGTATATCGTTGAAACATAAAAAGGTAGAAAGTAATTTTCAAAGCAGCATTAATCCTTAGACTTTTTTTCTGTAAATCCCCCTAAATGTCAGCTCCTGGATGCAGACAGTGTTGTCCATTCAATCTGGCGACACTTTCTTTGACCTCCTGAACAGTTGGCTCAGCCGTCGGCGCGTGGAGATTTTCTCTGAAGACTGCATCTGTTGGCTTTACAGATAAAACGTTCATCAGACTGAGAGCTCACACTGAAAACCCAGAGGTGGTATGTTAGCAAAATGTTATTAAAAAAAGGTTTAAGGGGAACAGATAGAGGCTAAAAATGTACTCTCAGCAGAAGCTATGCTTTGCAGTAGCTGCATTGCATTCATTATGGCTACATTTCTTCATAGCATCTCACTGATAATATTTCTCTTTTAAAGGTTTCAGTGATTTACTGTCTCACCTCTTTACGTCTGATACAGCAGACTCCGCTCTTCTCAAAGACCCAGTTTTTAACCTCTGGATTATACTTTTTCTGTTTGATTCTTCCTGTATGGATTCCTAAAAATGCACCAAAAACGTGAGTTACAAAACAACAGAAAAAAGAAACACTTCGTAATAAACAAAATCTCTAACTACAGTGTCTTCAGTAGCTGCTTATTCATATATCCCACCATCGGGTTGCTGTCCTCCTCCTCTACTTGTCGTAGATCATTGGTACTCCGTTGCTGTCGTCTTGGGTTTAATTTAAAGTTCAATTTTTCTGCACCAAACACAAACCATCAGTTAACCAGTAGTTAATTCCCATACAAGAACAACCGTACAAAAGACTTTACCGCTGAAGTGAAAGATGCCTTACTTAAATGCAGTTTTGAAGAAGTTAAGTCTGAGGCTGATCTCTGTCGGAAAGGGTGAGATCTTTTCTGCTGGGGTTCACTTGTAATTTGCTTTTCTTTTTTTGCATTTTCAAGCCTGGGTTGGCTCTCCTGAGCATCTGCAGAGTCATTCTGACAAATATGAGAAGGCATTAAGAAAACAAAAGTTTTTTATTTGATTTTAAGTATGTAACTGCATAAATGCATATTGTGGATCTAAGTCTGTCATACATTAATTTCTTGATACCTCACCTTCTGTTCTTCATGTTCCTGGAGAGCATCTGTCTTCATCTGCAATCCCTGGTTTTGTATCTGCCGTTCGGCATACTGCTCCATCGTTTGGCAGACCCACTCCAAGTAGCAGAGACCAGGGCTGGGCTCATTTCCCGCAAAAACACCAGGGACCTGCACAAACAATTCACGCATTGAGATCTGCAAGACAAACTTTTTAATCCAGACTAAAGCTTTTAATTATGTGACAGTTTGGCCAGTTACAGGATAAACTTGCTGTGGAGAACAATTTAAAAATTGTTTCAAATCTTTTAATCCTGACACCAAAAACAAACGGAGTTTAACTGTGTTTTTCCTCTAAGCTTAGGCATTAATGGAACACATGTGGACATTAACTATGTAAACTCTTTGTAATTCTTTCTAATAAAAGGACTCCTGGCCTAGTGCTTCTGGGTTGTTGTTTTTTCTTTCTTTCTTTCTTTATTTATTTTATATTTTTTTTGTATGTCTCCTTACTTTCCTTACAACTCCTACTCAGCTAAATAAATTCTCCCTTATGATGAGCCAGAATCAAATGGCTGAATTTTCTCTTCAGCATATAATTTAGCTCTCGAGGGACTTGGTAATGAGCCATTCATCTGATTTAGGTGTGAAGGGATGCATCTAAAAGTTGCAAAATTCTAGCTCTTATGAACTGGAGTTGGGCACCCCTAGTCTAAACTAAATAAAATAGAAATTAATTGATCAGTATCTAATTTGCTTCTGGTTTGATTGGTAGGACAAGGGGGAGTTTTTTCTTCTTTTTTTCATTGTTTAATGAAGGCCTCTTTTACATAATTGCTCAATGCAGGTATGCATAAGTCTGACAAATTCCAAAATCACCATACCTCTGCTGAACTGGGGACACACTACATGACTTTCACAGGCATCAGAATTTTTTGAAAAGGCTAATCTCAAACAGACTAGTTTTTGTTTCTCAGCTGAAAGACAGGAGGGTCACACAACACCTGCTAAGGTATCACAGACCACAGGATTTTTCAGACCAAGTAAAGCCAGCTGAACATATAAAACTCTTGTGGAAACTTTTGCAAGTGCACCAGTTTAAAGGAACAAAAATACCAGTTGGTAGCCTTAATAGAAGATATTCTCAGAATTCAAATGGGTTATAACCTATTTCTGTTAGTCAGCTTGCAGCTGGTGTCTTCCTCCAGCCTCTATTTTTCATAGGTTGTTGGCAACACGCATCCGCAGTTGGGTTGGTTATCACACACACACACTAGTTGATTCTAGTTATCGCCCCATCTCATACTAACAGGTTTTTGTGCTTACTCGACCTGCTGACTGAACTATAAGTAGTGCAGACTGATGAAGTCTTCTCCTGACTAGGAATCGGGGTTAAAATTGGGCAATAAATCATGTGCCGTATCTCCAGCGTTTGACCCTCTACTAGGGGCTTCCAAGAGCCCACCAAATATCAGCACCAGTGGAAAAGTTGTGCAGTAGACATTGATTTAGAAATTAAGTCTTTGTATTAAGTGAAGTTCTTTTAAAAAAAAGTAATTGTTATTAACACAATATCTGAATCTTATGTGGCCCTCTTATCAACATACTTTTCACAACATTAGCTAATTTCTTATGTTAGCGTGCTAAGCTGTTATCATTTGAAGGTGAATGTTAAAATGCTAACCTTGACTCTGAGCAAAGGTTAATGTTAACATGCTAACAGATGAATCCATTAGCATGTTAGCGTGCTAAAGGTACATTGTTATGAAACCTTAGGTGTTACTGGTAATAGAAAATTAAATGATAAAATCTACATCAAATAACATCCAATAAGTTTCCAAGTTTAGTGTCATCTCTCATGATAATTTAGATTAACATAAAAAAAAGATAAAAACCAAACCTGTTTGGTCAGAATACAAAGATATTCTAACTTCATTTCATGAGTTTTATGAGATAAATTTGCTCTTTATAACTTTTCTGTATTACATTCTTAAGTTTCAAGTTTATTCAGACATACAAAATAAACAAATCAAAATCTTCACAATGTCTGAAAGGGAATGGGCAATATTATTTAACCCTCACCACAACACCACAAGGGAAACCTGTGCAAACACACACCCAAGGACTGAAATATTGACAGATATTCAAACGAAAGCACTTAATCCCACAGTTTCAACATCTCTTGTTCTAGTTGCCATCTCCCAGAACTGATTTTATCTAAGCTCTTTATCAAATTCTTAATCACAATTTATCAAACTCTGTCTGCTTGTCTAGACTTGCCCCAACAGACTCATCAGTTCCTTGTGCCTGCTTCCATTACACCCACGTCTGCTAACCAACTGGTTAGGCTGGTTTTGCATCCTATCCTCCTAAGATAGACTTTGACAGGTTGTGGACATGAAAGAGATCTTGCGTGGGTAATGACTTGCCTGCCTTGAAATTTAGGAGCGACTTTGTGAATAGGTGTTGCAATAATTTTAACTGAAGACTTCGCCAGATTTTCCTGTAACACTCACAAACTTGTGTAATGCAAGACTGTACATGAGACTGAGTCACTGACTAGTATGTAATCCCGAAACCAAACCGCAAACGAATTGAAGATGTTGTGTTTAACTGTGACACAATCAACTCTGCATCAAAACGAAACTTTAAAGTAATGTACCTGTGAAATTTGCTCGACAGAACCTACTGGAAAAGGTTGTCTCTCCGTTTCCGACATTTGCTCAGTGGAGATGGATGGGTCGAACCTCCTCCTCAAATTAAAACTTGCTGACCTTATACACCTTTTCAATTCAGACGTGTGTTGTTTGGGCAGGGAAGAAGTTTTAGGCTGCTGGCTGAGCACATCGAAGACCTGCTTCCACCTCTTAGAGCCATTCCTTTGTAGTTCTGGTTCTCTATTTAGGTTCAAGGTTGCGGGGTCCTCTTCAACTTTGCGGGGCGGCAGGTTCGGAGAGGAAGACGAGGAGGAAAGCAAAGACGACGAGAGGACGGGTGGCAAAGGTGTTGAAACTGGAGAGCGTCTGTCACTTTGTAGCAGGAATAAATCCATTTCTGTGTTGTCTGGTGGCAAATAACTCACTGAGGTGGGATTGGGTGTTTCACAGCTGGCCGTCTCCACTCCCGAGTCCACCGACTCTGACCGTGGGTTTACCCCCATGTTGGCGACAGGTGCATGAGGTCCATCAGTATTATCCCATTGCCACTGTGATTCCGGATGAGGTCTCTCCTCATATACATAAGCCTCCATAAGGTTACCAAAGCTCCTGTATAAATTCATCTTCCAAAAGTTCCGTCTTTCCTCCTCAAACCATTGCTGTTGAACTGCAAAAGGAAAGTGAGCAAGATTCACATCGAGGCTGTCTGCGCAGGTAAGGTGATGAGGTAGGGCCAAAAAAATTCCCCATAGTCTACCTCTGTTGTTTCACCACGCCTCCTAATATCGCTGCATGTAGATACATGCTTCTACCTGTCACTAAAAACATGGAAGGAAATTCAGCTGCCACTATATTTAAAGACTAAATTATCCCTTCAACTGTAAGCGTGTTAAACAACCAAGCCTCAACACGTTTACAGTTTTCAAGAGTGTTTTATACATATAGAAAGTTAGAAGAGTGAATGCTGGCTTTAAACACAAACTACAATACGCTTACTTGTTTCCCAAAACCCATACATCATTACAGACTCCTAAATAGATATGTTTTAGTCTTAAGAGTACATTGTTGTGGCGTGCATGTGAGAGAAAAAGCCAAAAGCTGGAGTTGTTTCGTCACATCTACAAAGCAAACAAACCAGGATTTATCAGAGACTGTAGGAATGTGTTGAACTGACTCTCCTGTCTGCTGACATGACTGGCATTCTTCAGGTGAGCACTGCCCAGGTCATTTGATCCGACGCAGAGACTCCATCATAACGCTGGAACTACAAACAAAAACAACAGTTTATGAGTTGGTTAAGGAGGGAATAAGTTCCTTTTTGTAGGCGAGATGTTGAGTGCCATATTTTACTGCACTTACAAGAAAGCTATTGTTATTCAAAAAAGTATTCATAATACTTGACCTTTTGCACATTTTCTCTTTTAACAAACAATTAGTTGGTTTTGTTAAGAAACACTATTGTTCACTACCAGCGATCTTTCAAAGTGACTAAATCTCAACTTTTATTCAATGTAATTACTAACAGCAGCCATTGCCATTGTCATTTAATACAACTGTTTTAAATCCACCTACCTCTGTTCTACTTGGTGGCTCAGCCGCCACTTAAATAAATTCACTCCTTCATTGAAGAAGTAGGATCCTTTCGACAGGCTACAGGTACATCTGCTAATGCTATATTAGAGCTTCATGTTGCCTTAATTTGCTGGTCCTGTGGTATTTGACCAGGTTGAACCAGTGTCTTTTTCTCTACTGGACAAAATAGTTCTTTCTATGAAACATACAAACTGATCTTTGACCTTTTTATCACTAAATTGATGAAATACGTGTTTTAACCTTGTTGGTCTTCATCTCCTCCTTTTTATTAGCTAATTTCTTAGTTTAGGAACTGTGCCTTCTGCCTTCAAACACAGCGGTCAGTCCGCTTCTTAAAAACAACAGTCTTAGAAAAAAATGTTTTTATACTAAAAATTTGAAGAAAATACTGTTTTAGAAAAAATTCAATCTGGATTTAGATCTCGACATAGTACTGAATCTGCTTTATTAAAAGTTCATGATGACATTGTTCTCTCAGTTGACTCTAATGCTCCTGTACTGTAGCTTTGGTGCTTCTGGACCTTAGCCTTCAATACTGTGGGTCCCTCTGTTTTCCTGTCTTCCCTAAATGATTAGGTTGGTATCCATGCCATAGCTTTGAAGTGGTTTACCTCTTACTTGATGGACACAACTTTTTCTGTCATGCTCAATGACTTCTCTTTCTCTGCTACCCCTCTATCGTTTGATTTTAGACCTTCTGCTTTTTTCCTTATATATGTTGCCACTTGGATATAGCACAACTCAGCACAATGTCAAATTCCATTGCTATGCAGATGATCTGTAGATTTACTTACAGTCTAAGCTAGGATACAGTAATCCACAACATTGTCTCTCTGACCGACTCTCCGTTATCAAACAGTGGCTAAGCCACATTTTTTTGGTTCAGAAAGACTTTCTGTCATACTGGGTGAAATGGTCCTTCCATCTTACAGTACTCAACATATTATGTATTCAGAAAAAGGAGGTTACAATATTAGATCTCTGTGAGAGCTGCAGGACTGTAAAAACTTTGACCAATCACTGCTGTTTGCTTACTTACATTTCTGGAAAAATCGGTGACTCTACCTTTAACTGAAAACAGAATGGATATTATTTGGCAACAAAGCTGCCATTGACTTTGGAGTTCTGATGACTGATCTTTGTGACTGTGTCAAAAACCTATGGGTCTTTTATGACATGGATTTAAAATTTGACAAACAAATCACCTCTGTAATTTGGTCTGACTTTTATCATCTATGTCTTTTTACTAAGGTCAAGTCATTTTAAAACGGTTGTAACCTGGAAAAGGCTGTCCATGCTTTCATTTGTTGTTGAATAAACTATTGCAACGCTCTTCAGGTTGCTGTCTCTTAGTCATTCCTTTGTTGCCCAAACTGGTTCAGAACACAGCAGCTCGCCACCTGTCTTAATTTCACTACACTGGCTTCCCGTCCATTTTAGGATAGGCTTCTAACATTTTGTTTTTGTTTTTAAAGCTCTTAATATCCTTGCCCGCCTATTTATCCAAGTTATTGAGCTTTTTTGTTCGCACCAGGTCCTTGAGTTCAGACAGTCAACATTTTGTCACAGTTCTGAACACTGAGGATGACCGAGCGTTCTCTGAGGCCGCACCTCAACTCTGGAATGAGCTTCCACTAGATATTCGATCTATGACTTAACTTTGCCTCTTTAAAACAGAGCTCAAGACTCTTTTTTAGTCTTTAAATACTTGAAACTGTGTTAGCACTTCTGGTTGTGTCTACGTTGTTTTGTCTATTTTGTTTAATCTACCTGCTGTTGTGCTTAATTTCCCTCTGTGTTTTTGTTGTTACATATTGATTTTGTTAAGCGATTTGGTCTCCATTGTTGTGAATGTGAAAAGGGTAGAAACCAACAGTAGTTGATTTTTTCCAAGTTTAAAAAAACACAATAATCTGAAATGAGAAGATTTTTACCTTAAAATGAATTCAGTGCAACCAAATGCCTTTCGTTTGCTAATAGAGTTCTTGTAAGAGAACATTTGTAAGAAGAAAAAAGCTTAATTATATAGGCCAAACATAACAGCAGATATGGATAAAGTTTTGGAGAAGTTTAAATCAGAAGAATCATAATCTGAGAATCCATCAAGGGGCATATACTAACGTGGAGGAGCTACTGGGATCCACAGCTCATGTGCAATAATCTGTTCACATGAAAACTATCAGTTGTGCATGTCACAAATCTGGTCTTTATTGAGGAATGACAAGAAGAAATATTGTTGACAGAAAGCTGCTTGCAGTTTTCCACAAGGAGAAAAGTTGAGAAAGAAAGTGATCCGGTCATATGACACCAAAATGTTACTTTTTTTGGGTGACATGCACAACATTATCTGTGGTTGAAAGCTAACACTGCACATGACCCTGAATATTCAATTTCCACAATGGTGGTAACCTCATGCTGTGGGGTTGCTTTTGTCAAGCAGGGGGAAAAAAAGATGGAGTTTCTAGGAAGATAGAGGGCAAGAGAAAATATGTTAGAAGCTGCTATTTGAGACTGGGGTGGAGGTTTACTTTCCAGCAGGACAATATCTGATAATGCTGTAATGTCCCAAACTGATCAAAATTTAAGAAATAAGTTTTACAAGGCATTATGGTTAAAGGCAAACCAAAACCATATTTATAAGTTCACCAGTCTATTCAGACATTGAGCTTTCTTTTGTTAAGTGAATATCCATTACCAAATTTCCTCCCTTATTTGAAAATCTCAGAAATTAATATTATTGATCTGCTAAATGTACTGATTGTATACATTGTTATTATTTTCTTTAAAACACTATTCAGTACAAGCCACATTCATCCATTCGCACATATTCATTCCCAGCTGGCTTTTTGACACAGAGTCACTGTTGAATCATCAGGGAGTTGTGAAATTGTTGAATCAATGTTTTTCTTAAACTGATGTTATTTCAACAACTTTTAAACGTTTAATGTCAGTTGAATTGAATGTCAGCTGGGTTAACAATTGGGAATCGCTGGTGTGCAGTGAAGTGAAATGATGCTGTTGGATTTTTATCTTTATTTTCAAATCCTTTAACTGTTTCGCCCTACTTATTTCTAATGATAGGGTTAACATTTCTGTCCACAAAGCTTTATTCCTGTTTCTCAATTCTTGTCTCAATTATTTTGCGTCTTTAAAGCAGAGGTCCACCACCAGGAGGCGCAGGTGAGCAATTTTTCGAATGTGTTTCCTGTTTATGCAGTGATCCGTCAGAAGGTTTTTAAAGGCTTCGTTTATTTAACCAAAATTACTTCTGGAAACTTAAAACTACGTGGGGGAAAAACTAATAACTGCATTATTTAAAAGTTTGACAGTGGTTTTATTATAGAACTGTTAAAAATAATTCCTGATTAATCTGAATGCATTAAGAATACATGCAGAAGCAAAAGTAGTAATTTTAGAAGAACTCGGTAAAACGTGTGAATTAATGTAATAATTACTGTAACTAAGGGTTATTGGCACATCCCTAAAGTAACAGGTGCATTTAGTCCACTAAATAATCCCTTTTTGTCCCGTTTAAATGGGTTTTGTTCTGCTCTTGGTGCTCACGTCAGTCTGTTCTATGTAACCCAGAAACACCGGCTGCTCCAACATGGATAAATGTGTCCCTGAACACAGCAACGATCTGTTGATCTCTGCCACATCCCCGGTGAGTAAATGCCCCACTCATATATCTAAAAAAAGCGACTAAGAATATGATTTGGCTGTGTAATGGCGCTCCGTCATTAAAACAGCGCCAAATAAGAGGAATAAGACCAGTTTTCTTATCATAAGATTCATTAGCAGTAATTTGTTTTTCATGAAGGACATGCCCAGTAGTTTTCTGTCTCAGTATTTTATACAACCAGAAAAATTGGTGTGAAGCATTATTCAAATACAAGAAATACATTTAGAAGTATTCACAGTACCTTGAACTTTGCCTCATTGGTCTTGTTGGGAACGATCCTACAACCTTGCCACACCTTTCCCTCATTACTCCCATCTTTGGCCCAAAGTTCAGCTCAGCCCACTTGCAGACGACCTCCCAGGGGACAGATGTTCCCCGGTGTCTCCACAGGTGAACCCCAAGTCTTTTTTTTCTTGAGGTGGTCACAGAACAATATTGCATGCACATGAGTTCACTGATAATACATTGTAGATGCAAAGGTCAGGTCTTCTGCTTTGAACGTGAGACTTTCATATTTTTCAGGGCATTCTGATAAATTTTCTCTTTTTAAACTCCCAGGAATATCTTCTTCAGTCTTCTGACTCGAAGGCAAATCTGAATCTCTTTTGCTTGGTGCATAACCCGTTTGTCCAAATTCCTGCCTCCTCAAAAGCCCAAACTGGCCTGTCAGAAACTGAATGCAAAACACTCCAAAGCGCCTAAACATACATTTCCTGAGGGTAAGATGCTCTAAATTGTTTGCTTATTTGTGTTATTAATTAGGTTTACGGGGCATTGCGCTGGGCTAAGGTTCAGCTTCGACAAGCCGTATGGAAAGCTCACTGCTACTGAGTCACCCAGAGTCTGATACATCTGGTCTGCCAGCAAGCATCCCTGACGATGTCTTGAGGAAGACAATACCAGGATACACAGGTACTGAAGGTGTCACACACACTGACTAATTTAACCCACAGAACGGATCAATATCCATATCTATATTTAAATTAAAAAACAAAAGAAAGTGTGTCGTTTATGTTATTTCCAATTAGTCTTGAGACCAAAGCGTACATGTCTAAAACGTAGGGCTGGACGATAATTCAATAACAATATATATTAATCGATAGATGTATATCGATGATAGAAAAAGGGGTCAGTAAAAAAGTTCAATAAAATAACAGTTTTGCTTCCTTTTGCATTCTAGCCCTGTAGATTAATATTAGTCATTACGTCCTCCCAACCAATCACAACGCAGACCTAAGAACGCTCTGTCACCAAGCTTTGCCCATTTTAGAGTTCAGAGAGCATGTTTTTTTTTTTTTTTTTTTTTTTTTTAAACTTGCAGTTTTGGTAAAAAGTTGGCTGAATAAATGGTTGGGTTTGAATTCAGTGTTTGTGTGTTCTGTATCTAAAAATAGGTTGTGTAGCAACGTATTTTAACCAAAATGACCAGGGCTGCACTTAAAATATAGGTTTTGAATTTGTTGATAATTATCGATATCAATCAATCATAAGTCATAATGCCATACCTGAATGGCAAATTTATCCATCCATCCATCCATTTTCTAACACGCCTATCCTTTGTGGGGGTATGAGGGGTGCTGGTGCCTATCTCCAGCTGTCCATGGGTGAGAGGCAGGGTATTCCCTGGACAGGTCGCCAGTCTATCGCAGGGCTGGCAAATTTATATTATTTAATATTCAAATCTTTTCTGTTTTAATGTCTCTGTCTCTGTTTGCCCAGAGACCCAAACCACCACTGATGGCAAAGTCAGAGTGCGTGTTTCTCTACAAGCCCTTAAAGCCTTTCATCCCGCCAGGAAATCCATACTAGATGGAAGAAGATAACCCCAACAAGTACTTCATCTCAGGTAAAGAACACAGAAGAATGTGAAGCTGCAGAGCACTTACATATAGTGCCATATATTTATTTAGGTGGGAAGTTCTTCAAACCGTTAAACATCTTGCCAATTTTCTTTTATGGCCAATGCCAATCTTTTGCATTTTGGGCCAATTCTTCATCCAAATGTTGTTGTTTTTTTAAAAGTTACAGTGAACCATCTTCTTTGAGCTTTGAGCTCCAGGGGAGATCACCTTATCTATTGGCTGTCCCACATGCCAGTCTTTGTGACGTGTTCACCTAACGCCAATGTGCGTGCATGTTCCTTGCTAGTTTCCTCTTGCTGTGTGTGCTCCAGATTCAGCTCGACTGCTCTCTCCGATTACTTTGAAAATGGCTGAGAGTCAAAAGAAGCTGTCTTAAAAGTTTACGAGGAGAAGAGGAAGGCCTCAGAAGAAAGAAATATCCCCTTGATGATCTTGCGCATGCGCAGTTATTCAAAGAGACTTGCCTACATTTCCGGAAAAATCGTACACTTAAGAAAAAAATTAAAATAAAACATTCATACATTCAGATTTTTAGAACAAATATGATCTGGTTTTGGGATGCAGAGGTGGAACCTGGTGCAAATCAGTGCACTTCCAACACTGTTGTGTTATAGTGTTATAGGACAAAATTATATTATTGCGCTGGCTTAAATGTTAGCTGGTAACGGCAAGACAGATGACACTGTTTACCTTGGCAGCATGTCACAACGAGAGATATTAAATAGTTCTGTCAGGCGCTTCTTGTGAAAAAAACCCATTAAAGTATTAATAATTGATTTAATATTTATTTGTTTCATAAGTGACCATGGTATAAGCAGGATAATGCCCTTCGCGGTGTCCACTATCAGAAATTAATGGACTTTGCAGAAGCAAGCGGCACATTGTCCATTAATTTCTGATAATCAACACATCGTTGGGCATTACCCCTTAGATTGCTTATCTGTCATTTGTTCTCACACTAGTCACAGTTTGATTTGATTGGCCAGAGAGACAACAAGTTATGTTATGGTGAGCTCGTCAAAGCTCCCAAGCTTGGTAGTGGTAGCATCATACTGTGGGGATGTTTAGCTGATGGATTTATTTGTGCACCAGGTGGATAGAGCAACGTCAAATTATATTTATTATTTTGGGGCTACAGAAAATAGATTTTCTGTACAGGTTTGACCTGAAATAAGAGATGGAGTTGTTCTCCATGGCCTCACGGAGTGATGTCTTTCCACAGGGTACACAGGACACGTGTCGTTGTCCCAATCCTTGTTTGGCAAAGGATTTCCCGCCTCCACCAACCAGGCACTAATCAAGTTTGGGCGGCATCAGAGGTGCCTGAAGTCAACAGACAGAAACACGATAACTCTTCAGCCCCCATACTATTCGTCCCACAAAGGCATGGTGCCTGGATTCACGGGGCATACACCAGGTCTGTGTCTGCTCAGGAAACACCTCGTTGAAAGCCGGACATGTGCAAACTCCATGAGATTCGGAGGAGGAAAAATAAAACTGACAGCAGCTAAAAGTGTTCTAGGTCTTTTATTTAGAGACCCGTTATGTAATTGGGGGGCAATTGGAAATGGTGAAACTGATTTTCACACTTATTACAGTGCATTTGAAATTCTTAATTAGCCAAAAATACAAAAAAAAAAGACACATCTTCCTTTCTTTGACTGTCTCTTCATTTATTTCACAACCAGTTTTGCGTTAAGAACACCTGGTACACAGTTAATACCTGAAACAACCACCAGAGGGCTTTTATCTGTGCAATCAAACAGCAATGAGAAAAAAAAAAGACCCAGGAGATTTCCAAAATCTACTGTACAACTAAGTTTTTATAGATCATGTAAGGACAAGAGCACCTGCTGCATGTTTCTTAGTTCATGCACCTACAGTGAATCCATGCTGAGAATAGAATGAGAAACCAAGCTGGTTGGAATAAAGGATGCTGTGTTTTTAGTGTTATTATTTTTGGCACTGATTAGAGTGTTTCCACCTAATATTGAAGTGAAAACCTGATCTGTGCAGGTGGTTAATGCACAGTAATAGTGATACAAGGTATAACAAAAGGGCAGCAATATAAGCACCAAATGATTCCTCATAGTATTATAAAAATAGTTTATGATCCCTTTAATTCATTCCACCAACCTACATGATCAGTAACTGCAAGGGAACACACTACTACCGACAACAAAAGACAGATTCCCGTGTGTAATCATGTTCTGTGATTCATACTCATCTGTTTCTGTGTTACACACTCAACCTGTCAGTTTTTGTTTTGGTGTAACATAGAAAATTTACTTTTAGATGTTCTTCCAGTGCTCTTTTATCGGTGCCCTGTGAGGATGGGGGTCAACATCTTTAAAAATAGATATTTTACTGTAAAAGCTCAATCTTACATTGAAGTTTTGTACGATCCAACTTTTAAAATGAGTACAGTTAGTGACAGAGAAACGTCCAGAGCTTAGAAATATATATTTTTTTTTAATAAAATCACCAATACAAAGATTATGGGCACCCCTGCTGTTAATAATTTGTAGTGTCATTTCTAGTCTTCTCCTGTAATGTTTTATAAGGTTGGATCATACAGAGAGGGGGATTTTTTTACCAGTCCACTTTCTAAATCTTTAAATTGTCCTTACGCCCCCATTCTCCTCAGTTCACTCCACAGGTTTTCCATGTGGCCCTTCTTCCAGGGCAATGGAAGAAGGTTGATTTTGTGTGTGGTGAAGCATTTCTGTGTTATATTTTCCCTTTTTTTTATCATCAGCCCGCTGAAAGTTACTGCTCATTTTCAAGTTTCTGTTAGAGGTGATAAGATTATTTAAAACATCCTGCTACTTTAAAGATCCCACAATGCAAAGTAGTCTAACAAGGTTCATTTGGCATTTGAAAGAGAAATAGGTGCAAAGTGTTATAGTAATCTACCATAATTAAGAGTGGACATGGTTTGCTTTTACACATATTCATCCTTTTGTTTTATGCCAGACCCACTGTGAGTGTTTATTTCCAAAAAAAAACAAAAAAACAATCCAAGTCTGATCAAACACTAGATTCCAGATAAAATCTCTGCAGCAGTAAGCAAACTCTACACTTATACATTTGCTATGGTCCGGGAGGAAAAAAGGCCTTTCCTGGGAAAAAGGCTAAAATAATTGGTGATGGTTGCTATGCTGACTTTGTGATCATTTTTACCATCTTCTCAACAGAAACTTGGTTCCTCATGCAGCCCGTTTTGTCACAGTTTAAGTTGTTTTGAACTTTTTAAATTGATCCTTTGAGCACAGATATGAACAAGTAGGTATTTTTCCATAGCCATTCCCCAGCTTATAAAGCTCAACAGTTCTCATGTGACACGTCATATTATAACCCAGCAAAAATGGGAAATGATTACTAAGTTAAAGTTCCTACACACTTAAAAATCATAAAGTACATATTAAGTTAGTTTATTTCATTTGCTGTATTTTCCCCACTGAATAAATGTAGTTAAATTAAAGATTAGATTTCTTTTTTGTGAGAAAGATGAATTTAATTCAAGACTTTTTTCCCAGGGGTGCCAAACATTGCTGTATTGGCTGTGGTGCTAAAGTTTGTTTGTTAGTTTTATTTTTCATATGTCAAACAACCTTTGTTCGCCTACTTTCTAAATCACATTATTTCAAGTTCACAGTTATGTTTCACCAGGATATTTGTATTTACACTGTGCATATAAGCGTGTAAATGTTCTATCATAGCATCTGATTGCTTTTGAAGACTGCTGGTAAAAATAAAGCTTAATTACAACTGGCCAGTGGTTGCTACCCTCGTACTTTTGTGCTTCTTTGTTGCAGTTTTTTTGTTACAGTTAAGAGGTGTGTTTGTGCTCTGTGAAAGTTGTCCTGCACTTAACACGCTTTGTTATTACACTGAATAGTCTTAAGTCCGGCCCCCACACATTGGGTTCATTTTTCAGATCCCAGAGTCAGTCTGAGCTCCCCCCAGCTTCATGGATCTAATGGATTGGACCAAAAGTCCAATCTGTGACCTGTCCAAGTGCAGCCACTGAGATGGTCGCCTGTACAGATGGAGGAAAAAAGGATAGAAAGAAGTTAGTCTCAACAGGAGAAATTACAAAGGCTACTGACAAAAGGGACAACAGTTGAAATGTAAAATCTAGTCTTATTCCTCTGAGGAGATCATTATTTCTCATTACCTTCGTTTTGGTGCTTCAGTATGAAGCTGGGGAGTTTTCTCTGCTCTGGTAGAAACACCAGCTGCTCCGAACAGCTTGGCCCACCGCAGGCCGCTTTGAGAGGGACTCTCTCCCTGGATGAACGTTGTTGCGTTTTGGCCCCCACCATCTTTTTCTGCTTCTCTCTCCTTCTTCCCGCCATCCACGTGTACTTGAAACAAAGTGCTTCTATGATCTAGGCTGAAGTTCACCGCTTTTGCTACACTGTGCACAAAATCCGGCTTGTTTGGCAGTGAGTCTGGAACCGAAGCCAAAAGCGGACTCCCGTTGGTTTGCACGGTCCCATAATCCTGCTTGCGGCAACTTGAACTCTGAGACCCGAGAATCTCCTGCTCTCCCCGGTGGGTTTGCCTGTTTCGCCTGCTGTCCTCCACCTCTCTGTGGGCTTGTAGCTCGGGCCAGCTGGTCACAAGCAGAGCCGAGCTTGGCTGAGGCGGGAGGGTGTCGTGCTCCCCCGTACACAGCTGTCTGTGACATAAGAGCCGCGGCTCCAGGAGCAGGTTTAGGTCAAAGGGCAGCACTGAGAGCGGCTGGAGGAGGAGGAGCAGCTCCTGGAAGAGGGGCTGAGAGCGAGTCAGTGACGTGAACAGGAACCCCCAGGTGTGGTAGTGAGTGGTAACGACATCTGTAAGGAAAGACTAAGTAAATATCACAACATAAGGGAAAATCGTGAAAATACAAATCAGGTCTGAAGTTTAGTGTAAGGATAATAGTTGATGTGCCCCATATTGCTTACTCCTAAAATGGCGTTTTAGCACCACAATTAAAAGGTCTGTCAACCAGATCCCAAACCTTCGTAGCAAAAAGAGTTTATCTGCAGTAGAAGACATCTCATAATTAGGTTCGTTTTTGTAAAATCCAAGCTAGTTTTGTGTTAAAGTGCCTTGCAAAAGTATTTTAATCCCTTGCTTATTATATTTTTATATCTGTTATGTTACAATCCCAAACTATGATATATTTAAAAATGCAATCCTTAAAATGTGTCGGGCATTTGTATTCAATCCCATTTACTCGATGAAATCTGAATGAAATCCGACCGATTACCTCCAGGAAAAAAAACTTAATTTACCTGTCCGCAAAGTAATCTCTGCATGGACACGGCTGCTTAGTGAAGGCCTCCAAGGTTTGTTAGTGAACATTAATGGAGACGCGAGACAGGTCGGGGATAAAGTTGTGAAAGGGAAACATCTTATGTAACGCCGGTCAATCAATCACCCATAAATAGAAGAGCTACAAAGACATGGCTGTCCATCTAAACAAACAGACCTGGCAAAGGGCATCAATCAAAGAAGTGGCCACGAACTCATTGGATCTCTGGAGGAGCTGGAGAGATTCTAGGCTTAGTTGCATGGGTGACACTCCACGCCATCCTTAACACACCATCGCCACTTTGAGACATGGTGATGGCAGCATCATGGTGTGGGGATGTTTTTTTAAGGAGGGACAGGGAAGCTGGTCCACATTGAAAAATGGATGGAGTCATAGTAAATATGGGCAATCATGGAAAAAAACCCATTAGAGGTTGCAAAAGACCTGAGACTCGGCTGACGTTTACCTTCATGTGAATGAGCTTAAACTCTTTTCCAAAGATAAAAAAATTAAATTTCAAAGATGTGCAAAGTTGATAAAGACTTATCCCAAAACACATGCTGCTGTATTTTGTTACAGGACGAATGCATGATACAGTTATGGATTCTAATTTGAGGAGGAAAAAAAACATGCATCCTCGTTTAGGAGGGCCTTTCAGATAAAGTTTCAAGAAAAAAGAATAGAAACTCATTAAACATTAGTAAAAAGTTCAACATTCATTTCCATGCCCTTGATGGGGAAATAAAAGTTTGATCCACAAGCAAAAAATGGCTTGAAAATTGGTGAAGAAACCGTGTACTGGCAGATAAAGCCTAAGGATCTTTTTTATATTTGATCACCAGAAAGGCCTGGTCACACCTCTCAACCCCAAATATCTGTAGGATTGTGTTCTTGGTGAGGGAAGAATATTCTCAACCACGATTCTATGGTACATCCCCCTGTCCTTTGGCCTCTCAGTGTGGTAAAGAAACTCAGTACCAAAGGTCACAAAAGCGGTTACGAGTTTGCAGCTCATGGTCTTGAAGCTAGTTCCAGTCCTGAGCAGATTGACCAGACTGTCTCTGACAAAGTCTGACTCCGACTGCTCTGTAGTCTGGTTCATGGTAGTATAAAGGTCAAAATAAAAAAAAATGATTCTGTACACTGGTTTGTGTAGAAGGATTTAAAAAAAACTTCATTGAAACCAGTTTAAGAGGTAACAATCTCTCACTGGAAGGTTGAAGTTCTTCTAATTGGATGGATAAAGTCGATAAAGTATGGTCAGTTTACCAGCTTCACCGTTTTGTTACGGCTGCTGCTGCATGCTCACCTTTTTGACTCCGCAAGTGACTGAGCCAGAACTCCAAAGCCCTCAAGCTACAAGAGAAGATATAACCATCAAAAGTATTAGTTATAGGTCAATTCTTCATATGGTTCACTTGAAAGATCATAAGTAGCTTAAGTGCTTACTTGAGAAGGCCCATCAGGAAGGCTCTCAGTCTCATACAGTGGCTGGTGAGCTGGGAGCACCGCTTTATTTTGGAAACGAGGCTGTAAAGGACCTTGGTGGATGGACCTACAGCAGAGATGACCACACCTGTGAATCTATCCCACAAAGGCTTTGGAAAATTCTGCAAACTGACCCGCTGTCAAACAAGACCGCAAATACCTATTCTTGTGGAGAGCTCCACCACACGCCAGGAGTGATTGCGGCGCTGCCCGATTATGAAATCCAGCTTGTGGTCCCTCAGCCCGTCCTCTAAAATGTTCTGGATTGCAGGGCACAAATGTTCTAGGACGAGGCCCGCTATGGTGGGACTGTAAGAGCTGTTACCCAGACGCATCTGTACAACCAGAAAAAAAAAGGGACACAGGCTGCGCTGTAATGTATGTCCTGCTGACACAAGTTATTTGACTCTTGTGCTAAATTATTGGCGTCATGCTTTCCGTTGGGACGTGTCGTTCTTGGTGCTTTGTTCCGCTGACTCATACCTTTTCTTCGGGGTCTCTGCTACTTCCAAAATGAGCCATGATCAAATCCACAGCACTGCTCACAGCTCTCAGCAGACCTGGACAGAATTGACAAAACAAAACTAGACTTCTTTACAGTTAACTTTTTTTTCCTGGGGAATATTTTCACTAAAACTTCTTAAACCATTTCCTTGGTTTCTAAAAGCAAATACTAGTTGCTTGGATAGACCTGAAATGATTTTCACACAAAATCTTTAAATATTTTCAGATTGTTGAGTAAAATACATATGAGAAATTTCTGCATCCTATCCTTAATTCAAGCAAATGCAAGCAAAAACCTGGGCTTTGTTTGTTAGTTGACTTTATCAATCTTTAAGCTTATTTTCATTGCAAAATTCCATAATTTTCCAGATTAAAATCCCCAGAGTTGCGTATGTCTTCAGAGGCCAGTCTTTAAATCTGGTATCTGCAAAACCTCTGTAAGGGAAAAAAAAAGGTAGATGGATGGATGGATGAACAGATGAATGATCTGACTGTGAGATAGCCTGCCCAAAGTGGCTAAAGAAGGCAGTAGGCTGATGATGTCCAGTGTAGCAGGTTCTGGTCTCAAAACATCTAAAAATTTCTCTTTTTAAATACCCTGATGTTCAGGCAGACAAAATGGCCTCCAATACTCCTCCATAAACGGGTACCCCTAAAAACAGTTTCCGCTTGAACTCACTAATGTTGCTTTTATTGCGCTTTAACAACATCTTTTTGATTATGGCTATAACAATATAAAAGTGAATCCACACGGAATCATTTTACTCAATGCCTAAATTTTACTCTTCAAATTTAAATACTTGTCCTTTTCCCCCTCTTCACCTGATCCCTTCCTGTGACATCAGCTCTAACATGAAGCTATAATTACAGAAAGTGGGGTAACGCCTCCTCCTGAAACACAGGTAAGTAAGGTAAGTTCACCAAAAGAAAATGCACAAGTTAAATGATCCAACAATAAACACAAACTGGAACTGTGAATTGATTTAAATTAAGATGTTATAGTAAATAATCTGTAAAAAAAATCCAAAACATAAACAAACCCGGGATAGTATACGTTTGCAGACTGCAGAATAAATAAAATATGGCTAAATCAATCAAACAAGATAGTTACCTAAACTATATAAAGTGAGGCAAATGGTGTTCTCACCCACTTTGTCACACTGACAAACAAATAGACATGACATTCACACAGAACAACAGGAAGTAAAGTCTGGAAATGTTAATATTCATCTTTGCTCTGTTGCTTTCCCATAAATATCCAGAGCTGGGAAGTACTAATCCAATTCCTGATTTGTCCAGACTACCAACCTAACCTGACACGCTGTCTTCAGGGTTACTGTTTTGGATCGTTTTAAATGTGAACTGTATCTGAACACAGAATAATGCGTTTTTCCATTTCAGTAGCATCCCTTATTGCTGTGCCTTGCGCTGCCTCTCCTCCTTCATCTCGTGCAGAGCGGCCCATGCAAATGTCACGGTAAATTCTTTATGCATGTTGAAGCCGCCTGCAGCGCCGCACCACTCTTACCCTTCGCTGCGGCGGTAGATGCCGCTGCCTCTGAATACATGTAAAAGAATCCAACTGATGTCATTAACTTTGCATCAAGTAGCCCTCATGCTGGCATTAGGGCAAAGATGATGATGTGTGACATCAATATTTAGCAATGCTGCATCAGTCGCTGTCTCATCTTGGAGACTGCAGTCTCTCACACACACAGAAACACAGACTGGAGAGCAGACAGCTCAGCCAATCCTGTGCAGGGATAGTTAAAAATAGGTCATGTTTGAGAGGAAGCCCCTTCAGGGTATTGAAGGCACTGCTGCAGCACACTGAGGTTTTTGTTGCTTCTCTTTACAGCTCATTACTGGCAAGATGACACCAACTTTGAGTACATTTGGTTGCATCAATAATAGCTTATTTTTATATCTTCCAAATTCAAATTTAGCTGCGGTCTGTACCCATGATCATGATTAATGTTTGTTTTGGCATCTGTCTTGAGGTGAGCCTCACCTTTCCTCTGAAGATGACTGATGGACATCGATTCGTACGACGTATCCAGTGAGAGGCAGAACTCAGCGGGCGGCCTGTCGCTCAGGATCAGAGACTGGCTGTGCTGACCCTGTGTCATCCTTGGGCTGAGCGTTGCAGCTTCTTCGGTTTGCTTGGGATGCAGGCCTGAGGAGAGGAAGGAGCTTACAGAGGAGATGCAAGCTGCAGCAGCGAAGGCCGAATCCTGCTGGAGCTGCAGCTGTGGTCGTGAGGTTTCGGGAGGTGACAGAGAGACTCGTAGATTTGGGTCAGGGCATTCAGGTGTTATTGGTAACATATGGGAGGGTTCTGAATGGAGATCGGTGTTTTTCTCGTTAGTAATTTGGGATTCAGGAGTGACTTGGTTTGCTTCTGGTTGAAGGGTGATCAGGTCCTGGTAGATGGGAACACTAAAAAGATTGGGTTGATTGTTTGGCGTGCCAGACTTTAGGCTTGGTTTTTCTAAATGTTGAACAATGGCCTTTAGGTTAGTCTCATGTGATGTTCGTTGGGACTGTTGACTCCACATGTTTCTGCGGCTGAAGCATTTTGGGCTCGGGGTGCAGGTGGAGCAGGTATCAGAGCTAGAAGCTGCCTCCAGAAACACTGGGCAGAGACTCTCCATTGGTGATGGCTGCAGGTCGGATTCACACTGACTTCTTTTCTCCCTGAACTTGCGGCCGTTCTGGGAGCTAGCAGGCTTGTTGCTCTTTTGGTTTAGGTACTGCTCAAGCAGGCCTCCTAGGTGTTGTTGTTGGGCCTGGAACTGTGGCTTTTCTGTGGGGAGGAGAACGAATGGCTGGATGGGCAAAGAGGTTGGCCTTTGTGGCTTACTGTAGCGCTCCACTTCCTTGTCAAAGGACCAAACACCTGACAAAAATTAGACATTACTATCAGCAAAAACAATATTTAGAATAATTTTTTAGATTTTTCACTTGACATGCATTGTATGTTTTCTGTAATTAATCAAACGTTCTCTCCTTACCCGTTTCCGTTGCATCTGCATCATTGTACTCTGTGTCCTGAATCACAGATGGCTGGGTGGATTCAACTCCTGTTTCTTGGCTTTTACTACTATGTGGGCTACTATGGCTGCGGCACAGTGAACAAGGAGTGTGGGAGAAGCTCTGGGTGCCAGGCAAATGTTGCTCCCTGCAGGGGGCTATGTCAGTGGAGGTGGTGGCAACCTGGTGATCGCTTGCCTTAAAAAGGAGACAGACTAAATGAAACAGATTTGCATGGCGACTGCAGTTGTAAACTCATGCTTCACCTTTAAATAATCCAACAAGTCGTGGGTTAATGCCAACAAGTTTATCTTTTGTTATGCTGTTGTTATTGTGCATTGGAAACCAGCTCTCTCTATTTCCAAAAGACAGAGCTGGTTTCCAAATCATTATATAACAAACCAATTATCAATAATACTTCCAGCTTAAGGAGGCACATACAGTATTTGTTCAAGGTATAAAAAATGAGACCTGTTTATGCCTCACAGTCACAAATACACCACACATTAAAGGGCATATATCATGAGAACACACAAACAGGATCATTCCAAAAAAATTTAAAAAACAAGGCAACTGGACTTGTTATCCGTAGTAGAAGACGTTTCGCTTCCTCTCCAGGAAGCTTTCTCAATTCAAAAAGTCTGGAGTAATGTGGAGTAACCAGCTTTATACCAATGCCAAACAAAGGCCTTGTAATGGCTTAGATAACATGCAAATTCAACCGAAACAGGTCCACCCCTTAGTAATGGGCGGTCGTTGGAATGACCATGACCTGGATGACTGAGAATCTTCACCAGCACACAAACAGGAGAAAATGAAAATCAGGGTTTCTGTATTTTTAAAAGCAGCAGTTATTTAAAAATATGACTTTTGCACACAGGAGTCATCTCAATGTGCCCAATCTCTTATCCAATAAGCCTTATACTGACTTTTCTCCATAGACAAATATAATGGGAATAAACAAAGATTAGGTGGTTACCTCTTCTAACCAGCTGCGCCTGCAAAATCATCATTATATTTAGATCATTTTAAACCGTTTGAGTATCTCTCACATAAACTGTTCATGACCTGAAACCCAGCATTGGGTATCTCAACATGGTAACCACCGTTTATATATGTTTTAAAAAAGGTTTATGTTTGGAACTTTAAATATTGTTGATGGTCATTTTTCTTCACATTCCTCATTCACATTAATTTCTATTTGCCCAGAAAACCCATCGCATATGGCACAAACCTTGCACATTGGACATCATTGAAAAGGCAATTTATCAACTGCCTGTGGTTGTTCAGCTCATACTTGGTAGACTTGAACAACTTTATTATTTAGCAGTTATACGTTTGAGTGAAGAAAGATTAGATATTGGGTTCCTCAAGGCTGAACTTTTGGACCACTTTTAATCAATATCCATATGCTTCCCCAGTTCAGAATATGGAGCATATCCTACCAAAGGCCTAATTCACATCCTCTAGTCTGCTCTTCTGTCCGCCGGACTGCAAAGGTTGTGTGCAGTTGTTGTATAATCTATACCCCCCACCCACTAGGGTTCTCTAAGGTCATCCACGTGCTGCCCAGAGTTTTGTGTCTGTCTGGTTGTGCACGCTGGCTTGGAAAATAACAACCTCATACAGCGAGGGGTGCTTAACACAGAGATGAAAATAAATCTGGTGGGCCAGATCATGAGTATTAATACAGTGAGGAAACATGTGCTGTTTTTCCTGCATGGATCATTTGTCTTTAAGAGACAACAAGGATGGAAAATTTGCAATGGTATTATGGTGAGGTATCGCTAAATTCTTTTTTTGTTCTTTTGTTTCTCTCTTTTTCTCAATAGGGAGTGTAAAACTAGTGCATTATAATTCCCGAGAGACTGTAATGAAAACTACAAGTGTAGAGCAGTTGTTTACATGAGCTAAAAA
Source organism: Fundulus diaphanus (assembly GCA_037039145.1). Taxonomy (NCBI): domain Eukaryota; kingdom Metazoa; phylum Chordata; class Actinopteri; order Cyprinodontiformes; family Fundulidae; genus Fundulus; species Fundulus diaphanus. The sequence goes on along the minus strand of CM073141.1, from coordinate 16,554,357 downwards.
TGGTATCAATAGGAGCTTGGGTTTTAACCATAAGGTACAAGCAGCTCATGAACACAGAGGTATGTGAAGCTCCATAGTATGCTGATGACACCCAACTTTATATCTCTCTCTCTCTCTCTACATAATAACATTTCTTTACAGTCACAAAGTGTGTGTTTTCATAAAATCAGTCTGAGGATGGGTTTGGACTAGGTCCTGCTTAAGGCAGAACTTTCTCATTTTGGTTCTAGGATTGCAAGGCTAGAAATGATTGACTTCACTAGATTCAATGATGCAAAACACTTAAGACCTATAAAACCAACCGAGATGTAGTTATTGACTCAGACCTAAATTTCAACACCCACATTGTCTACAACGTCTTGAATCTAAATAATTTCAGGGTGGCTTGTTAGGTATAATGTGAGCTGGACCCCTCGGGCCATCAGGGACATATTCAGCCTGGGGTCCTGGGACCAGAACTAAACAAGTGGAAGCACCATTTAGTTTCTATGCCTTTGACTCACTCAAACCTGAAATATGCAAAATCTATTATTTATAGTAACTTTTCAATAAATGTATTTATCTTTTACATGATGCCTAATTTTTTTCCATCAAACTTGTAATGCATTGATTGTCTTTAACATATATTTTTATTACCCGTGTTCCTTTTATTTCTTGTAAACCACTTTGAATTAGGTTTTCTATCAATGCTGCTTTGAAAAAGAAGTTAAAGGTGTTCTTTCCAAGAATGTTCTGGTTTTCATCAGTCTCACAGCACACAACAACCGGCCACATCTTCAAAGTAATTATGATTTCTCTAGTTTTGCCGAATGCTTTCATTGTCAAAGCCAATATTTAATGTACAAATTATTTTACTAGTCACAGTTCAAGTTCATCATACGCAAATTACCCTGTGAGCTCAACTTTCTGAGGGCAAAATAAAGTTAATGAAAGCAAAGGTAAAGGTGTGAAATTATTATCAGGGTTGTTTTCGTATGTTTCATTTCCAGAAAATCCAAAGACTATCAACCTATTCAGCTCTGAGTACCATCATACCTGAGTCTGCACCTTTTTGTAATTAAAACTTGAATATGTTTTTGAAAATGGTTGTTTGTGTAATAAAAATGTATTTAGTTTGATTTTCTGTTTTTGACATTTTGCCTGGATATAATTATCCAGTATCCAGTATCCAACTATCAAATATATACCAAATCTGATATCAATAAAGTATGATTTATCTAAGAAGCAACATATCTGCTTTACACCTTCTAAATCTAAATAAGCATTAACATTTGCTCTTTGTCCACACCAACCTCCAAGTTTACTTTGAGTGGTCCTTCCTTTTTAGAGTCAAGAGGAGGCAGGGTGATGCTACTTCTGTCAGCCCCTTCGAGACAGCTGGTGAGACTAGACCAAGCCGGGCTTGGTGACTGGGACGAGAGTTCACAGCTCACAAGCTTGTAGTACTTCTGGTTTGTCCCCATGGCCAGCGTGTCCTGGCTTTGGATACATGCGGCCAGGTCTGTAACCTCCAGAGAAGTGAGACAAGGAGCCACTGGCTCCGATGAGTAAAGGTTGCAGTTTGAATCTAGGCTGAATGGAGTGGGCTCAGCTTCTTCTTTCTTGGCCTGTTGAGGAACAGGTTGAAGATTGAGGAACACGGACCCCGCCCGTGACGGACAGGGGTCAGCAACAGGACTGCTGAGATCCTGAGGTGTGGCAGGATTGTTGCTTTTGTTGTAGATGGCGCAGAAGTTAACCAGGATGCCGTCAGAGCTGTTACAGGAGGAGTCACTGTTGTCTTCTATGTGAATGTTGGTCAGCAGCTCTGGGGAACATTTGTGCTCTCTGTAGATCACCTCCTGAAGTCTGTCTGAGTCCTGATCCAAACAAGACAGAGTGACGCCAGATCTACTGACAGGGCAGGCCGGGCTTCTTGGCTGCAGTGAGCCCATCTGGTTCAACAGCCAGTCTTGGTCCCTTCCCATTCCTAGCATTAGCCCTTCATTGATCCATTCGCTATCAAGGTCATCATGGAGCAATGCATCATTACCACCATTATTCAGCGACCAGTTGGAGTTTCCATGCAACACAAAAGAGGAATCCTCGCGATACCTGTGGAGATTATCTCCATCGCTGTCCTCATCCTCCTCTTCCTCATCTAGTTCTGGTTTTGGAAGGAATGAGTTTTGTGAGCGTAGGGTGGTTCCCGTTCCACAGCTTTCCTCCTTAGTGTTGGAGCTTGTTTCTTCCGGTGACGAGTTGGAGTCATCCCTCCCGCTGCTGTCACTGGTCCCCTCTTCCTCCACCCGATCCTCACGAAGACTACTGTAGCTGCTGGAAAAAGGTCTTCGTCCACCCGTGAAGCATTGTTCTCTGGCGAGCGTGTCCTGCTCTGGGAGGGACACTGCCCGGGTCAGACCCGACGAGCACAGCCGGCTGGACCTCTTGGCTGAAGTACATAGTGACTTGACTGGAAGCTGCCATGTGGGAAGTTGCACCATGGGAAAGTGGCACGCTATCAAGGTGTGACCCGGGACACTGGATGCTCCAATCATGCTGTCCCCATGTTCTCAAAACGCATCCTGAAGGAGTTAAACATATAAGCATTTTAATTGGAAAAAATGACGAGAAATCTTTAAATAATTATGGATAAAGTGTAAAAAAACAGTAATAAAAACCGTGCAGAAAAGTACATGAGAAGCTAAATCAGGCTGAATAATAATGATTGGTTTTGCATTCATGACAGGGTTATTTTCAAACATACAGCTTTATAATACTACTACTACTAATAATAATAATAATCTTTATTGTCATGAAACATACAATCCAGTTAAATTTGCTATCTACATTTAACCCATCCCTAAGGGAGCCGTGGGTTGCCACTGTGCAGCACCTGAGAATGAAGAGGATCTTGCTCAAGGACCCAGAGTGGCCCCCTGTGGGAGTCAAACCGGGAACCCTACAGCCTTTCCAGGACGCCAGTGTCCTGCTCTCTAACCATTAGGCCACCACTCCCAAGGAAGTTTACATGTGCTCATCATGGCCATAAATGTTATTAATGACAGGTTTCTAATGATATTTTAACTGTTTATGCTTCAACAATAAAAAAAGAATTGGGAGTAGAGGTTTCAGTTCACTGTAGATTTATTTTCATAATCCACACGGAATTAAAATTATACACCCTGGCTCAAATATATACTCACAAACAAAAGTCTGCGAAATAACCCTTTTCAGAGACAAAGGGTTAGTTGCCACCAACAGGCTGCTGGCATAATCCTGGCTGCATATTTCACCACTGTCCTTTTCAGAAATGGTACAGCTTGGTTTCCTGGCACATTTTTTACAGGTTTGAGGTTGCGGTGATTCCTGGAGCTTGTTTTTAGCCAGTTTTATACATAGCGTTTTACAACTATGTCCACGTTTCAAGCGTCTCGCTGTTGCTATGAGATAAAAGTTCACAAATTTGCAGGTAGTTCTCCCTCTTCATTGCTCCATCTGCTTTGTACAATGCACCGGTACAACAGGCCCTCAGCATGATGCTGCCAACACCATGCTTGACAGCTGGAACGGATTTCTTAGAAATGAAATTCTCACCTACACCTCTTCAGACCAATTAATGTTGCTAAACAGCTCTAGTTTCTTGCCTGACCATAAAGCCTTTCTTGAATTTTTTTTGTTCCTCCTGGTAAGCAGCTGCAAATCATTTCCCCTCTTTGTCAGCACCCTCCTAGGCCAGTTTAAAGTTAAACTCACTTCACTGTGCATTGTGACACTAGTTTACACAAGTTTATGATAAGTGTGAGCTTTGATGGTTCCTCAGTTTTTCCTAAACACCCAGTCCATGTTAATTTGTATGAGGATATATATATATATATATAGCCCCAAACTAACAACAGTCTTGCCTTTCATGAGTGTATGGTAAACTGTTTATCTTTCAATTGATTTTACAGGTTGTTTGCGTCTCCATGAGAAACAAAAAACCCTTCGACTCAGCTTTTGAGATTTTGAGAGACTAGATCTAAAACCAAACCTTTACCTTTGGGATCTAATTAAATGTCAGAGCAATTTGCAAATAAGTAAATAAATAAAATAAAACTGCAAGCAATCTGAGAAAACCTAGAGAGAGAGATGAACACAAAGCACAACTACAGGGTACTGCTGTCGCAGCCTGCACCACCGGTCCTCAAAGTCCCTCTGTGATGTGTGCCCCTGGGTCTCAGCTGAATTTTGCGCTCCATAATTCAGTCGACCACTAACAAACCCCCCCCCCCCCCCCTCTCTTTCTCTCTGCTCGGGCCAACCACAATCACACAGTGTTAGTCAGCTGCTCTGTAACTAGGGCAGCTGCACTGCAGAGATGCTCCACTGAATGCTGCACTTTCACATCTGCCTGGTTGTTTACGATACTTTATGTTTCGGGGCAGAACACAACTGACATGGTTGTGTTCTTTACCAGGTTCCTCATCAGGTACACAAAACATGGACCCAAATTAGCAAAAGCATCTTGCTGCTTCCTTGGGGATTAAGTCGGAAAGTGAGGCTGCTGGTCAAATGCACTCGGTTGTCTGGTCATCAGCAGATGTAACCGAGATTTGCTGATCTAGAGCATGAAGGGGTTTGTTTACACACAGCCAGGAAAGATAGCAATGACGTTCAAAAAGCAATTGTTAGCACCTAGTCTGTCCATAGATGTAAGTAAATCTTCAAACAATTTTGTCCCACTCTCTACACTGTACAACTTGGCAAATTCACCATAAGGTTGGAGTTTGCAATGCTCAGGCCCTTCATAGAAAGGGAAAAGATTAAACAAGTATTGCTCACTCGGAAGGATTTGTATGAGGAAGCCCTATTTACTTTTGCAAAGATGCATCTAATGTGGATAGTGATATTTAACCGTGAGACATGAACCCAAAGTCCGAATGAGTGGCCATATTGTATAGCACCGTGTTTGGAGAAAACAAGCAACAGCATCCACGTCTCATGTCAACCACAGCGTTGGAGTGGCAGAGATCTGGGTTTCAGCTGCAGCAACAGGAGTGGGGCATCTGACACTCATTAAATCAAGCAGAGCTTTTCTGTACACCAAAATAGTCGTAGTCAAATGTGTAGCAGTCTGTCAGACAGCTAACACTTGACCCAACGTGGGCGATGCAAACAGTGAAGCAACGGTGTGTAAAGACATTCCAAACATTTATTGTAAAATTAACAAAACAACGTAATCTAAAAGAGAATAAATCTGAGTTCAATCGAGCTTTATATGCAAAGTCCTACAGTTGAAAGAGATTATCTATTTAGGCCATTTCTATACGTTTGCACTTTAGAAACTAAAACTTAGGTTTTGAATTCTCTCAAGAGTGATATGAAGTTTTTATCCCTCTAACTTATCTAAGAAGAGAGTTGCAATGCTTCCTCGCTGTTTTTGTGTTCTTTAGTGTCCAATAGTCAAGTTCTCATGTCGAACGTCACTAGCAACAAAACACAAGTTTTCACATATATATATATATATATATATATATATATATATATATATATATATATATATATATATATTGCCAAAGGTATTTGCTCACCCATCCAAATTATTGTAATCATTGGTGTTCCAATCACTTCCATGGCCACAGGTGTATAAAATCGAGCACCTAGGCATGCAGACATTGTGAAACAATGGGTCGCTCTCAGGAGCTCAGTGAACTCCAGCGCAGATCTGTGATAGGAGGCTACCTGTGCAGCAAATCCAGTCGTGAAATTTGACAACTGTCAGCTGTATCATATGGAAATGGAAGTATTTGGGAACGACAGCAACTCAGTCACGAAGTGGTAGGCCACGTAAAGTGACAGAGCGCGGTCAGCGGATGCTGAAATGCTGGAAATCTGATGGACGAGTCTGGGTTTGGCGGTTGCCAGGAGAACGCTACTTGTCTGACTGCATTGTGCCAGGTGTAAAGTTTGGTGTAGGGGGGCTTATGGTGTGGGGTAGTTTTTCAGGAGCTGGGCTTGGCCCCCAGTGCTTCAGCAGACCAAGACATTTTGGACAACTCTGTGCTCCCAACTTTGTGGGAACAGTTTGGAGCTGGCCCCTTCCTCTTCCAACATGGCAGTGCACCAGTGCACGAAGCAAGGTCCATAAAGACATGGATGGCAGAGTCTGTTGTGGATGAACTTGCCTGACCTGCACAGATTCCTGACCTCAACCCAATAGAACACCTTTGGAATGAATTAGAGCGGAGATTGAGAGCCAGACCTTTTCGTCCAACATCAGTATGTGACTTCACAAATACGCTTCTGGAAGAATGGTCAAAAGTTCCCATGAACTCCTAAATCTTGTGGACAGCCTTCCTAGAGGAGTTGAAGGTGTTGTAGCTGCAAAGGGTGGACCACCGTCATATTGAACCCCTACGGATTAGGAATGGGATGTCACTAAAGCTCATATGTGAGTCACGGCAGGTGAGTGAATACTTTTGGTAATATAGTGTATATACTGTATAGGCCACAGTAAAAACAAACGCAAGACAGCCAGGAGAGAAATACATGGAGCCAAATTTCAGATAAATCTCTAAATTTATAACAGACACGTTTCTGGTTCTGCTTATCTGGCATTGGGGTTTGTGGAATAAAGTGAACATTCACAAAATGTGTTGCAGTTAAAAATGATTTTTGGTAAAACAAGAGGTGAATCCTAAACTTTTGACTACTTTACAGAGCAACAGAAAAACAGAAGATTCCCAAGTGACTGCAGTAAAATGTTTGCAGCAGCTTCTGCCTCCATATTCAGAGAATCTGTAATGGTTTGTATACATTTGTTTTCTGAAGAATGACGAATTTATCCCAACCCCGCTCATTTTCAATGGAGCTTGAATACATTAGGCAGAAGTAGGCCAGCCACTGTGAAGGACTCCGCACAATTTCAGAATCCAAGTAGATTCGTCCTGCCTTCGTTGGGCCGGAGCACGCAGAGATGGTCGTGATTAAGTGAACTCAGAATGCCTGTCGCTTCGTGCCAGCCATCTAACATGATGGACTGGAGTCCTAGTTACATGAAAGCAGGAGCTGAAGCCCGCCGTGATTGTGATGCTGCGTCTCATCTCTGATTTCAGACTGTCATGAGACAACGCCGTCCAAACTCAATATGGTCTGCATTCACTGCGTCTCTAAGTAAAGGGATAAGGGGGAATTTTAGAACAAAGATGTATCTCTGAAGATGTTTATCTCACATATTGCCTTGTAAGGGCAAGGTACTGTACTTCTGGAGTGCCTTGCAAATATATAATTTTTTCCTTGCACATTTTGCAATATTTTAACCACAAACTAAAAATTTAGTCTAAACTATTATATTGGTGCTCTGGGATGAGAACTATTAGTCTTTTGCCACATATAATGTCCTGCTTATAGGCCAGAAATCCAACCGTGGTTTCATTTGACCAGAGCACCTGTAGATCTCTATCAGCGCCTCCAGAGTTACAATGGGCCTCTTGGCTTATATCTGGATTAATGCTCTCCTTGCTCAAACTGTTTAGGTGGATGGCCATGATAGGTTCACACTTTTGCCATAATCTCACTATGTTCAGATGATGAATAGTTGTCTGTGAACTGTTTAGAGCTTCACCAATATATTTATTACCTAAACCTGCTTTGATCTCTCCAAAACTTTCCCCTTGACCTGTCAGCTGTGCTGCTTGGTCTCTTATGCATTTATTTATACATTATACATGTTATATATTTATATTAATGTTCTCTAAAAGCATTTGAGGCCTTAAAAAAGCTGGATTTATACTAAGATTATATTTCACAGGTATTTATTATTATTAATAATAATAATAATATTATTATTAATAATAATAATGTGACTTCTGAGGTTAATGGATTTCTATCTCAGTGGGAAAGAACAAGATATTTACTTCACACTTTTTTATTTGAATCTGTAAAAAGGTTTGAAAAACGTATTATTTTCTTTCCACTTCACAATTATGCACTACTTTAGTTTGGTCTACCGCATACCAGGCCATAGGTGTCTGACTGTGAAGTGACCAAAAAAGCATGTTAAAGGCTTCGGGGCATCATAGCTTTCAGACCAATGTTTAAAAGAGGCTTTCATAGGTATATGATTAAAAGAAAGCCAGCACATTTTCGATTTTTTTCTGCCCCAGAATCTATTTTAAAAAAATATAATAATAATAATAATAAAGATAAAAATAATAATAAGAAAACCTCTAAATTAAGAAGTGGTGACTGAATAACTTAGCACAATCAATGATTTTAAGTCCTTCAGCTACAATGCCTCTCAGAGATCTGTGTGACTGTGATGACGAAGGAATTTCTGTCTTGCAACAATTCCTGATTTTACTGATTTTTTTTGGGGGGGGGGGGGTGCACAGCTTAATCATAGTCCTGCAATAGCATTTTAGCCAATCTTGACCTCTGAAAATGAATTATTTTCTATTTAGTCATTCTGCTTTGCAAGGCTAAAGCATGCTATGAGGCATGCTCTAATATAGCCAACAACCATAGCTTTATTCAATAATTTACATTAAGAAGAAACCAGGTTGTAACATTTGTTTATTTTGTTTTGTTTTTTTCAGTTTATCTTAGCATTGAATCCTCTGACCTCAAAGAGAACATTCTGGACGATTAGCAGCTCTCTCCTGTTTTTCCTGCTGGATATATTCTTTTCTTAAATACGAAAACCTTGGGCACCAAGTAAATGTGTTTTTAACTGTTGTTGGAACTGCTTATGTGATTTCTTATAAGAACTGTCTTAACGTGAAGCAAAATCCTTCAGACCTGCTTATCGACTAAGCTTGTCCTTAGAAACAGTAACTTCCCCTTGCTGGTGATCTTTTAATCACAAGAATTTCATAAATAGCTTCCCGATGGATTATTAGAGCTGCAGCACATAATTCCTTTCAGTGCCTCCAGGATGGGCTTCCTTTTATATTCTGAAATATGGCTTGACAACCAAGAGCAGATTATACCTTGAATATGTGATGAGTTGTTGATCATCACGGATATATTTATATTTAGGGACCACATATATATTTCTTTTTTATACAGTCTTGGTTTTAAAAACCCAAAACTTAAAATAAGATGCACTTACGCCAGGATTTTTTTAAGTGGGACAACACGGTAGAGAAGAGTGTCTGTGCACTCTTGCCTTGCCAAAAAAAAGCATCCATGACAGCAGCAGCACCATTTCCGAAGCAGCACTAATGCACAGTTCAGCAGCTTTAAAATAACCTGGATTTGGACAGGGAAAAGAAGCAGACTGCAGCACTTATGCACTGATGCATTTAATAAAACCTACTTGGAAACAGCCGTCTCTCAGAGTTGATGTGCCACCTCCTCTTGCAGATTCTTAATGAAGTCCGAAATCATGAAAACAGTTGAAAAAGCCCTCTCTCCTACAGGTTTACAAAAATGTAGTTTTTCACGAAACCCAGAAATAAATAAATACAAAATAGAAGAAACTAAAATTACAATCTATGTGAACTGTTGTGGAGACACGAAACCGGTCCGGCATGTAGATCCGGACACACACACATGATCATCGGCCCCCACGCAGCCACATCAGCACCACTCAGGGTGCCGAAGATGTTACGTCACGACGGCTTCAGCCAATGAAAAGAGAGAAGAAAGCCTGCTAGTAAAAGTATCCAGGACACAAGGTAGGATAAATGGCAGCATGTTCTTTATATAAGAATAGAATAGCCCCGTTATTGTTATTAAAAAAAAACATAACACCAGTTAGTGCACAGCAGAATGAAATTCTGTTGCGTCCACTCTCTGCTGTTTAATAATAGCATTATGAAAAGCAGCACAATTTAAAATTAAAAAGCAAATATATGTGTACAGGCAAAAATATTTTGGATATATTGGATTTTAGAATAAAATATAAAACAAATAAATAGTGGGGGAAAAAAGAAGGAAAGAAAACATTTATTTTTACGCCACCAGAAGAAGCACAGACGATAGATTTTTTTTTAAATGACTCATGGCGCCCTCTGCTGGTAACTCGGTGAAATGGAGCTGGACACACCCCCAGTTAAAATTCAGACGAAGGAGCTGCAGAAAAACTCAGTATAAACATGCCTCAGCAATAATACCAGTTTAGAGAACACCAGAACATCTCCAGACTGGTCCTCATCTTCATGTCTGTGTAGATATCTTCATATTCACCATGGATAGAACCGTAATTTGCATGTGAATTAGACCCAGGACCCAAATACCTGGCTACTCAAGAACTAAACACTATCAAGAACTCAATTAAAAATGACCTCTGGAAGAGGTTATATCAAGCCGTCTGGTTGCTTGTATTCAGTTTTTACAACTACCTTTACCTGGGTGATTGAGAGTCTACACCAGCATATTTACCATATTTTGGCCTAATATGTCTGTGTTGATTTTAATTTTGGACCCCCGCAGCTATCACACCAGCAATGAGCCAAAGCCTGTTTCCAGCACCTTGTTGAATCAATGATTTTAAGCCGTTCTATAAGCAAACTGGAGTTTAACCCAATGCTAGCAAGGTATACCAAATAATGTGGCTGGTGAGTGTACGAAATGCCCAGATATTGATGCATCTAAATGTCACCAACACCTCTATAATGTTTTTTACTTGTGAATATGCCGTATCATAGACAAGTCTTTTACAAATGCGGAACTATTTTTTAGTTATTATGGGCAATGAAAAAGCACATCCATCATTCACTTCTTCAGAACAGTTCATGTGCTTCTCAGTAACTCTGGGGATTCTGCTTTATTTTGCGGAGTTCACGTTGATTTAATGTAGAACAGCTGAAAAAGACAGGCCAAACAACCTATTTGTTGAGTAAATCCAGCAGAACTCGCTACTTGTGACATTTCTTTAGAAAGTGTGTTTAAATCATAACTTGAGTCATATAAATTTGAATGGAGACAGTTTGATTGGACACTTAATGTCAAACCTGTTTTACGTCAATTATTCACTTTGATCTGAAGAAGATTCCTAACTTTGCTCCTTTTCAGATAATAACTGAGTTTGAGATGACAACTATGAATAATGAATTGTTAGTTTCTGACATGTATTATAAATGCACATTTATTTCTTTAAACGGTTTTGTAATATTAAGAATAGTTTGTATCACAAATGGATTATATGATAAAAGTGAGATTAAGACAATCATCAGTAAAAAAACAAAAAAACAAAAAAAACTGTAAGATAAAGTCCTGTCTTAGTTGCCTAAGAAGAAACTACCTAAAAACACATCTTGGGAAAACGTTAAAAACTATTTTAAGCGCTGCGAGGAGTATTTTAATTTGCTGTAACACTGGAAGGCAAAGAAGATATGGGCGGTACAAACTCTTGAAAAACATAGTGTATTAGCATATGTACAATGTTTACAAAATATACAGATAAATACATCCGAATAACAACATGTGGCAATAAACTCAGAGCTCACAAACTGTGGGTGAACGTTTGTATTTTCTTATCAAACATACATTCAGATTACACAACCGGTCCAGTGAAGAGGCTGACACGTGGAAGACCAGACTCCAGGCGAGCATAAAGGGTCTTAAAAAAAAAACTGACATTTTTTAGTCACACCACATTAAGAGAGGACAAATTTCACACAGTGGGGGGTCCATTTATTTCACAGTTGTGTTTGTGGGTCTTTTGTGCAGACGGAGTGTCAGAAGGAACATATGTTTTTCCTGCAAAGATAAGGAGAAACATAATTGCAGCCTCAGGACTCTGACTTTGATCGCACCACGCAGAACACGCGTGGACACGTCATAAAACCTTCACGGAGATGTGATCACACACGGACGTTCAAATGACATGAAGGAATGTTTTCTCTATCAAATGTCACATTTGTTTTCAAAGAAATGGCTGAAAATGGAATAGATACATGCACCGATTCAATGTTATCAGATTCCAACAGGGTGTTGAATGAAAATCATTCAAGCAGAGCTCCCGGATGAAAGATTTTCGTTTTACCTGCAGTGTTTTGTGCCACACTCTGAGGGATCTCTGCAGCTAGCTCCGACAGGTTTCAGACTGTTCCAGCGCCACAGCAGCGATCGCTTTGTCCTCTGGATCAGACCGTTCCAGTCGTCCGGAACAGGTAGCGTGTTGACCTGCAAGAGTAAATATTGACCCTTTAGAAGCTGCAGGTTTCTTTTTTTTTTTAATCCAAAATCCAAATGGTAGATTGCTAACTTTATTGTAACAGGGACTTCAACCCACCTGAGTGAGACATATGAGGGATAGAATAACAGAGAGGAGGATGATTTTTTCCTGTAGCGTCCTCATGCTGTTTTGCAGATGAAGCTTGTGGGAGATGCTCTTACCCAGGCTTGCTGTGCTGTCTCTGGTTCCCTGTATTAAATGCTTCAATTGGGTTGGGGAGGAGTTAACCTCTAACTACTTCGCTCAATACATCTGTTACCAGAAAGGTGGACGTTTGGCAGAGCTAATTTCCTGAGTCAAAGTCGGTGTCGGAAATCTCTCGTCCCCGAGTACTTATCAGTTGTATAATGGCAGCCAAAGTCAAAGTTTATCTCCAGGTTTCCAAAGTACACTTTAATCGGGTAATGTAGCACAGGTCCACGTCAGAGGTATTAGAACGGGTAACGGCTTGTACAGCTTTGCTAAGTGGAATTTATGAGAAATGTTCAGAAAATGGAGAGCCGCAGCAGCCATTTCAGGCTAGTTTAGCTTGGCATGGAAAAAGGAAGAATGAGAAAGCAGCTAAGCTACTGCAACCCACAGAGCGCACAATGCTTCATGTACAAGAACTGCTTTTAAAATATCCTTGACGCACAACAGGTGGAATCACAACAACCTCTTATCCTACGTTGAAGGACTCACAGAATTGTTTAGATTTCAGCCTTTTTATTGGCTCAAAGTGTTTTCCTCAATAGTCTTGTATTAATGCTTGACAATAGCCCACATGTCTAAAATGTTAATAAGTTATAAATTCATAAAAGCTTTAAAAATATGTACATTACTTAACTTTAAATATTATTGTGTTCAACCTTTAATACGAGTCTGTGTTTTTATTCAATTACAGCATGTTTAAAACTCTTGAGTCCGTGGAAATAATTTTGATCTACAATGACAGCTTAACATTCTTGGTTCTCTTGTTTATGTCTTAAGAATGTTTCATTAAAAAATAACAGAAAGCATTTGTTTATTGGATGTCTAACTTGCGCCTTCCACAGTCAGCTTCTGATTGGCTGGTTAGGCCCTCATGGCTAACCTGGCCAGCCAGATTAAAAACGTGTAGCACGCTACGTTCTGCACATTATCAATCTGAGACTGCTCCCATTGAATCAGTTTGGGAAAAGGAGGCACGTTCAGCAGAACTCTCCAAGCTGATTGGGCGAAGCAACATCTTGTGCCCGCCTACCAAAGGTTGGTTTTAGCCAATCACGGTATCAAATTAAAACATCAGCAGCAGCTGCTATGAGAAACCACAACAAGGTAAGCTGGTCAAGGCGCTTCTTGCTGTTCTTCTTTTAAAGAAGAAATTGTGGATTCTGACCAAACAGATGTGATAGCAGCAGCTATGCGTGCGTCCTCTTGCGCTGCCGTGTTTATGTTGGTTCGGCTGTAGGCTCAACCATTTTTTCTTTCGTCGTAACGGTATGTCCCGCCTTAAACCCCAATTCCGCAATGTGATTGGCCCGAACCGTTTTTGGTTCAGACTCAAACGTTTGAAGCCGAAGTGGTGCAACATGGATTCTTGTGTGTTTGTGAACGCGCAAATAACGCGAGACTTCAGCTTGCAGGCAAGGTTACTCATGATGACCTTGTCAAAAAATGAGGAGAGCTGTGTTCTGACAAGGAACATGAAAAGAGCCAGAACTAACAAGAAGTTTTTCTCCAAGTCAGAATGTTCTGTGTATTAAGATTCGGTTGGGATAAATGCATTTGTAAAGCTCCTGCAAAGATTTCAGTTTTTTTCCCCCTCAACATCTTGGACCAAGTTCAGCATCCATCAGTATCTTTCAGCATTACCGGATTTTAAATTTAAAGTGACGAATTACCAGAACCAACAGCCCCCCCCACTGTGAGTGATCCTTCAGCTGGACCAACAGCTGTTTGTGCTGAGATTTCTCTATCAGCTTGGCCAAGAGACGGGAGTGTGGGAACCACACCACAGAGCAGGTAATCTCTTATCTTGGTATATAGCTGCAGTTCTGGTGTGGGAAGCTGAGGGATCAGAGTTGGCTGTGAAAAGTTGGAATTTCTCTTTTTTTATTTCTGTCTGAACCTTTTTGACACAAATTACTTTCAGGCATTAAAACTTCCAACTCCCAAGACACCAATAACGTTAATACAATTTTGAATTATTCGGCTTTGATGATCGTTTAAATGTCCCTTATTCGTAAAACTTTCCCTTTCGAGTTTATTACACAGTTTCAGACTGTAAAAAGCTCTCCCGCTTTGTTTTGTGCTGATTTTTACACTATAATCAGTGTAAAAATCTATATCAGTTGGATATAGACCTTAGAGTGATTAATAACACAAATTTATTCTTGAGTGTTTCCAGCGTTTTTTCTTATAATCATTAGCTGAATTGTAACTACTTATAAACAACAAAATTATTCAATTGGAAGCGAAAGAATTAAATCAGTCAGTCCATGAAAAATCAGCCTTGGCGATTAATTATTTACATATAGTTCAATTTTGGATATCAACCCAATACTAGCTTCTTTCGAAATGGAAAAATCCATTCTCCTCCATCATTAATACATAATAAAGACAATTTATTTTATGTTAGTAATCACAGCCGAATGTGTCACCATGAAAACTGTCTATGTTCATAAGATTTCTGATCAAATCATTCTCATTCTCTCTTGAGGCTAATAGCTAGATCAGCCAGTTTCTTACATGATTCTCAACAATTCTTCAAACAGTTGTATTTTGTAATGAAAAACACAAAACCAATGTTTCACACAGAGTTTAATGGTCACGACAGATGAGACAAAGTGCAAATTACATATATATATGACCTTTTCTGTGAATTTAATCAGATATTAGACATTATATTTAGACTGTTAAGTAGTAAACAGTCTTTTACAAACACAGCACAAAACATCAACAGGATCTGTCAGTAAATCGTGAATGCTAAAATTTATATGTAAGAAATTGCACAATTATCTTACTCTGTGTAGTGTTGAATAGAATCGGCAAATTTTCTTAACAAACAAGCAACTTTAAAAGCCTCGGACCAGCTGGACAACAGTTATATACTCAAGCAACTTAACATTTTCTAATAGAAAACAAACTTAAAAATAAAACAGTTATGAGACTTTCATGAACCTCTCTGCACCTTCCTTTTAGCAATGTCTCCGAGCATCATAAAAACAACGTCAAGACAAAAGGGTCGAACTGAGCAGGGAAGAAACAGTTTTTGTTTCTACCAACACATTCACAAATAAAATGCCATCCCTTTAACCTTAAGAAGTAATACTGTTTAGGTCTTATTTCACAAACTTTTCCATTATCAGATTCAACAGGATGCATTGTTTGAAAGCAAATAAATCCCCATTATAATAACTCTAAAATTAAGGAAACTCCCAGATTCAACCATCAAACTTCCATTGAGACTTTTGAAGTCTTTAAGTCTATAAAAAACATACTTGTCGCATTAAAGCTCAGTGGTCAGTGTAGTTGAATATCCTTTTAGTCAACACAAAACCTTAAAACAGATTTTCTTTTTCCTGAAATGGCATCTCATCGGAGGCAGCTGATTCGAGGACTCGTGAATCGAACACTTTTATGCACACTTTGTGGCATATTTCATACACAAATATGGCAATGTCAGTTAAATTATTTGCACTGAAGAATTACGATGAGGTTCAACACCGCTCATTGCGGCATGGTTTCATTTAAAATCCATTATTTAGTGGTATAAAAAAAATTAAGAGTTTCAGCAACATCACAGCATGAAGACAACCAACTTAAGTGCTTGTTACAAACACACAACTTTTCCTGAAAGCATTCGATTAAAATTATTACAAAGATGGGATTCTGGCTAGGAGTGGCTACCTAGATATCAGGAGTCGAAATGTTGGAGTCTTTTATCCTAACATTATGCCACCGACGCCACATTTATCCTCACATGTTCCGCTTAGTGTTAGGATGAGAGCAGGGGCTGACGTTCTGCTACAGTGCTCTGAAAAACAGCATACATTACAGGATTTATGAGCAAACAACTTTAAAAACATACAAGATTACTTATTCAGCTTTTGGTAATTGTCAATCTGTTAAACAAGTATTCTCTATTAATTTTTTAAAATGCTGGAAATATGCGTTTCATTATTTTTTATTTATAATTTACCATACATGACTTCTTGCACTCATCTCCACTAATTCAAATTACTTTAAACAAATTTTTCCTCCATTTCCATGTAACAAAATAATGTCAATTTTCACAAATGAAGATAGAAATATGTGTACCACATAATATCTCTTAGTTTTGAGGAGATCTATTAAAACAAGACAAATTTTTCAAGGCTCGTCATTTATTTGATCGCATACATAAATACTAAGAGCCATAGTATTGACCCATGTGATGCCACAACTTTATTGCTCGTTTACAGTGCGCACTCACCTCTGGGACGTTCTGTCGACACATCAAGAACATAAAGATTCCTCCCAGGAGGATGCCGACACCGATCAGCATGAAAGGAATGTTCTCCACGACATTCTTTTCAACAACAATCAGCTGCAGCTTCTTGGCCGACGCATCGTCAATAACAACACTCTGGTGGACAGTTAAAAGAAAATGGAAAACCTTACAATTCCATAATAAAATAAATACAGTTAAGCTATGGTGTTTTTATAATATACTGTATGTTAAGTCCACACAAAGTAAAACGATAACCTCAATTATAAGACAAATGTGAAATTGTGTCATGGTTTATTACGTACAATATCTAAAAACCTGAATATTGGGATTTTTCTTGCTTATTTTCTTTTCCATAGATGCCCTTACAACTGCCTGACGTGTAAAATTTGTTTTCCTCTATTTACCACAGTCGCCTCTTTAGGCTCCATTAGTCAGTTCATGAGAAAATGATTCAGCTCGAATCCTTTGGGCATGTTTGTGGGTGTGATGCGCTACGAGCTCTTGTTCACCCGACTACTTTGTTGGGTCTCTGTAATCAATGAATTAGTGAGAGAACACGGGATAACTTCAATATTTATACCTTTCTTACCTCAGAAGATATTACACCTCTAAACAAAAGACCTGTGCAGTCGCAGCAGCAGATGCTTTTCCTCTCCTCTCATGCATGCGCACGACACTGGTGTAATTTCAACTTGTCACCAGAGGGGGCAAACTTGTGCAAAAACTCTGGAAGTTGTGCTATGCCCCTTTAAAGTTTCAAAAAAATGTCTAAAAACACGTCATGTTTGTTCATCTCGTAAAGAAAAAGAAAACCTTCTAACCAATAAATTACTTTTTTTATGTTAAAGTTTAATCTTTTATTTCACCAGTTCATTATTGTAGTAAGTTCACTTGAAGTTAAACTTAAAGTCAGTTCCTCATTATTGCCTTCAACAAAAGTGAAATTATGGAAGGAAATCTCATTATTATTATTATTTTATAAACAAAAACAACTGACAGTCACTGTTTCAGTTCAACTGCAAACACTTCACACTACATTGATGATGAGATTCTTATCATTATTTCTGCTGGTTTAAGGACGACAATCAGGCCAAAAAAACAAAACAAAAAAACAGGGGAAAAAAAAAAAACTGAAATCCAATAAATCGTAAAATAGAGTTCTTCTCTTTTGAATATTGCCTAAATTAAATTAGATTTTAAGTGAATGGCTGCAAAAGTCTTTTTTACCTCATTGAGATGCACCACAGGGAACACAACCGTCCGCACATTTCCCGTTTCACTGAAAGAAAACCAAAAGCAACCACAGTGGGCTTTTTTCATTCAACTGCAATAGTCCAGGGATCATGCTGTTTACATATTTTCCATCATAAGGCTTTTTAAGGTCATTGACAATGACAGTGATGTCAATGTCCAAAGTGGACATGGAGTTCAAAGGGGAATAAAAAATGAAAATGAATAACAGTTGTAAAAAGTCAACCATGTGGCAAATGTTGTCATACATTTCATGTAGTGACCTTCCTAAAATAACGGACAAAGTCATTTTTTGCCAAAAGTATTTTTGTTGCATAAATCAACATAACAACTTTGAAAGTATTGTGGGAGAGTAAAGTATTTGAAATACTTGATTTAAAAGGACCAACTTGTTTGCAAAGCTATATTAAAACATCTTAAAAAGAGTAACTGCATCAAAATAAAGAAATAAAATGTATAACTGTCCAAATGTATAATATCTGGACTGTACAATATTTCTTAATAGAGCCCCCTTAATTACTCCTTTCAATTTAGTATACAACAGATTTGTTGCTATTACCCAAGATTAACAGTAAATAAGAAGATTCACAGTAGGTCCCATGTGTCAAACATTATTTTTGACCCACAAGATAATTCCAGATGTCTATTAGAGCTGATAGAGGGCACAGCTAATATTACAAACAATAATAAAATTGTCTTCTGGTGTGTTTGCATTTCCTCCAAAGCCCTTTGTTGGCATGCGTTGACAAACTCATGCTCAAGTCACAGGACGGGCTCCAAGGAAATTTACTTTATTAGAATTTATTTATGATGACAAAGTTTTGCAGTGTATAAATAAGGTTAACCTAGGCTGACCTACAGTGGAACACTTTCTATTTAAATAGTCAGGGAACGTTTACATCAGACAAAATGGTGAAGCTATGAAAGTGAAGTGGAGCGTAAGATGGACTATAAAAGATGTGAAAGGGAAAAATCAACTGGCTTGACTGTTGGACTGAAAACGTGTCCTTGGTTTACCCCCCCCCCCCCCCCCCCCTTCCCCAAAGTAAGCCAGGGCAGTGACCTAAAGTGGTAAAAGGTTGTTTTCAGGATAGATTTTTGTTTGATTATGTCTGAATCAGTCAAGTTGCCTTTTAACTCCTAAACTAATTTAAAAGGCTCTCTCCCTGTAGCTCAAGGAATAGACTTCAAAATACTTCTGCCAGTTTATAAATCACTGAACAGCTTAGCAACAAAATACATTAAAGGTATACTATGCAACCGGGGTTGATTTTCCAGCGAGGCTCCCCCCAGAGGGCGAAAGTAAAAGTGCACTGTTGTAAAGATGCTCAGCTGTTGTACTGGTTTCTCCGTCAAGCCAGGCGCGGTTGTTTTGAGCTTAGCAGACAGGCGAACGCAACGAATACAAAAGTCGAAAACACGGCAGTACAAACAATGACTAACAGTGAAAAAATGAACATGCACACAGAGAGAGAGAGAAACCATTCCAATGCAGTGTTTCCCCTAGGAATTTGCTTACCGGACGACCGGCGGAGCGGGGGGGTGGGGGGTTGGAGAGAGAGAGAGAGAGACAAGCTTCCGGCGGAGACAACCTTTGCGCGCATATCGAGTTAGTTTTTTTTTGTTTTTTTTGAATGTTGGGAGGCGGTAGCGTGAGGGAAACCCTACAATGTTACTTACAATCGCATCAGCAGAAACGCGAGGTCCGCGTCAGCCTTGCCGCCTTCTCTTTCTTTTAGCTCTCACCATTCGGAAAAAGCTTGCCCGATGTTCACCCGTGTACGACTCCTCTTTCTGTCCAGAGCCCTTTTCCTCTTTCTTGCCTGCTCCGACATGGGCTTTCGCTGTTTTGTCGCTGGTTCCGCCATGATAACTGCACAGATATCACCACTGCGCTAGCAACAAACATGCCCTTCACTGGGGGCGTGTAGCAGTTCTCGCCGTAAAGCAAGACCGACTCTCGCGATCTTGCACGAGATTCTGAGTCTGTGGGCGCGGGCCGAGGGCTCCTGCAATTGCAAGTGCGGTATTTCCCCCACAGACCACCAGGGCGGCCGAGAAAACCTTTGTTCGACCTGAAATGACTCATTTAATCATCCAAAACGGTATGGAACACATCAATTAACTGAAAAATGTTGCATAGTATGCCTTTAAAGACCTGTTCTTGCTGCATCAACCTTCCAGACCACTCAGATCTTCTAGTTCTGGTCTACTCTGCATACCCAGAACCAGAACCAAACATGGAGAAGCAGCATTCACCTTCTATGCTCCACAAATCTGGAACAAACTTCCAGAAAACTGCAAGTCAGCCGAAACACTGAGTTCCTTTAAACCAAGACTGAAAACCCACCTTAGCTTTAAGCAACTTAAGAGTTGCTTAGACCCCATAATAACAGGACCACTGACCAACACATTTAATGTGTATTGATGTTTTTACAATTTAATGTTTGTTACTGCTCTCACAACCGGTAGCTATGTTTATATGCACAAAATTTCACAATCGGATTTAAATGTATTTGGATTAAATAATCGGATTTTACAGTTTATATGGGCACACAAGCAATTAACCCGATCATAATGTGAGTGTGTATGCACCTAGCTTTATTCAGAATATAACCACTCTGACATGCACAGTTATCAAATTCCCCTGAGAAAAAAAAGAAAAGATAAAAAAAAAACAGACACACACAGAAGAAGAAGTACTTTTGTCTTTGCTCAACAACAAAAAATAGTAAACAAAGCATTATTATACGAGTTTGTTTGTCTTCTGAGCGCCCAGGCTAGACTTGCACGATCTTCTAATTACGGTTGAAACATAATTAGATTTCGGGAACAAATCTGAGCTCTTATTTTTCGAACAGAAAGGTTGTATCGGGAGCTCCGACAGTTTTGCTTCCCGGCGTATTTCCGCCACTCACCAACGCAGAAATACGTCACGTTTACGTCAGGCACACATGTGCACTCGGGTCAGTTTGCCACATTCAGAATAACTTGAGCCTGACAAGCGGTTATACACACGTTGATTATCAATCAGCATAAACCACCCCTCTCATTCGGAATACAATTTTACTCTGATTGAGCTTAATTTGATCACAATATTCCGATAGGCTTGTTTACATCATGGTTTTTTGTTCCGATCGGCCCTTTATTCCGATTACTACTGTCCATGCAAACGTAGCTAGTAACTGTTTTGATGTGTTTATCATGTTTTTATCTTTTCATGATCTAAAGCACTTTGAACTGCCTTGCTGCTGAAATGTGCTTTGCAGATAAACTTAACTTGACTGCAGCACTGCGCAAAAATTATTTCCTCCCACCACGTATTTCTTTTGCTTTGCTACAAATTAATAAAATCTGAGACAAACGTTTGTTCTGGTAAACACAACAACCATTTATGTATACGCGACTCCACAAAAACTAGAGTTAATTGAGATACAAACAAGACATAAAGAAAGGGAAAAAAAAGCTGTAAAGCTTTCCACTGCGTATGCACACACACGATTTATCAGTTTCTGCTTAAGATTTCTTAAAGTTATTTTCTTTTCTTAATTTGAATTAAAGGGATACTTTATATCGTCTCTGAATAAAATCAAAATAGAACTTTACATTTCTTGTCAGGATGCAACGAAATGCAAAACACCAAGATGGGTTAATGGATTTGCAGATCGGCCTTTTCTAAATAAAGGATTTCTGCATATTTAAATATATTATTTGCATACTGGAGCAGAACGGGTGGAGAGAGAGAAGAAAAAACAAGTGAGAAAGGTCTGTCCAAAAGTCCACTTATAATGATGATGGTGGCAAAACTGCGTTTTATCTTACTGGCAAGCAGCCCCTCCCAGCTATGAATAATCATTCAGACGTGATGCTTTTATCTGAAGCCAATATGGTGACAGCGAGGTTTCTGGAGTACGATGTCCTGCTTCGGCGTATAGTGAGTAATAAGTGACAGCGGGAGGAAGTGAGCGGATTACCTGAAGTCTGGAATTTTCTTCACATAGACGTTGATCTGGAGACGTTTGGCCGCTTGCAGGATGAAGCCGGTCAGCTGCAAAAACAGAGCCAGACGTCAGACCTACGTCTGATCTTAATGCTCATCGTCGCAGCTGTATAGTTACATGAAAATTAAATATTTTTCCACACTGAAATTCCCAGAGCTCTCAGTCTTTTTTACAGCTCATATTTTGAGTATAAATACAAAAGTACACAACAAGTTTATGCTGGGTATATCTAAAGTTGTTGGTCTTTAAATGGGAACGAGAGAATAGAACAGACGCTACAAAAGCTGGACGAATCATCAACAAATGGATAAAGGAACAGATGGCTGGAGTAGAGATAGATGATGGATCCAACTTACAGGCAATGTGACAAGAAATAACATCTAGAAAGACGAATAACTTCCACACAATTTTCTTTTTCCAAGCCAATCCAGAACTGGAAAATGGAAATTCTATCAAGTCAAGTGTAATCTTTGAACATTTACATGTTTATTCCTTTAAATATAATTACTTAAAATTATTATTATTCTAATGATAATTGGTATACTATTTATACCAATGCTCTCCATTAAAACGAGAAAGATGTTCCACAACTTTCTTGCCTTATATTATAAATCTGGTAGGCAAGCAAGAAAAATAAGGATCTGAACCATCAGTCTTAATATTACACGAAAGGTCATTAAAACACAAAATCTCTGATACATTTTATAAATTAAAAACACTTTACAGGCGTTTTATTACATTCTTATACACCTTGGTTTATAGTAAAGCTAAAAGTAGGACTACAGTGTGTTGCATTATATTACATTTACTCACGATACACAAAAGCTCGCAACCAACTAGAGTACAAGAGATGAACACTGCGAAGGCAGTGAAGGGCTTAATGTGTAGTATATGAGACTCAAACCAGCAACCTTCTGATTGAATGACGACTACCATACATCTTAAGCTGCAACGGCCCCAACGTTGCCTTTTCCTATATTAAAAAAAAACAACAACTTCACAGCTCTGAAGGTGGGTGTTTAGAGGACCTTAAGCCGCCTCAGTCAAGTTTTGTAGAACCATGACAAAGACTTTGAAGGAGAACGGGAAGGAGGTCAAACAGAGGGTAAACAGTAACTTATTTACGGGGTTCAAACAAGTAATTCACACTATAAAAGCTTACATCACAGTTAGGGTAAAGGTTTGCTCTATGCCTGTGCATGATAATGCATCCTTCGTTTTACAGATGTGAAAGCTTGACATCAGTGCAGAAATACTGTAAGAAAATAAAAGCATTGCAACCCTCTGAGAACCGAAAGTAAAAAGCCGCGTGGATTAAACGCAAGCTGCCAAAGACAGAAGGGCCTAAATTAAATCAAATGGTTGCAAAATAGCTTGATTGTGTAACCAGGCAGAAGTGCACATTTTTACAAAGGTTACACTTTTATTTTTAGAAGTCCAAGCTTCTATTTTAAGGAGCATTGGGCAATGTACCTTAATAGCGATGCAACTAAATTTGTTGCCTACAGAACTTTGCCTTTGTGTGGGTTAGCAATTTGTACCTTGTAAGTGAAATGTAATGTTTTGTAACATAGTTAGCTTTTATGCAATGAAAGAAACAATTAATGAAGCAAAATACGGACAGAAGGATGGTGAAAAAAAAATCCCCTATGATGTTCCAAGTTTGAATACTTTAGCAAGGCACTATATACCTGCAGTGTTTTCCTGCTTCCTTCAAATGCAAGACTCGCTAAATCTGTACATTCATGAGCTTACAGGTGCAAACTGTTGTTCTAAAACTGCTTTTCTAGCTGTTCCTAATGATCAAAATATGTCTCCCAAGACCAACCAGGTTATTACAGTATGAAAAGCTGATATCAGCTGTCAGAGCTTATCTTTGGTAACAGTTCCGTACCGGGCGAATCCTACTTCAATTTTTAACCACTGCTCCCAGGCTTATCACAGACAAGCGGCTGCAAAAATGAGATATTTCACCATCTAGTGGTATTGTTTTGTACTGCACAAATAAAAAAAAAATAATAATATGAAAACAAGAAATGTGTGACATCAGAAAGTAAAGAAAGGCGGCATATCACGTGTGCAATGAGATACATTTAAAATCGTACTGGATTGATATCGATGGCCGTCTGATGATCGTCCTTCTTGGGCCTCATGCCAAACACGTCCTGCACAAATTTTTCATCAGCCTGGTAGAAGTGCGGCGAGGACATGATGATGGGAGCTCCTAAACACCACCAAGACAAGATTAGGGAAGCAGAACATAATCAACCGAAATTGAATCAAGAGACAAGACCGCATGTCAGCCGTGGCAGAATTACATTCCCCACCTTGTTTGCACGCGCTGACATTGAGCAGACCCGAGCCGAGGCAGTTACCGGCCGGCACACAGAAGCCTGCGTTGGCCGGGTTCAGGGTCAGGTTGGCGAAAACCTCAAAGGGGGGAGAGAAGCGGTAGCCAGGGATCCCCTTCACAGCCACATCGTCGGTGTAAACTGCATACAAAGACCTTGAAAACAAAAGTTGCATGCCGGGTAGTCGTTGGAGGCAGAGCTAATTATATAAGGCTGAACGTGTTGCACAGGGGAACGACTGCAGTTATTCTGCACATTTGGGCTGTCGGTAAATCAGCTTATGGCAGGTTTTACAGGAAGTGTTCAAAGGTTCGTATGTATCGTGGCACTGATTCTTTGCAAAAAACACGCTCAGTGAGTCGTCGGCCTGTATGCTGCACTTCCTCATGCTGATGCGTTTACTGTAAAATATGGCTAACATTATCCGTTTCATGCAGGAATGATCTTCGCAGTAATCTAAACTCAAAAACGAACTTAAGCTAAAGTGGTGTTCTTAATCCAATCCCTTACACCGGGATAACGCTGCGGATAAGGCTTAGGCTGACTAAAGAGGGGAACATTGCAACGTTAGCCAACGGCGGGGTCAGAGGTTAAAACCAGATATGCTGCAACACCAAAAAAAGTCATACAGGAGAGCAGGAGTTCATTTTATGCGGAAATATAAACGAGGGAAAAAATGCGCAATTATGTGCCGTCACACTAAAATGACTGTGTCTTCACAAAGAGTAAATAAAGAGTGATAAAGTAAATAAAGTTTATTTTCAAGATTCAGACTTGACCTGTGGCAGCAGCTCACCTGCACAGGTCAGAGGAGAACATGTAGAGCACTTCATTCTTGGTGATGACTGGATGGAAAGAGGCTCCGTTGGTGCCATTGATCCTGTTGCACTCATCAGACGTCCACCAGTCCAAAGAGCTGCATGCACGAACCAAACATTTATTAGTATTGTTTTTAGTTGTAATACTTTGACATCTTAGTGGTTAAAACAAGATCAGCTGTTTTTTGCAACGACTAAATAGGTTAAGGCGGACGGATAAGGCTCTGCGATTACTGGCAGCTCTGCAAAACGCAGCCAAATCATTTTTTTCTTTTATTGCAGCAGCAACTTTTAATCAACTTTTAAGTTGATTGATTTCATTCAGTGGGAGGAAACAAATCCCAGCTTGAGAAAACATAATACAATAATTGATCGTACCTCAAGCAATTCAAATAAAATAAATGTAACAAAAATGTATGCGTCACTTTTTAGAGTTGATGTGTCAACAAACATTTAATAAGTAATCCATGACTTCTAATTCCTCTGGGCTGTAAATGATGCGACGTCCCCATTTGTCTTAGCAGATCGTCATAACAGGAAAGACAAAAGAAAATGCTATTCAAGATAGGCAGATGGGTGTTAATATTCTATAGCCAGGGAATGGCTCTAAATAAATAGCTACTCGACTAAACTTGGCCGTTTCTACTGTCAGAACGACAACTACACATTTTAAAACAACTGGGAAGGTTAGAAGCAAATACGGAAAACGACTAAAGTAGTTTTTTTGCCACCACACAATAAAAAGAATAGTAAAGGAGGTCCAAAAATATGTGTCATAATTTTGATGTGCTCCTTTTGGGAAAGGTCGATGTACTATGGGGGCGGGGCTTACAGGGATTCAGTGTCCTGCTAGGTTGGGACTGAGTACATTACCTTTCCATGACATCAGTGTCTCATTTTATTCATTTTTCTCACTTGAAGGGACCAACTGGCCATCTGAAAATTAGATTTCAGTTTTCTAAAAGTGCAATTAATTATTATCTCAATTAAATGTTTTGACAATTGCATTTCTTTGGGTAAGTAAATAATCTGTATAGTGTGGTGTGAAATTAAGTGATTATTGGCTCATTGCTGCAACATCTGAGTCTTGAATGCATGGATTCTACGGTGATATGTGGGGAAAATGTGAAAGGTGTGGCGCGCCTGTGACAGACTGGTTATTCTGGTCATTAAATTGTGTGCACTAAACTATACGCATGTTTAATGAGTTGGAAGGCGATGTGGGAGTGTCATTTGTCTTTATGACGTATCTTCTAATATCTCTGAAATAGAAAGGCTCACAGCAATAGCAAGATGTTCCAAAGAACTGCAGGAGGACCATTTGCAAATATAGAGTCGACACAGGTGGGGACCTAATTATTTATTAATAATTAGGGAAAAATTATTACCAACAAATTTAAATCTTCTCACAATCTTCTTTAGATACAACATAAAATATTGATCTAAGAATAAATAAATAAATAAATAAACAACATGTTTTTTGCGTTCTCTTTATTTTCAGAAAAAAAATGCTCCATGTCTATTCCGTGGCTTTTACTCAAAAACAGAGTTTGTTGCATGGATCTAAAATCTGCTTGTAATTAATTTATTAAAATTATATACCGGTAAACGATCTACCCAAATCTGGTTCTCACGTTTTTTCTATTCTTTTCAATTGAGCCCAGATTTGCAAACTGCAAAACACTTTTTGAGTTTGGATCTACAACGGTTGACACATCTATTTCAACAAATAAATTACCACTTTTTTGTTTAGATAAAACATCACACGCCTTGTTTACTGATAAGTAAGTACAACAAATAATTTTTTCACAAGGCAATTTTATTACCTTATATATATATATATATATATATATATATATATATATATATATATATATATATATATATATATATATATATATAAGCATATATATATATATATATATATATATATATATATATATATATATATATATATATCTATCTATATATATATATATATATATATATATATATATATATATATATATATATATATATATATATGAATGAGAGTACTTTTAACTTAAAGACTTTGGCCTATGTAAGAAAAGCTTAGATGAATGTGGAAAAGCAACTTAAGCCATTGTGAAATGTTAGGTAATGTTGAAAATCTGTTGTGCTGTGTGCCTCTTTCTCTTCCAAAGGTCCTGGGAGGCTTGGTAAGAGTTCATGGTACCATTAACTCCTTAACATACCAGAACATTTTAAGTAAAATCATTTGAGATTTCAGTAGAATAAGTTAACCAAAAAAAACAGCCATATCAATACCAGACACAAACTCAAGCTTCCTCTATGGCTCTTTCAGTCACCAGACCAAAATCCCATGGAAAAAAAAGTTTAAACATTGGACTGAGTTGTACTCTGTAAAACCCAGAGAGGTTTTGCAAAGCTCCCTCCCTCTCTCTCTGCAAGCTCCAACCTTGTGTAATATTATAGGAGAAGACAAAGTTAAAAAGGGTGCTGGCAAAAAGCGGTACACAAAGTATTAGCAAGAATTGTTCCATACACAAACAGGTACTTTTTTTTATAATAATACATATCTTTCCTAACTAAATAAATATACTCAAATTTAAGGTTGAATTTTTCAGTTATACATCATACTACTATAAAAAAAAAAGCATAAATATTTTGACATGGATGGCTATGACAATAACCTCAAGCTGTGACCCACTGTTCTTTACTGCTGTGGTATTTAACCCACTCATATGACCCGTTTCATTTAATACAGTCAACAGCCTAAAGATTAGTGACGGATTAACTGCGGCGACAATGGAGAAAAAAATAACAGGAAATGCCCCAAATATTATAAATACTGATTCAACCACTTATATAAACCCGAGTGGATTGATTGGTTTACCGAGAGCTGAGTAACTCTGTAACTAAATAAAAAAAAGGCATCTACCTTTTCCCGTTCCATGTGTCCACTCTAGCAAAGTCCTTGTAGTTCTGCTGGCCAGTGAAGAACATATATTCTCCGTCGTTCGAAGCATTGCTTTTATAGAAGAGTCCAAAAACGTCGTCCAGCTCAGGCTGAAAGACTTTGAGGGCCTTGAGCAGGCCATCCTCATATCCCCACAGCAGCTCTCCCACGGTGTGGGTGCTGAACAGGCCGATGCCAGCCGACCGCATGTAGGCAGAGATCAAATTGGCTAAAACTGCATTATCCTTAAATCTTTCCATTACAGTCTATCGGGGGAAAAAAGCAGGAAACAAACAATCAAAAAACGGTGAAAACGCATCTCTCTGATTGGGTGTAATATGGCAGGAGTTTTGTAAAACCCATAAAATCCTATTTCACTTCAATCAGTGGAGAAAATACCTAAACTTTTTTTTTTTTTTTTTAATAAAAACACTGACATTCATTAGAATATAAAACTTCTATTTTCATGCAAACCAATTACGGGACACGCAAAACATCCTTAGTGTCCTGACTGAATAAAAGAGAGCATTGGTTGCGCTCACCATGGCAGGGATGTTGATTGTCCTGATCAGGTCACTTTCAGGACCTCGGGACATGTCGCGCTGGAAAATGTACGTTTTCCGATTGACCGCTGAAACTCTGGTGCCATTCTCCTGGAAGACCACCTCCTCCATGGGCCGGTATTCTCTGGTATGGAAAATTAGACAATCGCATTGAGTTAACATCTTAGATTGTTTTTTTTAAAATTACCATTCAGGTAATCTCTGGTAAATTTGTTTCAATTTTGCATTTGCATATTTGCAGATAATGAGGAGCACTGTAATGCTGCAGTTGCTAAATTTTTTTTTACCTGTTAGGTAAATCACAACTCATATTTTTAACTGATTATTTTCCCACAATGGCTGGTGACTTTGGTAAGGCCGCTTTCACACAGGAAGCGGTTTGTGTTGACTTGGCCGACACCTTGAAACTAGAGGTTTACCCATATACCGGCCGGACGATATCTTTGGCCAATATTTGCGTTTCAGAGAGCGGCTGGTAATGTTTTCAGACTTTGTGCCAATAACAGCAACGGTACGTTTTCAACAGTTGACATGGTCTTAACTGTCTAATTTAGCTACATCTGGCTTTTGCGTATGTTCGTTCCCATGGAGAATCATGTATCCACATAAAAATAGTTACCAATCACTTGGTGTACAGCACCAAACTTTACCTAAAACAATGTCCATACACTGCAGCGGTGATCGGTGGTCTCCTCCTTCTCCCCACTGAACTAGAGAAGCCCTCCTCTGGCGGTGACACGTTCATTAACTTCGAGCAAAGCGCTGCCGTAAGAGTCGTGATGCAAGTTTTTTTCTGTTTACCTTTCGAACTGCAGTCTGAGGCAGATTATTAATATTAGCTGATTTAATCGCACGTTTAGAGGCCCAGCGATATGGCTGGAAAATAAAATCTCCGACTTTATCATACCAAATCCAACGATTTTTTTCATCCTTTTCATTTCACAAAAAGAAATTAAAGAAATTATTTTAAAAACTTGCTTGAGTCGAGCATTTCATCTGAGAGCGGACCAGAATTCAAGATGGCGGCACTGCCATTGCAAACGATGAAAATGTAACAAGATGTTTGCTGCTAGCGGTATTACACAATGAGCTAACAGGCTTCACTTCACTTGTTTAAATAAAGAAAAAAAGAAAAGAAATTAGTAAATTAAAGTATTATGCTAAAAACTGTTTCCCCTTTATGGTATTTTGACAATATATTTTCCTAAACATATACTCAGCATTACATGCTATTCTCTTCATGGAAGCCCAATGAATGCTTTGACAAAATAAAATCCTGATTTTCCAAAAATTAAATCTTAACAAATTGTAAATTCGAATCAATCGAATAAAATTGATTTATCCCCTTGCCCTGCTACATTCTGAACACAGAGCGTGGCTACAGTACATAGCCAAGGTGTACATATTATTAGTACTTTTTATTACATACATATTATTAGTACGATTTTGTGAATTAGCACAAACTAGTGAAAAATGTGGGTAGAGTGGAAGGAAAAACAATGAAAGATCGGGCATCTGTATTCTACAACAGAGCATTAGAGCCACTATAAACGAAAGAAAAACATTTCTGCCAAACTCACATATTTCACATATTTTCAAGAAAAAAAAACTTGAATGTCAAAATAAATTCAACATTTAAACTAATATTTTATGTAATTTCTGCCATTGTAAAGTCAGAAATTTGCAAGACTAAAAATATTTCAGAAAAATAAACCCTCAGAAGTTTGCTGAGTTATCAAACTGGATATTTCCGACAAAACAAGCCAGAAGTCCTTCAAGATTTAAGGGGCAAAGTTATCAGATGCACTTGTGGATGTTTCCCAGAGAGTAAGCGGCACACGAGGGCTCTTTTTCCTGTGTGAGAACGACTTGCCATGAACACCTCGGACAGGATCCGCCTGAGATTGTGAGGAAGAAGCTTTGGTCTTTTAGCTAGCCAAGCGAGCTGCTCATCTACCAGAAAAAATAGGTGTACAGATGACTCGTAAGCCCAAGCATTGGTTATTACAGCATAATACCACCTACTTGATGCAGCCATGTTGAAGCTGTAGACATGTTTATTCTTGAAAATTTCAGACTCTTTTGGGAGAAATTTACTCCGTTTTTTCCTTTCGTCTACAATGGCTCTAAGACGTTGTGGTATTCAGCTCCCCTGTGTCAATACTTTGTGGAACCACCTTTCACTGCCACCATAGTGTTTTCCGGTACGTCTCTACATTGATACGAAACCCAGACAGAAAGCAAACGCAACTATGAATGGAATGGAACTAACCAACATCGTTTCACGTCTATGAATTTTGACTCGACAATTGCGAGATATTAATTAAAAGTCAAGGAAGTCAAACAAAATACCAAACACTGCTGGCAGCTTGCTTTCACTTTAATCTGTTGTGGTTTCCTGTGTTTGCGCGCACCTCTTCGGGCGAGGTATATGTATGTTTCAATCAGATGGATTTCCCCTTTTCCTGTGTTGCAACTCAACGACACCTTTGTGAAATCATTGTTCCTTCATTTCCTTCATTTCTTTTTGACCAAGTAAATGGCACTCACCTACCCTTTAGTATGTTTCAGGTGTTTGCGCATAATATTTGTGCCCAACTTCTTCAATTTCATACGTTTGCCCTGTTAAAAACAACAGAATACGCTTTTCTGACACCGATCTCTCACCTATAGGTGTAAGGCCCGTACTCCACCACCGCGGGCCTCTCCCCGTCCAGCACCTCCCCCGGGTTAGTCAGGTTAAAGAAGTAAAACTGCATGTAGATGGGAGCGGGAGGATCCGCCCAAGCCTCAAAAGCCTCTGTTCCATTTTTCAGGACAACCTCCTGTGGAGAAAGTGCAGCTTGGGTTAAAAAAAATCGTCTGATTCATCTGCACATGATGCCCTGTCTCACGTCACGTGACAAGGAAACAGCGAAACGGCCCTTTTCACTGATGGGGAGGATTGAAGGAGGAGAGCGAGGAAAAACAACAGGGCGTGAAATACTGAAAGCAGTTCAGCTGCAGGGAAAGAAAGCTGCGATTATCCAAGTGAGCTGGCAACGTTAATTGTATATATATATATATATATATATATATATATATATATATATATATATATATATATATAATATTTACATAGTCAACGTCGGGACGGCAGCTTTAACAGACATAAAAAGGTGTAAATCCAGCTTAATGAAACTGAATATATGCCTGTAGCATTAGCTGCAACCACCGTGAGCTTTAGAAAAAAGATTCAAGTACATAAATAAGCTAAAATAAAATTTTAAAAACTACTTTGTAACAGTTGTGTTCACGAACCTCAAATGTAAGCTGGAAACCACCTGCTTTCTTTTTGATCCATAAAGACGTGCGTGAGCTAAAGTTAGCATGCTGACGTAAACATAAACATTAGCCTATTTTTAAGCGCTTACCGTTTTAACCCTCGACTGTAGAAAACCTGGAAAGACGTTGGATAAAGCTAAAGAAATGCCGATGATCAGCGTGAGCAGAGACGACGCCCCGACGCAGTAGGCGCACCACGGCTTCAGCGGCATGCTGAGGCGGCGGCGGACGCGGATTTATCGAGGGAAGCCAGGGACGGAGCTGCTTTTGTTTTGGTTCGCCCGAAGCTCCCGTCCCGGGAGGAACTTGCTCGATGGAGCGAAACAAAGGCTTACTTCCGGAACGAAAGTCGTGGCTATTATCGTTTCCGGTTTCGTCGACAGCGGGGGATGTAATTCTGATCGTTCAGCCGTAGTGATGAAAACATCCTTTAGATGTCTTCGACACGTTTTTAGGAACCGACGTGAAGTGCGCAGGGATTTCAGAGGCCAGTGTTCCTTAAAAAAGACGTATTTTGCTTACTGCTGCTGAACGTAGAAACAAAACAGAGGGTCGGTGTCTTTCTTGAGCTTGAGTACTCTTTGTTTCCGATGCTCACACGCACCTTGTTTATCCTGTTTTTATTCCTTAAAACAAGGGGTCACCAACCTTTTTCAAACTGAGAGCTACTTCACTTAGACTTAGACAAACTTTATTGTCATTTTGTATACAAAACGAAATTTCGTTGCATACAGCTTACGACAGTGTAATGAGATTGCAGTTGGAATAAGATAACGTTACAATATAAAGTGCAGCAGTGATAAGAATGTATCAATGCAGGAGAAAAACAGTTTTAAAAAAAAAAGTGCAGAAGAATGTGCCACCATGTTTATGGTGCAAAAACAATGGTGCAAAAAGGCATTTATATGAAAAAGTTCAGTGCAGTGCAAAATAATATGGTGCAAAAATGCAGTAAACGTTCAGTTGTGTACTATTTAAATTGATTATAAAAGTTCAGCAATGTTGGTAGTGCAAAATAATGATGCAAGTGTGACGCAGAGTCCAGTTTAGAGTTCAACAGTTCAACAGTCTGATGGCAGCGGGGAAAAAGCTGTTGCAGAACCTGGTGGACCTGCAACGGATGCTGCGAAACCTCTTCCCAGAGGACAGCAGGGTGTTGTTGTGTTGTGTTATACGGACTACCAGTATTGCCCTTTGAAGTAGAAGAGTCAGAGTTCACCTTAACTTTATGTAAAAGAAATATACATTTTTCATGCTTTGTTATAGATGTAGTCATTTTTAAATCTATATAAATGTAAGCGTGAATAAACAGGAAGGGTATCGGAATAAAATAAAGTTTTAGATGTAGCTCACTTATGAATTGTGCTTTTTTTAGAACAGGATCTTGGGCACCACATGTGGTCCTCGGAGGGCTACTTGGTGCCCACCGGCACCATGTTGGTGACCCCTGCTTTAAACGGTTTACACTGCAGCATCATTTACCAGCTAACACAGTAAGAAATCACAGAGTACACTTAAGGCAGAAACCTGAAACATCCACGCCACTCCTTCAACTCAAGTATTTTTGAGGCCTCCAACAGGCATTCTTCTTCCAGAACTGTCATGTTAGCTCGATACGTTTTCCCATCACCTCTGACCAGCTTCATTGCCCCTACTGAATAAAAACACACCCATAGCATCATGCCATCCACCGCCATGTTTCACTGTGGGGATGTGTGTTTATAGGGATTTTTTTTTTACCAAAAAGCTCAGCTGTTGTCTTCTGACCAGAGCACTTTCTTTCACATGTTAATGTCTGTTACACATCTTGTGGTGAACTATAGTTTTTTTCTTTTCTTTTAAGAATGTCTGTCTCCTTGGGACTTTTCTGTAAAGGCCAGATTTGTGGAGAGCAGTCTCACTTACTTCTTGTTCTGTGGACAGGTCTCCTCCCACCTGTACGTGTTTGCAGTTCCCCCAGGCCTGGAATTCTCATCTTTTTCTCTGATTAATGCTCTCGTGGCTCAGCCTATCAGTTTAGCTGAATGGCCGCGTCTTGGTTGGTTTGCAGTTGTGCAACACTTTCTACTTTTAGATGATGGACTGAACAGTGCTCTGTAGGACATTTAACACTAGGCATGTTGTATATGTATAACACGTAAAGCTTTTCTATTCTGCATCTTTATGGTTTGTGACTTCTGAAGATGGTTGTTGCACTACATTTTTTATCTCTTAAAAATATCTATTGTTTACAATGTTGTAATTGCCATCTTTTCTTTCCTTATTTTACAAACTTTTGTTTTTCACACCTGTACATTAGCCAGAATTTCCACTAGTCCCAAAATGATAAAAATAATAGACAGCAACAAAAATGTAAGTGGTAATTCCACAACAGCATCAACAGCAGCTCCCTTATCATATGACCTAATACGAAGCTATTTTAATCCATGTTTCCACTAGATGTCTTGAATCATTTTCTCAAAAACCGCTGCCTTCTTTCTCTGTTTACTTTAATAGTTTAGTTGAATTTTTGTGGTTTTTGAATAAAGGTTCCCTCCCTGTGCAACTGACCCAATATTAGATAATCAGATAAACCAACGAGGAACTGTCCGTGTCAATCTGACAAAAACTTTCACTCGTTTTGCTCTTACAGATTTTAACAGGGAAGCTTCAAAGCCTGATAATATGATTGGTCTAAACCTTATTTATATACATAACATTTGTTAAAATTCAAGCACATGCAAAAACACACATTTATGGACACGTGTTAATATTTCACTGGTGTTGGTTTTGATGTAATATTCAGATACTCAGTTGCCTGGGATACATTATCTCATCTTTTCACATGATACCAACATTTTTGAAACATTGACTAACAGCACAAACAAGTTTGTGCTTGCATTATTGAGTTTCATTGCAGTACTGTTTCAACACGGGGCTATAAAATCCCTGCGCCTTGTATGAATGACAAAGGTTTTTAACTTACATGTTGAGACAGACTCTGTTACACTGCAAAGCCAAACAGTGCAATATACTTTGTCTATTTGTATGCCAAAACATTAGGTCATGTAATACATTTCTCAAAAAGTAAATCAATCAGTCAGTTTTATTTCTAAAGCACATTTTAAAAACCACTTGGGTGACCAAAGTGCTGTACAAGAAAAGGTTAAAAAAACAAGTTAAAAACATACACACACACAACATCAAAAACTAAAAATCATGGTCACAGCAAGAGTACTTTAAACTGCCATACAGGACAACATCACAGTCGTGTATGACATACATAAACCAGGGAATAAAAGTGTGTTTTTAAAAGAGATTTAAAAACAGGAAAAGAAGAGGCTTGTCTGATTCTCCGTGGTAAGTTATTCCATAACTTAGGAGCAATGTTAAAATCAGTCTCAAAAAGTGAAGAGAAGATATATTAAATTTATCCTCTGTGGTGAATTTGGTGGATTTACTTAGAGCTAAATCACACACACACACACACACACACACACACACACACGCACACACACGCACACACACACACGCACGCACGCACACACACACACACGCACGCACGCACTCACACACACACTATATTGGATCTGACAAAAAGTGTAATTCCAAACTATCAGATATAGGCCAATAAGTTAAGAAGTTTCCCATCTGATCTAATGAAAAAATATCAGATTGGCTAGAATCGTTCCTTGAATGCAGGCCCCCATTCTGGGCAAGTACAAAGCGACAATGGAAAGAAGCAATTCCTTGTAATGAGGATAAAACCTCCAGTGCAACAAGAATCAGCAGGGCCATGTGCCTTGACCAGGCTGGAGTTTGTTTGCAGCAAATAAACAATCCCTGACATTGATTGTATGGTGTTTTTTTCCTTTTTATTGTATTTTACAAATTCATTTATTCTGCATTTTTTTTATAATGTACAGTTATTTGGTCAGCTTTTGTTGTTTTAAATGTTCAGTGTCAAATCTTTATGACATCAGCCTTGACACCCCATCCCTCCCCATGGGGTTATGTGCATAGTGTTTGTCTCGAGTTCAAATTTAAGACAAAAAGACAGGCTTCAGATAAGTCACGAAATGTAATTATCCATCCTTTGCGTTTCCTGCAGAGCATTCCACTTGTACATACCCACCTTTCACTCCCATATCAGGTCTCAATGTCTGTAACCTGAGGCTCCAGAGCCATCAGTGGCTCTTTGGTTCCTCCACGGTGCATCCTAATAATTTTGGCTAAAAATGAAAAAGAACCAACTAAGGTTTTTGAGTATAGATATAACCACAAATGCAGGTTTAAACAGTTTTTTAAGTTATTTCGTGGAATGGTTGCATTGAATTTCCACCACAGAATGGCACTATTTTTTAGACCTATTTCTTAGCAATACGTTGACAATGATCTGGTTTTATTTGAACATCATTTTCCATAAATATCAATATCCCATAGAACATGTATGTTGTGCAAAAGTTTATAAAAAAAACAACTTTAAAAATAGAAATAAAATGGCGTTTTGTTGTTTTTAAACAGCAAATGTTCTGTTGTACATTTTCCCCAAAAATAAGAGATTGCCTCTTTTAAAAGTTTGAGTCACATTAGCGGCTCTAACTGTGTTTTATTTAGACGGACTGGGGGCAAAAATGGCTCCTTGGATTGCAAAGGTTGCAGAACCCTGGTAATTATGGATAGCATGACCATTGTTGCTGGGCCAATCCAAAAATGACCAGTGGTGCACATCTGGGCATCCATTTGAAGACTCGGAGATGCCACAGGTTTAAAGGGACAACAGTGGTGTCTGAGAGACATAAACACTGGTGATAGATAGATAGATAGATAGATAGATAGATAGATAGATAGATAGATAGATAGATAGATAGATAGATAGATAGATAGATAGATAGATAGACAGAACTTTTTTGATCTCACAATGGAGAGATTTACTTGTGACATCGGCTCTTAATAGCAACAGAAGGTGCACAAAGGAGGAAAAGGTGCATGAAGTATATACAGTGCATCCAGATATATACAGTGGATGGGAAAAAATAAAATAAAGAAGAAGAGATTTAAGGTGACATATACATTCAAGTGGTGGCAGGTAAAAAAACAGTGCGGTTTCTGGTTTGTTAAATAAGTAAATATAATAGCGATAACTGAAATATGCATAACTACCAAAACTACGAAAACGCGTATTAGGTTGGAAACAATAATGATTACAATGCAACAAATAAATGCATAAAAAATAAAGCTTGAAGAGCAATTTGGGATATGGGAAGAAAAGAGTTACTGCAGGAAACAATGAAACTTTTTGATATTAAAGTTTTAATATCAAGAACTGCAGCCTTGGAACAACAAAATGTCACAGAAGCCTTGTAAATCACGCAGCGCTTTGGAAATTAAGCTAATCGCTTCTCTTCCTCCTGTGGGATCTTTTTCCCCCTACTTGTTTTTTTTACGGGCGGAATGCCCCTTTAACAGCAATGAATGGGACACAATGGAGAACAGGGGCGTGACGTCACTTTCCCCCCAGGCTGAGGCAGCCGTTGGGTCCGGTCCCGAGCCAAAGGAGCGGAGTCCATGAACGGCTCAACTTTTAAAGGCTCTGCGTGCCGAGGCGAGCCGCCGTCGTTGTCTCGGGCTGCGTTCCGCGGCTCTTAAACGCGCCCTGCGGGTTGACTTGGCTTCACCACGGCTCGCTGTCGTCTGTCTTGTTCGGTAGCGCATCAGTTTTTTTTCCCTCTTAAAAAGAAAGGAGAGAAGGAAAGCCGTTGTCTCTTTTTTATGTGAAGTCCAACACACACAGAGAGCGAGGTAAGCGTCCAACAGCTCCGCGGTCATGTGAGCTATTTAACTTGCGCTCGTGCTTTAACTGCTTCAACCAAAACCTGTTAAGTGGACTGGAAGTAAACCTCGGCGGCTCCTTTGGGTTGAGCCCGGGCGCAGCGTTGAACCTGAGAAATAAGTGGTTCTGTGCCGCACACCGATGCCCGCCTCTTTACCGTGGAGCTTTTCCTGAGAGGAACGAGTTCACACGCTGTACGGAAGCCTCGGGAAAGTGTTGTCAGAGCGGCTCGTTTTCCCTGGAACTTAATAATATAGGTTCTGGCTGTGGCACTTCTCACTCACCGCATCTTTCCTCTCTTCTGGCATCCAAACCGAGGCCAGTCTGCTGCCAGTTGTTGTGTGTAAACCAACTTGTTGGGTAGATGTAGCTGTTTCTTGCTCGGTGCTTTGTGACAGGCATACAGAAAGGTAAGGGGACAGGCGAAGGTGATCTGCTCTGATTTTGGGGGGAAATAACCCTCCACATCACTTTGAGCCAGCCACCCTCACAGTAAGTTATAGCAGAGGCAGTATCTGTTCTACAGCAGAGACAGGCAAGACGATCAGAGTTGATGGGCATATGGATGGAGCTAAGTACAGGACAGAAAAAACAAACACATTGAGACTGTGGTGGAAGTTCACCTTCCAGCAGGACAGTGACTCTAAACATACCTCCAGAGCTGCAATGTTATGCTCTAATAGAGTTTATGCATGTGATAGAATGGCCCAGTCAAAGTCCGGACCTGAATCCAGTTATCATCACGTGAATCAGACTCTTTAAGATTTTAAAATTGTCTGATTATCAAAAACCTGTGAGACACGCATGACGATTTTAAAAAATTGTAGATATAGCAGGTTTGCTTACTTGTGTGTGTGTGTGTGTGTGTGTGTCCGGTCAAGCACAGCACGCCATGCACGAAAATATTTCTCTCGCAAACATTCAGTTGTCGGATGGGAAATCTCGCAAAACCTCTCCGGATCCATCGTGAGTTCAGAGTAAATAAACATGGCTGAGGAGGAAGAACAGTGGCGATAGTTTGCGGGATTAATTTTAACTGAAGGAAAGAAAAAAAAAAAAACATTGCGAAAAGAAAGGCTGTTGATTAAAGGAGTAGAGACGGCGCTAACAGGCGCCTCTATGTTTGCTACACTATGATATGGAGATGAGTTTTTTTTTTTTTCCCCCTCTGGTTTCTGTCACGTCGCTTTCTGATTGGCTGTACGTCACATCCAACAGGCGACATGCCCATTTGTACTCGGGGAACCCCACAGACGCTAAAACATCACGCCAAGACAAGCCAACATGTTGAATATCCCTGATTTGGGCTCAGAGCGGTCCTGACGTCCTTCCTAGCAGACTTGATCACTCTTAACACGCCACACACAGCAGGAATATCTCATAAGATTATTTTAAGAGCCACGTAGATAATTGGGGTCTCCTTAAAGGGTAACTAACCCCCAAATAATATATTTTTTTTGTTGCCAGTAAACTGTTAACACGGTTGTCTTATAGTACTGTCTACATATCCTGGTCATTATTTAGAAAAATTGGTGCATGTTTGTTGAAATCCTGCTTTTGTGTCTGAAATCGTCAGTGTGGCGCCCTCCTAGGGTTAAACGGTGGTCTTGCATTGAATTTCAAAATTAACGTTGCTTTTAATTTTAACTGTGACGTAATTCGGAAAGTGTGACGTCGGTAACTCTGCCGCTGTGGGGTATAAAAGCAGCTCTGTCTTGTGCCTCCATAGCGAGCACACCGTTGCACTTTTCAAACCCTCTAGCGACTTTTTTTCCTTTAAGAAAGTGACCGGAAACAAATCTACCCACTTTTTATGTGTTATTGGCATATGTATTTGAAAGCAACAACTTGTTCTGTCGTTGGTGTCTTGAGGCAGCCGGCAAGTTAGTCTTAGGTTGGGCATTGGATATCCGCGGCTTCAAAAGCGGAGCGCCAATGTCCAGCCTAGAACTAACTTCCCCGCGGTGGCTGTGAACTTCCCTCTCAGAGCAAAGAGAAGATCAACCAGGCTTCGTGTCCACATTGCAAATGAATCGCGATGCGCAAAGCAGCTCAAACTGATAAGGCTCTGGCCCCTTGGGCTCCACAAGCCTCCCTCGACCTCCGGTGACGAATGGGGGGAAAAATCCTCCACCTCAAACAAGCGAACTGTGGCGTAACTACCAGCATAACTCGGCTCACTCGCCATGATTCAATATGGCAAATCAACCTAGCTGCTGCTCCCCCCATCCTGAACACAGCCCCCTCCCGTTCCCTCGTATCCCTGCCCACTTTGATTGAGTTTTTCCAAAATGTCTGGGGGTGTAAATATGCTTTTACATGTTACAAAAAAGTTCCACTTTTAAGATTGTCAGAAGGGGAACATCGGGGGGAAAAAACCTGGCTAATTATCCTGCCGTGTGAACCTGGAATCAATAACCTGTGACAGTACCTTTTAAAATTGATGTTCACAGACACTCTCCATCAACTCTGACTAAACATGAGCTAATTTGCAAAGAGAAAAAGGTAAATGGTCTTTATTTAAATGTTTATAAAGCCATATCCCAGAAGACTTTCAGTTGTCATTGCAGTGAACGGAAGTTGAAGTATTGACTCAGAGTGATGAAGGCAATTGCATGCCACACCTTTGAAACTGATGGTTGTAATGTTTTTAAACGAGGAAAAGTTCAGCCACTGCATTTCTACTTCATAGTGTAGAAATAGCGCTTAGAGAACTGTAAATTGCTTGAGGCAGTCATGAAACAAAACGTTGGTCCCCCGGTGATTTACAACATCCTTCTTGGAACAAATGCCATTTTCAGCCACAGTTGTTAACGTTGTTAATTAACTGAGGTAAAATAGTTGGATATGAAAGCTATTCAGATGCTTTGCAGTTATTCTTGCCCACTGAGCTTATGTTAAGGAAACTGCCTTTAGGCATAACAATGTTAAAGACTGTGTCCTGGTTTACTCACGACGTGAAACTTGTGCGTCACAGCTGAGGCGTGCTTTCTTTTCAACTCCCATCCACTGTTACCTTGTGGAAGAAACATCCCCCAAGCACTTAACGTGTCAGAAATCGTCCGAGTCACAGTTAAAACGGGAGGAAACGTCACCGAGGCCGCGTTTAAACATCTGTGTTTTGTTCTTTGCAGGAGATCAGCGAAGCGATTTGACTGACTGACTGCATGGATCAGACTTAACATGAAGAGCCTTAAAGCCAAGTTTAGGAAAACTGATGTAAGTACTCAGACATATGTTCCTGACTGTATAAGCTGTGTGTGTGTGTGTGCGCACATGTCTAAGTGTGTGAGTGATTTGACTCACTGTCTGTGTATGTTTGGCTTAGGCAATTCGTGAAGGATTTTTCTGGCAGAATCTCTCAGCTTTAAGGCCAACAGCAACCTATGGCTTATTATTAGAAAAAAAAAAACTCTTTGGGGAATTAAATACTGTTTATTGATAAGCTCTGTGTAATCCATGTGGAGCTCCTTGCCCAGAGCTGCTATAAACTGAAAAAGTATGCCACAATTTATTTGTTTTTTATGTGGCAGCTTTTCAGTTCAACTTTTGCATGCCATTAATATCGTCGACACGCCGACGAGGTAAAACTGTTATTTATGGTTCAGGATACCGACTTCTACAGCAGGCTTGTCCCACAAAGTTCACAACCATTTCAAAACCTTTAAACTGCTCCCTATTCCAGGCCAGGATTTTAATCCTGAATTCCATGAATCAGTCTTGAGGGAGGAACTTTTCCCCGTCGGTGCAGTCATTCATTTGGTCCGGGTTTGACATGTTCTTACAGCCACAGGAAGTTAGGCGTCTCCACTCCGTCTGACTCATCTGTTGTCACGTTGACCCCTCATGACGGAGCCAAACGGCCAACAGGAAACGTCTGCGATTCTGAGAGAAAAATGTAACGGGGGGAGGCTGGTGGAAGGTGTGTCAGATGTAGAGGAGTCAAAGAATGCTGCTGAGTAAATGCCACATTTGGTTTATGTTGACGGTTTCCAGGAGATTAGGAGTGTGTGAGGAGCTTTGGTTAAATGGCATGTGGGAGAGTCTGTCTAGCGGAGTAAGAATTAGGCAGAGTGCACACCTGCTTTCATTTAGTTATGCCCCAAACACATAGCAAAGTATTATTAGAGCCTTGATTCCCCTTGGCCTGAGGCACACGTGTTGCAAATCAATGTGCAGCCACTGCTTAAAATTAGTCTTTTTTTTTTTTGCAAATTGAGTCCGCTTTATGGACGAGCACAATAACGTCCGTTGTTCCAGTAAACGGTGAATGCACAATGACAAGGTCAAATACTTCCCTCTTAACGGATAAAACGAAGGCGAGTCTCACCTTTACTACCCAACAGTTTTTCTGTGATCATCTGGGTTCCTGACGGTCTGAGCTGATGTCGAAGCGAAGTGCTGGTCCTCACGATAGCAGGCAGTCGTAGGCGGCAGGACAGGGGAGCAGAAGAGCTGCGGATGTTGCTTGGAAACACAGCTGATGCCACATCAGACATGCCTTTGCAGACCTCCCACTCATACATTGTCACAATTGCTTAGAGAATTGTTAATGCTGGGTTTATCGCTTGTTTTATGTAACATCATTTTTTTATACATGCAAACATTGATATGATGCTAAATAGACAAATATGCAACCACACATTAGTGTAATATGAGCCACAGGAAACCGATATAGAAGCAGTAATGTTTGGAGCATATTTTAATCATTAAAATAAAAAAGAAAAGAATAAGTTGGCATTGCGGTTTCAGTTTCTGTATGGGGAATGGTTGTTATTCATGCTCTCAAAAGTCTACACACCCCTGTTAGAGTGGCAGATTTTGGTGAAGGAAAAGAAGGAGACTATGATAAATCATCAAACCTTGCTCACCTTTATTGTCGCATATATCCAGTGGTGGGCTTAGCTAAGCAAAAAGTTAGCTTCACTAACCTGTGTTCCAATAACTGGAATGTTAGCGT
Organism: Fundulus diaphanus; assembly: GCA_037039145.1. Taxonomy (NCBI): domain Eukaryota; kingdom Metazoa; phylum Chordata; class Actinopteri; order Cyprinodontiformes; family Fundulidae; genus Fundulus; species Fundulus diaphanus. The sequence continues at coordinate 16,511,738 of CM073141.1, read as the reverse complement.
TGCTAACGCTAATCCACTAAACAGAGAAAGTATGGGAAGCTAACGCTAACCTTCACTGAGTTCACCAGTTCTAACTGTTTTCAGCCACAATACAACGTAAAAGCTTCCCACCTCAAATCTCATCCTTTCATGAAACTCATGTTTAAAAGCGTAAAAGTATCACACACAAGAATACATCACACGCAGACAACTCTATTAAAACAAAGGAAAAAGTATGTAATCAGGTAGCCAATTGACCATCACACAAAGATCACTTACCCAATCATGTCGTCAGAGCAACTAAAAATGTTACCAGTTACCAACATACCTTTTGAATCCAACTTATTAAAATCTCTCTCTCTCTCTCTCTCTCTCTCTCTCTCTCTCTCTCTCTCTCTCTCTCTCTCTCTCTCTCTCTCTCTCTCTCTCTCTCTCTCTCTCTCTCTCTCTCTCTCTCTCTCTCTCTCTCTCTCTCTCTGTCACACACACATATATATCCCTACAGTGTAGATCAGACCAATGTTTGTCTTCCTCACACACATTTTTCAGTTGATCAGCTAAAAAAGATGGCATAAAAAAATAATAATGTCATCTTACCTTTGTGCAGTATATTAACCATCAGCAGCAGGCAAAGTGGGTAAAGTCTCTTGCCCAAGGTCACAATGACTAAGACGGTCGGAATTGAGGTTTGAACTGAACTGGCAACCCACCAAAGTTAGCGAGAACCCTATTGCGTTGAACAAAACGTTAGTTCCACAATTATCTGTTTGCAGATTAGCACAACTGTGCCCACCACAGCATACATCCTGGGGTAGTCAACTGAAAAATAAACACATCCATTTGGTGGGAAAATATAACAAAAACGGCGAGTAAACCCTTAAATTAATATTTATTTGATGTACCTCTTGACTCCGTTCAACTTTTCAGTCTCTTTGTGTGCGCGCCTAACATGCAATATTGCTAATCAGATTAAATTAGTTTAAGTTCAGCTGCCCTAGTAGGAGTTCTTTGACATTATGTATAAAGCCATAGTTTTAAGAGAGGGTACAGAGAAAAATAATTGTTTAAAGGTATCAGTCAGGAGAAGAGTACAATAAATTCAACACCATTATTTCAAGCCATCCAGGGCACATTAGAAACATTTCTCATATGAGACAAATGTTAGAAAGAAGAAGAAGAAAAAAGCAAGACAAACTTTAGTCAGGAATACTCAAAAAGAGGCTCAAAGCAACACTGGAGGAGTTGCAGGATTTTCTTGCATGCTGGTTGAATGCTGCATGAAATAAAAAACTTCTGTATTCTCCCCATGTCTAAACTAAGGAATAGGATGCAAAACAATACTTTACTTTAAAAAACAAACCAATAAACCTTTCATGTCTGGCTAAAATCTTTCAAAACCTTTTCAATGAGTTTGTTGTTGCCTGATTTAACCATAGATGAATATCTGTCACTAACCCAAAAGGTATTTTCAACCCAAAAACATTGATGTGCAAATCCTACCTCCAGGGAAACGCTGTGGTGGCAGTTTCATGGGGGTTACTTTTCTTGAGATGGAACTGGGATTTTTGTAAAAATGATATGTTTTAACAGTCTAGCAGAAAGCTGAAGAAGAAGAGGTATTGTCCAGCATCAGTCCAAGCATGTTGAGAAAATATTTCTGTCTGGTTGTACACAGAATAAGTATGTAACATTCAGCTGGCATTTTTCTGAGATTTATGCTTGGACTATTTTAAGATGCAACTTAAAAAAGAACATAGCACTATTCTTTAATTGAAGAACACAGGCCCGATTTGCGTAATTTAAAATGAGTGGTTATTACAAAGAGAAAAGGGTTTGATAGAATAATGTTATTATCCTAGCCAATAGTCATTCCTAAGCTTTTTATAGAGAACCAGAACCACTTTAATAGAAAGAAAACATCTCATGGGTTCTATTTTAGGTTTTGTATGTCAGTGACTGATTACTTAGGAATTTGCCCCCCACCTCTTCCCAACCACCACTGCCACCCTAAAACCAATCCTTCAAAGTTTTTTTTTTCTTTTCCTTTAACAAAATAACCGAAACCTAGTCCCTCTGTAAATAGCTTTCTGATGATGTAAATGCATTTCCAGCCAGATAACCGACGCTGGAGTCTGTGGGTGAGATTGGGAAATTAATAAAAATGTTTGACTTTAGGTGCCCTCCTCCAAACACAGTGAACTGAGTGGAACAGGCTGCCAAGGTTTCACTTGAACACCTCCAAAACACGAGGTCCAAGTGAGGCAGACATTTGAAAAGCAGGAGACTGTGGGAGAGAACAAGATGTGTTATTTTTGTAAGGGATATGGACGGATAAGGGCTCAAAGATAACAGCAGAGGATAACATTGGGATTTTTTTTATGATACTAGGGAGAGCACAACATAATTCAAATCTACTTGTATAGCAGTAGACTGTGATTAGAATAGATTTCTACTCGTATCGGCAAAAGCCCGGGATTCATTCATTAATTCACAGTTAGGTGACTCCTGTTTTATTGGCTAAGGCAGCCATTAAACCAGAGACCTGATTAAACTAGACAGCAGTTGGGGGAAAAAAAGTTACGTGAGCTTCATTTATTTTATTTTTTTTAACTGATAACATGTTTCTGCATTAGAGATTGGGGGAGTTACAGTATTATAAAATTGTGGACAATACAAAAAGAATCAGTGGATTTCTGACATAACGCTACTTGAAAACATTACTATTTAAGTGACATGCATACTCTATCCTCTGCATGCAAATGATACATTTAATCACTTTGGTGGACTTTCACGACTCTTGATGCATCATAATTATGCAAAACAAACAGAAGAATGTGAATGTACAATAAATATAGTCATCTCAAAATTGTAAAAAAAAAACTGCAGTAGCATTTTATCCTAATATTGTGCAGCCCCAAAGCAGAGCAATGTTGCCCTAAGCCAGTCAGCCTTACCGTTATCTGCTGAAAGTCTCGCTCTCTCTTTTTTTCTTGCAGCCTGAAACATCCACTGAAATATGGTTGGAAAACACAGATTTGTTTTTTATATAGCCTTTTAAATATTCTAGAGCATCCTCTGACTTCATTTTAAGCACCTTACTGATCCTTCAGTTAGCTATCTTGTGAGTCTTCCTCCCTCATAAACTACCTCCCTAAGGATGTTGCTGCAATGGGGTACCGTGCACGTGACGTCACTGCCTCACGAGCAACGCCCCTTTTGCCGCTTAGGTAGGACAAACAGATAGAGAACGCACGTAGCAACCAGCAACAGAACCATCGATATGACCGACTTTGCAGCCATTAAACTTTCCCAAAACGATGTCCCAGGCGCACGGTTTACTGGTCGCACAGTCGAAGAACACACCAACCTTCAGCTCAAACGATGGCTTGAGTGTCGAGGGCTTAAAAAGACCGGAAAACGGGCCGAGTCGATCGAACGGTAAGCTTTGTTTTTTTTTTTCCTGCGCGGCGGTCATGCCGTCATCGGCCGTTTTTTTTTGTTTGTAATCACCGTCCAGGGATCGGTATATGTTTAATGTTTGTCTCATTTGAAATGTTTTTGAGTAGGCTATCCTGGTAGCAGGGTATCATGTTAGCGCCTGCTACCATGATAGCCTATATGCTATCATGGTAGCAGGCGCTTCATTATTAACATGTCGGCCACCAAAATAATCTTACCTGTTCACTACTTGATGTCGCTGGATTTGGGTCAGGATGTTCTTCGGTTGTGCCCTTTCCTCCGACAAAATGCTTGCTACATATGTAGGCCGACTGCACCGATGGACCAAGCGCACACATTTCTCCTTGGCACTCTTGAATTTCGGGAAAGTAATGAAGAAAACATCCTTCATATGCGGCCGATCAGCGTACCTCGAGTCGCTGTTGCACGTTCCATAGCAACAATGTTTATAAACCATGGTCTTAGATTTTGGAAAAAGCAGTCTTTTAAACGAGTACAACCTAGGCTAACGCACGTCTCTTCCACAGCAAAACAGCGGCGGGTTTGGGAGTTTGCCCTACTGCGTACCACGTGATGTGACGTCATCGTGACGTTACGTTTCTAAAAATAGCTCGCTCGCGGTACCCCATTGCTATCTTGAAGTGCTTACGTTTTGGAAAAAGATCGGATTTTTGAGTGATCATCTGATGGTGACTGGTCAAGCTGTCTATCAAGGTTCAATTAATCTTTGCTGATATTATACATTTTAACATATTTTCACTTACCCATATATGTTTGATTTTGAGATAGCACATTCAACAAAAGTACAAGGCATACTTGGTGAAACCAGGTTCTCAGAGCAGAATCAGTAAATCAGCTTTCTGTAATGCCAGATTGCGTCCTGGAAAGGTAGGCAGTGTGATAAGGCTGCCCACGTTTTAGTCTGGCAGCATTGTCTAGTTTAATTGAGTAGGTGATGAGACAGCTGGCTATGTGACCAATGTCCCACGATCATCATACATGTCTTGTAGGCTGACCTTTGGCTAAATGTATTTTCCCACTGAAATTCTGTGCAGATCAGGGTCTAACAGGGTCGGTTGGTTTACCACAAGCTTTGAGCAGGTTACGCAAGGACAAAGTAGATCAGAGAATTTCTTCAATATCTGAAGGTGAATGAATTTCTTCTGTTTGCATACCAGATCTGTTAAATCTTGTTTGTACAGAAGTGTGTTTACAGAAGTTGTGTAAGTTGTGTTAGGAATTTGCTATACTTTAGATTTATGTTCTTTTACTCATCATTTATAACAAACAAACAGTAAAATGAGCTTCCTTATTTGTGTCTGTCGTCTCGGTGAGCCTGGTGGAAATGGAGCAGTGTTCAGCAGACACAGACGGTGTAATCTGGATCCTGGGAATCAGTCTGGCAAACAGCCACAAGGAGAGTTGTAGGCATTACTGCCCTGTCCAGCACACAATCTATTCATAAATGATCTGTACGGCAAAAGAATAATTCAGTGCATTTATATTGAACGATGTCCTTTTACTACGATTGGAACAAATTTTTATACTTCAGAATGTATGGCGCGACATGTAACCATTTGATACCACCAAGAGTTCAGTTATAATCTACTCTTAATTTAATTACTTATAATCCTGATTGCAGAATATTGATGAAAACCACCATGTGTATTTATGACCTTTTTTATTAGTTACAGTGATTTAAGGCCCATTCAATATATAGAAAACAAATTTCATGAAAAGGGGGAAAAACAGAAGAGTAATTTGTTCCAGCCTCATGTTGCGTTACCTTTTATTTCCTGCTTCAATGACCGCTGATGAAAGTAAGAAGATCTGTAAGAAATTAGGTGACACAATTATGCATTTATAAAAGAAACACTCAAATTTCTAGATGTAGGATTTTTTTCCACATAAGAATAAATGTACTCATATTAAAGGTTGCATTTTTTTTTTTAATTTTTGAGTTTGGAAGTTTACTACTGGAATAAAAAAAAGGAAACTCATTTCAATGATTTTTAAACATCTTTTCCTGGGGTCCTATTGTTTGCAGAAGGGTCTCTAGCTTTAGTCAATTTTAAAAATCCTACACGAAACACGTTCACATCTCTTTGCTGGATGACTAAGTAAGTTTAAAAGTTTGACAACAGACTTATTATTTTCCCTTCTGCCCATTAAACACACTAGACACGATTAAACTAGATCAAACACGCTAGAAATTTCCTGAATCAACATTTTGTTTTTGTCTGCATTCTGGTGTGAATACGTACTTAACCTGCACTCCATGCTATCACACTGCTTAAACCTGCTCCCCCAGCTGCTAGATTTAGGCAGGATTACTCAAAGCTTACACACAGGCACACTCATGCATAGATTAGTAACCGCGGCAGACACACATACACACACGCACACCCTCCCCTTCATCACCCTCCCCGCGTCTAATCGATGTGTGGATTATACTGTCTCCTCTGACGCCCCACAGCTGCTTTACAGCTTCAGTTAATGAAGACAATACAATCTAAACAATGCGCACACCGCGTGGCCTAATTTATGGCATCTTCAAATTTGGAAAGCTGAAAAAAATGTGTGTGAACATCTGAGGAATGAGTCCCTCCTTATCAGGAGTTATGAAATGAGTCCGCTGTTAACTAGAGCAGAACAGCGGAGAACATCACATGCTGATCATCTGAAAACATTTCTTAAAAAAACAAAATCCAACGCCTTGTGCAATGTTTGGATAAAAAGCATTTAGCCGCAGTGTTTCCCAGGATTCTCTGTGCGGCACGTCAAGGAACCACAAAAGAAAAATGTTACACTCTGCTTTAGCCGACAAGGTGAAACGGGGAGGAAAACGCCATCCCTTACACTGCAAAGGTCCTTCAGCCAGGGAAGAATTTCTGTAATTGAAATTGAGCTTGTATTATTCCTACTTGGGTGTACTAGGTTTTGCCATGTTTGTCTTGGGTCGGCATGTAGAGTGATTTGTTCTGCCTGGGGGCATTGAAAGGGCATTAGTGCTGGGAGTGACAGCGAAACCTCTGGAGCTGCCCTGTGTTGATCTGACAGAGGAGGTGGAGGAAGGGTGTGTATCCGTGTCATCATCAATCGTCAGAAGGAATACAGCAGGCCAAAGGATATCTATGACTCTTGCTTCATTCAGTCAGGATTCCTACACAGTTTTTGAAAAGGTTGAAAAACTTTGTAAGTACTTCTAGCATTTCCCACGGCAGACTGGGGACATGTTTCCAGAAATTTTTTCCCCCTTTTTTTAAAGATAGAAACCTGACTTTTGTATTATAAGACACTTTATGAATCTCCCTTGAGTTTAGAAATGTGCCGTGTAACTCCAGAATATTTATCTTTATGTTATACTTGGTATAGGTAATGTATTAATCTAGCTAGGAACAAAAACAACAGTTTTTATTTATATTTTACTCTGATTTGGAATATACAAATTTTTCAAAATGACTTTAATCTGTGATGAATTATCAGTTTGCCCCGTTGTCAAGTTTTCTTTTGGCTTTTTGTCCATTCCTACCTTCATTTCTGCAAATTAACATCTTATGATCAAAGGCAGCATTTGAGTCTAAAAGAACGACGATAACACAGTCACCTGAATCAGTTGCTATAAACACATTGTAAAAAACTCTTAAAAGAGCAGATTCTGTACTGTATACGGCTTTAAAACCAGACTGAATAAAATTCCATGTTCTTCTAAAAAAGCCATTAGTTGCTACTAAACTACATTTTCAACATTTTGGAGATAAAAGGAGATATGAAAGAGAATGAAATGACCAAAACTAGAAAGTTATAAAATTATGATTTAGGCTACGTTCACACTGCAGGGAAATTTTCATAGCAATGTGAACGGCCCAATTCCGAACATTTGAAGAAAGCTTTATTGAACACTTCTAGAAGCAATCACATCCGCCATTACCTCAGTAAACGGCACATCCCCTTCTGTTATCTGCGCATGTGGGTCGTTTTGTGGTCTTGAACTTTTCAGAGAGCAGTCTGACGGTCGATGCATTTAATGATATGAACAGCCTCCCCCAAAAAATCAGATTTCAGCAAAAAATTGAAATTGAGTATCAAAACCTGCAGTGGGAATGCAGCCTAAGACTTACTAGAACAATAATTAGAACGATAATCTTTTTAAAAACTGTTTGACTTGCTGACCCATCTTATTGGTACATGCTTGTTTTATGAAATGTATTATTATTATTATTATTATTATTGTTATTTATTTATTTATTTTTAATTTTTAATTTAAATTTTTTTTATTTCATTCATTGTGTTAAACAATTAAACATATAAACAAACATTCTAGAGTCCTGAATGAAAGGGAGCAGAAAGAAGAAAAATTTTGTTATCTGCCCCCTTTACCTAAAGCAATACATTTACAAAGAACTTAAATTACAAAACAACAGCAACACAATAAGCATTAAAATATACATAACAAAAACAAAGGTAATGAATGAAATATCTGTCCTCCAAAACTTAAATACACATTTTACTTTATGTTGATTATATGTGTATTCATAAAACAAAATTTGAAATGATTATATTTACAGTAGAAAGTTGTACTTGGTCTTTAAAAAATTAATGGATTAGCCAAAGGATTAGAAATCTAACTTTTTAACCTACATGATAAACGCTGGGTGCAGCGGTGCATCTAGCCCTGGACACACCGTCCCCATGATGAATATGATGGTGGCAGTATCATGCAGTGGATAGTTTTGTTCAGGGGGAACAGGGAAACTGGTCAGAGGTTAATGAAAAAAAAAAAAAAGACCATCAGAGGCTGCAAAGACTTCAGACTGAGGATGTCGTTCACCGTCCAGCAGGAGAATAAGTCTAAACATACAGCCAGGGATATAACTTAATAGTTTACATCAAAGTATTTTCATATATTGAATGACTATATTAAAAGACTTTGCTGTATCTCATTTTTGTCTGAAAGTATATATTGGAACCCCTGTTTCTTCTTCCCTTTTATTGTTATGCAAATGGACAAAGGTTAATTTAACAGTGGTTCCATTATGCCTGGCATGCTAAAGGCTCTCAGGATTTTGCCCTCTCAATACCTCTGAAGAATATTGTAAATGCAGATGTGAGCAGTATGTTAAATTAAAAGCAAGGAAGGATGGAGTAAAATGATTCAGGGAGTCTTTAAACAGGAATCCAATTAAAACAGGCACTGCCTGTGGGACATCTTTTTTTATCAGCTGTGTTTATGAACTCCAGAGAAGTGGACTTCATACTTGTTCCACAGCAAGTAAACCCAATGCTGTGTGAGTTGGGTTAAATGCTGCTTTCTGCTAATATTTGCATGCAGATTTATTTGTCTGTGTTTCTTCATGTAGGCCAATGGCATTCGAGAGGCTGCTGTACTACATTGTGTAAGGATTTCTTTGTATTTATAAACTGTGTGAGAATTTTTATGAGAATACCCTTCCGTAAAGAGCTCTTTAGGAGACTACATAGGGTGTTTCCTATGTAGAAGGACTTTATTGCGGTGAACATAGTTAACTGGGTGAGAAAAGTGAAAGACTTAGCTAATTGTTAATAGTACACAGAATAAGAGACAGAAGCAGGTGAGGGAGGGTAGTTCAGTCATGAAAGGTTGACTGTTGTCTAAAGTCTTGATGTTGTTGCGCAAAGAGACTGTCTACGTCAGTTTTGTCTTTTGTCGAAAAAAAGATTTTGTGGGCATTAGACCAATCCAGACAAAGGACTAAACATCTAACGATGAGATCAAAAATGACTCTCCACATACGTGAAACGCAAACTGGAAAAATAAGTGCCAACACCATAAATAACTTGTTCATGATCAGGTTCTTCACTTTAAATAGTGCTGCACAATAGTAGGAAGTACAGGTCATTTACCATTTAACATATTGTTTTTAAAAGTTGATATTGGCGACTCTTCTTTTTTTTTTCTCTCCCTTAATCACAATAGCCAATTTAACACCATAGTTCTGCAGCAAATATGCAACACGAACCTCTCATCACAGATCGGCGTGTCCTTTCACATCATACAAGTCAATCCACCCAGTGTATTTTTAGCTTATAGCTGCGTTTATGGAGTCAAAGGGGTGTGGCTTACAGCTCACAGCCATCACCTGCGGGTTAATTTGCCCAGAGCCGAGCTCGGTGTCACTGCCTTTGTGCACACCGCTCATTCAGTGATCTAAAAGTTTCTGGCACAACTTCACCGACTCCCAAGGTGCATGGAGATGGTCAAAGATCTGGTGAGGTGAAGTACTAGGAGACAACTTTGTTTGCTGGCCAACACATTTGGGCTTGTGGCCTTCGTCGGACTCATTGGCCACGACACTTCACCAGATGCATTCAGTACTAACCTGCTCCCCCCAGGCAAAGTCCTTATGCGCTGTCCCCTGCATGTTGTGACTACATCAGATTCTGCGGATCATTAGAGGATGATGCAGTATCTCCTTTCTGTGCACACACGGACTGAACAGCTGCTGCTGTCTTTGATTTGTATTACCCTTTACAGTTCTTAGTGGTTGCAGGTTTGTCTCCCGGGGTGGCTAAGGGGCACAATGTTGCCTTAAGACGACTCAATTTGATGATAAAATAAAGGACTAATATAGTATCAGTGGGGAACATGAATACGACGAAGAAAGCAAGGCTATAAAGAAGAAACCTTGTTGAACTAAGCAGAGCGGTCAGATTCTGGGGCCAAAGTCTGGTTTACTTTAGACGAGTACTTCAGTTTTACTGCTTTTGAGCAACATTAACTGCATTTACACAAAGGGATGGATGGATGGATGGACACCCATTTCAACTGACAAAATTAAAACCTTCCTTTACAAAAAACTTTTATGGCAGAAAATGCTTAAACTGTGTTTTTCAGTTCTTTCTGGTATTACAGGTGACAGGCAGGTTTATGGAAACAACTGTTTAGTTGCTCAAATACTTTTTCCTTTGAATGTTTTCCTTTTAGCTTGACTAAAACACCAACGATGCTGTGTAATGCTTTGTTTTAATTACACTGTTGTACTCTTCTGTGTGTGTGTGTTTGTGTGTGTGCATTTAAAGCCCCTGCCTTATCTTGACTTAAATGAGCTATGCGGTGTGTTTTTCCCCCTACTCCAGTGACTTTGTGATCAACCTTCGACTATAATGAGGCTGGTTGCTTTCCAAGTCCAACAGTGTTTATTTATAGAGCAGGAAAGACTATTTCCATCTTGTGGAAGTTTTGCGTGAGGCTATTTTTTTTTTCATTGGAGGTCCTACTGCAACCATAATGGCTCCACGCTGGACACATGCATCAATCCTTCAGCTTTGTCCTGGAACTATAAGGCAGGTATTTTATAAGCCGCTTTGGCTATATGCTAAGGAAGTGACGATCTTAAATGTATGGTTTCTAATCACTGCATCAACTGTATGTGAGAAGAGCACATAGGTTTATTTAGGAGTTTCTCAACATTTAGTTCTGCAGTGCAGGAAAGTAGCTGAGAGATGGCAGTTTGGGTTTGTTGATCTGAATCCTTTATCCTATTTTCCATTACACGAAAGCCAATAATGTATCCAGTTTGGTTTATAGGTTTACACCATACAAAGTAATTGTTATAAAACACTGGATTTAGGTTGCAATGTTCGATCGCTTTTCATAATGAAATTCAAAGTTATCAAATGAATACATTGTAAAAGAGAAATGAATAGTTAGGCTGATACTGTGAGATAGGGCAATACAACTTAAATATTCTCCTTGGCAGGTTCAAGCAAACACTCTTGGCAGAGACAGATTGCTGTTTGAACTGGCTTTCTGAAAAACCATCAAAAATTAATTTTGGAAGCTGTTCTGGGTCCAAAACTTGCTACACAGAGCATGAGAAATGGTTGCATAAAATCATGTAAGTTAATATCAGTCACAACGGAGTGTAAAAAATAATGGGTTTGGTTAAAAAGAAATCTTCTTATTTTCCTTGTATCAGCTTTATTCTAGTGGTTTGTGGCTACAATAACCGCCATGAGTGTGAGTGACACGTCCAGATCCCTAACCTGATTATTAGTGGTTGAATTGCATTGTGGGTAATGTGAGGACCAGGTTCTGGCAAAAATAGAGAATGCTTGGAATGAAAACCGCGACTTATTTGACTTGGCCACATTGATTTTTCAGCTTCTTCTTTTCATGTGCTTTCAAGTGGGAATCCGACGGCAGAGGCGATGGTTTCTCAGGGCCTTGAATCGTTTCATATAATGTTCAGTATAATTGAATTTGTGACGGAGGTGCAGGTAGACATGCTGTCAGTTTTTAAACAAGGATACCCAGCTAGGGAACAATGTTCCCATGATCTGAATTTGTTTCATCATCTAACCGGGAGGCCCTCATTGGCCGGCGTTTAGAAGTAGATGGCTCCATCTTTCACCATAAGAGCAACCATCTGGTCTTTGTTTAACTTTTCAGAGCACTCACTCTTTTATTCTTGCTTTCAGAGTCTAAACTGTCGGGGTGTATGTGTGTGAGTGGGTGTTTGTAGTACACAGAGCAGTAAGCAGTTTCAGCTGTAGCCCGACAGAAAGGATGAATTGTTCCAGGACATTCGAGCATCAGCTTTGCAGCAGATAAGGGGTTTTAAGTCAACAGCCACCAATGGAGGGAGGGGGTGGGGGATACTGTACGTGTGTCGATCTTTGTCTTCACTTTTACCTTTTTATTCTGTACAATATTCACTTTGTGTGTTTACTTCTGCTTCCTCACAATACAACGTCTCTGTCTCCCAGGCTTTTTCTGACCCGCATCCATGTTCCTTCTCTTCTTATGGCCGCATTTTAACTCCCGTCTAACCTACTTTACATTCACATTAAATCCCACAGACGCCATAATTCTTACTTCAGCAAAAGACAAATGTGGGTTAGTGTGCGATTGAGAAAAAGGGGATGGTGTTTTTTGTCTTGCTGCCCTCTGATAAAAGATGAAAGGATTTATCCAAGTAATTTGGCATGGCTTTGGCTGTCTTGCTCTTATCTAGCTGATAAAGGAAGGTCTGTATTTCTTTCTTTTCCATCCTTTTGAACCCAGACAGTTTTTCTTCAGACGTCCAACCTAATACTCTTATTCCTGATAGTGTTTTGTTACACACACACACACACACACACACAGACACATACAGAGTAAGTCTTTGATTTCTAAAAATGTGTCGTATTGGACAATTAATTCAACCTTTTAAACATTTATTTTCTTTGAATTTTAGCAGTTAGGGGGATTCCCTAGTGGTAGTTTCAGTAACGATGCAAGGAGCGGAGCGTTGTGCCGTGATGCAGCACCGGCACTGCGCAGCTCTTCGAACAACCCTTCTGTGTTTATCTTGTCTATAAAGAGGGTCACATGTTTTCTTCTGGCGGTTCTCCTTAAGTTAGCCGACTTAAAATCTTCCAGCAGCAGCTCAGTATTTGGGTCAGGTGTGCGTGTGCGGCAGCAGAGAAGAGACAGGAGTGCCTCTGTGTGCTGCTGTCAGAGGGAGCGTGACAATTTGGGCTGATGTGAATGGGTCAGTTTTTATGGCTTATCCAAATGTGTATCTTTGAAATATTATTTTTTTAGTATTAATTATATTGAGACATTGATTATTTTGACAATCTTACTATATATCATCTTTGGTATCACTAGTACTGATGGGGGGGCACGTGAAGCCTGGCAGCAAACCAGACTTCTTGTATAATACAGTGGGGGAATCCCTGAATTTACTATAATTATGAAGTGAAAGTCATTAAATAACCCTGTAATTTATTCTGTTGTCAAGTTAGTTTTATTTTCTGGACGTAAACCTGCTGGGTTAAATTATTTAATAGAGTTCATTCCTGTCACGTTACTTAATGATCAAACCACAGGAACAGCATCAAATGCTTGCCAAAGTATTTGTTTTTAATCATCCAGGTGAAATTGAATTGTTATGACATTCAGATTAGTTTTTTTTTATAAATAATTGCAAAAGTGTGGCATTGATACCTATCTTTCAGTGCAAAAACAGATGCAAGTCTTTTGTTGTGCGTCTTTGTGCGCCTCTGTCAGTCTGCCCCAGGGCAGCTGTGGCTACTAACATAGCTCACCACCGTCAGGGTGTGAATGTGTGTGTGAGTGGGTGAATGACTGACTGTAGTGTGAAGCGCTTTGGAGGTCGTCAAGACTAGTTAAAAGCGCTATACAAGTACAAGCCATTTACCAAGCCATTTTGTGCGACATTTGAGAATAGCATTTTTACCCATTATTCATCGCATAGTATCCCAGGCTCAATTAGTGGCTGTTGAACCCATCGACAATTGGATTTAGGTCTGAACTCTGACTAGGACGTTCAAACACATGTAAATGCTTTGATCTAAACCACTCTATGGCAGCTACGTTTTAATGCTTTCAGCTGAGAGGAGTCCCATCACCTCTTACCAGCTTTTTTCCCCCTGTAAAAGAGACGCCATGAAGCTCCCAGCACCGTTTCACAGTGCTGAATGTGTTTTAGCGTGACGTGCGTGAACTGCATCTTCCACATATTTGCTGTGGCCCCTACTGGCTTGCCCCATCCGAGCTGTGGATTTCTGCAGCTCTCACTCAGTCTGTCAATTTAGATGGACGACTGTTTCACGTTAGGTTTGCCATACTCAATCATTTTCAGATGATGGATTGGACATTGCAACCCTGAGGTGCACTTTAAGATTCTCAAACAAATTGTACTTCTGATTTGTCTGCTGTGTGCCTAGCTCTACGTCCTGCTGTTTGTTCTCCAATGTCCTCCAACAAACCCTGGAGGTCTTCACATCTATCTATTTACACTGACGTTAAATAACACAGGTGGAATAAATGTACTATTTTAGATGTCTTTTGAAGGCAATTGTTTGCACTGGATTATCTTTCAAGAGCTGTAAACTTTTTGGTTAAAAGGGTCATTGCAAAAAAAATGAAGTTTAAAGAGGAATAAACAAAAAGTAAACAGTGGGAATTAACCCTCTCCACTATCTCTTTGTCTCTCGGCGCGTCTTTCCGAACCCTTGAATTGCTTCTTTACTCCTTCCACACAGTGGCTCTGTACTCTCTTGTCTTTGCAGGCAGCCCTCTGGCCTGGACAAACAGGAAACACTCAGTGTTATCAGCTCACTTTTTGTGTGTCTTAATGAGCGTCGGGCTAAGGACAGAAAGGGAACACACACACCCGATTCCAATGTAAACACACTCGCTGCAGAACAAAAAGGAGTAAGATGGGGACAAACTAAAATAGAGGCGTGGGGGGGACGAACAGAACAAGAGGAAACAGAACTGACAGCAGCAGAGGAAGGGAATTTTACTTCCTGCTGGTAAACTCTGTTCTTTAGTTGGCTTCTAAGGATTTGTGCTTTGTAATAAGGCAAGTGCTACTATATACATAATAAGCGATATGATTCTCAGAATCCATCCTTTTTTGTCCAAAAAGTTAAAAAGATGAAAGTTCGCAACGTTTTTTTCTTTATGACAATACAGAACTGTTAAGTAATAGTTGTTAAATCCTGTTGTTTTTAAGGTTTGAAGGCTGTGCTGGTTTTGCATCGTCTTTGCCAGCACATCATTTTTTTCATCAGCCTCCCTGAGACGACACTTACTCTGTATGTGGCCGAAAGTGGAGCAACGCATTCCGCTCCACCTACTTGTCTACTGCAATGTGGCCGGCTGCTGTCAATGCCATTCTGCTCTATCCTGACTGTCCTTCAATTTCTTTGTTCAGGCATGCCACAGGGTTTTTTTTCTGTTCAAAGCTGTAAAACATTAGGATGTAATTCTGTTTAAACTCTTACAAAGCATATTCAAAGCAATAAATGCTTTACCTCGTAGTGGATGCAAAACAAATGTAGTCTACCTCTTTTTATTCCAACCGTTTGTGTTAGGTTTTCACTATAAGTGTTTACATTGAGGGTTTTATCATAATTTTCAGCATTTTAGTGCTTAAAAATGTCAGTTCTTTTTGTCAGACTAGTTTTAAAGAACATAACTGATCATCAAACTTCTGTTTTATATCATCACAGCTTGTAAAAAAAACTAGATCTTAAAATAAAAACAAACAATCTAGATACAAAACATGTTATTCATAATCACAGCTTACTCAATTTTATGTAAAATCTAGTATCTCAAAGAACGCATGCAACCATATGATTTATTATATATATATATATATATATATATATATATATATATATATATATATATATATATATATATATATATTAGGGCTGGGCAACGATTAAAATCTTTAATCGCATAATTTGCCTGATTAATCATGATTAATCGCATTGTATGCGCAAACTCCAGGAATGAATTCAAAAGTAATGTAAAGAGCACTTTTATTTTAATGTTCTGCTGCCATATGAACAAAAGTGTTGTAACATTTGTAGCACTTATCAGTAACGCATATTTAGTGTAAAGCTCAACTTAAACATGTAAAACAAAAAATAGCAATAATAATAATAAATTAAAGCTTATTGCCACTGACAGGAAATTCTCTTTATGGGGAAAACATCTACCAAAAACAGGCAATTTCTGAGGTAACATCAGGGAGCAGCATTACCATTTTATGTTCAATACCAAAATGTGAAGCACAAAAAAAGGTCTACAGTAGCTATCCACTTCGCCATTACATTGGTTAGCTTCTCTGAGTCATTGAATTGTTTGGTGATGTCTACAGTGTGTTTGGCATTTAAGTGGTATGTTAAGCTCAAGGTGCTCCGGTGATAAGAAAGTTTAACTTGGCAGTGGTTACAACTAACTTGTTTCTGTCATATTCGTTGCTGGAAGAACTTTAAACTGAAATGCCTGCTAACTCGATATGCTTGCATGTTTATTTGACGTTAACACATGTTTTTTCGTTGTTGCTTACTCGCGTGCATATAGTGAATGGCAGGGAAAAAACAGGCAAAAATCCATGGATACTTTGAAGCGAGAAGCGACTTCACCGACGGCGTAGATGCAGAACCAGCCCCCCCCCCCCCCCCCCCCCCCACTCTGCCCCAGTCATCCGCGCAAAACTTGTCTCCCCCCCCCCCGCCAACTCACCGCCTCGCCTAAGCAAATTCCTGCGGGAAACACCGCCTTCCCCTTGTCAGCTTTGTTTTTTTCCGCGTTTTTCTACCAGCACCTTTCTTCCTGTTTGAATCCGAGGCTGGGCTGACAGGGAGGTTATTGGTGCATTATCACCACCTACTGTTCTGATTCAACCCCCTACACCGCAGCAACAGACCTTCACAAAATAAAAGCATGTGAGCAACATGCGTTAATGCGCGATAAAGTAAATATCGCCGGTAATAGTCTAATGAATTAACGCTAAATTAACGCGTTAACTTGCCCAGCCCTAATATATATATATATAAAATAATGTTGCAAAATAATATGATCATAATTTAGGCTTTTAAGATGTTGCAAAGAAGACTTATGTGCAACCATCCACCCAGGATTTAGTTACTGTGTTTGTAGCAATGATTAAAACTTGTTTAAAAGTAATTTGTCTGGAACTAAAACAGATATCCCCTGAAACATGCAGCGCTGCGCACGTTCTTCATGTGCCGTGCGCGCGTGCTGCACCTTTGGTGAAAAGACGAGTGACACAGACTGAGTGACAGCTGGTGGTTAGCGGCCAGCATTGACTTCCTCAAATGTCCTCCCTTATCGGTTTAACGGTGGCAAGTTAATATTTTTGTTTGTGGCATATTTTGGTTAGCTGTGCCCACCGCTGAGAAAGGGACTGTTGCCTTCTCACATAAGTCATCATGAATGTTGGTATGAGCGCGGGGAGATGTCTGCTGAAGTGCAGAACACTGGTAGCGTTGCTGTTTCTGTATAAAATCAAAACTTCAGCATAGTAATACTGATTGACTGAATTTTAATTAACACCGTAAGGTATCTTTTTACAACAATTATCTGTGTGGCTCACACTATAAATGAACATGTCAAAGTATTATTCCATTTCATATCAGAATGCTTTTCTGCCGAGGTGACTTGGACAATAACAGAAAGCACTTATGTTCTTATGTAATTCTTTTTGTCTCTGTTTGAATGTGTCAAACGTAACGGACATAATTCACATAGATTAAAATTCAGTAGGCAGGACTGCAGTTTTCCCAGAAGTTGCAGTTTTGAAGAGAGAAAGCCCTGGAAGCTGAAGTTCCATCAGGTTTTGGTTGAAATCAGCGTGGTGAGTATACAGTCAAAGCATAGTTTACTTTACCGGATGGCGAGTGGAAATGAGAAGATTAAGATTCATTTATTCCTGACAGGCTTGTGCAAACATTACAGGATCAGATGCAATATCAAAGGGTTTCAGTACTGTTTATTGTTATGAGCCATGTAAGGTACAGAGAGAACTACTTACGTTTAGGCTAAAAGTGTTGTATAACTTTAGGCTCAGGGAATAATGGGTATATATTAACAATTCATAATGTAACCCCATTTGTTAATCACTCTGTCGTTAATAGGGGGTGTTTATTTTCTCACTGCTTCCGGATCACAAAGGCGCTCAATTACAGCCGTTGGATCTGCCCTTCCTGGTATCCACAAAACAAGATAAGGGGAGCGCTGGCCTCTGCTGAACAAACGCTGCAGATCTTTCAATTAGAGCAAATGAATAATGTAAACACTGCTCCTTTTGATGTTTCTTTGTTCTCGTCCCACGTGATGCTGTGTCTTCAGATGCGCACATTACTTTTCACTTTGTTCTTCTTATAGACGCTTTCACAATTTTTAGTGAAACTTCCCCTCTGCAGTAAATGAAAAGCACATGACTAAGTAAACCACGGGCCTTTTCTTATAGGCAGACTGAGGAGAAAATTCAGTCTAGTTCTATGAAAACATGAAATCTGAACCTGTCCACCATATGGGATGTTTCTTAACAACTTCGTCTCCTACTGTGTTGTTTCATCGCTTGCCACTCATTGTGACGAATGCTTTTAAAAAAAAAAAAACACGTTTAAGATTTTCTCATAGTTTTTTTTTTCTTTATGATGAAGCTTATTTTTTTTGCTCGATTGAAAATGGTCCATAAAAGGGACCGTAGCAATGAACAAAAACACAATCAGTGTACTCTTGCATACTCAAAGCTACTTTTGAAAGAGGGAAAATTGACTGTGTTAAGTATATTTATTCAGTGTGTGGGGAGGAATTCAATCTTAGGAGATTTTGTTTTGAATAAATTATTGGTGACACTATTCTTGGCACCCTGCTGTTACATCTTACATTCTCCTTTTACCAATAGGGCAGCACTCTTTGTATTTTCACAAGGTTAGAGCAAACAGAGAGAGATTTTTGACCATTCCTTTTTACTAAATCTTTCCAGATCCTCCAGAGTCCTCGGTCGCCTCTTGTGTTCTCCTCTCTTCAGCTCAACCCACAGCTTTTCTGTAGGATTTAAACATGGGGGCTGCAGTGGCCACCGGAGATTGTTTTTATGTCTAGTGAAAAATTTCTGGGTTGATTTGGCCCAATGTTTGTCCACCTGAAAGACGCGGTGACAACATATTTTCAGTTTTGTTTCTGGTTTTTATTTACAAACCATCTGTTTGCTGCCTTTATTCTACGTTTGGTCAGACTATCAACAGGAATTCATGCTTTTTTTGCTTATTTTGGTAGACATTCATCCTGCAGAGAGGCCTAATAGTTGGCTAATCAACAAACGGACGGTACAGTTGTACACAGCTACCCATGACGGCTGTGAACAGACTCTTTGGAGAAGCACCCCCACAACATGACAGATCCTCTTCTGTACTTGACAGTCGGGACAGCAGGCAGATGCTCATCATCAGATCTGCTTTTAGTGTTTGTTGCTAAAAAGCTCAATCTTAACAAGAAATTTTATTTGACCAGATTTACTGAATAGTTTTAGACGAATTATAGATTGCAATATTTTTAATTCAGTGTTAAAGGTTTTAACACATATTCTCCAGGTGTGCCAATAAATGTGGTCAACTCTGTAAACATCAGGCTCGTATATAAAAAAAGCATAAAATTCTCTTTTGTTAGTATTTTATATACCAGTGTTTATGTCCCTTGTCCATGTTGGTGACTTGGTGTGTTAGGCAGCAGAGTTCAGTGGTCACCTCAGCTCTTCCAGTGAGAAAGGGGATTTTAATAGCCCAGCATTTTCCACCAGCCATGCAAAATGTACTGCAGTGGTTGCACTTGGGTGTTTGCCCTAAAGGCTATTTACACCCTGCCGTGATAAGGTGGCATATTGCTCTTTCTAAAATAGGCTTCAGTGTCCCACCACATGCATTAATGGAGCCAGAGCTCCACAACCTTTCACGTGTAGGTCAGTGGGCTTTCAGGTCAGATACTAATACTGGACTGCAGACTAATATGCACAGGTGGCTGCAGGGAGAGCTGACCAATGAACTTGTGTTACCAACTCTGTGTGGGCCAAGGGTTCAGTTTTCTCCTTTTTTCCCAACCTCCTGCCTTCACAAAGTGCAGCAAATGCATTTTCTCTTTTAATCCATTTTGTTCTCCGAATAATGTTACATGCTTCTTTGCAACGCCAAATCTGTCTTAATCTATTGTGTCTCCTAAAACTTGCTGTTCTATTTTGTTCTATTAAACTTGGTGTATTTAGCGTGAGCTCTAAATGAGCTCATGTTTAAAGCTCTCCAGGAGATGACTTGTCCCAGCACTAATGGCCTGTCAGCGATGCAGAAATGTGGCCATTTGGTTTGTGTATGTTCTCTCTGGATCCTGTCCATGTGTTTGCTCACCCAATTATAAAAACAAATGGTGTGTGCTCACATGTGTTTGTGTGTGCGCGCATGCTTTAGCAGGACAGAATAACATTTGTTTTCTAAGATAATCGCTGCTCAGGTTTTGGATTGCTCAGCCTTCTGGATTCTTTTTGGATTAATGTAGACTTTTTAAACATTTAAAACGCAGTGAGAAATTTCCAGGCCCCAAAGGAATTTAGAAAAAGCCCTGAGTAAACCCATTAATTATATCCTTCCTTCCTTCCTTCCTTCCTTCCTTCCTTCCTTCCTTCCTTCCTTCCTTCCTTCCTTCCTTCCTTCCTTCCTTCCTTCCTTCCTTCCTTCCTTCCTTCCTTCCTTCCTTCCTTCCTTCCTTCCAAACTAAACAAAAAAAATAAAAATAAAAAAAGGGGGTATAATAGTCACCTTGCAATCGGGAGATTGTGGGGGCGATTTCCGCTTCCTCCTGTCACATTTATCTGCCCTTGGGCAAGGCATGTAACCCCCATTGCCTACCAATCCGCACAGGGAGTACGACTGGGTGGTAGAGGCTTTAGTGTAAATCACGTTGAGTAGTCACTGTAAAGACTAGAAAAGTGCTATATAAATGCATTATTTTTTAAATTTTATTCAATAATTGTATTCAATAATTTGTATACTGCACCCTCCTCATTGATTTGCACTTCTAGTGCAGATGTGTAGAATACCTTTAAATAAATTAATCATTTATGCAGTATCTTAATAGTGGCATTATCTTTAGATTGACAATTGTTTTGCCTTTTGGGAAGAGATGCTTTACTTTTTTTATACAAATAGCTTTTTCCAGAATTATTGGCATCTCTAGTAATTCCTCCAAAAATTATTGTAATCAAAGCATTTTTTTTATTGTGCTTCTTTAAGTTGATAAGAATGGATCGTAAATCTAATTTAGCTATCCAGGATTTCCTGTTTCCCTGAGGTATAAATGTGGCATGGCCCATTTCCTTTAGCCGTTCTTAAAAATAGACAAGAAAGCATGTCATTCAAAGCAGGCAGATTGTTGATCTTAGTTAGAAAATGCAAACGATAAAATGTTTTTTCCTCCCAAACTCAAGGACTAAGGTTTATCTTCTCAGCACAAACAGTATGTAGATTGGTACTGGGGGACTAACCATGTGTACCAGGGCTGCCAAAACGTTGGCGGTGGGGGGAGACGGTGTATATTATTTGAAATTATTTATTGGGATGCTATTCTGCATCATCACTGCGTGACATGCGCTTCTAAAGAAAAATCTGAACGACATGCTGCGATGCTTTTTAATTTGACAGGTCAACCAAAAATGACCTAATGTCTTGAACTTGAGCTGTCTTTAACTAAAACAGAATAAAAATGTTTATTGTACATTTAAATGCATTGTAAATGGCAGAAACATGTAAAAAACCAAAATGTAATGCTGACAACATGGTAATTTAATAATTGAGGTCTATATGTATCTAACCTTGTCTGTCCTGTGCGTCTAATCTACCTATCCCTAGTTATGTCTACAAAAGAGTAGGAATAACTAGGACTGCCACTGTTATATTGCTAATTATTTAATCTGTGTAGTATATCTTGATTAAAGGTTAAAAAATCAAACAGCAATACTTAATTTTTTTTACAGAACTTGAATCAGATGAAGATTAAACTGTGACACTTACTGGATAGACCATATTTACAGACAAAGAAAGGTTTTCATCTTAAATGTAAAATGTATGTTTTTTGTGTGCTGTCCTAGCTTAATTACTGCTCTGAGTCGGTTGTTCTTTCAGCAAATGACATATATTAGAGCCTGCAGAGTCCAGTTAACGATCCAATTACTAAATTACTTGATGACTAGTTCAATAACTGAATAATCATGATTAATCCATTAATTGTTTCTGCATCAACCCACTTTGTGGTATACCATTCACCACAATGTTTTCTCTTCCGCTTCTGATTCCGTTCAGTTTTTTTGTGTCATCTTTTTAGATTTCCTTCTGGTTGCTTATCTCCTTTGTTCAAATTTTCCTTCAGGTCAACGAGTGGAACAAAAACGACGAGCGCCTGCTTACTGCCGTGGAGCATGGCGAGGTGGACAAGGTGGGGTCCCTTCTTGCTAAGAAAGGTGCCAATGCTGCGAAGCTGGACGGCGAGGGCAAATCAGCGTGAGCTTTCTTTCAGTTCTCTGCTTTGGGTTTGTTTTGTTTGTGTTGTGTTTTTGTCTTCGTGAAAACCAATTAAACCTGGAAAATCCCAAATCACATAAGACTATGTTTTTAATGACTGTTTAATTAATGTACAAGAATCAAAATCTAGCTTTTGCTCACATAAAGGAGTTCTGCAGAGGGAGTCATTTACATAATAAAAGACAGGAGTCTGGAGGGATTTCTGAAGAATGAGCTCAGCCAGGAAGACATATCTGGGAGTCCTGTGGGCTGCAGTCTATTTTTCTGTTTTCCTTTTCATTTACAATCCAACAGAAAGCTGCATGTCGAAGGTCCCAAGGTTCTGAAAGAGCTTTCGTGCTCCACAACACAACATTAAAAATGAATTAGCATCCCTAAAAATATGTCTTGAAACATTGACATTCAGCATTTCAGAAGCTAATCTTTTCCGCAGAGGGAGGGAAGCTTGTTCCCTCGCCACTTGAGACTGTTGATAACAGAGTCTCAGTGTTAATATTTGACCTCCTTTTTTTTTTTTTCCCTCGTCTCTTTCTGACACACTGTTGTTGGCGTGCTGAGCGTTTCACGCAGAGCTAGGTTCACGGACACAGGATCAGATGCAGCGAAAAACAAACATGCAGATCCTCGTGAGCCGAAACAAACAAACAGCCTTTTTATTTCACGACTAGCACTAATCCTTGACCTTTTTGTCTGTGTGCAAGTGGAACGCTGCCGCCCTCAGATGGATGCACGCTCATGATTTTGATACATCAACATCATTGTGGTGGTTTAGTGCTGAAATTCTTGCATGTTTTGTAGAACACATATAGATCTACAGTATTTCTATCGTGATGCAACCTATTTAAAAGGCATGCCGACCTAGCTGTGTGCTTCTTTGTGTGTGTGCACATCCTACATCTACACACCAAGGGGAGGCAGGGCATGTGCACTGCTTATTTATTTTCATTCTGCTTACTGAGGTGGAAGGGAGTTATATTGATTGCCCTCTTCATACATATGCACAAAAAGCAGGTCGTATTCTGACATTCATTCATGGGCACAAGACATTCCTTTATGCAATCTTTAATTGCCACCAGTAAACCTTGTGGAGCAAGTCTGTCAAAACTGTAGCTAAACAGAAATTGTTGCTAGACGGTATCATTAATCCTGCTGCTTTATATTTGTTTAACAGTGAAAGTGCTTATGGTATGGAGGTTATAACTTATCTTGGCTTTGATGGTTTAATGGTTTTTGCATTTTCCAGGCTCTGCTAAGACTTTAATGCAGCCGTGCACCTGTTTTATTGTTTGCATGAAAAGATGTTAGCTACCTCCACTGCGAGCCCGTTCACACTGGGCTCACACTGAATACAGTGCAGGTACCGTTCCGGTGCTGCAAGGAACCCAAGTCATTAAAAATCAATGTGTACACTCACATCAGCCACGTGCGGTTGCTGGTTCTGTGTACAGAGGCCGTGCAGCGCGGCAATTAATTCCACAAGACGGAAGTTTGACCGGACGCCGCAGCGGTCCCCAGATCAAGCTCCCGATTTTTACGAGCCAAATGGGAAACGTCGGGCGCCAGACGGGATAAAGTTCTGTTGAATTTCAGAATAAAATCACCCCACCAGCTTATGCTAACTT
Source organism: Fundulus diaphanus (assembly GCA_037039145.1). NCBI lineage: Eukaryota > Metazoa > Chordata > Actinopteri > Cyprinodontiformes > Fundulidae > Fundulus > Fundulus diaphanus. The sequence goes on along the minus strand of CM073141.1, from coordinate 16,487,796 downwards.
GACTAGTGGAAACAAAATGGCACCCCAGAAACACAAGGAAACAGAGAGCTTTTGAATAATGAAACAGGGTATTTATGCACACAGATAACTAGTTTTGCCCTATAAAATTAAAACCATAGCTGTTTTTTTTCCCATTTATTAGGGATAGAAGGGACCACGTGAACGTCTGCTCTCGCGAGTGCCCTTTCCGCAGCTGGAGTTGTAGCTGGCTACTGTTTCCCCAGGAGCAGTGTGGGTGGTGGTTTGTGGCAACCAAACCACCACCCACACTGGATCAGAACCATAACCCGCACCGTAGTCATTGTGAGCCCCGGGTCAGCTGAATACGCAATCAGAACGATTGGTATGGAGCCGGTCAAAAGCAAAAGCCCAGCCTTGTCCTACGTGTGGGTGTTCCTACTTTCTGTGAATCATCGCTGTTGTTACCTATGTAACAAATATAAGCAGTGAGAAGGTTGAAGTGGGGTTTTCAGGGCCAAGAGCGACCGCTACAAAGATCCCCGTTCCATAACCCTGTGTGAATCACTTCCTATAATAAATCAACAATCTTACCAGTTCTATTAATTTTTGACCAGGCTTTTTAAAAAAAAAAAAAAAAAAAGCCACCACATGACTAATTTTTGCGAGAACTGATTCTTCCACAATCTCACAATAAGTTACTGTAACTGCAGCTAAGGACGTGGGATATCTTGGGCGACCCTTGCTCAGTGGGAAAAGTAGTCTTCTAGCAACCAGGAAGTTGCAAGTTGGATTCCTTCCTTTCCTAACACATGTCAGTGTGTCCCTTTGCAAGGCACTTTAAACCAACCTAGCTACTATGGCTAGAAAAGTGCTTTATAAAATGAATCCATTTACCATTCAGTATACCAATCTCTCTTGCCTTTTGCATCTACTGTATTGGCAGCTCAGTAGGTGGGTCAACTGGCCTCATCTGTGGCTCATACATTCATGTCTGGCTCCTAACAACTGTGTTAATGTTCACTACATTAATACTTGTCAAATCTCAGTATAAATCCTCATTATATGCTGAATTACTTCCTTATGGCCGTGATTTCAAACAACGTAGTTGTGTTTGCCTCTGGACCTCTGGTCCTTAATCTTTTGCAAAAAACACCAAATGGGTTGTGAAGGGAAGCATAGAGGAGGGATTTTGGCTTTAAGGCTTTAAAGAAGTTAAAACATTTCAAGTGTGGGGCTGTACACGTATAATGAGACCTCATCTAGTTTCAGAGTTGTCGATAAATTTGTTTTGTCCATCAATGTGAAAAGAGAGGACTTTTTCTAACGCTAAAAATGATGGCCGATGTCAGCATTAATGACAAGTAATAACTTCACAATTTGTCTAAATTAGAGGCAGATGACCTCTAATTTAGACAAATTGTGAAAACTGTGAAAAACAAGATCATGCTTGCAGAACTTTGTGTAAAAGTAACACAATGATTGCATGAAACTGAACAGAATTCTTTAAAACAGCAACAGAAACAATAGACTAGAAGGTTTTTTTTGGTCAGATAGCCATTTGTGCATTGCAGAACATTGATTTAAAAAGTGAAAAAAAACAAAAGCAAAGTTGTTAAAATGCAATATAAGATTGCAATATTTTTTAAATAAAATTGGGTAAGATGTATGTTTTAATGGCTGGCGTATTGGTTTTACTCTGACTCTATAGTTTATATAGCTATGAGTTGCATACGCTGGCCGAGAAACGTTTTAGTTCTGTATTTCTGCTGACAGCCAGTCCCCTGACACTTACCTCATGTGGGTAAAACCGGCACCACGCTGCAACGCTCGCTGGCACGTGGCTGAAAAGTGGTCCGAGCTGAGGCTGAGATGTACGTGACACGCAGCTGGTGTTAACATGGGAATAGAAATAAAAATAACAATGTTGCACACAAAGCATCCCACTTTCCACGCCGATGGCCTTTTTGTTATAAATGAGGTGCCGTGTAGACATTCTTGTTGTAATCCTGTAACTAATTTGTTCCTTGCTTTGGATTCTGTGTGCAGTCTCCATGTAGCAGCTGCTCGTGGCTTAACAGAATGCCTCGCTGTAATGTTGGCTCATGGAGCTGACCTCTCAGTCACTGATGCTACTGGTATGTATTGAAAACCACAAATAAGATAAATGAAAATATAGTATTTGACGTTCTTCTTGTAAAGGGAAAAGACGTTTGTTTGGGGGATTTGGGTCTTTAATTTTCTGTAAAAGAATTAACATTATCTATAATTCTCTGTATCTTATCTGTTTTTATTAATCCTGTCTTAAATCCTGCATTTTCATTATTCTTTAAGGTTTTACTCCCTTACACCTGGCTGCCAAAAACAATCACCTGGAATGTTGCAGAAGGCTTATTCAGGTAATGTCCATAGAACGAGGTGGGCTGTAAGAAAATGTCATTTATTGTCCTAGACAAACAATATTTCATGAGCCTAGAGTTAAAGAATGTTATGCTAGATAAAAATATTAAACCATTTAATATATTGAACCAAAACTATTTTAGTTTTAGCACCTGGGGTGTGCTTTAAACCAGAATGTGCTGTACAATGCAAACGTACGCATACCCATTGTACCTTTTTTCACACTACAGTCATGAAGTTCAATGTATTTTAAGTAGTTTGTATGGAGAATAAAATTTTGTTTACAAAAACATTTATTCTTAAAATGTTTTTACAAAAAAATAGTAATGTTGCCTGCATCTGCATACAGATTAACTCCAGATAGATAACTCTGAACCAGCCTTTGCTCTGTTAAAGTAAAGCTTCCCCAAAGCATTATCCTGCCACCCCCATGTTGCATAGTGGGGATGGTGTGTCTAGGTGATGTGCAGTGTTTGTTTTTTCACCATTCTCAGTATTTTTGCATGCAGACCACAACATTCAGTTTTTTACATGGCTTTTTTGCCATTCTTCCATGCATGCTAGGTTTGTGGAGTGATAACAAATTGTTTGCCTGTCAAAAGAATCCCCCACTTGAGATGTCGATTTCTCCAGCTCCTCCCAAGTTACTATGGACCTTTTGACTGCTCAAGGACTTGACTGATTGAGCATTTCATTTCATTTCATTTCATGGTGCAGTGCTCAGTTTAGGTTGAGCACTGCACCATAAATGTTCCATATTTTAGCATCTAACACTGCTTTAAACCTTTCCATACCTTTGTCCCTGACCTGTCTGCTTGAGTTTTTATTAATCTTCATAATGCCATTTGTTCAACAAACATCTCAAACCTGCAAAGAACAGCTGGATTACAACTGAAATAGAAACTCCGGTAGCATTTGCATAATGGTTAGCATTAGGAGAGACTTTACTTACATGTCCAGGAGAGTGACAACCTCCGCATGGCTTTTGAACCCCTTTGCTTCCTTAAGTCAGCACCAACACTCAAAAGCTTGACTGATGTTTACTCTCATTTTGCTTCTTTTTTGGTTCACTTGAATCTGAGACATATAACGGCAAGAAGAAACCATTTCTCAGCGCTATCACAAAACTATTAAGATCTGGCAGTGCCTGATCACCGTCTAACGTGACTTCAACCTACTATTCCTATTGGTGCAGAATCCTTTTGTGTCGACATTGGTATCATAACCAGAAGTAAATATTTTATATATTTAGATATTTTGGACCTGTCAAGATTTATAAAACAAATATTTATATACTGTATATTTATTTTTCAGTAAAATTTATACTTTTATTCTGCACCACTCCAGACGATCTATGCATGTATTATATTTGAAAAATGAATCATTTTGATAAAGTTGTAGCTATGACCTTTATCTTCTTGAGGACATTTGATGCACAGGGTTTTATTTTTTGGGAGGTATCAAAGTAAAGTTTGTTGAATACAAATATGTGCCACACTTTTTTTTAAATATTCTGTAGACCATGTATCATAATTTTCCTTCTACTTAACAATTATGTGTCACTATTTGTCGGTCTATCACATAAAATCTCCAAAAATCTATGTAGTTTGTTGTCATGATGTGGCAAAAATGAGAACAGTTTCAAGGGGTATTAATACTTTTGAAGTCGCTGAATATTTAGGTTTTAATGACATTGAAGATAACTGTCATCCAGCACTTCCTTTCTTGGATTCTGTGTTGCAGTCAGAAAACGAAATGTGTGAAAGCACAACCTGTACCAAATGAAACCTACAATATGATCTGTCTGGAGCTGTGATGCCTGAAACCAGACGGTTTCATTTCTTTATCCTGCTGATTGTGTGCAGATCAGCAGGTCTTAGCAGGACAGACGAGGCAGAGGCACGCTGTTCTCACTCTGATCTGCTGACTTGACTACATCATGACAGCTTGCAGAATCACAGCAGCAACCACTACCTTGCCTTCTTGCTTAAAGAACAGTCTCCAGCGTTGCAGATTTCTCAAATACTCTTTCTGGTAGATTTTTTTCAGCTATCAACTACCTATTATCCACTATTCATAAAAAAAACGGTTGATGTTAGTCAGCTAAATGGGAGACCAAAAGAAAAAGTATTAAAATATGTAAATTTGGGCATAAACAGCTAACTTCAGTCATAGCGAAACTATGCAGTCTCATGTCTCATTATGTACAATTTCCACAAATTTCTTGTGAAATAAAAGCCGAAACTTATCAAGAAAACAAGGTTTTAATCTGAATTTATAACAAACAGACTTTAAGGCTTTTTATGTGTTTTGGAGATAAAAAAAATAGCTACAAACTCAGCACATCCACTTTGCAATTTTGTATTTGCTAAAATAACTTTCTCTTTCCAATCCAGAGTAAGTGTCCCGTTGAGGCTGTGGATAGCTCAGGAAAAACTGCTCTGCATCATGCTGGTAAGTCTCTCAGGAGCCTTACAGTTAATTATACAGAAGAGTTTTATATAGGCTTAGTCTGAACGTGGGAAAGTTTCTTGCAGGATTAACTTTACACTGTAATTTAATTTGGATAAAACTCATTCTCCACATATAGCATTAAGTGATCAAGAGTTTCTTTTCATTTGATCCTCAGCTGCCGGTGGGAACATCAAGATTGTTCAGCTGCTGTGTGAACTCAAAAATCCCATCAACCAGAAAGATGCTGTATGTACTTTTGTGATTTCTTCTGCTTTTTTCTGAACACTCTTACTATTTCTCACAAATATGGTGGATCATTTAACTTTCACATCTCTTTTGCTATGGCACTTCCAGAGAATAAAGTCTAGTAAAGTCTAGAAATTAATGTATTCTGGTTATCGGGGAGTCTGAGAAGGTACAGGAGTCGATCTTTCTATCTTGCATCCATCCACCTGTCAACCTTCTGTTGATCTGTCTGTCTGCTATAAATTAATAGTTAACTTCTTGATCTATTCAATTAAAATAAGCTAAAAAAAAGACCAAATAAATCAGTCAGCACTGCCTATATCTCAATAAAGGTATTTCAGTCGCAAAACTATTAATTGCTGTGATACTGCTAACAAGCCCACACCTAGTGAGCACCTCTTTGTTCGTCTTTAGCCTTTGATGAGGGGGAAAAAAAACATTGACAGATGTAAATTAGCTGCAGCAAATGTTCTTTAGTAGAAGGGAGCCTCAGGAGCTGACATATCCTCTCATTTATCGTCTGTTTGAAGATTAATTTTTGTGTGTGCACAAGGTAGAAGGTCAGAGTGCTGTGGGAACTTTGCAGCAGACATGTGGTCTCCATTGAAGTGACAGACCATAGCTGGGGTTGTTATCCAGCTGGGATGGGGAACCATAAAATGGCATGTACGAGTCAGTGAGTGTGTGTATATCAGTGAAAACTAATTTTATCCTTGTTTTTATACAAATAAGTCCTGAGTTTAATTAAAACCTCTTCAGTGCCTCTTTTTTTGACACCAACTGTCAGGACTTTGTAGTTGAAATCCTGGTGCACTCACATCCGGCATTTGTATATAGAACAGTGATCTGGCTTGGATATGTACATGCAGATGTAATATTTGTCTCCTTTTTTTTAAAAAAAACTGTAAGCAATCAGTCACCAGCCCCTCTTATAACATGCTTTATTAAAGATAAAGCAGCCATATTTCTTTGTTTAAAAGCATAGTTCTGTTTTCTAATAAAAACCAAGAGTTTATCATAACGTCATGTTCACTGGAGATCATTTACTTCTTCAACCATAATCATCTGGAAATGTGTTTGAGCAGTTTGAGCCTCTGTCTCCTGTTAGTAAAGGCAGCTGGTGAACCGGTCGTCTGGAATACGAAGCTTTTTATGCTGAGCAGAACATGCCAGCTTGTTGGCCCTGGGCATTCATCAAAGCTGTAGCATATGGCTGTACCTGATCTGGATTGGACTTTAATAAACACGCAGTACAATGTAAAATGAAACAGAGACGCATCTGGCAGGTCAAACATATTAGACAATCAACTATATGTTTGCTTGAATTAAGTACATAGTGAGGTAAGATTCTCTATCCTTTCTTGAGGAATATGTATTTTTAATGAAGTCTTATCACAAGTTACATAAACAGAGACCATATTAGTTCTTTAGCATCCATGCTTCAGTTTGACAAAAACATATTTATATTATTAAAAGAGCAATAAGTAAGATATTTACTGTAAAATCAGCCTAAATCGTTCTCATTTGTCACCTGGGATGGAAGTTATTTGTTAGCAAAAAAAATTTTTATTAGTTACCCTTTAAAAAACAAAAAGTCCAAATTTACAGACAGGAACTAAAACTCAGCCGAACCAGAAACCTTAGAGAAAAAAAAACTGCTGAAAAAGACAGAAAAATAGGTGCTTAAATACTGAGGAGTGATTAGTGATTCCACCACAGGAGAGTTAATAAGCAGAATGGAAAACACCTGGGGGAGAGCAGACAGCCGATGAGCATAAACCTGAAAAGAGTCCAAACCAGAAACAGAACACAACCAACGCCATAAATGATCGAAGATACCAACCACAAGGTGACAAGAAACTCAGAAACAGGAATTTAATGAAAACAAAGAGTTAAAAAAACAGGCCTAAAGGAAAATGCTTTAAACAGTAACTACAACTCAAGTCAGAATCTTAACCAGAACACTGAATTCCTTAAAGTAAACTAAATTAGAAAAACAGGTATGATGAGACTGTCCAACCGAGGAATCAGTGTGCTAGTTTACTGTACTTTAAAGCTACTGAGTTTTCAGGTATATTCCTGAATTGATTTGTATTCTCTTTAATGTATGATCTGATGGAGGACGATGTAATAATGCTCATACCTTGTGATATGGTAAATGTACTAGGGCTGGACAATAATTCAATAACGATATATATCGATCGATAGACGTATATCGATGATAGAAAAAAAGTTCAATACAATAACAGTTTTCCTTCCTTTTGCATTCTATCCATGTACCTTAATATTACAGTCGTTACATCCTCCCAACCAATCACAAACAGACCCAGGAACACTCCATCACCAAGCTCCGCCCCCTTCTAAGAGTTTAGAGAGCACATGTTTTTTTTTTTTCTTTTTTAAAAACTTGCAGTTTTGATAAAAAATTGGTTGAATAAAGGGCTAAGTTTGAATTCAGTGTTTCTTTGTGTTCTGTATCTAAAAAGAGGTCGCTAAGCAACAGCATAAAATGGCCGGGGCTGCACTTTAAAATATGTTTTGAATTTTTTGATATTTACCGATATCGATCAAGATCATTTCTATTTTATTGATATGCTTTTTTTCTATATCGTCCAGCCCCAAAATATACTATATCACATAGTCTCTTGTAAATTATAGTCCTTGCAGTTCATTATATGTTCATTACAGAACAGTGCAGAATATTTTATTGCCGGTACTTTATTGTCTAGGGCTGTTGGGATTGGTTTTCTAACAATGATTCACAATGTGGGGGTAAAGATCTTGTACATTTTTGGGTTGATTGACTGGGTGGCAAGGCAAACTAAATAAAACAACATTGGCTTCTGGTAATGTGTTGATGGGACATTCTTTGATGTAAAAAAAACAGATCATTTTCTTCTTAAGTACTTCTTGAATGCAAAGTTGAAACAGTATGTATGCGAAGCTAAAGCTTCATGAGTACAGTATATAGATCAACATCATAAGAATAATTGTTCTGAATTCAGAACAGGTTATTAAGTAGTGAACTTAGCCTTGTTCTAACGCTGACAGACCTCAGAGACTGACACACGCGATTGTTAATGGCTGCTAGTTTTCTTCTCCTCAGCCTCCCTGAGCTTTAAACTTTTCCCCAAATGTGGAGAATAAGTCTTACAGTGTGATTCCAAGTTATGAACATAACTCAAATTATACATCCAAGCCAAGTAACACACCTGTGTACTTAATATACGTATATATATATACACACACTTAATCTGTTTCTCAGAAAAGAAAATTATTTTTGTCGTTTGGTTTCCAGAGTAGCAGTAACACAAACTGGGCAGAGCAGGCGGGCCTGTTAAAGTCTTTAACAGAGCTTTGAAAAAACCCTGAACATAGTTTTGTCCTCTTTGGTCTGTGGAAACAGCAACAGCCTTGTAATATAAAACACCCAACTATGCCGACATGGTATGCTATTTTATGTAGTTCTTTTACTTTTTGGTATGGGCCTCTTTTTTTTTTAATCCTGTTTCAGTGTTATTAGAATTTACCACAGAAAATATAGTTATTTATAGAATTTGCTTTTGGAACTGTGATTTCTGGAACTGTTTTTTTTTTGTTTTTTGTTTTTTTTTTATAAAAGAGCATCGGAAAACATTTGTGTTTTCCAGACTCCATTTTCCAAAACGTAAAAAAAAAATTACATAATAAAATGCAGAAAAACCAAGGATGGCCCTACTTGCAACAAAAAACTCTGTTACAGGTAGCCAAAAAATGAGTTGGGATATTTGAAAATTTCAGAAATCTGAGAATTTGGAGAAATTTTAAAAGGAAAAAATAAATAATTAACAAGTGTATTTATTTATATAGCACTTCACTGATTAAAAAAAAGACAAAGTATAAAATGTAAGCATGTAATTAAAGTATGATTAAAAAGAGTAAATGACAACTTAAATATTTTAAAATAATTAAAAAGAAAAAGCTTGTATGAATGCAAGACACTCAAGACGATGTAAAAACAAAAGGAAGCTTGTTCAAATTTGAGGCGCGATAATCTGGAAAGAGTTTTATATTTGGTCCTCGGGATTATATCAAGATTTTGGTCTGAAGACCTGAACAAGTTGGAGTATGCAGCTTTAACAATCCAGTAATATAGGAAGGAGCTTGACCAATTGGGGCAATTTAAAATTTATTTAAAAATGAACAGGTAACCAGACATTAAAACACCTAGATTTCTTAATTTTTTTTAGCTGCTCAGTTCAAATGTGCAATCTTTTGCCTGATTAGAGCAGCCATGTCCTCCAAGGAAATGATCAGACACTGTCCTCTCAGAGTTCAGTTCAAGGAGTTATTGTTTGTTGATTTTCTTCAGGCCCCGCCAGTACTACAGCATGTCTGTTGGAGCAGTACTGCTGAATGTCATTCATACTGAAGTGATACCATTATAAAATGTATTAATGATCTGGTATTTATTAGGGAAGATATGTTTACTCTAATACAGTTCCAGAGATCCCAAACTATGAAATCTCTTAATGATGTCTAAAAGGTTCAACAAGACTGAAACAGTTAATTTCTTATTGCCTGCTGCCAACATGATGCCACTGGACACTTTAAGCAAAGCAGTTTTTGAAAACCAGCCCAAGTATTTAGCAAACATTTTTGAGCTGTTCCAAAGGGGTAATTAGTTGGTTGGCCACAACTATTTAAACGATTTCCTAAGAAAAAAGCAATGTGGACATTGGCCTGTAATCATTTGCCTTAGAGGGGGTTCGAGCCTAGGAACAGGTTTAACACCAGCATGTTTAAAGAAGGGAGAGGACAGAGACGGATTAATAATATCTGTCATGCGGGGTCCAATCAGGTCAAAAATGTTCAGAAACAAAGAGGATGGCTGAACATTAACAGGTTTTGTGTTTTTCACGGTATCAAATGACCAGTTTGTCAGCAGCAGGAGCCATGAGAAGCCACAAGTTACGCTGGTCAACGCACCTCTTTCAAAGAAGACATCGTGGTTTCTGACAAAACAGATGTGATAGCAGCAGCTACACATGCGTCCCCCTGTGCTGCCATGTTTTTATGTTATTCGGCTGTTGGTTCTGCAGCCCTTGCTTTCGTTATAGCTGTATGTCCCGCCTTAAACCATAATGCTGCAACATGATTGGCCTGAACCGTTTTTTGGTTCAGTCCTGAACGGTTGAGGCGCGTTTGTGAACGCACAGATATTGCGAGAATTCAACTGGCAGGCAAGGTTATCAGCAAATAGTCATAATTAACATAATTTAATATGACTGATGACAACGTAACATAGCCTTAGCCATAACAGCCTTAGAAAACCAACCGTTCCGCCAGACTTTGGTAACACAAGGCTATCTTTAAACTAGATGCCATGGTTGGACTTAGAATCTGTCAGCCCAGGTGAAGAAGGTGCTACATTTCATGAAATACTGCAGCTGTTGGTCAGCTATTACAAGTGTGTGTTAAATTCTGCAGAACCCACTTATTACAAACTACAGCTTTGTCATTTTGAGATTTCTTTCCCTACCCATATACAGACATGTGAAAAGGCTTGACATATTACAAGGAGACATATAGTACTTATTGTAAAAATAGCAAACAGCTAAATTGCTATTCCTATACAACCCCATTCAGTACTGCTTAAATGTTTGATACACTTTTCTGTTTATATTAATGAAGGGCAGTCAACTACTTTTCTTTCCTTTAATGGACAAAATAATACTTGTATTATTTGTTTTGTGGAAAAATGAGTACCTCCTTGGGCTTATAAACGAGTTTGTGTCTTTTTGCACAGTTCAAGTTTTGATTTCTTTTCAATGCAAAAGTCCTTCAGCTGCATCATTCTTTGACATATTTCTCCATGTTCCTTTAAATTCTTCCATAACATTTTTTTGGCTTGTTTTGTTTATTTAGGGTTGTCCTTTTATGAATTTGAAGATTTCACAGTCAAACCAATATCCAGCACATAACATTTTTATCATGCTTTAAAAATAGGTTTTGCGGGGTTTTTTTTTTCTGCTGCAAACATGCAAACTGTTGAAAACCCAAGTCTTTGAATCCTCCTAATAATTTCCAGTATCATGGTCCTTTTTAATGTGAACTTAATCTAAAACCTCTTTTCCTATATTTGTTGATGCCGTTAATGAATCTTGTGTGTCTTCTTTTTTCCTGTGTTGCCACGTTTATTTAAATAAACATTGGCAAAAAGTTTAGCTGGGATAGTTTTTCATAATATAGCTCTGAGTTTTTCTCACCACACAGACAGTGGGCCTACTCCATGTTACGGACCACAGCGTAGTGTTGTACACAGTGGTTTATGGATGTGTGTGTTTGCCAATTTAAAATCTATAAAACATTCAGTCTGACGGGGTTAAACGTTCGTAATGTATGTCTGTCCCAAAGGATGGCCTCACTGCCCTAATGCTGTCAGCCAAACACAGTCATTCTGAAGTATGCAGCATGCTGCTGGACTGCGGTGCTGAAATCAACACTCCTGACAACTGTGGCAGGTTAAAAAAAACACACATTTAACACACACTCTACGGCAGATAATTAAAGAAATATATACTTGCAGATAGCTGGATGTTTATTGATACCAGGTTCATCCATGTTGCAGGACTGCCTTGATGCTGGCAGCTGAGTCCAACGCGGTTGCTGTGGTTGAGGTTTTAGCTCAGAGAGGGGCAGACCTGTCAGCTGTAGATTCAGAGGGTCATGATGTTGTACACTATACCAAGCTGTTGGGCAACTCTGAAGCCCAAACGACTCTCTTGGCTGCTCTGAACAGACATCCACCCTTAGGTAAGATTTAAGAAAAAATTAGAGTTTAATAACAGAAAAATACAGATTTAATTTAAGGTATTTACAGTATTTGAACTGCAGTTTAATCTGTATTTAATTTTTGACACGATGTTTCAATAAAACATAGAAAAAAAGTATTCGCATACGCAAAACACTCTTGGATTATTACTAAGATTTCAGCACAATGGCAACACTGCCCTCTGCTGTTAAACTGTGGTTACTGTTAGCGTTTTCAGTGCGCTTTATTGAAGTGTTTTGATAAGAAAAATAAATATGCAAATAAAGTCAATCATTTTGATTTTTGTAGAGCATTTCACAACCCTACATTTAGTGACTTACAACCCCCATGTGGGCCCCGACCCAAGCTTTGTGAACCACAGCTTTATTGCACTCTGCCGCGCTTTTAATTTTTTATTTATTTTTATTTTTAAAGTTTAATTGCAATGAGTGATTTCTCCTTCTGCCACTCCTTCTAACATGGTCATTTGTTGTTATATTTACCAATTCTCTTGACAGATTCCAAGTCTTCAAGAAGTCCTCAGGTAAAATATCACTAACTTTTAGCATCTGTTCAGTTCCACTAAAATGCTACTAAAAGATCTGAATGCACATAAATGATCAATTGTAAGTATTGATCTGCGAGTTTGAACCTTCCTATAACCATGTCGGTTCTGCAGTGATCATTTAGACATGAAGCCACAATGACCTTATTGGTTAAATAAAGCATTTTTGTGAGAAAAGTAGAAATATGAAATAAAGGTTTTATTCATGAAAATTACCCAAACCACAGGTACACCTCTAAATATTAGAATATTGTGAAAAAATTCATTATTTTTGTCACTCATTTCAGAAAGTGAAACTCTTATAAATTCATGACATGGTGTAGAATATTTCAAGGCTTTATGTTTTTGTCATTTTGATGATTTCTGGCTTGCAGATAGTGAAAACTCCAAACTCAGTGCCTCAGAAAGTTAGAATATTGCATGATATGTACCTTTAATGTGACATAACACCTAGACGCCTCTCTATAAAGTGTGAAAAATAAGAGATCCTGCCATTCTGACATGAAAAGCAGGCTTATATCCTTTGTCCGGACAACGATCAAAAGCTTTAAAACAACTGGAACTATGCCGGACGTGTGGGGACTCGTTTTAACAACATGCACGGTGTGTTCAGTGATAAGGGATACAAAGAAATATCTTCACAACTCTCCATCACCATGCTGATTTGGAAAAAAGAACAATTTTAACTTGTTAATTGTATAACTACAAGGTTCATAGTTCTTCACACACCACTGCTTTTATGTATCATAATACAGCTGCTGATGTTTAAGAGTAAAAATTAGTGATTGACTATTCTTCTACTAACCAGCACTGAATCCCACCTCCCTTTTTCTTTCTCTTTTTGTCAATATCTGTCTGATTCTCTTGCTGGCTCCTTAGCATGAGCAAGTAGCTAAGCTAAGTGATGAGTGGATCACAACTCCCAAAAAACGAAAAGCACCTCCACCTCCTATTAGTCCACTGCAGGTAAATGCATGTCTTTCTGTGCGTCTTCCAGCTTGAATCAATGTACCACCTTAAATTAATATCAATGCATGTCCACAGTGAATTTATAACATGAATATTGAATTACTGCCTTAGAGTGATTAGGTATTGTATGTCCTGTCCCCCTTTTAGAGTTTTCTCAAAGGAATCCAGCTTGTTGTTTGTTAGTGATTTATTGGTGTTTCTAAAATTATTAAAAGATTAGTAAAATTAATAATATTGTTTTATGCATACTTAAAGGTGCTTTAAAGGTACATAGCCACAACTTTTTTTTTTATACATCAGTAACTCACTCTGGTTGCATACAAACTTTTTCTTAAAGATTATCACGTCCTGTTGGCGTATTAGTTGTTATTTTGGTGTTTTATGCTTTGTTTTTGCTTAATTTCTTTGTAAATAAAGCCCTTGGTGTATATTTATAACAATTTAAGTATGACACTTCGCATGTACAAGGGATAAACAAGGAAGTGGCTAATGTCTATTAGCATCTCCCATCGAAGTAATGGAAACAATGAAGAATGGTCCAAGATCCAGTGGGAAAAAAAACGCAAAAAATATGATTCCAAGAGGGAAAAGACTGGAACAGCGCTGGGCATACAGTGTGAACGTTGGTGTTCACTGAAGCGGAAGTTAAACCTGCTGATCGCTCAGATGTGACCGCAGAGTTGATTGACATGAGCATATGTCCTTATTAATACTGTGATATTAGTAATAGCAATGCTCTTCTTAGCCTCTACAGTCATAAGTACAAACATTATAAATAGATCGATTGATTTATTGGTTCTTACCTTGATGCTGTGTCCCTGTTTCTGTTTATGAACAGGACATTTCTCTCTCTGTGATGTTCTGATATGAGGCTGTTAGGGTTGCTGTAGATTGTTGTATTTAATTAAAAATGGTTGGTCTTCGATCACGCTGAGCTGCCACTTTTCTGCGAGGCATTGCAGAGGGGTCAGGCTCTGTCCGGCATTATTTAGCAGTGATATATTAGTCGCCATCTGGCTTTCCGGTAGATGGTGCCACGTCTGTTTATATCTGGTCATCGTGGCCTATGCTGGGTTATATTTAGGCTAAAAAAGGACTATCAAAACACTATCAGGATGGACGCTTGGTGTATATAACTTTATCATGATCAAACAGTTTTTGGTCTTTTTTTGTACGCATATAAGGTGGCTATGTACTGTTAAAGCTCAAGAACAAAGATGTTTTTTTTTTTTTATACAGATAAGAAAAATGTATCCTAAACATACATATTTATTCATCCTTCAGAGTTCGGGACCCTCCTCTCCTTCTGTTGTTACATCTACCAGCACTCCTGCTTCCAACAAAGGTGATACTCCAAAGAGATTTAACTACAAGGTAGGAGTCAACTGAAAAGTCATTCTAAAAATATTCTGTTTTTTTAAGTTATGGTTGTATGCCATTTACAAGCTATAAAGCCAAAAGTATTTATACCCTTTGAAAAATTAAGTTTCCTCCTGCTTCAAACGCTCCATCATCATCCTAGTCCCCTAGAAACACCACCACGGCGTTAGACTACAGACCTGTAGCCCTGACCTCTGTGGTCATGAAGTCCTTTGAGCAACTAGTGAAAACTAGTTACTAGACTAACATTGAAGGATCTGAAGGACGTCATAGGACCACTGCTGAATCCCCTGTAGTTTGCCTACTGGTCAAACAGGTTGGCAGATGACGCAGTCAGTTTGGGACTGTGCTTCACCCTGCACCACCATGACCAACCAGGAATATACCCCAGGATCCTGTTTGTGGACTACAGTTTGGCCTACCATCAACCCATTGATCCTCCCCCAGAACCACACAGAGCTCACAGGGCTGGCCTCCACCTGTCAGTGGATCAGCAGCTTTTGACTGACCAGCAGCAGCAGGTGACCAGCTCAAGAACCGTCAGCCCTGGCAGCTTCTCTCTCCATTTCTCTTCTCCCTGTACACAAAGCAACTGCATCTCATCGGGCTGTGGGTCTGTGGAACTTGTTTGCGGATGGTGCCACTGTTATTGCTCTGATCCAGGATCTGAATACAGACAGAGAGTGGATTGGCTGCCTTGCCTCACCATCTTCAACAACACTGTCTGCGTAGGATAATTTCCGGTTCCTAGGAACCACCCCGTCTCAGGACCTGAGATAGTCTTCATATGTAGACGCTTTTCAGAAAAAGGCTCAGCAGACACTGGACTACGGCATCTTCAGAGATGCAACCTTCCACAGGAGCTGCTGGTTATCTTCTACTTATTTATCATTCAGCCTGTTTTGTGCAAATCCACCACTGTTAGGTTTGGCTCATCCAGCAAACTTGACAGGTCCGGACTGCAAAAAACATTTAGGTCTGCAGAAAAGATCATCCCTCCATCCAGGACGTGCAGATCTAGAATCAGGAACTAGGCGGTTAGCATCTCATATCCTCCACACCAGTTGTTTAGACTTTTACCCTCAGGTTGTCACCACAGAGCTCTAGTTGAAGAATTGAATCACCGCAGAGACAATTTCTTTACCCAAGCTGCCTCTCTGATGAACACAATGGACACCTTGCCTGATTAGTCAGCTACTCTGCTGTGAAACAAAATAAGGATATTGCACCTTCACAGTTCACAACCCTATATATGTATTCTATATATGTACACCAAATGTCTGTAAGATGGGAGTACTGTAATAGAAGTCAAATTCCTTGATTGTGCACACAGTCATAGCCAAATAGATTATTCTGAACGTTTCAACATTTTTTCAACCCGTCTCATTAGTTTCATATCAAGGACCATCACAAAGATATCCACATCTGTGAAGCAGATATATATATATATATATATATATATATATATATATATATATATATATATATATACACTGTTTACTAATTAGGTGACTTAAGTTAAGGTTTCTTAATTAAGTTGTTTTTTTGTTTTTTTAGGCAAATTGTAGGAAAGACGGATACATGCAAATTATCACCACACTTTTACGATTTCTCAGTTTAAAAAAGTGAAATATGTGCTTGTTTGTGTTATTGTCTATTGCATAAAATCCTAATAAGTTACATTAAAGTTTTTAATTGAGATAAAATTGAAAACAGTTCAAAGGCCATAAATACTTTTGCAAGCGCTGTGTTTGTAGTAGAGGGCTATTTCCCAGCTATTTACATATACACCATCACCACCCGGCCGTTTTCGCGCTTGTCTGATTTTCCCGTTTGCCACCACCCCTCACTTCTGTCTCCTCCCCTCATTGCAAAGGAGGACGAGTTTACAGGATCGCCGCTAAAAGAGGAGGTTGAGAAGCTCCATGAAGAGAGAAACATGTTGCTGGAGACGATCGAAGACCTGAAGCAGACGGTGGAGACGGTGACAGTTCCTCAACTGAAGGTGAGGGTGATAATGACTAACACATGGACTGTGTGGGGCTCATTTACTTTGCTTATGGGCAGCTTTATAACCAGGTGGGTGGATGAGACTAAGGGAGCTAAACAAAGAATGATGTCATTCTGGCTGTGAAAATACACAGTGTAGAGTACTAAACACACATTGGATGTTTATTTAACTTCACGCCAGCCAGCTTTACCTCTTGAAGTTTTCTAACTAGATCTAGAGTTTTCTTGTAGTTTAAAAAACATTTTGACCATATTCACCTCATTTAAATACTTTTTGACATGGTTGGTAAACAGGTTTCAAAGCAACCTTTTAAAACTCATCTTAGTTCATGTTTTGTGCTTTTTCAAAACTTGTAACTGAATTCTCTTTTTCTAAGTTTAGTACAAGTCTACGAATCATCTGCATTCTTAAAGAAGGTCTAACCTAAGTTTTCAACATGTCACAACTTGTGTTGTTTTCCTGAAGATACCTAGGGGTCCCTAATGCTACCTTTATGCGTCTCTTTGGCATGTGGATATATGTGTGTTTGTTGGCAGGTCGAGCACACAGCGTCTGCAGCTCTGGTTTCTGCTCTGCAAGCCAGGATTAATGCTCTTACCTTGGAAAACCAGGAACTTTCAAACAAACTCAAGGTATGTATGTCTGCGTGGTGTAGTGTTGAACTGGTAGAGCATGAATAGATTTACCATGTTTACTCAATTTTACGATGTGATTTACTTTATAAATGCCATCTTTTATGTACATAAAGAGCTAAGAAAGCAAGCACCAAGGTAGCATAACTAAACTAATTGGTTTAGATCCTCTTAACCAGCCCTAATTATACACTTTGCCAAAAATGGAAAATTGTAACTTCTCCTTAAAGGTAGCAGGAATCTACCTACGAACCCTAAAAAAAAGTGGTTCTAAACAAGATATAGATTGGCAAAAAAAAAACAGTTGTTGAACAATTCTTGAATCCATCGAGAATTCAAGCTCTATAAGCTTTGATTTTATGGAGTCATCAGATTTAAGATTGAATAGAGCTTGGTTGGTAAGTTTTTTTTATATATTGATCAGGAATATGTAACTTTTTTCTGATGGCTTTAAAAGAGGCATTTTACAAATGATTCCTCCAAGAATTTTAAAACTAAAACTGCAAGGTTTTCTGGGATTTTTGTGAACATCCCAAATAAAACTATTTGAACAAGTTCTTAAAAAAATTGGTACACTGTGGTCCCAATTTTTTAAATGCTTTTTTTTTGTCAAAGTGAGCCTTACTTTCAAACAGTATTTAATTATTTACGTTCCTTGAACTTTTTCCAGTTTTGTCATATTCCAACTACAATCGTAAAGCATTGCATAACGATTCTATGGGGTAGACCAGCACAAAATAATGAATAATTGTGAAGTGAAAGATGCAATACTAGACTTTTAACATGTTTGACAAAAAAGAATATGAAAAAAGTGGGGTGTACATTTGTATTCAGCCCCTTTAAGTTGCTGCTATTTAAAAAAACACCTTTCACTATAGCTGTTGGTCTCTTGTGGTGTGTCTCTACTGGCTTTGCACATCCAGTCTTTGCAAAACAGCTCAGGGTTAATGAGATTGGATGGATACCGTATGTGAAGAACGATTTCCCCAAGTTTTTCAGTGGCTTCAAGATTCATATGTTGTCCAGGCTTTTCTAAAACCTGCTTGGATCTAAACAACTGCATTGCAGCTCTGGCTGTATGTTTGGTAACCACTGACAGGTTTTCTTCCAGGATTACTGTACATCAGGGTGATGGGCAGTGCTTAGTTCTGTCACACATAGCATCTAAAAAAAAAAAAAAACAGCCAGAGTGCACAACTAACAGACGTCCTGCAGACTCACCTGAGGGTTTCTAGTGTTCCTCAAGAGTAATTATGGCCCTCTTGGCTGCTTTTCATTATTGCTCTTTTTGTCTGGTCTGTCGCTTTATGTGGACGGCCATGTTTAGGCTTGCCGCCCTCTTTTCAATTAATGAAGATGAATCGAACGCTGTTTTGGGAGATGTTCAAAGCTTTGGATGTTATAATCTAACCCATAAACATTTCCACATTATGCCTGGCCTGTTTGGGTTGTCCATGATGCTGTTTGTTCACTCAAGCCTCCATGGCGTTCTCTGCGCACCTTTAGCTGTCCTGAGATTACATTACCCAGAGGTGAATTCTACCTATTAGAAAACAACGGCTAACTTGATGAGTGACGAGGGCTAAATACAAAATTCTACCCTTTTTCAGATTTTTATTTCTAAACTAAATTTTAAAACCACGTATCATTTTTCTTCCACTTCATAATACTTGATACTTTGAAGTTCTGGCTGGGATGTGATAAATTATGGAAAAGGTTTAAAAAAAAAAGTAAAATCTTGCATTAAGAAGTTGAGACAGGGGCACGCTAACCACTGCGTTACATCACCTTTTAACATCACAACACTAATTGTTGAAGCTTTGCAGGTGAAATTCTTTCCTATTCTTGCTTGATGTACACCTTCTAAACAGTACGGCGTCTCCGTTGTATTTTGCACTTCGTAATTTGCCCCACATTTTCAATGGGAGACGGGTCTGGACTGCAGGCAGGCCAGTCTAGTAGTTGAAGCCACAGACATCATATACGTAGACGCGTCATAGGGCGCAGGTTCGCACGTCAACGTCACCGCCATATTGTATGTGGCAGAAAAATGTTGAGTTCTGTTATTGTGAACGTGGATCAGAGAAGATGCCTCATTCCTGTGCTGCAATAAATACACACACACACACACACACACACACACACACACACACATATATATATATATATATATATATATATATATATATATATATATATATATATATATATATATATATATATATATATATATATATATTGTGTGTGTATGTGTTATGAATATAAGGATCAATCTGGTAAATCTAAACATTGTGGTCTTCATTATTTCATAAAACCATGTCACATGTGAAGGAACAGACTTTTTGGGTGAGTATTAAAGAGGTAAAATTAATAATATGAGAAAAAAAGTCCTAGGTCAATAAAGTAAAAATAAACAAACAAACACAAAAGTGATAATGTTATGATAAAAACATCATATTATGAGAATTAAGGTGGAACATTTCCAGAATAATCACAGTTTGCAGAATTATTTCACTCCTGGAGTAATAGGGCCAGGTTAGATTATTTTAAATATTTTTATTCATTAGGAGAATAAATTCAGGAGAATGAAGCTAAAGGGATACGAAAATAAACTTGTAATATTACAAAAAACTACTACGAATACAAAGTATATTCAGAGATTAAAGTCCCTCTGATACTGTTTAAGTGACTGAGTAACTGCAGATTTGCCACATTTAAGATGGCGGACACTCTGACGCATCGCAGCATAGGCAGAACCCGCCCAATGACGCGTCTACTCTTATATTATGTCTATGGTTGAAGCACTCTTTAAGTACGAAGCCCCGCTGCTGAAGCCACAGATGAAAACCTGGGGTCCATTCTTCGTACGTTGCTTAAAACATCCAAGATCAAATGACACATCCAAGATGATTTCATCAGGCTAATCATGATCCGGCTAATTGGGTTCTTCGAACACACCTGTTGTTTATGATTAGTATCACTGGATACTACTGCGCGTTCATGCGTTTGTTTAAAAGGGGAAATGTATCGATAGTAGAAACAATGATCAGCAACGCTGCTATGGGTTGTTCAGCATGGCCAAAGAACGCCCACAGTTTTTCTCCCAAGCAGAACAAGAGCTTTTAATGGAAGGTTATGCTGAATTTGAGTCATTAATTAAAACGACAGGGAACACCTCAAAGTCTGCTAAAGCCAGGAGAGAGGGCTGGCAAAAAACAGCAGACAAATTACATGCATAAGTGCTGTCCATGTTAGATGTTTCTATCATTTTCTACAGTATTAATTTTTGCATTTTAATAATTTGATATTTACTTTGTTCTTTTATGTCAGAGCCTCCACAGGACCCACTAGAACATGGGGACAAGTAAAAGTGAAATACAAGAATATTCTACAAAATGGTAGCCTTTAATTATTATACTTTATTTTAAAAAGGCACTTGTTATGGCAACAGATCCAAATTTCAGTGTCATTCCTTAGACACGGGAAGTAAAGGACGCAAACTGGGATTTTTAACAAAAAATTATTTATCTATAAAAAAATGAAGTTCTTCCTTTTCCAAGTCATCCACAGTTTACACGGTAAAACTGTATTGCTCCGTGGCTAGATAATCCATCCATAGTTTTTTCTAATACAATATACGGCTGGACAGGAAGCAAGCCTTTCAAAGTAAACTAAACTGCACAATAAAATGGCCCGAACAAATCTTCTTACTGAATAGGATAAAAATAAAAAGCAAACCATCATACAAATAACTTAAATATTTTAGATTTATGGCTCCAACACCACTTTTTCCTCTTTAAAAGCCACTGTTAAATGATGTGTTTGTCTGTTTATAACAGCCACCAAGAAAATTTCTCTACAATTACACTGTCGCGCTGTGCTAAAGGATCCTGTCTATTGCGCAATTGAATACGCGATTAATTCGAAAAACTCTGAAAATTATTCTTGCACCTTCCGCAACAGGTTGCAGTCGTAAAAATGGACATGGCTACGACAGACTTCCCTATCTCCTCCGCTTATACAGCCGTGATCTAATCTTGTTTACATGAAATAAGCCTGCTCTCAAGCAGGCTTAAGCTGGCGCACATGTTGCTATGACAACAAGAGCAGGATGTCTTTCGAAGAACCAAACGATCCAAGATCATGCCAAATTGACAACAATGAAATCCTGCTAACTGAGTTAGCGACGTACGAAGAACGGACCCCTGGTGGTGTTTCTGGGTGTTGTTGTTCTACTGCTTTCACTTTGCATGGTAGAGTTTTAACCTGCTTAGATGTAACAACAAACTGTTATGTGCCGATGGTTTTCTGGAGTGATCCTCAGCCCACGTGGCAATATCCTTTACAGAATGATTTTAGTTTTTAATGCAATGCCGTGTAGGTCACAATCAATGTTGGTTACATGCAGAGATTTTTCCAGGTTCCCTTCATATTTTGATTAAATTACAGACTGGATGATGAAATCCATTGCCATTTTATGCTGCTTTTAAACTGTTGAACTATTTGCTCTCGCAGTTCATAAAGTGGTGAACCTCGCCCCGTTGTTTCTGGTGAACGACTGATCCTTTGAATGATGCTCATTTTATATTGTCATGGCACATAGTCTAAACACAAATAGGTTTTTTAAAACAGCTTCATTTCCAGATATTATTTATTTATTTATTTTTGCATGTATGCATTAACATAAATGAAGTTTTTATTAGACTTTTTTTATTTCATTTAGTTGATATTTTATTTGATGTGATGCTTTATTTGAATGGAAAGAAAGCCAAGATATTTTTTTCTCAAATTTAAACAGTTGAGTTGTACAAAATAAATAAGTTATTCCTTCAAATGTTTAAAGGGAAACAACCTTAACTGAGCTGTGGCTCTATGTTAGCATGTCTGTGGTGCTAAAAGTGGATTATTTGCTGAGTGTTTTCTTGTCCTCTGTTAACATTGACTAGCAACAGTTGTGATTTTCTAAAAGGGCTTGACTATAGACTCTCAGATTATATTGACAGATCCAATAAAGTTCTTTATATTCCTTTTCAGTAAAAAAAAAAAAAAAGAATATCTAATAACTTATGAGGATTGATTTTTTTTATATACATCTCATAGAGTATTATAAATTTTAACCATAAATGTTGGTATTTCATGTACAAACTATCACTCAAGTTTGGGTTAAACCTGTAAACATTTAATGTTTATTCCAAGAAAATCCACATTTTATTAATCAAATTAGTTACAATATAGTACAAGCCATTGACAAGGTTAAAAATAATCATGTCCTTTAAACTTTGCTTTAATCAAGGAATCATCCGTTTACAGCAATTACAGCCTTGCAGTCCTGTGGCATTGCAGCTGTCAGTTTGTTGGGCTGATCTGAGGAAATGTCCCCCTGTGCTTCTTGAAGCTCCTCCCACAAACTGAACGGCTTGATGGGAAATTGTTACGGCTCAATAGGGTTGAGATCTGGTGACTCTGCTGGCCACTCCTTTAAATACCACATTAACAATCTGTAAAAATATGCCGACTTTTCGATGTGACGCCCAAACCTTTGAGTGTTAGTGTATTGTGTTTGTGACTGTCAATTTCGTATTTCTTTTTAACTCACTCATGTACTCTCATCACACAGAAACTTCCGTCCCTATCAGGAAATGAGCTGAAGGAGAACAGTCGTCCCAACAGCTTGGCCTCCAACTCCTCCTTCCACTCCACACAGGACGAGTTTGAGCCTCCGGCACAAGTTCCCTCTACAGCCCAGGTGGAAGGTGGAGACGCTCCTGGAACCGTTTCCGTTAAACTAATGGAAGAGGAGGGTGAAGACGGGAGCGAAGAGGAAATCAGGATTTTGAAACAAGCGCTTGAAAACCTCCAAATAAAACTGCTTGAAGCCAGGAAAGACTATAGCTTGCTTCAGTCTCAGCTGCACCTTGATAGAGGGAAGGAAAGAGAGGGGGATGGAAGTGTTAGAGAGAAGATAAGGGAGGAAGAGTTGAGGGAGAGTTTAGCAGAGCTTCAGGCCAAACTGACAGACACTCAGGAGAGATACCATCAGGCTATGGAGGAAGTAGAGGATCTGAAAGCGCAGATGGGAAGGGGAAAAGATGAGCAGACGGGGAAATTGGTGGCCGAGGAACTGGAACATGAAGTAAAGCAACTTAAGGCACGGCTTGTCCAGCTGGGGTCAGAGAAAGACGAAACAGCTGGGCGCATCAGGCAGCTGGAAGAAGCGCTGCAGAGGACGGAGGAGGAGAGACGGCTGGCAAAGGAAAACGAACAGAGAACGGCACAGATTGAAGAGCTTTACAAGGAGGCGCAGGAGGAAGTCAGAATGCTCCAGGTAAAAAAAACAAGATCCCTCACTCTTGAACAGATTAAGAGAAAATCAGACCAAATGTCTCATTTTACCTTCTGTATGTCCTAATTCCTGTCGTGAAGGAGGCCCTCAAAGGCACGGTTCCTGTTGAAGCTGCAGCCAAAGACTTTGAGGAGATGAAGGCTGAGTTGAATGAGGTCATTGCTGGGCAGCAGCAGCGCTTGCTGGAGCTGTCGCACTCCTTCAGCGAAACCAAAAGCCAGCTGAATGCCGCTCAAACAGAGCTGGCTGAGGCCCGTGCCGAGCAAACCACGGCCTCAGGCGCCGCTTCAGAGCAACAGGTCAAGACGCTGAGCTGTAAAGTGGAGGAGCTGCAGAAGTTGCTCGCCGAGACTGAGAGGAAGCTCTCGGTCGCTCACGAGGACGTTACGCGCCTGAGGCAGGAGGCCGAGGCTCAGGCACAGAGCTCTGTGACCCTTGCCGACCACACACAGGTTGTGTCATCCCTGGGAAATGCCATCAAGGAGCTGGAAAGTGACTTAGAAGCTCTCAGACAGCAGCTGCATCAAAAGACGACGCAGGTGGAGGCTCTTCAGAAGAGGTGAGGAGAGAAACTTAAGAAGAAAATAACGCCGGGACACAAACGGTTTAAACTGCCATTCGTCAAACTAACCAGCTGGTTATTTTGACACGTTAGACTTGATCA